>OY283145.1:51675506-52875506 GCA_958299785.1 Medicago lupulina
CAGTTTCAAATTAACAGTTGGTTTGACATCGCCGGAACCTTCACCGGAACCTTCATTTTTGGCCGGTTTCGGTTCAACGTCATCATCCGCGACATTGTCAACCATCTCCCTATATATCTATTGAATAAAAAAAAAATAACAAAGGAAGAAAAAATAAATTACTTGTGGAACAAGCTAACCAAGAACAAAAGTGACAAAAAATTCGAAAAAAGGGATTGTGCACCGGGGCGCCACTTAACTGGTGCAGCCCATTAACCCCTGCGCCACTTAACTGGCGCACATTTACTACCTGCGCCACTTAACTTGCGCGCCTAGCCTAGTGCCTACGAAAACCAGACGAACCTACCACAAAAACCAGCAAAATGAGATGAGTTTTGATGATACAATACCTGATATGTGGTGCTTGATGAGCGTAGAAACTTGCTTCCTGATGATTTGTAATGATTTGGGATGAGGATTTTGACCCAAAAATTCGCACTTTTTGGGTTTTTGAGGGTGGAGGGAAAGAAAATGGTGCTTGAAGTTCGGACTGATGGGTTTTGTACGAAAACAGTAACCTTGCGTCACTTAACTTGCGCCGCGCTAGTTAAGGTGCGCAGCGTCATTTAAGTTGCACTGCGCTAGTTAACTAGCACAGGAGTAAAATAGACATATCTGTAGGGCGCGAGCAATTTTTGCAGAGCAGAAATCTATCATTTACCACTATCCCTGTTATTAGACTCTCTTCTAGTTTTTAACTGTATTAAGCACCTTTTTTACAAGATGAACTAAGCACTTTTACACGTGAAAATTACACTCTAAAATTTGTTACATTAATGATTAATCCGTGTCAATTCTGACCAATTTATACTTATAACATTGGAACTAGTTTGCCAATTTCCTATTAAGAGGTCCATATTTTCCTCTCCCGATACGTTGACATTTTCATTTCATAAGGATCACGAGCCTTGAATAAATATAAAACTTCAAATACTATTTCCGTCCTTAATTATAAGACTCTTTTGAGAATTTTTTTATCCCTTTTTATAAGACTCTTTTGCTATTTTCAAATACATTAATTAATTCTTTACCAACATACCCCTATTTATTTTATATCTTTTTCTTTGATCAACATTAAATATTACATTGAAAACATACACTAACTCTCTCTCTTAAAGGACAAATTTGTAAAAACAATAGTAATTGCAAACAAATTTATTATCATTTTTAATTTTCTTAATTCCCGTTATTTTTTTAAAAGGGTCCTATAATTAGGGACGGAGGTAGTATTTTTTATACTTATCTAATGTGAACGTTGAACTAATTTATAAATTGGACCGTTGGTGGAAATTGACCAAGTTTCCTAGCCATTAGGAGCACTGACTCCGTCCCATGCCGACCACCATTTATCTTGCACAGAATAATGAACTTATGAACCTTAGCAATGAAGATTTTCAATTTAATTTAGACCAAAATTAAGGTGGGGGAATAAAATAGCTAAGTGTACAAATTAAGGTGGGGATACTAATTAAGTGGGGGTGTGAGATTAAGACATTATTGACTTTGGGATAATAAGGTTAGTTAGAGATATTATTGAGATACCTTTAGGACACGTTCTCATTCATGGTCCTTCGAGGAAGGCACAATGCTTTGTTAACTTATGTACACTCCAAAATCCAAATGAAGTTTTAGTGGATAATATATGCCATATATTCCCACAAGATATTCGATTGAAGAAGAGAAAGTACATGCAACCAAACTCAATTATCAAATCACCAACCAACGTTTGTAATATGCATTGCATGTACCACGTACCATACGGCATAATAATATGTACACCATTGTATTTGTATGAATTGACTCAAGAGAAAAATGAGTCTCCCTTAATGATTTTATTATATTAGCTAGTATATATTATTTTGGCATGCCATGTATTTTTTTGGTATGTCAATGAATCAATGATATATTATATGTACGTCATGGATTGTTCTTTATGGCTTTTTTTTTTATATTTGTTGTTGGTGGTCAACTTATTTATTTTGAGTATATGAGTTTTGGAAGAACCACGTTTGCCGCTGTATGATGGTCAAACCGTCTTGATAACTTTTTTTTTCTTTATATCTCTGGCAAGAAAGAAAATAGTATTTTGATTAGTTTTTAACATTTTCATAAGGTTGTTGTAATGAGGTAAACTTAACAGAAAGACTATTATGATCCACTAACTAAATTGTTTTGCGAGTCAGAACCAATTTTAAGGAGACAAGAGTCTTGAAAAATCAAAGTTTCTTTCGCGTAGAAAATCCAAACAATGTAGAAGTGTTTCCTTCTTGCTAGAAAATTGTTGTTTCCACATTAAAGGTTACTAGGAAACACTACAAACTTACTAATATAATAACCTCATTAGCAATTAACTGCCAATGATTTTTAACCGATGGTAATTAACTACCGATAAAATTTAAGGTTAAATTTGTCATTTTATACTTTTTTTTAGCATTGTGTGAAATGTAAAAGACAATTTCCTTCTAATTAAACAAGGAGGCTCGTTTACACTACAAGACCTCAGCTTAGGCCCCAAACAATTTTGATAACTATTTAAATTTTTTTAAATAAGTCTTTGCGTTAAAAAAATTATAATTAATGTTGTAGCAATATACTTTTTGATCAGATCCTCTTGTTATAATGTTGGTAGTCAACTAATAGCTTATTCACAAAAAATATGTAATAGTTCAGGTCTAATTGTAACCAAATTATCATATTGGCTTAATTTTACATTTCACAACAACAAATACACGAGTTACTTTGAACTTGTTGAGCAACTTAAAATGTAATTTAAAAATGACCATTTCTGTGGAAGATGGTATGAGAAGTGGTGGAGGCTATGAAGAGAGAAGCTTCGACTGTGAATCCATCGGAGGGGGTGTTGTATCTATACGTTTTGACGCTCAAGTTGGTGAAGCACAAAAGAGTGAGGCAGATATTAAGGATAAAAAGTGAGGCAGATATCTAGCGTTAGGCTTGACCATGTGTCCTCAAAAGACATTTATAATGATCTGGAGGTAGTCACAACATTGGATTCATACTGACTTGTCCATATTGACAATCTGGACCACGATCCAATGAGATTTATAGGGTGTCCTAACTCGGATTTAGTACTGGCCCTGTTTGAAACAAAAAAAAGCTTGAAAATGAGTAAATTTGACATAAATAAAAGTAAGGTTAATTAAGTAAATGATCTCTATAAATATACACAATTTTGTTTTTAGACCCTACATAATAAAATTGCATTTTTTAGTCTTTGTAAAAGAATTCGTTGACACAAAGAAAATACATATGTTTCTCGTACTAATACCAATTAAACAAAACACATTTCATTCAACGATAAAGAAAATATTTGTGATTGATTTTACATCCAAATATATGACTTACGGTTGTTTGTTACAACTTTTTCTATGAAAAAGAAAATAGTTTATTTAAACAAAATAAATACATTTACAAATTTACGTCAGTTTGTTACAACTTAAAAAATAATAATGCATTTGAGAAGGGTACATTTCAATTCTAGAGAATTTTTATTTTAAAAAAACAATTTTAAAGATTTTATTGTTCTAAATAGACAGTTTCCTAAATAAATAGATTGACTCTATGGTTCTTATAAGGTTTGACAATGATCCAAGTCATAACATGATTTTTAGAAAAACGATAAAAATACATCAAAACTAATAAAATTATTTATTTAATTTCATTGGTTTTAATGCATGTAGATGAAGTGATAAACACCACCAAAACTCACGCACACGGCATAGTCTCGAATTCAAACTCAGATAAAAGCATTCAACCTAACAACTTCGATATTATCAATTGAGATAGGCTTTACAGATTTTTCCTTTGTAATTATAATTGGGATGAGAAGGAGTGTAAGGAACAATAGTAAAAACACATAATCATTATTGCAAAATTTGAAAAAATTTCTTTGAGCAATTTGAATTTTCTAAGCAAGAACTCTAAACAGACGGACAGATAAGAGGGGATGGGGGGAAGCATTGCATGCTAAGCGTAAAAAAAGATGGAATGTTTTGTGTGCACTAACAAGCACTACATGTCCACCTCATAAACCATTAATGACCCTTCTTTTGTCTCATTCTTCATAGACAAATGTCCGCAACATTGCAATTTGCAACAAACACATTTCCCACATCTCTTTACTACATCATCATACACCTCTCAAACATAGTACTAATATTGTTTTTTTGTGTTTTCTTTTATGTTGTCAATGTTAGCAAGAACTTTGGGGGCTTCTAACCCTATCATATAGATAAGCAATGGAATACACGTCTTTTGTTTCGTTCATTATTGAATATTATATTATAAAGCTTTATACATTTGTTTCTTTTTAAAACGAAAGGTAAAGAAATTATGAAAGGTTCATGCTTCTTGTTTTTAAATTTTAAATTTTAAATTTAAAGTCATAGTTGGATGCACGAAGAAAAGAGGTGAGCTACGTTAACAAAACGTTCTTCTTTTTGCATTATTGGCTCGTGCCCATATTCGATCTCGTGGTTACTTGTCCAATGCATATGGGGTTGCTTTTTGCACCCTCTTTTCTTGATATACTAACACCCATGCATCATTTTGTTTTAGAGATTGTTTTCAAATATTTCCATGTCTATAAAAAAGTTTACTTTTTGAGTGGATATTCTTTTCAAACCTATATTGTCATGCGGACATTTTTACATTATGAAAGTCTGTCTCTAGTGATATGTGTAGAAAATGGGTTTTGAAGGTTAACATTAGAAATATATTTTGGTTGTGATTAGCGTACTAGATATTTACTAAAAAAAAATAATAAATACTTGATGTTGATCCGTCCGTGGGACATATTATTAGATGATAATCAAGAAATAAATTTTTATGAGTAAAAAAAAAAAGAACTAGATTTTTAGAATTATAACGGTCTGGATATTTGGTTTTACAAACAAGTAGTAAACAATTTCTTGAGTTTTCCCTTCAATTTTTCTCTCTTCTGAGTTTTATTTTTTATAGGAACTTGAATTTGAAAAGAGCAATGACATTTAAACACAAATAGTTGACACTAAAAAAATACATTTACTTTAAACTTTGATTCAATGGAAAGACAAATAGAAGAAAATAAAAAAAAATAATCAAAACCATGGTACGGTTTGATGCCAACTTTTTTGTGTCATTATAAACAATATATGTTTGAAGAAATAAGCTGTCATAGCAAAAAGAATCAATATTTACATATCTCTTAAACAAAAAATCGACATATTTTTTACACCCTAAACTTAGCTAAGCAGAATCACTATCATTGCCCAAATATAGATTTGTTTGGATTTTTGAGAAAACTATCATAATTTAATCTTTTGGGCAATTCATTGTGATTTTCATGTTTTTCATCAATTTCGACATTCGTCTCAAAATTTTGAAACATAACTTGATGTATCTAGTACAAATTTTGAACAAAATACAATTTTTACTTACATTTTGTGATGGAGTACCTTGAACAATACTATATGTCAGATTGATGTTATATTTGATTGCTTTATAAAGAAAAACAATATATTTACAAATCATGTTTCTATCTTCAAGAACTAAATTTATCGACTTATAAAGTGAAGGAAAATAAAATGAAAGTAGTGCGACTGGTACTTCTGTCCGGTTATTGCATGCATATACACGCTTCATACTTGTCATAATTCAAATGGTAAGAATTGATTCTAACTACCATTTTTCTCTATTAAGTGAAGGGAACAGAGTTATCTAAGCTAAGAAACATGAAACAAAGATAAAAGCTTGCGACTGAAAGTAAATTCCTTAGAGAATATTATATGATAACTCAACTATATATTTCTTAGAAAATGCTTTATACAACAAAATACATATATCTTGTCAAAAAAAGGACAAAATATATCTCCTAAATTAGTAAATGTATCTCCTAAATTATACACATAATTGTTTTCCACCCAAAAAGAAATGATATTGGCTTAATGGTGTCTTGTGAACTGCTCGGAACAAAATATCTCGTGTTAAATAGCAATGCTCTTCCGCAAAACACCGACAAATATGTTTCTAAACAATTCTAAAATTTTGACATGTATCCTTCGTGAATTTTCGTGATCCTTTTTTCCTAAATTTTATTTCAATAAAGATAATGTCTCCCATATTTTCAATGCAAAACACGGGAAATTCTAACTCTAATTCATTTTTAGGGTAAAGTCTCATGATTTTTTTGCTTCCTAGAGGCATAAGATACTAGCAAATGACTTTGTATGGTGTGATTATCCATCTTTCTACTATGATTGTGTGTGTTTTATGCATCTCTTCATATTATATGATGTGGGTGGAGTTTTCTCACAATGATGTTAGGTTGGATTTTGATCAGTGAAATTTTATTTATCGAAAAAAAAAACAAGTATAAGATACTACCTGACTATGCTAAAACACCTGCTACTTTAGTTTAAAAGACCACAATATACCACAAAATATGCCCTAGAATTAGACAAAGAAAGTCTTAGACGGCACAACCTTAAATCATAAACGTTTGGACACATATATGAAAACTATTAAAAGAAAAATAATTTAATCACATCATTTAATTATTATTATTATTTTTTAATCTTTTTTGTGCCAACATTTTTTATTTGCGATTGTACTAAGGGTTTATTTGGCTCGACTTTTTTTGGATGTAAAAGCTACTTTATAGTTAAAGTAATATATAAGAACTTTAAAAATAAAGTTAAAGTTGTTTGGCAATTTTAAATTTTTTTAACTTAAAAGTTATCTTGAAACTAATAATTGTTTGTTGATTTTTATTATTTTTTTGAAAGTCTTGATCATAAAAATATATAATAAATGAATAAAATATTTTACAAATTGAAGAAAAATAATTTAAAAATATATTTAAAAACTGACTAATTTTTTTAATGAAATTTACAAAGATACAATACTGTTTAGAAATGATAATTTTGTAAAATGAAATAAGGAAAAGATTATGAATTTTGTACAAGATATAAATAAAAAATTAATTTTATCAAACGCACAAAATATTTTACAAGAGCTCCTTCAAAATTTTTTACAAGAATAATAATTTAATAATATATTATCTATAGGTTATAACTATAATATTATATCTTCTTAAAAAAACTATATTTCAAATTATATTCTAAATATGATTTTTTAAAAAGATAATACTATAACATAGTTCTTTATCACCTTAAAAATAACATAATTTTTATTATCATTTATAAAAAACAATCGTGATTATAATATTAATATATAGCATAAGATATGTATACATAAACATCGTTAGCAGAAAGTAATATAATAAAGAAAAAAATGTTGTTAGCTACCGACGTTTCCAGTATTAAAATGAAAATATAAAAATAGTTGGAGTTGGGTATCGAAGGAGGATCAAAGAAAAAAAGGAGGCGAGAGTTTTTGAAAGTTGATATTTTTAACTTTTTTTCTAGCTCCTTTTTTGAGAAAAACTTTTTTTCTAGCTCCTTCTTCATTGTTTTTATTCACTAAAAAAAATTACTTATGTAGAGCTTTTTTCGATTTATGTTTGACCCGACTTCTCCTTAAAATAACATGAAAAGTTATAAAAAAAGTTTGATCAAACGGTACCTAAGTAAGTATTTTTCAATCATACAAAATTAAATTAACCTCGGGTGAATGGAAGACCAAATACTTCCAAAACAATTGCAACCTAAGAACAAATGGTTGTTTGATTCTTCATTACCTCATCCTCCAACACAACTAGTTTTTCCTATAAGTGATACCCCACGACGTGAGAAATCATCTTTTGTTGGAATCTTTTTTGTTAAGAGCTCGCCATGCAAAGAGACACCTTTATACTGCTTTGTTGCAAATAATATTAGAATGAAAACTGATCATAAGCCGTTCAGTGTGAGAGATTAAATGAAACACATTTGATTGCGTAGCCATCAGGAGAGCTAAGCAACCAAACCCATCTATCCTCAGCATTGTCCTGCAAAAAAAAAAAAAAGCTAACAAAGAAATAAATTCATCCAACAATTGAATTTTCCAAGACGCCTTCTCCACTGTCTCCTTGACCCGTCCACCCCCACCCTAGCATTCTCATCTTCGCTATCGTACATAACACCTTTATCAATACATAAATAAAAAAGACGCCAAAACTTAACCCGCAAACAGTCACGATCCAGTCAAGGGTCACAACAAAATGATGTACTCTCACTTTTACAAATAATTTGACTACTTGTTCCTTAAACAAACTTGTCTCACCTCCCTCATCCCCTTTTCGATATCAAATAAATCTTTCCACCATACTGATGTCCACCTCCCTCCTCTCCGAATACTATCATCTACACACCCATATTTAGCCGGTATAGTATTTAAATAAAATTAATAAATTTTGGTTCAAATAGCTCTCAAACGTTTTAGAATACCAAATCAAATTGATAGTAAAATCAATAAATTTAATTTTGTTAAAATATAATTTATTAATTTGAATTTTGAAAATGATAAATGTGAAGTTTATTCTTCAATAAACATTAACGTCGAAACATAGACGTACTAATTATTTAGAAGTGACGAATTATAAATTCGAACGACGTTCATGCATATCTAAGGTATCCATAACATTTTTAATCTAAATTACACCGAAAATCCTTTAAATTATTTAATTGTAACAACTTCGTCTTTTAAGTTTTTTTTCGTACCACTTACATCTTTTTAAGCTATTTAACCGTAACATGTTAATCGTTTTAGTATTTATTTGTAAAACTTATGTCTTTTTAAGTTACATTTTAAACATCTGAAATCCTCAAAATTATTACTATTAAATAGCTTAAAAAATATAAAAAAAACTTAAATGACCAATTTATTATAATCAATTAACTTATATATCAGAGTGGTACGAAAACAAAGTAATCGTTTTAGACCTTGAAAAATAGTATAAAACAAAGTAATCGTTTTAGACATAGAAAAGTAGTATAAAACAATTTAGTAAATAAATAAAAGATTTTATATGTTATAAGTACAATCGTATAGTAAAAACGTGGCTAATCAAGGTCGAAAACGATTAGTTTGTTGACTTTATTCTCGTACCGACTTGCTTGTTTTAAGAGTCAAAGGCAACGTTATCCAAGAACTCGTTCCATCTTTTTTTATCCACTAAGCCTAAAAAACTCACGATTCAGGCACTTCAAATTGTACCACCTCTCCATTATTTTTTACTTTGAAAACTCTATGCCAATGCATATCCAATACTCTTTATTCTTTTTTGAGGGGGTGAGGGGTGGGAATGTGTAAAGGAATATACACCCTCTTTAGGTGATAGTCAATTTCATTTAGAAAAGATGTGGACACAATAAACTCCGTCACATAAATATATAGTACTACATGGCTTTGTGGCAATATGCAATGCAAGTCAAGTCATGAAGCACGTTGCTTAACCTTCATAACTTGAATCTTATCCAAACCAAGTAGGTCACCGAGTAAGCATAAGCACCACAATTTTATTTGTTTATTCTATTCTTATACTCCTTCGTGCCTTAGTGTGAAAGGTTGCAAATTGAAGTTACTAAGAAAACCATTCCTACGCGTCACACTTTAGTCATAACCTTGCCACATATACATAGAGACCATTTTCTACTACCGTGTGGGACATTCATATTCAAGCCAAATGGCATGATTCTAGAAATTACTAGAAATTAATCCAAATTTAATTTCAAATGTCTTTATTAAAATAATAATGACAACTAAAGAAGTAATTTAAACCATGTTGAAATTTTATCCTGGTTTTCCTTTTAAAAGTCTTGTTTTTCCTCATTTGTGTAGCTAGTTTTATGCCAAAAGTCATGTTTATGTGGACACATACTTCATTTTTCTATTTCCCTCATGCGTAACGCTTTGTCTATTTTTTTCTTTTAAAAAAATCTTATATAGTCAAATTCAGTTCTAATGACCTTCTCATTCATTTAGACTATGACAAATGGCACGTCAATAAGAGTTCTACCTCACTAAAACTTTGTTTGCACACACAAAAAACGTAAAATAAAAAAATTAAATATAAAATACAAAATACACCAATCATGCATTGAATAGTTTTTTTTTTTTATTAATGTTCCCCAACAAAAATAATATAATAATACAACATTTTTTAAATTACTTCTTAATTTATATTTTATATTAATTAATATAATTTACCAAAGTAAGAAAACTAATATCATTTACCAAAGAAATGAAATATAGGAAAACAAATGTGGGATGAGTTGGACTTGGGAATAGGTATTTTCATTTTAAAATATATTGTATGTTACCTAAAATCATAATTTTGCCGTTTAAGGTGAAGTAGTGCATTTATTTGAACATGAGAATAGGTATACTTCATATAAAAATTTAGGCTGAATTAGGCAAAGCAATTTAAGGAAAAATCTTATCTTTAATTTGTATCCAAACAAAAGAATACTCTAGTACGGTATAATGTAAGGTGTCAAGAACTTAATAAGGAAATGAAGAAGGGAAGTACCACATGTCAAAATGTTCCAATAATTTTGTCACAACACAAGTCAGAGAGAATTTCCCACATCTTCTAAAAGATACGACTAGATTTTGGGGACCTAACCAAAATCCAAAACTTCACATGCAAACAAATTTTCCAAAATTACAACCAATTAAAAATAAGAATAAAAATACATTAAAATATAATAACATAACATAAAAATATTTGGTGGAAGGGTTATGGTGCACGTCATATACTTGTAGTTTAACTAAATTTTGTGTGGCTAAAGCCATATACAAGCATCATTGAAATCTTTCTAACATCTTTGCATTACCTTTACCAGAATCTAGCACTGTCTTCATAAATTCGTGGACCAACAATTTTTTGCCACGTTGGTGTTATTACCTACTTATATACGTTAATTTTACTCTGTTCATACTACAGCCACGGTGTTATGTTCCCTTTTGCCAACTAGTAACATTCACCTCTCAACTATAATGCAATGCAATGCCCATATTCCACACTCCAACCACATGTTCAAATTATTATTCCCACGCAACAGTACCAACTGTATATTATAAATAAAATAAATGAACCTTGCTGGGTAATTAATTATTAATACCGAACACCCCTTCAACAGAAAACCTATCTTGAACCGTTTTTTGTTTATATAAGAAATTATTATAAAAAATGCTATCATAATATTGTTTTCAGAGAAAAAATAGCTCTAATAAAATTTGAGTTTGGTCCAAAAATTAGGTGAGGTTAAGATTTTTACATCTGATGACGGATAGTTTGAATAGACATTATAAATTTAGAAACGGAATTTATAATATTTAGTTACACCTAAATTAAATTTTAAGATGGTATAAAAACTTATTTAAGATTTGTTGAATCCTAATTATGAAGAGTGTGCGTTAAGAATAACACATTAGTGTGAGATGACATAAACATATATTTATTAGTGAGAACAAACATCACCTCATGAGTTAGGCTCAATTTAAATTCTAAGAAGTGAAATATAATTAATTGCAAACTTTCAATTAACTCAAATTTTAAGATGGTATGAAAATCCCTAAATCCGTTGGACTGAATCATTTGGGTCATAATTCTGACGTCTAATCCTAGACATGAAGGGTGTGCATTGAGAGTCATATATTAATGTAGATGACAAAAACATATTAGTGACGTAAATTATAAATTCTAAATGAAATATGATTAACTGCAAACATCCCATTTTTGCTCGTCCTTAATTACACACATTTTAATCCTTTAGTCTCCACACTAGTACCACTATAATTCACCTAAATTACATAGAAAAGGCTTTAAAAACATTTGCTTAAATCAAAATTAAAAACCACAGTACTTATCCAAGTATTGTCTACTAGTGACATGAAAATGAAAAATAAAAATTGGGATATTAATCTTGGATAAGGATTAAAAGTCCAATCCCTTAAGAAAGAAACAGTATCACCAAGCCCTCTGTTCCAAGAATTCTCCATTTAATGTCAAAAAACATTACCGTCCTCTAATATCTCTCCCTCAACGTCACACCACCGCTTTTCTTAATTATCCACTTCCATAATTTCCACGCTGTAACAAAAATACATTTTTTAAAAAATAAAATAAAATAATTTTCCAAAAACACGTAACACCGTATGTTAGAACAACAAACACGCACTACATGTGTCTATATATATAAACCTCATTCCCCTCACACAAAAACCAAACAACACTCCTTCAAAAAAAAAAAAAAACATTACATTACAATTTTCATAGTTCATAGCAATGAGTTCATGGGTGAGAGGCAAGTGTATTGGTAAAGGAGCGTTTGGCGTTGTGAATTTAGCTTATTCAAAAAGCGATTCTAAAGTTTTCGCGGTGAAATCAGTTGATACTAAAACTGCTCTTCCAAGTCAGTTAGAAGCGTTGGAGAATGAGATTAAGATTTTGAAACGGTTATCTTCTTCTTCTTGTTCTTCTTCGCCTCACGTGATTGGTTTTCTCGGCGAAGATGTCACGTGCGAAGGAAATAAAACGTCGTCGTTTAAGAATCTTCACTTGGAGTACATGCCAGGTGGCACCGTCGCTGAAATCAACCGTGCTGACGTGGACGAAAAGTTAGTTAGAAACTTCGCCTGGTGTTTAGTTAACGCGTTACGTGATATTCACGCGCGTGGTGTTGTTCATTGTGATGTTAAAGGAAGAAACGTTCTCGTCGGTGGTTCCGTTGCTAAGCTAGCTGATTTTGGTTCAGCGATGGAATTTTCCGGTGGTGAATGTGAAGTACCACGTGGAAGTCCGATGTGGATGGCGCCGGAGGTGATTCGTCGGGAGTATCAAGGACCGGAATCTGATGTCTGGTCGTTAGGATGTACTGTGATTGAGATTTTCACCGGAAAATCACCGTGGGAGGATGAAGGATTCGAGACGCTGAGTCGAATTGGATTTTCCGATGAGTTACCGGAGTTTCCGAGCGGTTTATCGGAGCTCGGGAGAGATTTTCTGGAGAAATGTTTGAGGCGTGATCGGAACCGGAGATGGAGGTGTGATCAGCTACTTCAGCATCCATTTTTGTTACCGTGTGATCGCGTTGTTGAAACTTCGCCACGTTGCGTTTTGGATTGTGAAGAAAACGAGTTTGAATTTGAAGAAGAGAATGAAGTGAAGTTGAACAGTGATGAAAATGAAAATTCAGTTAAAAATAGAATTGGTAAATTAGCTACAGGGTTGATGGTAAATTGGGAAACGGAAGATTGGATTGAAGTAAGGGCAATTTCGTCTGAACAGAAAGAAGAAGTAACAATGGAAAATGAAGAGTGTGAGTGTGAAGAAGATGAATTAGGGGTAATATGGGAAATTGAGAATGTAACGAGGTTAGAAGAGGAAATGGAAGTAGGGACTAGTTCTGATGAAAGGGTAAAATGGGAAATGTGGAAATACAATCGCAACCGTAAGAACAACGTTATAGGTGGAAGTGGAAGTTGGTGTGGTTGGAGATGTCGGTATAGATACGGTTGGGAAAAGTTTAATAATAGGAATAATATTAGTGGAATATTCAGGATTATCACTTGTTGTGATAATTGTAAATTATTCAAATCATGTAAATTGTTCTCAATATATAATAATTTTTATTATTCCTTTTGGTTGAAAATATTCTTGAATTGGTGTTTCAAATTGAGATTCATCTTAAACATGATTAAGGGTGTGTTTATTTTAAAGTTTAGTAGAGATATATTAGAACTAATTTTAAAGAGAATATATTTGTATATGAAAATAATAATATTTTAATAATAAATGAAAGTATAACATTTTTTACAAGGGCAAAGCCTAAAATATACGAATTTTAGAGGTGGATCTATCATTGAACCATCCTAAAACAAAATCAAAATAACTTAATGGAGGACCTCTCAAAATAGTGTACATGTTTTTAAGGGAATAGTGTACGTATTTTGATTAAAGGAAAATATTATGAAAACATTATATGATCACTCAACAATACATCTCTAATGTGCATTTCATTCTTTACAAAATTTATGGCAAACCCTAGGTCGTTAAGAGTGTTATCTTTCTCGACAAAGGTTTTTACTAGTAGCCTTTTCATCCATGGAGAATGTTAGAAGAGTTCGTTCAATATCATCATCATGGAGTTTGCAATCTGGTTTCTTGAATCTTTTCACTAGTTCACATCAAGGGTCTTGCTTAAGAATATTGGAGGCGTAAGATAATTCTCAGAAGAAAAGAAGACTAATATAATTTTACATAAAAAAATCTATTGATTTTATATGTTTTTTTACGACCTTGTTGTTTGTTTGTTATTTGCTTCCATTGACGTTTATAACTTTGAATGTTTGCTAAAAATCTATGAAATTTTATATATTTCATAAAATTTACAAATTTTTTAATGCAAAGATAGTCTTTTAAAATCTTCAACGAAGAGAAGGATCGAGAATATTCTAATTTATGAAAGACTACTATAACATCATATACGAGAGAAATGCTACTTATGAGGTCATATGAAACTAAAATATTTAAAATTGCATTTTAAATCCATAATGTTCTTTGAAATTTTAAAGGTATGTGTTATAAATTCCTACTCACTATTTTAAAATCATCAAGACTTTTTTGTTGTTGTTGTTGTTAACATTGTCTCTTACAATTCAAGAACATGATGTAGTATCATATATACCATCCGGTCACTATTATAAGCAAAAATTTATATTTTAGATTTATTTAATAAATGATGTATGTGGTTCATAATGTTGACCACATACGTCATTTATTGAATGAACCTACAATGTAAATTTTTGCTTATAATAGTGACTAGAAGATGTAGATTATAAGCCAACCTTTGAAGGCAAAAAACAGGATATTTTCCAATCCAATAATTAATTTTGTGTCAAACTTTAAAGAAATCATGAGAAGGCATTTTCCACTCTTAAAAGAATTAATTGTGTGTCAAACTCTATGTGTAATGAATCTCAAGGTAGATTTCTTATTTCTCCCAATTCAAAGATGGAAATCTAAAATACTAAACTTTGCATAAATCATGAGATGGCATTTTCCACTCTAAGAATTAATTTTGTATCAAACTCTATGTGTAATGAATCTAGAGGTAGATCTCTTTTTCCCTCAATCCAAGATGGAAGTCGAAAATACTTTCCAGTGCCCAATACATTTTGAACCTAAAATTTTATGCAATTCTATCCTTGAGCTCTTGTGAAACATTTATACCACAAAAGTTTTTTTGTTTTTTGATTTTTCAAGTTACCCAAGCTTGAACCAAAGACCTAAAGATTGGGTACATAAACCTCTAACCAATAGACCACTTGAGAGCAAGTATCTACAAAAGTATTAAGTCTTCTAAAATTACTCATGTCCCATAATAATAGTCACATTTGTAAAAAAAAAAATGTGAGAAAAAGGTTATCATTAACTTCTAATGTAACTTTAATAGTTTATTTTCTAATTATATCATCTAATTAATATTACGAGTACAACTTATAACATCTAATTAATGTTATGTGCACAACTTTTAAGTTATAATTGTCTCAAAAAGAAAAAAGAAAAAAATTAAGTTATTATTCTTTACTTTTCATTTATGATAATTGACACACACATTAGTCATAGATAATGAGTAAAATCACCATTCTCTTTTTTCTTTCTCATTTATAATTGTTACTTATTTATTTTTTTGTTTATATTTTTTCGATAAGTCAAAAGATATGTCTGACATCAAGGTGAGTCTAAATAAAGTACCTAATCTTATTTTTTTATTACTTTATAATTGTTTCTTAATATATATGAAATAGTCAAATACGATAAATAGTATAGAATGACGAGAGTAATGGTTTGTCTTGATGCAACCACATAAGTTTTTGTCTAAGTGGTAAGTGTCTCACATGTTAGTTTGTTAGTGATAGAGTTGAACTTACGACTTCTATATTTCTCTAACTCAATTTTTGCAGGTGTTATCCAATATGTATCTATTAGAACAAAAAGTAGACCCACTTCCAGATACAGATTTACCCAATTGACTTGCAAGAACTTAATTTAGACATTATTTTATGGACAACATTACATGGGGAGATAGGCCTCGGACCCCCATAGACTTCCGGTTATCACACTTAGGAATCAAAACAATATTTGCTGAGTTCATGTCTTATAGCATAAATCCTAAAGCAAACCAATGACAACAAGATGTATCAAAAGACAATTAAACCCCACATATCTAACAGGATTTCACTTCTTGTGGTATCTATTTTAAGGAGTGGGCAAAACAAAGTGGACCCCTATGTTTAACAGCGGTTTTGGATGGTTGATCCATATACACATAAAATTATTCATTTTATTTTGTAAAAAGTCGATCGAAAGTAAGTTACGATCTGATCGTATTTTACAATTAAAATCAGGAGCTACGACCAGATCAGTAGAGGTGGGAATAGGTCAGACCTTTCGACAGAGGTCTATGACCTAGCCTATTTAAAGCCTAGCTCGGCCTAACTCGTTTAATAAAAAGGTCGGACTCAAGCTTTTTATAAAGCCTATTCACTTAAATAGGTTAGGCTAAGGCTTACAAAAAAGCCTATTAAGCCCGTCGGGCCTGCCTATTAAGCTTTTTATATATAATATACATTTCATTATCGATAATGTTGACGCTTTATTTTTATAAACTCAAGCTTTTATATGATTTTGCTATTTAGTAACAGGTATATTGACGTGATTAGCCCTTCGTAAGTATTTGTTATTTAGTAGCAGTCATATTTGTGTGTTGTAGGCCTTCATAAGTTTTAACCTATTTAGTGGCAGGCCTACAGATGTTCCTAGGCCTTAGTGTAAAATAGACTTTTAAATAGACTTTCAGGCTTCATCAAGCCATTAAAGACCTTGAAAATAAGCCTATAACGGGTAATAGGCTAGGCTCAGGCCTGTAATTTTTGAAGTAGGCCATGCTTAAGTCTTACAAAACCCGGCTCGGCTAGCCTATTTCCACCCCTACCGATCAGAAGCGAAATTAAGGAGTCTATTAAACAACTTTATGGATATTATATGGCACGCAACAGAAGTGGAAAAAGGCACATGTAACTTATAATTTGGTGTTTTCTTTGTTGGATTTTCAATTGGACAACTACGAAACATGGTCACAAGAAGCATACCTCATGTTGCAACCGCAGTAATGCTTTTTGGCTTTGAGCCAACAATTGCATATGGCAAATGGATTTGGAGGAGTCAATTGGGTTTTGATGGAAAAGAAAAAGGAGAAAATGTTTGGATGATATGAAATTGTATGCTGTATATAATTGGATTGAGGTGTGTCATCATGTGGACCATATAGTTTCTTTACAATTCTAGAGATATTTTTAACATGCATTATTAATAAATGTCAGTGCTACTTGCATGCCCATCACTTGAGATTGGATGGCAAACTTATCCCTATAGTAATAAAAAGATACACAGATATATCATAAAAATATAAACTACAATGACCTAAACTGTGGTAGATTAACACTTCTCTAAAGTAACTGTTATAAAAATGTTATAGTTATTGTTATATTAAGCCTTATCTATCTATATTGAAATAATTATTTTGTCCGATAATAATAGAGGAAATTTTGGGTCTTTGGCCCTTTTTTGTAAAAAAAAAAAAAGTTGGAGGAAATTTTGTACCTCTATTTTTATTAAGATCACAAATTCATTATTTTTTCTTTCTAAAATATATATTAATAAGATAGACTAAAACGCTTGACCAAAAAAAAAGAAATAGACTAAAACGAAAAATTAATATATTTATAAGAACCAAAAACATATTTAAAAAGAGAGAGCCTAAGCCCAAGAAAGAAACTACACTAAAATTACATGATTTTTTTATTTTTATTTTTTTTAAAATAAAAGAAGGCCTAAACTCAAAAAAGACACTGAAATTATACGATGACTTTTAACATCAGTTTGATCAACTAATAGTTTTCTTAGTAAACATTAATGTTATTGAATATGTTAATTGAATTAAAACTAAGTTGAAGTACATTCTAGAGGGTATTAAGTAAGACTAGAGAGCACCTCTGTCCATTGCAGGTGTCATAAGTTTTTTGTAGTTCTAAATTTGAAGCATTACCACTCACATGCATGTCTATTGCATTGCATGAGTGCATCTTCCAAAGATTCAAAGCCTTCATTGACATAAAATTTTCATTCAGCTTTCTACATCCATAAGCACTTAATGAATTAACGACCAATATATTGGATGCATATTGTTTTGAATATGCCCTTAATAAAGATGAAAAGGAGAAAGATGAACTTGAACTCATCATTTTTACAGCAGTTAAAATAGCATACATGATTTGCTTTTGCTACTTGTCCAAAGTTATCTAAACACCTAATTAAGATTGTTCATGCCACACACATTCCAACATTTAAGTTAGTAACAATTTTATAAGCATGACATTTTAGTTACTAACTTTGGTATGATATACATTTAATAATGAACAGGAGGAAATGCTGAGAACTTGAATGTGTTCAAGGTTTGAATGAGATCAAACTCACAGTGACTAGATCAGTGATAGTCTGCAAATCTTATAGCTCATGTCTTTTTGGCTTTCAGCAAATCTTAAGGGTTGTATGGCCCAAAAGGCCTAAACCAAACGGCTTTCACCTCACCTTGCTTATAAATCTTTTGTGAATTTCTTTTCCCATCCGTCATGTTTCTCATGCGCCCTCCGAAATTTCAAAACTGCCCTCAGATTTTCGAATTATTCAATATGCTACTCTTATTTTCAACTCTTCTTCTCAAGTCCAACTCGATTAGTCTCTTCAGTGGCTCAGTTGTGACTTTTCCTCTTAAGTCCAACTAGATTAGTCTCTTTAGTGGTGCAGTTGTAAAGTCGATTTGTGACTTTCAAACCTTATTTGCATCTATGTTAGGAATTAAGATTGATACGAGCTGTTAGTGAGTTCTGATACCATGTTGAATTTTTAGTAAAAGCGAGATTGGAGGAATGTTTTACATATTGGGCGAAGTTGTGTTTCAGAGTTTTGAAGAGATTATCAGAATTCTATTCACTTTGTTTTCTTGTCAAATCTTAATTGTTAGTGGTAATTGATGGTCTTATCATGAAAATTATAAATCAAACCTAAATAAAAACGAATATTAAGAACATGTTAACTGAATTATTGCTTATTGCTTGTTTGTACCACCTTGTTCTTGAAAGAATTCAAAATTACCTATGCTAACTGAATTATTGCTTATTGTGAAAAACAAAAATATCTCAAAGGTATCTTATATGAACCAAATAAAAACCAGTAATTAATAATATCATAACAACAACAAATTACAAATTTCATGTATCATATTAAATTGAATTAAAAACATGAAAAACAAAAGTCATTGAAAGAGACAGAAAATTTATATGCTAACAAAGCATTATAAGGCTCTAAGACAGATTAATGGGTGAAGGTGGTGGGGCTGAAGTATATTAATGGAAGACAGAAGACAAACTAACATATGCTGCAAAACCATAGTGAAGAGACAAGAGTGTCATATCCTGCAAACACAGTACAGAAGATTGTTACTATACAATAAGAAACAAAATCTAAAGAAGGGTTATGGTGGAATAGAGAGCCTACCAAATGTGATAGAAATGTGGTACATGGGAAGCAACAAACAAAGGGAATGCTCTTCAAATGTGTGTGCCTTTTCATTCAATCAACATGTAATTTTGGAATGTGTGCTATCTTGTCCCAATCCTCACCGGTTCCTTTCATGCATCGTTCCTTTAATGTTGGGCAACCTCGAATTTTCAAAAACTCAAGTGAAGTGAGGTGTCGAATAGAATCAGGAAAGGATCTCAATCCTCCACAATAACCAATATCAATAGTTCGAAGAGATAGAAGAGCTTCCCATGTCTGTTCCGGTATAGACTCAAGCTCACCACAAGAAGAGATACTCAGACACTCCAACGCTAGGTTGAAGGGTTCATTTGGTAGTTTCTTCAATTTTGGGAAATTAGAGATTTTCAAACTTTGAAGACAAGTCAAGTTTTTTAACATACCTTCAGGAAAGCACGTCACGTCTTCACCATTAAGAAGGTGAAGGGTGGTAAGACTACATAAATTGGAGATTGATCTCAGTAACTTATTGTTACATCCAAATACAATGAGGTCTTTAAGGGATGGAAGGCATGGCAACACAAGTTTAGGGCAATCAATAATGGTCAAATTAGAAAGAAGAAGGAACGTATCTCTTATTTGTACTTTCAACAAACGCTCTATGTTTTGTAGTCCTACTAGTAACAATTTTTCCAAGGATGGAAAGGCCCTCACCTCTACACCATCATGATATTCAGCATTATCCATGTATTGCATATTATTCATACCCCATAATTCAAGCTTTCTTAGAGATGGTAGTTTACCTAGTGATGAAAGAACACAATTATTGCAATACTGAAGTTGAAGATCAACTAAACTATTAAGAAATCCAATCCATTTTGGCAAGCATAATCCGTCATAGTAAAGTATTTTCAACCTCTTGAGATTTGAGTGAGGTTGAAGCACTTCAAGTACTTGCTCAGCAGTAGTAGTTGGTGTCTCAGTTTCACCATTATTCCTCCATGACAAGGATAATTCTTGGAGGTCCTTTTTACCCATCAAATTGGCATGTCGAGCTTCAAGTAAGCTACCAACATTTCGCAGACCTTGTATGCTAAGTTTTCCTCCAAGTGATAGATCATGTAGCTCTCCCAAGCCATATCCCCTCTCTGACCGAACAGTGTATACACTTAATGTTCTTAGGAAAGACAATTTTCCAATATTAGGAAACACACAAGACAATGAATTACAATCTTCAATGACAAGATGCCTGAGACTCTGTAAACAAGTCAAGTGTTTTGGTAGAAAAGTCAGTTTTCGAAAATATTTCAATTTCAAGATTTCCAATTTCCGCAAGCGATAAATTGAGTCAGGGAGGGTTTCTACGTCAAGATCACGAAGCTCCAAATACCTCAAATGAATTAAGTTCCCAAGTGACAATAACTTGAAAGTGTTTGTGCTTAAAACCCGAAGAGAGCGATTTGTTGGGAAGTACTCGTATTCTTTTTCGGTGTAAAATTCTA
This sequence comes from Medicago lupulina, assembly GCA_958299785.1. Taxonomy (NCBI): domain Eukaryota; kingdom Viridiplantae; phylum Streptophyta; class Magnoliopsida; order Fabales; family Fabaceae; genus Medicago; species Medicago lupulina. The sequence goes on from OY283145.1 coordinate 51,696,594, forward strand.
GTTGATACAACGTTCGCAAGGATTCTACTTTTTTGAAGGCCTCATTGAAGGAAAACAAGTTAATATAAGAGTAAAAGCTAGTATGGTGTGTGCTTCTTAACAAGTTAGTGTTTGTATTCTCCAAAATCATACACTCTGACCCCATAACTGATTGAGCAAGATCATGCACTAGGTCATGCATCTTGAAAGTAATGTCTCCTGAATAATCATCCATCTTGATGTCTTGGAAGAATGATTTTTGGCACAGTTCTTTCCAAATCATATTGCCAACAAATTCTACATCCAAATTAGCCTTTGAGAAAATAAATCCATTGCCCATCCATAGATGAATCAAATCTTCCTTTACAATTTCCATATCTTTGGGAAATATCGCACAAAAAGCAAAACACCGCTTTACGGTTGGTGTTAAATGAAAGTAGCTTAACCTCAAGGCTGGCAAAATGGAATTCTCATATGATAAAGTCCAAAGCTTACTGTCTTTAATTTCAAGCCATTCATTTTCATCACTCCTTGAGCGCATTAGACCTCCCAATGCTTGTGCTGCAAGAGGCAATCCTCCACACTTCTTTACTATCGCCTTACCTATTGCTACAAGCTCTTCCCGTTCTTCTCCAGCACATCCAAATGCATATTGTCTAAACAACAACCAACATTCGTTTTCAGAGAGACCAGATAAATGATGAGCTAAACATGTTCCCATGATTTCTGCAACATCCTTATCACGAGTGGAAACTAAAATGGAAGATCCTTTGGATCCACATGACAATGCAGATTTCAACCTGTTCCATTTGTCTTGGCTTAATCCTAGTTCCAATCCTTGATTTCTGCTCCATACATCATCCAAAACCAACAAAAATCTTTTACCTTGCAATAGTTCTCGTGCTTTTCTTTGTATTACATCTAAATCCAAGGCATCAAACTTGTCTTTTGTGATAGATTCTATAATGGAACACAAAATCCTTTTGACAGAGAAAGTCTCCGAAACACAAACCCAAACATTTGTATTAAAACTGCTACTTACCCTACGATCATTGTAGACCATTTGAGCAAGTGTTGTTTTACCAACACCACCTAAGCCAACAATAGGATAGATCGATAAGATGTCAGATACTTGCGCTTGGGTTAGAAGAAACTCAACAATCCTCTCTCTATCATCTACTCGTCCAAACACTTTGGGTTCAGCAATAATGGAGCTTGTTTGGCGCCATTCAGCAACTTCATTTGGCCTTTCCCTAACAGCAACACCCTCTCGTAAAAGAAACTTGTTTTTACTTTCAGCAATTTGATCGAATCTCCTTGTAATTTCTTTCAACCTTTTGCCGATGTTATGGCGAAACACAATGTTCTTTAGGTTGAAACAGGACGAGGCATTAAGTCTACCAGATTCAATGGAGCATTCATCAAGAATATCATCGAGCACATATACAGCATCTTTGAGTTGTTGGAGCCATACCTTAATAGAGAGGTCTGTGACCTGTTTCTGCTCAGCATCTTCAAGAACAGCCTTGATCAGATCCAAGGTGGTTAATAACTTTTCAGCCTTTGATGTGATTCCAGAAATGGTTGCAAATTCATTTTGAACAAGAGATAATAAATTCTCAAATACAATTCCAAGCAAGGCCTCTGCCATTTTTAGTGAGTACTAGGAATATCAGCAGTTAGGTGGTCAATTGGAAATTATGAAGGAAAATAAAACAAAATGCAGATTTGATTCAATTTAGAGCAACATCCACTAAGCACAAGGGTGATAGTGCTAGGACCCACACTTTGAATTAATTGTCATTATTATGGATCCATTGTTGACTTTTGTTGTATGTTTTTATTCCATTTCATAAAGAAACTTGGCTATTTCTCTAAATGTGAACTTGCTACTTGCCCTTTGAAAGCACAAGGAAGCCAAAAGAAAAAGTTCTGAAGGATTAAATTCTAAATTATATATTCCTCAAAAGAAAAATCTAAAATTATCTACAAAATCATATACACTATTTGAAGGAAATTTTCATATTTTCAATCACTAAGAATCGAATTCGGTACCTAGTGGTTTATAACAGTCAATACAATAGTCTGCATGAACATATCAAGGTGTTTTTTTCTATGTTTTTCATCAGAGCATAATTTTTAGCTGTGAAGAATATTATAAAAGCTCCTGTTACAAAATATTACAATAACTTGAAAACATTTTCATTCAAGTATTTTTCAGCTTCAATTGAATGAATTTTGACTGCAATATTATCATAGGCATAAATGAATTAACTTCAAAAAGATTTCTTAAATTTCATTAAATTGGCTTTCAGTAAAACTAGACCTATTCATATTAGGAAGTGACAAAAATAAATGCAAATTAAGTAAGAAATCTTCTGCTGCTTAAGTAAAAAATTAAGCAAGACTAGAGTATCATATTAATTCCAAAACAAGAACATTGTTTGAGCAATCTAAAAACTAGATCCTGAATCCTTCCCACTCTAGAGCCCCCGATAGTTATCCATCACGAATCTACCAACCTTTCTTCAATAGAGGTTGCATTCCAGAAACTAGTTTGTTTTTCTTATGCACAATTGGAAATTCTTTGGTTTCCTTGATTAATATATTGGTATTCTTTGGTGGTTTGATTTCTATAATTTGGAGAATAGGCTGAAGAACATTAGTAGCATTTCAGCAGAATTAATTAAGGTTGATGATGAGGCCGAGGGGGACAATGACGGAAAGGAAGAACTATACAATTCCAAGGTAGAGATGAGAACATGACTTGGCTAAACAATCAAAACAATTTTACGCTGATAGCATATATTCAGTATTCACTAATATTTTCCATTTCCACATTAGATGTGTTCAAGTCAGACACCACCACCCTTCGTTTGTGCAACGTTGAAAGAAGTCAATCAATCAACTTTGCGCTAGGTAGAATCCTTCAATTAATAAGTATTTCATAGTTCCGAGAGATCCAGAATTCTATTGACTTTATTTTATGTCAGATCCTAATTCTTATCATGAATTATTATAAACAAACTCCCCAAACACAGGGATATTCATAACCAGTTCATTTACTGAATAGATAAGAAACAAAAAAATGAAATAAAATAAGGGGAAGTTCTTGAATATTTTGGGTAAAACTAATTTGTGAAAGTAAGATCAATATTATAAATCCTGAAGATGAAGTCCTTTCTTAATGATCATTCATGTGTGCTGATGATAATGAACTCAAGTTGGTTGAGACATCATCAGTTGTTTTTTCATGCAACTGTTGCACCGGACTATTCATTACTCCTCAAGTCCTTTGTGGTGTGTTGTGTTTCTTAGTGAATGGTTACATCAGCGGTATATATTTCTCTACCCCCTTCCATTTACTATATTTTGCTAACCCAAGTTATTCACATCATTGATAACTTGTGCCTTGTTTATTGAATTCTTTCTCTGGTTACATTTCTGTTGACAATTGAATTTTATAAATGACAAAAAAATCTTGCTGTCACTGATTTTAGCTTCGATATAAGGAAATAATTTGATCAAGTATGAATTCAAAAAAGCATTTGTCCCTTGTAAATAAATAATGTATGTACACAGTTTGGAACAACCAAGACACTGTTTGGAAGTAACTTTGGCTCATGTGTTGGATCACCATTGTCAACATCCTCTCCTTTCATGCCAACCATATCAGTTTTTTCACTGATAGCTTCATTTGCTTTGCTTCATTTGATGGACTAATAGCTTTTTCACTGCTCCTTTCGAGATTGATTTTACAGGCCAAAATACATTCAGTCCCTTGCCTGTATGTATGACGAAAATACACTCAATTCCTTTATCAAATCTTACCATACATCTACAATATACTATTTTGTTTCTTTGACATAAAGATGGAATTTTAAATATGTTTGGTGAAAAAATGATCTGTGAAGGTAATTAGCATTATAAAGTCTGAAAAACCAACTCCAACCACAAGGAGGTGGAGAGAGTATTACTTTGTCGAAGCATGCAATAAAAAGAAAGCCGACTAAAGTTTCTATATGCATGTTAAAATAAATCAGTTTGATAAGGCAGAAAATGCATGTTAAAGTATTCACTAAGATATGAACTATGTTTACCTTGAAACCAACGATAACCAGTAAAGAGATATCAGTTAAAGGAAATTGAAATGTTCAGCAGAAAACTTCACTCCTAAAATATGCTCAACAATGTCGCCAATTCTGGCTATTGGTGTTTCCCCTGATCGAACTTGAAACTCCAACTTTCCATAAATATTTCATACATGAAGGGACTATTTCATAAATGAAGGACCATAACCTGCATATTTTCATTAACACATGAAATTAAATTGAAATAGTAGTATATGGAGTTGAACATCTTAATACTATAATAGGAATTGAAGATCTATACCATATCAATACCAGCATCAACGGAAGTGGAGACGCCTTAACGATGATCTGACCCATTAGGTTGACATCTTTCATTGATTTCGTCTCAGACAAAAATCACAAGTTTCACATAAATCAATTCAAAGATATCTTCTTCTTCATTCCAATAAACAATTTTTGGAATGTGGTATCTTGTCATTCTTCTCCTGTTCTCTCCTTATATTCCTTTAATTTTAGGCAACCACGGATATTCATAAACTCAAGTGAAATGAGGTGTCAAATACCTTCTGGCAAGGATCTCAATTCCTTGCATTCAACAATATCCATAGTTGAAAGAGAAATAAATGGCACCTGTTCAGTTTCACAGGAGATGCTCTCTGTAAGTGATATGACTAATGCTAATCTACTAAAATATATGGAGTTAAAAGATGCAAAATTCACTTCGTTATCAAATAAAACCTTTGATTTCTCATTCATATCATCCAAAATCATCACCACGTATAGTTTCTGTGGTTCAGCTGAAGCATCCTCTTGCTTTCAGGAAAAGCAGTGGACACAACTTGATCAATTAACATTGTCCGACACAAACATGGTTGGGATTCAGCAGCATTCCACAACATATCTGACAAAAAAATAAAATAAAAAATAACATGAGTGACTCGACTAGAATCATGAAATACAATGTCACCTTCCTAATAAAGAGATGTATACACACCTTCAGATTTTCTGTCTTTGGTTGGTAACATGCTAAGCATCACATTGCTCCCTTTGGAAAGCAACAATGACGAATGAAGGGCCTCATTTCTCACAATATTTACTAACACACGAGAATCATAATATGCATTGGTTGTGACAAAATGCTCTAGATTGTTATTGATGTCGATCATAATTTTACCCGGAGTATTACACACATGTTGATTTTGGATTCCCTCACTCAAAAGATGTTTTAACAACTATGTAGCAAATGGTTCCTGCACATAGAAATTAAACTAAGACAATAATTATAATATGGTTATAATGATGTACAAGAGACAAAGAAGCTTCAAAAAATTGTTCTGACTAGAAATTACAGTCAGCCATCAAATTGAAGAACCTTTGATGATAAATTCATAATGACTAAACATGCAATTATAGTTTTCAGGACATGTTACTGAACTGATAAGTAAGAAAATCAAATAATCCAAACTAAACTATTAAAGACAAAAGAGAAACTCACATAACAAGCAACCATAGGAAAGAGACATGAGAGGCGTATCCTGCAAAGAGAGTACCAAGAGGTTGTTATACACTGTAAGAAACACAGTCAAAAGAAATAAAGATGGAGGCAGAAACACCAACATCAACTAATGCGTAATTCCAGAATATGAGGTGTCGAATACCCTCCGGAAAGCATCTCACTCTTCTACATCTCAAACTTCACTCCTAAAATATGCTTAACAACATCGCCATTTCTGACAATTGGTGTTTGCTCTGATTAAACTTGAACTGCCAACTCTTCCATAAACATTTCTTACATGAAAGACCATCACCTGCATATTTTCATGAATGTATAAATTTAAAACGAAATCAAACAATATATGTTAAAATATTATAGGAACTGAAGAATGGCCAAGGTTACCTTTACATGATCATACATTTGGATCATCCACGAAAAGTTGAATATTTTGAGATATGGAGTCGAGTGAACTTTTACCAAAGATTGCAGGTTGAAGTTTCAAATACAAGCATAATTGTGCTGTATTTTGTAGAAGCTCAACCAACTCATGGGGAACTTCAGCAATCATAAAAACTTTCATTACAGATCTTCTCCATATGTTCCACAACATGTCTAATGGACACAAACATGATGAAATAACATGAATGTCCAAGTCAAACTAGCATCATGAAATACAATGACACCTTCCTAATAAAGAGCTGTATACATACCTCGCTAATAGCTTGAACCAAGAATTTTGATTTGTTGCATTAACAAGCTCAGCGTCAATTCTAAAGATATGGCCCAATTCTCACAATAATTTTACCAGTAGACATTCCACACAAAAACTTAGAAAGCAAGTGATTCCTGCATATAGAAATTTAAATTAGAAAGTAATACGGCGATAGGAAGATGCAGGGAAGAGATAAAACTAGCATACATCTTCTTCCAGATAACTGTCTTGAGATTACTTTCTGCAGATGAGTTACTACAAAGTGTCCTTCGAAGATACAATTCATAGAGGTGACGGTTGTTGTCATTTGTCAATTATTTAATTATAATTTTTATATCTTCTAAACAAAAATGATAATAACTATAATATCCTAATATCATTCTTGTATTGCATCTGCAACGTTTGTTACACATAATTAAGACATGAAACTCTCAAGTCTCAAATGAAAAATCAATTAAACATCTATTTCTTTAGTTTTAACCTAACCAAATCTTAGGACAAACCATCTGAATTTTAACTAAATCAAAAACTCACTAAAAGAGACAGAGAACACACACACAAAATAATAACCCATTGAGTGCCCAAAAACATGAGCCTTTTGTAAATCATTCAAATTAACGTAGTACTAATACTTCATATTGATGACATGTCTGATGTTTAGATACTGATATGACACGAATCCATATAGTTACATTAAAAACTTTCATTTCCTTAAATTATTATCAAAATTAAGCAAAGAGTAAGCCAAACAATATATTATTCAAATAAACAATCTAAAACAAATAAATAAAAATGACCAATAAAAACTTAAGAAAAAAAATGGAGAAAACCTTGATGATCACCGATCAGACTTGCTAATGGGTACGGAGCTCCGTCCCATGTCACAACTATCAAAATCGCAATCCTCGATACCACCACCGGACCCATTGTCACCTCCTCCACTCCAAAAGAAGTCATCTTCGTCATTGGGTACGTTTGTTCCGGTTAATCCCGTTATTTGTCGGCCCACCCTTGTGTGTCGAAGGCAATCCTAACCATTCAATTAAATCCCCACAAAATCAGTAAAATTAAAAAAAAAAAAATTAAACTATGAAGAAAATTACCTGAATTAGAACATTTGTAACTTTAGTTGAACATTTGTAAATGAAACCTTATATTTGGAATATGAGCTATCTTGTAAATTCAAAAATTTACAAGATAGCCACCCTTGTATGTCGAAGGCAATCCTAACCTTTCAATTCAATTTCCAAAAATCAGTAAATTCAAAAATTTTAAAAAAGCAAATTAAAAAAAAAAAAAAAGTATGATGAAGAAAATGACCTGAATTAGAACATTTATCCTTCTTAGGTTGAACAGTAAAATATCATTCATGTACTATGGATCTCTTTCTGTGGAATGGGTTCCAAAGAAGAAAATAATTAGAATATATAAAGATTTTTGAGAAGTTGAAATCCAAACATAAGAAGGGGAAATAGAGATCTTACCAGTAAAATTGATTTTTGCGATGGTCATTGAGGCAGATAAGGGTAAACGTCTCTGCAGTTATCTATTTTTGGAATATGAGCTATCTTGTCCCAATCCTCCCCTGTTCCCTCTTTGCATCGTTCCTCTAATGTTGGGCAATCCTTGATTCTCAGAACCTCAAGAGAAGTGAGGTGTCGAATGCCCTCCGGCAAGCATCGCAATCCTTCACAATTCCAAATCAGTAGAGTTCGAAGGGATTGAAGACCTTCCCAATTTTGCTCTGGTAAGGACTCCAACTCATTACAAAAAGAGATATCCAGAGATTGAAGAGAAGTAAGGTTTTTGAACATCCCCTCTGGGAAGGATGTTATTCCGAAACCTAATTGTAGGGAAAGCTCAGTAAGACCACGGAAGGTAGAGATTGACCTCAGTAACTCATTGTTACATCTTAATACAATGAGGGATTTAAGAGATGGAAGACATGGCAGTCCAAGTTTAGGGCAATAGTAGATTTCCAACCTAGAAAGACAAGGAAACATCTCCCCTCTTTCCACTTTCAATAACCCTTCTATGTTTGGTAGGAATCGTAATTCGAGTATCTCCAGAGATGGGAAAACCCTCACCTCCATACCATCCTCAGATTCATCATCATCCAAGTATTTCAGATTATCCATTCTACGAAATTCCAGTTTTTTTAGAAAGGGTAGTTTACCAAAAAACGGAAGCCGCACAATTTTTTTGCAATGCCCAAGTTGAAGATAAATTAAATTACTAAGAAGGCTTATCCAACTTGGTATCGATAATCCGTCATAGTAATTTATTACCAAGCACTTGAGATTTGAGTGAGGTTGAAGCACTTCGACTAGTTGCTCAGCACTAATAGTTGGGGGCTTGCTAAATTCATCATCGCTTTTCCATGACAAGCATAGTTCATGAAGGTCTTTTTTACCCATCAAATTAGCCGCTTCAGCTTCAGATAAACTGCCAACATCTTTTAAGCCTTCGATACTCAGTTTTCCACCGAGGTTTAGATCACGTAACTCTGTCAAGCTATTCCCTTTCTTTAAACTAACAATGTACACACTTAATGTTCTTAGACAAGTTAATTTTCCAATGTTAGGAAACATTCGAGACAAAGATCCACATCCTTTAATGACTATATGTCTAAGATTTTGTAAACAAGCCAAGCGTTTAGGGAGACAACTCAGTTTATCACAGTCTTTTATTTTCAAGATTTCCAGTTTTTTTAGGTTGTAAATTGAGTCAGGCAACTTTTTTATATCAAGAGAAATAAGTTCCAAATACCTTAAATGAATTAAACTCCATACTGGGACCTGTAGAGTGGATGTGCTTAAAACGCGAAGAGAGCTGTGTAATGGGAAGTGATCATGTCTTTTTGGGAAATAATTCAAGTAAAACAATGTTCGTAAGGATTCAACTTTTTTGAAGGCACCCTTATCAAATGATGACAAATAAGAGTTAAAATTTATGTGGTGTGTGTTTTTTGTCAAACTAGTCATGTTTGCATTCTCCAAATACATACATTCTTTCCCCGTTACTGATTGAGCGAGATCATGGACAAGATCATGCATCTTAAAAGAAATGTCTCCAGAATATTCATTCATCTTGCTATCTTGAAAGAATGATTTGAGGTACAATTCCTTCCAAACCATGTTTCCAACATCTTCAACGTCCAAATTACCCATAGATGAAATAAATCCATTAGCTATCCACAGCCGAATCAATTCTTCCTTCAGGATTTCTCTATCTTTGGGAAATATAGCACAAAATGAGAAACATTGCTTTACGGTTGGTGTTAAATAAAAGTAACTCAACCTCAAAGCAGGCAAAATAGATTGTTCTTGTGGTAAATCCCAAAGCTCACTGTCTTTAACACCGAGCCATTCCTTTTCTTCAATCATTGAGACCATTAAACCACCCAATGCTTTTGCTGCAAGAGGCAATCCATTACATTTCTTTACTATCCCCTTTCCAATTTCCACAAGCTTTGTATTCTCATCTTTGTAATGTCTAAATGCATGTTGTTTGAACAACAACCAACAGTCACTATCAGAGAGACCAGACAAACAGTGAGTTTCCCATGTCCCCATGATTGTTGCAACACCCTCATCACGAGTGGACACTAAAATAGAACTACCTTTTGATCCACACGACAAAACAGATTTCAAACGATTCCATCTATCTTGTGTTAACCCAGATTCCAGTTGTTCATTTTGATTCCACACATCATCCAAAATCAGCAAATATATTTTCCCTTGCAACAATCCTTGCACCTTTCTTTCCATTACATCTAACTTGAAGTCAGGACACTTCTCTAATGTGAGAGATTCTATAATAGAACACAAAATCCTCTCGACCGAGAAAGTCTCAGAAACACAAACCCAAATTTTTTTATCAAAATTGTGACTCACCCTAACATCATTGTAGACCAATTGAACAAGAGTTGTTTTTCCAATACCACCTAAACCAACAATGGGATACACAGAAATGAAGTCAGAGTCCTTCGCATGGGTGAGAAGAAACTCGACAATCTTTTCTTTATCATCGTTTCTTCCCAACGCTTTTGATTCAAGAGGGGTGGAGCTGGTTTGGCGCCCTTCAGTTGCTTGATATGGGCTTTCCCTAAGAGCTACACCTGTCTGTAGAGAAAACTTGTTCTTGCGTTCAGCAATACGATCCAGCCTCCCTTCAATCTCTTTCAACCTGTTACCAATCTTATGGCGAAACTTTAAAGAGGTGAATTTTCTCGGTTGACTAGACTTGATTGAGCACTCATCAAGGATATCATCGAGCACATAAACAGCATCTTTGAGGTCTTGTAGCCATACCTTAATAAAGTTGTCTTTGACTTGTCTCTTCTCAGCATCTTCAAGAACAGCCTTGATGTCAACTAAGGTGGTTGATAGGTTTTCAGCCTTTGACTTGATTCCAGAAATGGTAGAAAATTCAGTTTGAAGCAGAGAGATCAAATTCTCAAACACAACTCCAAGAAAGGGATCAGCCATTTTTTGAGAAAAGAAAGAGTTGAAAAGATAAGAAGATGAGAAATTGGTTTAGAATGAATGTTGAACTAAGCAGGAGACCTTTGAGAATGAAATGCAATGGTAGTAGCAAGTCAGCAAGTAGGTGTTCAATAATTGTGAGCAAACATTCACGTACGTAGGCGTATTTTCAACCACAAATTTATGCACCATTAGTATTGATGCAACTTGCAAGGTTCCATTATTACTAACAAAATAGGACAAACATTTTCATTCACAAATTTATTATCGGGGTCCATATATTATTTGTCTCTTTGTTTTCACAATTGAACACAAATGAAAAGTACATCAATGTTTATGAATCTGGTCCCTACTAGTCTGTATAATTGTTAGGAAGAGTTTGATTGAACCACTTTAACCATTAAGACGTGGCCGACAGAATAATTATTATTTAGTGATATTTGTTTTATGCATTCACTTTAATTTACCAATTTTACCAATTTGTATTGAACATCTTGAACAAGTCTTATCTATTTTACCAATTTTTCTATAAAATATAATATACAGAAATGTACTGCTCTTAACAGAAAGAACACCATTCTTGTGTGAAAAAGAAAAGAAAGAAAGAACACTAATTAAATATAAGTTTCATTACAGTTCTGATATAAGAAGGTCATTCACTAATATCTATCCATCTACTATAAATAAATAAATTTAGGAAAAGAAGTTGACCATATCACATGCTCTACCTCATTAATTTGTCCAGTTTTAGAAGCTGCATCAATGAACTTGAACTGACTATCAAAAGCTACTAAAACGAACTAGAAAATGCAATATAGGTTTGTCTACAAAACATTTTTAAGAAGTACCATAGCTAAAATATGCACCTAAGAAAAAGTTTAATTCTTCATAGGCCTTGAGTTGTGGTTAAAGAGTTCGATGGATGCCTCAACAACTTGCTACTCAGAATATTCCTTAGTAGTCAGCAGATTTTGTAGCAGTAAAATTCCTTAGTAAAAACGCAAAAAAATATGTATCCTAACAAAAAAGAAAAGGCTTATATAATGTTAACAACATACTACATTATCTGCGCAATTATTTGTAAACTATCCCAAAGGTTGATCAATAAAATATCTTTTGTTTACTCCGATGCTCATTCTTTGAAATGGGTTCAAACCAATTGAATCAAAGCCTGGAAATCACTCCATATGGGAACATATATAACAATGTTTTGAATAAAAATTAAGCACTTGATGAAATCCAAACATGTGATTCAATGACATGTGTATTCACAATGGCATATTTGATATCAGACAACTTGGCAGAATGATGTACAAGAGACAAACAAGAAGATTAAAAAAAATAAAAATTGTTCCGACTAAAAATCGAAGTCAATCATGGAAATGAAGCCATGAACCTGAAGAGCCCTAATGGCAGCAAGCCAACCAGTTTAGTCAGAAATGTGACAAGCCAGAAGCAGAAGCACCAATATCTTTGCTATGTTGTTCCAGTCCTCCAAAGTTTCCTCCTTGCATTGCTCCTCTAATGTTTTAGATGGAATTAGGCTCATTTGAATGGTCTGACAAGGAATTTGTAGCTTCAATTTTCCCCCCTTTTCTCTATTTATGGTTAATTAAAATAAATATTTTTAATTTTAATTTCTGAAAAATGATTTTCCAAATTTATAAATCTGTTTTTTAATTGCCACATCAAATGCCACGTGGCCACTTATACACAGTCAGTGTGTGCCACATAGTCATGTGTTTTTAACTCATTAAATGTTGTGGTAATACATCCTTGAATCTATGTGTACATTTCTTACATAAATTAAACTCATAAGACTTTCTTTGTAATACTACCTCACTGCTGCCTGCCATGCACATATTAAAACCTTCAATACGTCCGAATTTACCAACTTAATGAAACAGATTCCAAGCAAACTGTTTATCAATCATATTCTGAGATGTTCAATTCTGAAACAATTGATGAGCTGGACTAACAGATTCTGGTTCATCCATTGGACTCACATTTATTTGAAATATTGAATCATGATATATAAATGAAAAGTCATATAGCACATGGAAAACAAAAATAAAAACTAAATTATCATATGCACAAAAGTTCAACCATACTCAACAGGCACACATTGCAAAAATTCAATTAGTTTAGAGTTCATGGTAGGCAAAAGCCATGTGTAATACGTAAATTTCTGATACTAATGGAGTGGCATTATTATCCTTGAATTTGTGAATGTGCGCTCCCATTTATTTATCCATCAACTAAGCCAACATTCACTATATCCTTCATCCACACACTTCCTGCAATTGATGAGCTGCAAGGTTCTGATTCATTCATTTGACGCACATCCATCTGAAATATTGAATCATGATATATAAATGAAAAACTAAATAGAACATGGAAAATAAAAATTATTCAACAGGCACTCTTTGCAAAAATTGAATTAGTTCAGAATCCATGGTAGCAAAAAGCAGTAAAACGACAAGAAAGGCATAAATGAACCATAAACATGGATTTCAAGTCAGTATACAGATTGAACTGCTAGAAAACATTTCAAAGTTATGCATACGTTCTTTGACCTTTCTACCATTGTTTCATGTCACGGAAATAAACATAAATGAATCTTATCGCATACACACATTTGACAAGAAGCAAGGCAGACAGAGGCTGTTTCAGAAAAAGAAAGTCACCCACTCAACATTCATCAGAAAATCTTCAAAGAACAGAATTTCTATAGCCAGATATTGCATAAAACAATAACATGGCAATACTAACACATTTATGAGGCAAAATAAAAGGCACAACCAGAGACAATGATCATCATCCTATCAGTAAAGGCACAACCATGTGTTCTTTCAATTAACGGGTCTTGTAATTAGCATGATTGGTCTCACATAGACACATAGGATAAAGATAAGACGTGAAATGAATTTATAAAGAGTGGCACCCCTAACCTTACATGTTGGTTTTGTAGGGTTTAGTTAGACCCAATGTACAATATAATATGGCATTAGAGCCTATGGATTCGGACCACCCACCATTTATATCCATGCAACAAGTCCAATAGTGTTGGGCATGAGCAGGCGTATTGGAAAAACACAAGTCCGACATAGGATAAAGATAAGAGAGAGTTAAGATATGAAATGAATTTATAAATAGTGCCACCTTTCGCCTTACAAATCGGTTTTATAGGTTTGAGTTAGGCCCAATATAAAAATCTTAATACATTGTATGGTAGAATGTTGGAAAACAGCCCATAGTAAAAGAATAAAATGAAATACAAACGGTTATTTATTATTTACATATACCTGTTGATGAAGGAATCGGTGTGCGACCTTGTATTCCCTCTGGAGGATGATGTGCTGAACAGAACAATTGGAACGCCCACGGTGAAGAATATTGTTGCAGCCCTGGGGAAGAACAATGCTATAGTGCTGAACAGAACGATCTGAACGCTCCTGGGGAAAAATATTCGACACAAAATGCTCGATGCTCTGAAATAAAAATCTGAACTTGCTTTGAATTTGAACAGAAATTCTTGATGCCGGTGGAATCTGGAGGAAAGGGGGAAGAAATTTTGGAATGAATTCTTATAAGTTAGTTCATGAAAACAAAATGTTTCCCTCTTGACATCAGAAATGGTCAAATCAGACGTATGCACCCTTCACTCTTAGTGGTAATGGACGGTCTTATCATGTATTACAGATTTTGATTCCCCAAACAAAAATGGATATCTAATACATGTTCCCTCACTGAACCAATTTGATGTAAGAATAAGAAAATAAATAAACTAGTTTGGACTTATCAGTGATAGACAGGATTAACTAACATTTACTGTTACACCATTTTGAATATGCAATTAATGATGTTAAACTACCTGTTGGCCAATAATGTTCTTTCTCTCCTTTTCTTTAACTTTCTTCTCATTTTCTGCTTCAACTTTGTCTTTTATAAGCTCATCTACCTTGTTTGTATATTCCCGAATAGACTAGAGAAAAATAAAAAATGATTATTAACAACAGGAAAAAAGTTTGTCCTTAATAATAATTGTAATGAAAGAGACCCTTGTGAAAAACATACCTGTAAGAGATAAGGGAAGGCAAAATCCATCATATTGTTCTTCCAAGCTAGCTCTAATGCAACATCTGGCCGTATTAGATCATAACAAGTAGAGAGGCACAATGCAAAACACTCTTTCTTCCCCTGAAAAACAAATACAGAAAGAAAGCATGACCGAGTAAGCAATAATGAAGTGTAGAAAGAATGAATATAATTCATAATGATGAAGAGGTCACACCGCAGAATTTGTGACAGGGCCTAATCTGGTAAGGATCTAATATATGAATACTTTTTAGACAAGGGTATAATAAATTTACACCTGCTCACTAAAATAAACAAGCAAATCCTCTGAGAGTTTCTGGTCACCAGATTGATAGCAAGTTTCCATGCAGTCCTTGTACAGTTTGTCTTTCTTTAACATACAAATGGACTGTTTCCATCTTCCAGCTTTCTTATAAATATAAGCAGCAACACGTCTCATCTCAAGGAGCTCGTGCTTCTCAATCTGCTCATGTGTATTGTTGAAGCTAATCAATAATCATTCAAAATTTTGAAGTTTGCAAAAAGGATGTAGAACTCAATTTGGCCAAATAAGTAAGATAAGGAAAATCCACCTTCTGTGCAAGACCTATCTTATTGAAGTTGTCATACAGATCTATCGATTTACGAAGTCTATCATAGTCCACCTCGTCAACATAAATTTCATTCAAAGCTTCATTAATAGAAAACACATTGCTGCTTTGAACTTCAACCATGTACGGCTTTATCAATCGGACGTGGCCCGCCTAAAAATCAGAAAATTCGAGCAACAAGTATAATTATTGCATTAATCATTTATAACTAATTATTTACTTAACCTAATAACATTAAAATTACAGATAGTAGGCAATATAGTACAAGAAATGTAGACCTTCTGCGCTATTTCTACAATACGGGCATGTTCCACATGACGTGCAAGCACATTAAGAAGATCATTTACAATATCAGGATGTTCTTGCAAGTAGAAGTGAACAGCCTTATAATATAGTTCTACACGACCAACATTTACTATAATATGTTTGAATTGCATGTTGTCCCATGCTTCTCGAGAGTGATTCATTACAGTGATTGCAGCATTATTAAACTCTTCAAATTGCACATATAGGTATGTGAGTTCCTTCCAGAGTTGATGTTCATGACACGCCTGAAAAAGCTTAAGACTGTTGAGCTTAGTTGAGAACGACTTAATGTGCTCCATTAACATCTCAGGACGATATCTTGCGTAAAGAACTCCCAACTCAGTAAAGATACTCTCATGAGCACAATCCAGTTCTATCCCTTTCTCCATTAGAGAGATGAGTTCATTGAAGCATCCTCTGTTCTGATAATACTTACAAACTTTTTCCAGATAGTCCGCCTTCATAAAAATGATGAGTGATTAGCCGTAAAAACGGAAAATGACAAACAAATCAATAGTTTATCTGCTACTTATTGTGTATACTAATAACTTTATGTTCTACACTTCACCGTAACACATCCCATTAACTTGCATGCAATGAAATTGAAATACGAGCGGAAAACCTGGATACTGAAAATTGGAAACATAGGGACGGGGGTGGTAATACTGACTTACTGTCAAGAAAAAATAAACAAAAGTGTAAGCTAGAAATGGTGCCACCTGAACAATAATATTGAGACCACAAATCTGAGCTAAGGAGGATTCCCCAGCATCAATGCAGGAAAAACAAACATCCTTCCATGTTTTCAAACTGTTTGCTTTCTTAGCAGCATCAACAGCTTCTTGGAATTGTTGAAGCTTCACCAATGTTACTGCTAACTTAGCCCAGTCAGGGATAAAAGCAAATATAATTTTTGCAGCCTCATAAAGCGCCTCAGCATACAAGCGGTCTCCAACATTTGCCAAATTAGAAACATTTGGCATCAAAATAAACTCTTCAATTTCTCCAAGCCGACCAATCTTTGCATACGCATAAATGAGCTCACTGTCCACCTTGGGCTTTTTGGTCTTCTGCCTAACCATGAGAAGGTACTTTATTAGGTCATGGTATACATTTGCAACTTCAGCAACCTTTATGACCTCTAAGAACTGAGTGGCATCATCTGCACGGATGAACAACTCAATTGCATCACTTACTAAGCCTTTTCTTAGTTTCGCCTTAGCCACCTGGCTCCATACAGAATCTTCTTCGACACAGAATGCGAACTCCATAGCTCGATCAATGGTCTTAAGGTTATCTAGAAGGACATTAACAGCCTTAACATTCAGATTAAATTTCTTGAAAACGGCAAAAGCTTCTTCATATAAGCGTGCTTCCACTGCCGCCTTCCCGACAGCAGAGCCATCAAAGTTATCCAGCCTATTTATGTAATCCATGACTCTTAAAGGATCTGCCTTTATTGCAGCAAGGATCAGTAAGCTTTTTAGAGTGAAGTTTGCACTAAAAGCTGAATTATGTAGTACAATCTTGTCGAGAAGGTCAATCACTTCATGGGTAAGATTGGCAGTCATAAAAGCTTTCACTGCAGCTGAAACTTGGTCAGGACTCTTGCATTTAGGCAAAGCAGTAGACACCACTTGATCAATCAACTGCCTTCTAAACACGTTCCCAGGATTTAGAACCTCTTTCCAGAGGCCACCATCCATCCGTTCCATAACATATCTGACACAAACAACATCATAAATAAGACGAGTGTCCCAGACTAGCATTTAGAATAAAATAACACAATATTAATGAAGAATTGTATTCACACCTGGCTTGGAGTTTGAACAAGGAATTTTTATTGGTCACATTAACAAGCTCATAATCACATTTCCCCCTTGTGTAAGCAACAACGGCAAGTGTAGGGTCCCTTTGCTCACAATATTTACCAATGACACGAGAATCATAATATAGGTTGGTTTTGAGAAAATGTACTGGATTGCTATTGCTGTCAATGATGATTTTCCCAAGAGCATTATGCACATGTACATCTCGGCTCCCCTCCCACACAAGATCCTCCAAGATCTGAGTAAGCAAACGAAGACGATTCCTGCATATAGAATGTAAAATGAGAAAATAATATGGTAATGTGGAGATGCAGGGCAGAGAGAAAAATAGCATACCTCTTTACAAATTCTTCAACTAAAGGCTCAACTGGGAAAGGAGAACGAATTGAAAGTACAAGACCTTTAATGAAATTTTCAGGGCATCGATCGTCTAACAACTGCCCTACAACTAGAGGTGCATTTTGAGGATTGACCTATAGGTAAGAAACATAATGTTAGAAATTCACGTTTAATATTAGCATAGAAATATTCAAAATCAAATACAATCACAAAATAAAATTACCCTTTGAACATATTCTTCAACATAATGAAGCATGTTTTGACTATAGAGATAATGTATGAGATGAGGAACAAAACCAAAACGATCACACACATTAATCAGTGGCCGTGCATTTGGAAGGTTGGTCTTCATTAGAAAGTTCTTTGTCTTCTCAGCATCATAATAGCATGATTCCCGGGTTACACGCTCTACCTCCGTAATATGTCCCGTTTTAACAGCCACTTCAATGTACTTGAAATGAATGTCAGGATTCTTACTGTACAATACAGAATCAAAAGCCAAAATTATTAAAGTAATTACTACCAAAAGCAAAATATAGTCTGTCTAGAAAATCAATGCCATGTTCATTCTTCATTTAGAAATACCTAGATCTCAAATGTGCACCCAAGAAAAGGTATAATCCTTCATCAGAATTGAATTTCTCAAAGAGTTTGATGCATGCATCAACACCCAACTGTTTAGAATATTCCTTAGCTGTCTGCAGATTATGTACTAGTAAGATTATTTTATACAGAAACTATAATAACACGAAAAAATAATTTAATTGAAAAAGAAAATTCTTAAGAACAATATAGGATCCCTGTTACAGTACCTTCACAATTATTTGAAGATTTCCCCCAAGGTTGACAAGTAAAAGATGTTCCATACACTCCAGTGCACATTTTCGGGGAAGGCTTCCAAAAAACTTAACAAGAGCCTGAAAATCACTTCATAATAAGAAGACGAGATATAAAAGACTAATAGATACAGTCACTCTAGCACCTGAAATCCAAACCTGTTGTTCAATGGCATCTGTTTTCACAATGATGCGTTTGATGTCGGGCAACTCAGTATAATGCTGCACAAGAGACAGACACGAAACTTCAAGAAATTACTCTGAAAACAAATTACAGTCAGTCATTGGTATGAAAAGCCAAGAACCTGAAGGGCCCGGATGAAAAGGCTGGCCTTTTCACAAAGTTTAGCAATACGTGGACGATCATAATGACTAAACACGCCTTTAGCCAATATAGAATCAGCAACATTTGGAAAGGTCTTAAGATTGATTTCCAGCAGCTAAAAATGATTAGAGCAAATTTTCATAAAATCACAAAAAAAATATTATATGACTACATCAACTTGTAGATAAAGATTAAGGTAAAGAAAATAAAGGAACCTTTGTTTGAAGATGTCCATGTTCAGGTAGGTCTGGCTTCAGCAGTTCCAACAAAAAGGCAGTTGCCTCACGGATCATATTCCTCTAAAAAGTAACAGTAGAAACATATAAACAAAATTAAGGGTTGATGTCCTGATGTTTCTAGATAACAAATGAAAGGAAATGATTGGCTCTTTCTTTAAAAAATAGTTCTCGGTACTCAATATTAAAGGAAAACATACGCGGATGGTTAAAAACCACTACCAATGCGAGTTTTCGGAAAGAGAGGGCCTGATTGCATTAGATTTTTCATTTTTCCATTAAGTAGAAAATAATTTTGCTGAAATGCAAAAACATATTATTCCTTCTGCCACTTAAAACATTACATAATGGTTTTATAAAAGTTGAAGTAGAACAGGCTCAAGTAATCAACTATTATAGGTTCTATAAAGGAAAATGAAGAATGAATCCTACATCGATAAAACAAAGATAAAATTAAATAGACCTGAAGAAACAGATCGGCTATTTTGTTGTAGTCAACAGGGCAACCCCCCTCCATTCGCAACATCATCAGAGCAAAATCTAGAGCACCCTGCAATGGAACATGTTCTGAGTAAATGAATAAACAAAAAGTAAACTCACAAGATAGCAGATAGTCTAGAAAGATAATCATCATAAGTAGCACACATGAGGTGATATCATTTTTTGATGTTTGGATGTTTCAATCTCATTGGATGCTTGGACTTCGGATGTATTCAACCATCATGCATGAGGTGCTATAATTTTATAAATGCACCACAATGATCAGAACTGAAATAAGTTTCAAATCGAAGTACACTAACCTGGGCATCTGTTTGCAATATTGTTTGCAGAAGGAATATGTAATCAAGAGTGTATCCAACCTGCAGCAAATAAAAGGAGAAAAATACATCATGTACTGCAAAAACAATAATAATTAAACTATGTAATAAACAAAAGTATAACATTCAGCAAACAGTCCAATATTACCACTATTTTCATGATTTTGTAAAGCCTAATAAACTAAATGTTTCATTACCTGCTTTGAGTATGTCAAAATCTTATCATATTCCCTCCTCTCAGCCAAAGCTGCAATAACCTTTGGTGTGGCACTTGCTTTTGTATATATTTTCAATGCTAGGTCTTTATCCACTTTCTGCATTACATGTGCGTCTTTTATGATTCAAAAGACAGATGAAAGGAATATATAACAATCTAAATATGGTTATTGAATCGAGATTCAAATAGTGAACCGGAAGAACTATTTTCTAAATTGAGAATTGGATCTTATCATAAATCGTAGGATACATTAAAAATATAGTATTTTCTTGTAAAAACAAGTGACATGCACAAAAAACATAAGTTGATGTATCATATTCGAACGTCAAGATAATGCAAGATTCAAGTTAAAAATCTAAATGACGAAAAAAATATGGTTGGCTTCACAAAGTTCAACTGTCCAACCCCACCAAAAATAAAATCTAATTGTGATTCATGTCAAAATAGATACACACAATGGTTTCTATCGATTGAATTCATGTTTTATTTAGCATTGAGATACGACTCGCATGTGTCGTAAGACATTGATAACAATGGATTTGAACAGATATTGCATTCCAAAAGGGAATTGAAAGATCCAGTAACAAAACACCAAAAGCAAACATGTGTCGTACGACTCGCATATGTATTCTGCGTGCAAGTGCTTGCATGTCCTTGCAAACATGGAAATCAAAACACCAATAAACGGGGAAAGAAAGGGAAAACTAATCATTTCAGTATAGTTTATTAGGGGCCGTTTGTCAAATTGCGGGATCCAGGGAAGGGTTGGAATAATGCCTGTTTGTTTAAACTTATCAAAAAATCAGTTCTACAACACAACATTATATGAGTCTCAAAACAGATTATATGGGTTTGAAAAGCTATTTTAAATATAAGCTCATCCATACAGGGCCTAGCATTTGAACTTAATATTAGCTGCCACAAAGTAAACCAAACCAGCAACCAGGAAATGAATGTTTAGTGGTGGACAATTGTATAAATTAATAACATATTATCAACAAATTCAATGGCCCAATTAGAAACTTTTTATATTCTGAAACATATTACAAAATCGCTAATAGTTAATGGAGATCTAGAATAACTAAACATAAATATATTCAAATGATAAAGAAACTAAGAATCAATTATGGAATTTTGTATGAGAACAGAACCTGCACAAGGTCACCAAGCTCTTCAGTGCATTCAAGTTTATCCTCTGCTAGCCATTTTCCTAAAAGTTTCTGTTTGTTTCGACTTACGGCTAGTCGTGACATTTTCAATGACTCAAAAGCATCCAGTTTTCCGCTAGAAAACAGATGGTCAAAGTATTGTAAGCATGATGGTATTATTTGCGCATCTTCCAAAGGTACGCTCTGAAAAATTAATTAACAGAAGGAAATTAACAAAAGAAATGAACGACTTAATGAAATCGTCATGTTATTACTCTTCCATCCCATTAACGCAAAAATAAATGTAACATTATGAAGCATGAACACTCCTCGGATTAGGCATGTCCCGGTGTCGGACATGTGTCGTGTCCGACACCGACACATATAATTACACCGAATTATGTGATTTTCTCAAATTATTAAGGTTGTCGGGGTGTCAGAGTCCGTGATGTGTCCCGTGTCCGTGTCTTTATCCGAGGTTCACTATTTTATTCCAACTCTACTTTCAAACTAATACAATATACATCACTCATGTGTCAATTATACTTCACTATACATTTCAGCTTGAAGGTGTGTGACGCGTGTTTAGTGTCTAACCGTTGTGTTTGACACCGACACTATACTAGTATCAAGGTCACTATCATATAGTGTCTATGTCGATGCTTCATAGATTAATAATCATACTTTCGTAAAATTGTTACATAATTTTATTTATTTACAAATTTTCTTAATTTATATAAAAATGCCTAAAAATGAAAATTAAACAAGTGGAGTAATAATAAGCACAATTAATAACCGGCAATGGCTGCCAAGACCTAGCTCGACTAACAATATCGATATTATTAGGTTGAACACCTTTATCCGGTTCAAACCGGACCTCGCAATTGTGTGTGAGTTTCTGGTGTTAGTGTATTGACAAGAAACAAAAAAAAAAAAAAAAAAAAAAAGCAACAAACACACACTCACAGTTGAATGGAAACAGTTATCAAGATTGCAAAAGCAGACTACAAAAACCGTTATTAGCCGTTGAGGAATGGGAATGTGAGAAATTACTAACCGTTGAGGATTCTTCTGTGGAGTTACGAGCGTTATCACCCGCCATGACGATCGAAACAGAGTTTGAGAGAGAGAGAGAGAGAGAGAGAGAGAGAGTGTTGAAATTTTGAAGAAGAAAGTTTGCGAGTAAGATATTGGAGCACAGTGAGAGTGAGAGTGAGAGTGAGCGAGTGGAAGAGAATAGAGGAAAACTGTTTTATCATGAGAGCGACGTGTGCTACAAGCAAGCATAGGCAATTATTTTTTTGAAAAATCTTGGGCAAGATTGTATAACCATATCTTATAAACTAGATTAGTTATTGAGTTTACCTTTTATGTCTTATAAGTTTGTTTGATTAAAATAGATTAGTTTGATAACTATGTCTATCGTTTTCTCACGAGTTTGTAATTTATTTTTATTAGGTTATGACTTTTTTTTCTCTTTTGCAAAACTCTGAAACTCTAACATATTGTAAAATTTCGGGTTCGATCTCATATAGAGGTGTCCAACTTAACAATATGAGATAGGCTTTACGGACAGTTTATGGTGGTTTTTAATAAGTTAGTTCAAGTAGCGTGTAGCTTAAAGTTTATCAAAGTATTATTATTTATCTCAATTTTACCCTTGCAATCTTAATTGAAAAAAATAAATATTAATTAAATATATCATTTCATATTTATAAGTTAGTTCAACCGTTAAATTTTTCAAACATTACAAATCCAACTGGCTAGTTTACTTGCTATAAACTACGAGGAATTCAACCCGTGCGTTGCACGGGGTTGTTAAAAGAGGTTAAATTAAAACAACAGTTTAAAAAAAAAAGTGGGAACTGAAAAAATAAAATAATGATGAATTATTAGAGGTAATAGAGAACACCATTTTTCATTGATGCAAATATAATGATCAAAGACATATACTTACATGAGCCATCATTTTTCACAGGTTTTCGGACAATAGAAGAAACAATAAGAGTGTATTTAGTCTTTTTATCCTAATTCACATGAAAAAATAGTTATATCCATATTAAGCAATAGAAAATATAAGAAAGCAAGTTAGAAAAGTAGACTAACTAATGTTAGGTCGATTCTCAAGTCAATGATAAAAATGTAAAGCAAAAATATTTGACCTATCTATATCTATAATAGATTAACTTAGTCTCTATGTTACTAAAATAGCAAAGATATATGTGCGTAGTAAGAAAGATGATCAAAAATCACATCACGATACAAAATTGAAAATTACCGTCGGGAGTTGTTTGGAGAAAGTGTTGATTAATGGAAACCAAAATTTATACTACAAACACTTAGTAGATCGATGCACAAAGAATATATAGTGATCATGAATATGACAATATATAATACTTATTAAAAACTATAACCAAAAATTAAAATATAAAACACTGTCATTAAATCCATGAGAGAGTGATAGTTAAGGAATAGAAAAGAAAGATCGTTTAAAGATTGGTGTGATAAATCATAGTGACTGCTATTAGATTAATATTAATTTTAATTGTTTGTATTTTTTTATAAAATTAATAGCATCATAATCCCTATTATAATTTTAATAATGGCTTAATTGCAGTTTTAACCCCCTAACTTTCATAAAGTTGCGATTTTGGCCCCCTAAGAAAAAAAACTACAAAACGGCCCCATAAGTTTTGCATCTGTGGCAATTTTAGCCCTCAATGCCAATTTTGACTCGGTCTACGCTGACGTGGCACCCTAAGTGAGGTGCCACATGTTATTTTTTTTATTTTTTATTTTGCCTTGGGGAACCAAAACAGTTACAGATGCAAAACTTATGGGGCCGTTTTGTAGTTTTTTTTCTTAGGGGGCCAAAATCGCAACTTTGTGAAGGTTAGGGGGTTAAAACTGCAGTTAAGCCTTTAATAATTTGTTTGATAATTTGCTTGATGTTCATGTGGAGGAAATATGAAATTTATTGGTTTTTACTTGACGCAGGAGTATGTATATAACATTTTTTTTTAACTTATATTTAACACCTAATCTATTTAAGCAAACAATCTATTTTAATTTATTTAACTTATAAGTGCAATGGTTTATTACTCAAAAAAAACAATTGGTTGAAGCATATCAAACCTTTTAATTTGTTTAACTTATAAATCTTTGAAAAAAACATTGTTTAACTTATAAAAACAGATTTATTTTTTTTATAACAAAAAAAGAGGCAGATTTTTTATTCCTTTATGCAAGAAGACAATGGGTCAAAAATAGGCAAATTAAGTTGTATTAATATATATATTTACATTTTTAATTTAATGCATTAGTCTAAAAATAGACATTAAATTGGTATAGTGGAGGGTTGAAAGGTTTAAAGAGAGTGAGAGAACTCTTTGTATAATGATTTTTAGATAGTGTGATAAAGCTTTTTAGAAGTGCCACATAGACATAATGCTTGCATATGATTAAATCAAGTTTCTTTTACAAAGATATATAGATAGATAGATAGATAAGCTAACCGACAAGCTATCAGCTATAATTTCGTATGCTATAAGGTTTATCAATTCAGTTATTTTCTATTATTTTACCAAACAAAGTCAACATATGAAATTGGAAGGGTTTATGCCTTTATCAAGTTGGAAAGTTTATCAAGTTGGAAAGTTTAGGTGAGTTGGAATCTAAAGCTATGCAATATTAGGGTATACCTCAAGACTCAACAAAACCTCGTAAGTGGACAATATTTTTGTGAACTAAGTTCACAAAGACGTTGGCAATTATATTCTATGACCTAATTAATAATTCACTAAATGCTCAGATTTTCCTTTTATGTTTGCATTTTTAATGGGTTTTTTTTCAATCTTATTTCAATGACCATTTTAAGGAACAGTTTGCTTTTAGAGACTAATTACTTGACACATGAATATTTACCAAAACACACAATATAAATGAGTACCAAACAACATGGCCCATTGTTGACTTCCAATCCATTGTTTAAGGTCGAGGAAATTTGTAACGTTAATTTTGGTTCATGTATTTAATGAGTTTTAGTTAAGGTTGAATCAAGAGAACTCAAGTTCGATTACTAGTTGAAATAATTTTTATTAGTTATCTTTTGACCAAGTCCCGATCATTTTCGATGTAGAACTTGAAAGTTAAAACAAAAAAGAAAAAAAATACAAAAATCAAACTTCTGCACAAAGGACATATAAAGGAAGAATAGTTTTATTTTTTTAAAACTTAAAACATGAAAATAAACTACTTATAATTTATCCAAATTCAATTCTACATTGTACACTAGTTTTGAAAAAGTTAAGAAAAAGTTATTAACCATTGATTTAGAAGGGTAAGGGGAAAGTGTTAGGTTGGCTAATGAAGTCCAACAAAAAAAGTTTTTTCTTTTTTAGGCTAATAGAAATATATGAAAGAAAGGAAACAAGAACAAAAAGAGAAGGGAGACATATATCAAAACCTTCTCAAGCTAAAAAGTTAAGTAAAAAATTGGGGACAAAACGCCACCCCCAACAAATAGTAGAGATGAAAAGGCAAAAAACAAGAAAACCAAAAGGAAAAGAAAAAGAGCAAGAAATGAAACATACTCAAAGCAAGTTCATGAGTCAATCTGGTAACCTACACTTAGAGCGGATGTTATGAACATGAAAACCCTTCTTCAAATTCTTTTTGGCGAAGGCTCCAAGCGGTTCTTCAAATAATTGATAGGAGTCTCTATCTCTTCTTCATTAGTATAAACACGAGGCCTCGTATTTGCAACTAGGGATGGCAAAAAAATCCGCCACGAACACGGAGCGGATACCTTAATGGACATCCATGGATAAAATAAACGGATATTTTAACTACCCGCTAATTCATGGATACGGATGTGGATTTAATGGTATCTACACCTGCAGATATCCATATCTGCTATTAAACCGAGTAAATTACATAGATAACTTTAATAACTTTCAACTTCCTATGCAAAAACCTTCAATATTGTGAGTGTTATTAGTTATTACGCTCATTTAAAAGGAATTGAAAGTGGTCTGGATTGTTGAAGCAATAAGCTTTGTTTTTGTTGAATATGATGAGTTTTACTTATGCTTCTACTAACAATATATCTACTAACAATATATAAAAGTTGAAGTACAGCAAAACTTCTTAATTGTCCTCTTTAAAACTCATGATCTCCTTAATTTTACGTGCATAATCGTCATTTTGCAAAATTTAATTTAATCCTTTTAATTTTTTAAATTAATAATGGATAATGGTCATCACAGTTGTAACAAATTTCTACAGATAACTATGAAATTAATTAATTTTATAAAAAATATTCGGATAATGTCATCACAACTCTAACAAATTAATTAATTCCCTATATTTTGCAAATAAAAAAGTCAATTTGTTTCTTCTTTCTTCTCCTTATTATCTGATTCTCTTTATTTGTTAAATAAATTGCACAAAAAATTCCCAGTCGCACTTTTAATATCATTAATTTAGTAGGCTTTATCGTCAATTCTCTATAAAATAATAAGAAAAAACAGTGTAGTATAGCATAAATATACCAAAACAATCTATGTTATCTTTTACGTTATAAGTATAGGAAAATAGTTTATTCTGATATCTTTTATTCTTTTAATCTTACTAATTTGCATATAAAAAAAGTTAATAGAAATGATACATTAATTTCTTCTAAAAAGAAAAGATACATTAATGTTAATAATTTTAAAATAATCATAAGTTTCAACTTTCAGGCATATCAACTTTCTCATATCGGTATACATAAAATTTGATTTGGATATATAAGCACATAAATTCTACAATGAGTGATGTGTAAATGTTTAACGGTATTTTGGAGAAACAATATAGTGATGTTGATATTATGAAAATAGACACGAGTTTTCCAAATTTTATTATATCGACTATCACGTATCGTTAAATAAAAAATTTCTTATACATATATAAGCTTATAAAATCCTTAATGAGTGCGGTGCAAATATTTATCGGTGTTTTAAATATGAAATAAAAAGTTATTTAATAGAAAGACTACATTGATGATAATATTTTCAAAATAGTCACGAGTTTTTAAAATTTTATCATATCGATTTTTAGATATATGTACATAAAAATTTATTCATGCGTATCGGGAGCGGTACAAACATCGAACGGTGTTTTACATATAAAATAAAAAGGTATTTAATGAAAACATTATATTAATATTTATATTTTTACAATATTAATGAGTTTTCACGATTTTATCATATCAACTTTCTCATATAATTAGATAAAAATTTGTTTCTGTAGATAAAACACATAAAATATGCAACGGGTGCGGTGCAAACATTGAACGGTGTTTTCCATATAAAATAAAAAGTTATTTAATAGAAACACTACATTGATGTTGATATTTGGAAAAAATTGTCATGAGTTTTTAAAATTTTATCGTATCGATTTTCTCATATATGTACATAAAAATTTATTTATATATATAAGCACATAAAATCTGCAACGGATGCGGTGCAAACATTGAACGGTGTTTTGCATATAAAATAAAAACTTATTAAACAGAAAAATTGTATTAATGTTTATATTTTGACAATAATAATGAGTTTCCGCAATTTTATCATATCAACTTTCTCATATATTACATAAAAATTTATTTTTACAGATAAAACACATAAAATTTGCAACGGGTGCGATGCAAACATTGAACGGTGTTTTGCATATAAAATAAAAATTTATTTATTAGAAACACTACATTGATATTGATATTTTGAAAATAGTAATGAGTTTTTAAAATTTTATCGTATCGATTTTCTCATATATGTACATAAAAATTTATTTATGCATATATAAGCACATAAAATCTGCAACGGGTGCAGTGCAAACATTGAACGGTGTTTTGCATATAAAATAAAAACGTATTCAATAGGAACATTGTATAAATGTTTATATTTTGACAATATTAATGAGTTTCCACAATTTTATCATATCAACTTTCTCATATATTTACATAAAAAATTATTTCTGCAGATAAAACACATAAAATTTACAATGGGTGTGATGCAAACATTGAACGGTGTTTTGCATATAAATTAAGGTTATTTAATAGAAACATTACATTAATTTTGATATGTTGAAAATAATTATGAGTTTTAAAAAAAATTAGTTTATTTACTTTCTCAAATATGTGTATAAAATTTTGTTTTCGTGTACATAAGAAAATAAAATCCACAACATACATGATTCAAATATTTAACATATTTTATAATATATAAGAAAAAGTAATTCAATAAAAACATTATATTAATGTTGATAATTTTTATTTAATATTTTTTAAATATTTGATGATATTACCGGTTAACATTTCCCTTTTTTATATGATTACCATAATGTTACGTGACCCGTGCGGAAGCACGGGTCTATTACTAGTTTGTTAAATCAAAAAACTTTTTTTTTTTATTAAATGTAAGATACTTTATTTTTGTTTTTGTTGAGTCAATGATATTTGTTGTTATTGTAATGTATGGATATTATGTTTTGCTAAAAAGAAAAGAAAATGCATTTGATTAACCTTTGTTTATAAATTTTAGCTAAAAAAAAAAAAAACAAATTTTTTTTATAAATGTTATCCATGGATGTCTCTATAAACCCGTGGATACCTCAAAATATGTGGATTACCCGTTAAACGGATATCCGCACGAATATGGATAGGGTACGAGTTTCATATTTATTCAAGAGAGTGAACACATATATCACATTATCCGCACTCATGGATACCCATTTACATCCCTATTTGCAACATCATTTCCTTTGCAAGCATACTTCCTCAAAATCTCAATGTCATGAGCGACGATGGGATTTAAATTATCATCAGCAACAACATTCAATTTTTCCAATGCATCATTCCATAAACCAACCAAACGCATATCAGGATAATCATCCCTATATGGTTCACAATTAGCTGAATTAGAAGAACCAGATCCAAAGACATCATGAATGGCATTTTTAGTGCTCTCTTTGGTAGACACACACCACTTGCCTTGTTACTACTTTACTTCTTCCACGCCTTAAATGTTCAATTGATCTCTTAACATGATTTCAAGTATCAGTTTAGTCTTATAAGTAATAAAAGGTTTGTTTAGGTCCCTTAACTTTATTTAAAGTATCGGTTTAGTCCCTTTTGTTAATTTAATTCAAAAAAAGTTACATTTTAGTCCCTTAACTTATTTAATTAGTATTAATTTAATCCTTTAACTTATTTAATTAATGTTACGTTGGTCACTAAACTTAACGTTTTTTTGAATTAAATTAACATAAAAGAACAAACCGATAATTTAAAATGGTACTTCCATTTAAGCATGCCTCTTGTCTCTTCTCTTGGATAAGGTTGAAAAGGTCTAGTCAACCTCACTCGTGCGCCATCTATTGTTTTTTGAAATTATATAGATAGAGCTGATTGAATGAAAGGAATTGAAGGAGGGACAAATCATTAATGTGTGATGTAGAACGCATACCTTCCATACAGTTGTCTCTAACTTTTTGTTGACTCAACAGTTGTCTCTACCTATATCCCTTTTCATTTCACAATTTTTGCCTACTTAGGAGGACCTCGTATCATCTCTAGAAAATGGATGGTCCATTTTAATATTCATAGGAACAATTCTTTCAACAAAAAAAAAGTGAACAAATATGTATTTAACTAAGGAGGATGATGATGATATTGCAATAATACATTTATTGAAGTTGGCTATGCATTTTATCCTATATTTTATTACTATAAATTTGTCATTAAATGAAGAATTAATAATCTTATTTTTACTGAAAAAATTGATACATGTGTATCATTATTCCTTAGGATTCTATGGAGAATTAAAATACTATTTTATTGAATTAAAATGCTATTTCATTCTGTTCAAATTTTACTTGTTCGTTCCTTCATTTAATTCGTTTCTTGAGAAAATTTTATCGGCGTCCATCATCCTTCTTTTTCATTCAATTTATTACCAATCAAATTATTCCTAAACACAAATATAATAGGAGTTTCACATTGAGTAAATAAAAATGTTTAATGTGATATTTAAGTTAAAAGACTCTCGCATTATAGATGATTAGACAAATCTTTTGAGTTGGATGCTTTTGTGCTAAAAGTCTTGATATTTATGCTCAGATCTCAGTGTTAGTGTAGTTGCCGGAAAGAAAAATGTTACCATTAGATCTTTACCATTTCTATTTGTTTACCCTGTATGGTTATGTTTGCATGAGCATGAGATCAAACACTTACGAGTTTGTAGTTTTTCTTTTTCGAAGGGTTATAAGTTTATAGTTGTTTACCACTCAGACACACTATCCTTTATAAATTGGTATACTTAAAATATTTTCATTGAAATTATCTTTTCTTATTTTCATTTTTTTTTCTAATCCTCCAATTTCTATAGAAAAACCAAGACTTGATTAATTTGAATTTTGGTTAGAGAGTACATAAAAAGGGTTCATAATTGTTTCAACTATCACCCGAACTCGATTACTTCTAAATACTTCCATCTTAGCTGAAACACAATCAATTGTGTCAAATTACTTAGATACTCTTCTTGTATTTCTTGATTTTTTTTTCTTTCTCAAAAAATTACACAAACCAAAATGATATATATTAACAAACAACGATGGAGTCCCACGCACAAGATGTGCATAGGGAAACACCGCTCAAAGTATACAACCAGAGGTGCCGAAAAATTTGGTGCACCTACAACATCATAAGAAAAAGAGAAAATTATATTCACCTCCCCCAAGTTCTATGAAAATAATACTAACACCCCCTCTAGTTTTGAAACTTACACTAACCTCCCTTGCTATTAACACTGTTAATTTTCCCGTTAACTTTTTTGTAGTATATTCAATTAACTGTTAATGGGGGCAAACCTCCATTGTTGAACTTGAATTCATTCAAGAAATTAAATTCTAATTCAAATTAGTATGAGATCAAACATTCAATAAAAGGCGTTCCAAACATTCAAGAAACCAGAGGTTATGGCTTTTAATTTCACACCGGAATCTAGGCAACCCCATTTCATTCTCACTTTTGCTCTTATTCTTAATCTAATTATATGTCATTATATGATTCTGCTCTCTCCGATCTAATCATCAATTTAATTTGTCACTAATCCTTTATATGATTTTGATTAGGTTAATCAAATAAAAATTTAATTGTCCATGTCATTAGAAATCAATTTAACAGACAGCCTGCAAACAAGAACAGTAGAACACGTTTATAAACATCCATGAAAAAATAATAACAGAAAAAGTAACAGAGTTAATAGTAAGGGAGCTGTTTGTATATTTGAATAAAACTTAAAGGAGGTTAGTGCAAGTTTGAAAACTAGAGGGGGTGTTAGTGTTATTTTCACAAAGCTCAAGGGAAGTTAGTGTAATTTTCCCTAAGAAAAATAAAAGCAAGCACCCTAATAATGTAACGGGTGTTGCCACCAATCATGATAACATAAAGTAAATGAAAGTTGAAACTCTCACATTCCAAATAAAAATAAAAAATCCCATCTCACTCTACAAACTTGCAATGTACGAGCCATAATTAATGTACGGTTAGACTTATATTTCAAAGAAGAAAATCAATAATTTGGTTGTTGAGACTTGATTGAGAGTGGATAACCTTATGAATCACTAGGTTTCAAAATTATTGACAAGAACAACTATAACTTTTTCCACTGCGAAACTTCGTTGTTATGTGATGTTGAAATCCAATGATCAATATATTGTTACTGTATAAATGGCATAATTTCATTGTCTTCTACTATATATCAAATAAATAATTTGATTAGACCATCTAAATGGAGGAGATTTAACTCAATAATTCTTGGAATAAGAAAAAAAACTCAACCAAGTACATGTACAGATACCCCATTTAGAAGAAAAAGTCCCACCCATGTTGAATTATTAAAAAAATAAATGTAATAATAAACAACTATTGATAAATAATATAATATTATTAATGAAATTTCATTTAAAAAGATTTGTGGAAGTGTTAGATTGGAGGAACTGAACGCGTACTAAATACTAATACTTAAAATCTATAAATAAATTATGTATATATAAGATCAATTTTAGTGGAGGCGTTAGATATAAGGAATTAAACGCCTACCAAATACTAATATTAAAAATTATAAATAAATGATGTGTGTATATATAAGATCAATTTGTATTTCTAAAAGGTCAAAAATGGATTGTTCGATGCTCTTTTTGTATCTGGAGAGATTTCAAAATAAGTTGTATTATATTTTTGACAAAGAACAAGTTGTCTTGTTAACATCAATCACTCACACCTAAATGTTAATTGATTGATTATACGCTGAGTATCGATTTTTCCGTCACATCTAAGGTTTGTTTGGATTTTCATAAACACAATGCAGCAAATGGAAAGGATTTGATTTTTTATTTTTCTACATAAAAGGATTTGAATTTTTAAAAACGAGTTCCACATTTTTACTTACATAAAATACAAATTTAAAACTAAGAATTAATTCCATCCAAACGATATCCTATTATGATCTATGATGCATTTGAAATAAATATATGATAAAGTGTATCATGGATTGGGTTAACTAACATGTGAGTTGCACGTGAGTGAGAGAAATGTTAACACAAGTGGAGAAGTTTATAATTCTAGAGAACACTTATTTTCTTTCTTTTTCTCTTTAGCACACCTGCAGTTTGGTTGTATAGTGGATCACATATTTAACTATATATTTTTATCCCTTTCAAAAAACTATATATTTTTATTATTGTTGAACCGTCAATATTATAATTAACCCACACAAAGATGGGAACATCAACTACCTAAAAAGATGTATACAATTTGCAAGACAAAGTAAAGTAATACTATGAAGTCTTCATAGTATCTTTATTGTTTGGTAAGTTATTAATTAACACCATACTATGGGTGCCTAATTCAGGTTCACCATACTTTGTTCTTTAAATAAAACATGGTGCTCTTAGTGAATTTCCACTGTGGAAGGAACTTTGCATAGGATTATGAAATTAAAGAAAGAAAAAAGGCTTCAATCACATAACTTTATTTGGTGGAAAATTTGGTTCTTTCCTCAATTGGATGTAATAAAGGTCAATGAAAACCAGACATTTACATAGTGCAATGTTTATATTTAGCTACCAATATGTCCCAATTTTGTGATATAAATAAGTCGGTGATCAACCATGTTTTAGAAGAAAATGTTTGATATTAATTAATATTTTCATTTTATGTAAAATTTCAATGCATAATATTCAATTTTTAACAGCATATTTCAATTTAATTTTGTCAAAAAAAAAACAGCATATTTCAATTTAAAACATTTTTAAAAATTGAAAAATAATTTTTTATTAATTAAAGTGACATTAATAACTATATTCCGGATTATATTGTGAGGGATTTGAAATTTGTCTCCTTAGAGAACATGATCAAATTTTTATCATTGAACTAAATACTATTTTCTGAGATTCCCTAAAAAAATAAAAAAAATCTGAGACCAATACTATTAGACCATGCTAACAATTATATTCTATAACCTAATAATATTTCATTAAATGGTCAGATTTTCTTTTTATGTTTGCATTTTTATGAGATTTTTTTATTTTTTTTTCAATCCTATTGCAGTAACCATTTTAAGGAAGAGTTTGCTATTAGAGACTAATTACTTGACACATGAATAAGGAAAGAGGCATTTACCAAATCACACAATATAAATGAGTACCAAACAAGATGGCTCATTGTCGACTTCCAATCCATTTTTTAAAGTCCCCGAAATTTTTAATGTTAATTTTGGTTCAAGTATTTAATAAGTTTTAGTTAAGGTCGAATCAAGAGAACACGAGTCCGATTATTAGTGGGAATAATTTTTATCCAACTTCATTTATCTTTTGATTAAATCTCGACCATTTTCAACATAGAACTTGATTGTTAAAATAGAAAAAGAAAATACAAAAATCAATCTTATGCACAAAGGACATATAAAGGAAGAATAGTTTTTTTTTTGTAACATAAAATCTGAAAATATATAAATCATCATTTATATATCTACACATATGACAATAAACTAATAATTTATCCAAATTCAATTGAACAGTGTACACTAGTTTTGAAAAAGTTAAAAAAAAAGTTGTTAACCATTGATTTAGAAGGGTAAGGGGAAGGTGTTAGGTTGGTTAATGAAGTCCAACAAAAGAAAGTTAAAAGAGCATTTAATGCATTTTACAACTTCTTTGGACACACACACCACTTGCCTTGTTACTACTTCACTTCTTCCATTTTACTCATTTTCTATATATTTCTCTATCTCATCATTCTCTTCACAACTTACCTCATTTTTTATATATGTTTCAACAATGAATCCTTCTGAGCAATTTGTAGAACAAGGATTATCTCACCAGGTACTCATTTTTTTCCATTTCAAATATGAAATTGTGTATACTATATATATATTATTAATTTCTTATGCTTGGTTTCATTTCATGTATCAGAATTTAAAGAGGACATCTTGTGCAAATGTGCTGACTCTAGCATACCAAAGTCTTGGAGTAGTCTATGGTGACCTAAGTACTTCTCCTCTTTATGTATACAAGACCTCATTCTCAGGGAAATTGAGCCTTAAAGAAGATGATGAAGAAATTTTTGGAGTGCTTTCATTTATCTTTTGGACATTTACTATTATTGCTCTCTTCAAATATGTTTTCATTGTCATGTCTGCTGATGATAATGGAGAAGGTACAGTCTTCAATCATTGATGTTATGTTTGTACTTTTGGTGTGTGTCTTTTCAGTTCCTTTGGCTTTTAAGCTGATTAAGTCAACTCAATTATAACTACTCATCATGGACACACTTATTTTTATGATTGCATTATTATTCATCCAAAATTCATATAAAGGACATTTGGATTTTTTTTTTGCTTTACCAAATGAATTATAAGCCATAAATTTTGTTTGCTCATCACATTAATTTTTTTTGTTCTTTTTGGACTTCATTATATAGTTATTATTATAAGCCATAAATTTCCTTCTTTGTCATGATGTCTAATTTGATTACTTAATTAACAGATAAATATTTGAAGATTAATTTTAGACTAAATACATTTGGTGCCCTATCTTTATTTTATATTTCAATTTGGTCACACTTTTTTTTTTTTTTTTGTTATAAAATTGTTCTTTGTTTTACAAAAGTTATGCCAAAATGGTCTTTTCAGTCTAACTTGTGGTACAGAGAGGACCACCTTGGTTAAACTTTCACAAAATAATAATGGAATTTAAAATGGACAAATTTCATGTAACATTTGTAAAATAAGGGACTATTTTAAAACAAAAAATAAAAAGGGAACACATTGTTATAATTTTGTCATATAAGAAACCATTTTGGAATGAATAAAAAGACTAATATTGTCTCTCATTGGTACAAATCAAGATCAATCTCTTTGGTTCATGCAGGAGGCACATTTGCATTATACTCACTTCTCTGCAGACATGCAAGACTAAGCATTTTGCCAAATCAGCAACCAGCAGATGAGAATTTATCTGCTTATTCAACAGAAGATTCTGCTGATACATTGCAATCTTCTCTTTTGAAGTTGTTCTTTGAAAAGCATCCTAGATTCCAGAAAGGGCTGTTAATCTTTGTTCTGTTGGGAACTTGCATGATAATTGGTGATGGTGTGATTACTCCTGCAATATCAGGTAGTTTGATCAGCAGCAGCCCCTCTTAGATTCTATTATGATGTTTACTTCATGATTCCTGTAAGCTATCACCTTAACATCCGCTCCGGGTTACTTGTTGTACAAGTAAAGGGGAGTTTGGTCTTATAAAAAACAGAATGGTTTAAATGTGTTTTGTCCCCATAAATAGAGCGAATTTTGGTAGAAAATCATGTATTTGTTTTTTGACCGTAGCGTCAACTTTCTCTTTAAAATAACTGATGTGGCAAATACAAGTAAACGACATCATTTCCATGTAGGATGACTATGCAGTGTGTGAACACCACATTGGATGATAGTGACAAATCAACAATAATAGAAATGTCAGTAAAAACGAGGAGATAGACGTAGCATATCTGCTCCGTGTGGCCGTGCTGATGTTCCAGCCAGTGCTACGTGTTACTATCATCCAGTCTGGTTTTGACATGTGGCATTGTCATCCTACATGGAAATGATGGTGTGTACCTCTGTTTACAACATCAGTTTTTTTTAACCGAAATTTGAATGTGAGGGACCAAAAAATGAAAACATTTGATTTTGCACATGATATTTAAACCAAAATGAATTATGTTATCAATCATTAGCAATGTCACAGATACACATTTGCGTTCCTTAAATTGTAACTTTAGCTGATTAGTAATTTCTAGAATTCATTATTTCTCATTAATGTGATTAGACAAAAGCACATTTCAGAGTAAATAATTGCACTGTTTACCGAAAATATACTGTTTCAAGAGTTGATCCTTATACAAAGTTCTGTACCTGTTTGTACGATTCGGTCTATGACCATCCTTTTTGTGTCTTATTTCAGTATTTTCAGCAGTTTCAGGAGTTCAAGTTAAGATCAACCAACTCCATGACAGTAAGCCAACCAAACTTCTATCATTACCATTATATCTATTCAATGCACAAATTTAAAACTCTACATTATGTATTGCGCAGATTATGTTGTTATAGTCTCATGTATCATTTTAGTTGGCCTTTTCTCCATTCAGCATCATGGAACACATAGGGTTGCCTTCATGTTTGCCCCAGTTGTTGCAGCATGGCTTTTGTGTATCAGTGGTATTGGTATATACAATATATTCCGATGGAACCGACAAGTATATCGTGCACTTTCTCCACTCTATATGTTTAGGTTTCTCAAAACCACTGGCATTGAAGGATGGTTGTCATTAAGTGGAGTGGTGCTTTCAATAACAGGTGCCTATAAGTTGGTCAATTTTGTTACAGTTGTGTTATTTGAACAACCAATTTGGACAATTTTCACTACAACTTTTGAAGTGATTAACGCAGCTCAAATAAGTGATTAATTGATATATGAGATGTCAAAACTAACCATCAACCTAACTTCAATAAGCACAAATTTGGACGTGATTAATCATAATTTTCAAGTGTTCAAATCTTCATATAGTTGAACACCTGAAAATAATGGTTAGCCACATCTAAATTCGTGGTTAATAAGTTTCGACACCTCATATATTTATTTACCATCTACTAATCGTAATTAAACACTTATGCCTACTACATTAACCACTTAAACATTTTTTCGCGAAAGGGCTATGGGATTAATGTTCCTATGTGATACTGTCTTAGGTGTGGAGACGATGTATGCTGACATGGGTCATTTTTCTGCACTCTCAATAAAGGTAAATTAAAAGTATGCAATAATAAACAAATTTGATCACAAGTCTAGCAAACAAAAATGAAATATGATTTAACAGTTACACTTAAATCTCAGATAGCTTTCACATGTTTAGTATATCCCTGCCTGATTTTGGCATATATGGGTGAGGCTGCATTTCTCTCTAAACACCATTATGACATTGAGAGAAGTTTCTACAAAGCCATACCAGGCAAGAATTCACTTTAAGAAACCACAAAAATATCAATATTATTTATGATAACTCTAGGGTAACTGTGCCATTATTTTTCTGCAGAAGCTGTATTTTGGCCAGTTTTTATAGTGGCTACTTTTGCTGCTGTTGTAGGAAGTCAAGCAGTGATTTCTGCAACTTTTTCCATCATAAGCCAATGCTGTGCATTAAATTGTTTTCCTCGAGTCAAGATTGTTCATACTTCTAGCAAAATATATGGACAGGTATACGTTCCAGAAATCAATTGGATATTAATGTGCCTTTGTTTAGCTGTCACAATTGGCCTTCGTGATACAAACATGATGGGTCATGCATATGGTATGATATCCTTTTCCATTGTGTTTAGATTAAACAATCATTTTTATCCTAAAATGTGTGAGGCACTGTCACAATAGTCTAATGTATCAAATTATAAAAAAAACAAAAAAAAAACTACATAATCGTGTCTTTCATCAGTCCGTTTCATCATCAAATGTATCTTTCTCTAATGTATCATCAAGTAGTCAATTCGGTCCATAAAATTACAGACAAAAGACGTGTTAGGGACAATTTTGTAATTTGGATACAATCGTTGCTATTGTGATTACGCCTCACACATTTAGGGAAAATGACAGTTTATTCTTATGTTTACTCATTATGATATATGAAGTATGGAAAACTAAATTTAAACTATTTTTCCTGGTTTGCAGGGTTGGCTATCACCACTGTTATGTTTGTGACAACATGTTTGATGACACTAGTAATTATAATTGTTTGGAAACAAGGGATAATAAAAGCACTTACATGTTTCCTATTGTTTGGATCTATTGAACTTCTGTACATCTCAGCTTCTGTCTGCAAAATTCCTGAAGGAGGGTGGATCCCAATTTCGCTCTCTTTCATTTTTATGGCCATAATGTTCACATGGAACTATGGAACAATGAAGAAACACCAATTTGATGTTGAAAACAAGGTCTCAATGAGCAAGATGTTATCCTTAGGACCATGCTTAGGCATGGTCCGTGTCCCGGGAATTGGTCTCATTTTCAGTAATCTTGCTTCCGGTATCCCGGCTATTTTCGGTCATTTTATTACAAATTTACCAGCATTCCATCAGGTGTTAGTTTTTGTATGTGCCAAATCAGTTCAAGTCCCTTATGTCAGTGAAAGAGAAAGAATAGTCATCAGCAGGATTGGTCCGAAGGAATTCTACATGTTTCGGTGCATTGTCCGATACGGTTACAAAGACATGCAACAAGAGAATTACAACTTTGATAATAAATTGGTATCTGCAATAATACAGTTTATAGAAATAGAAGACTGTGTTCAAGAACAAACAAATGAATTGACTATAGATGATGGAAGAAACTTAAATTTGGAAGATCTTGGTGCTTCACAACACACTTTGAAATTGAATTGGTCACATTCTGAAAAGAATTGTTTACCATTTTCATGTGATGGCCAACAACTTCAAGACGAGTCCTATAAAGCCGAGTCGTTGCAGATTTTAAGAGCCAAAGAATCAGGTGTTACTTATATAGTTGGGCATTCCTATGCAGAGGCAAAAAAATCGTCGTCTATTTTAAAGAAATTTGGAATAGATGTTGTTTATGCTTTTCTAACCAAAAATTGCAGAGAACCTGATATTATGTTGGAAGTTGCTCATACTTCTTTGCTAGAAGTTGGTATGGTTTACCATGTCTAACTCTAACCATATTATACTAAGGTATTTACATAGAAGAGAACATGTATAGTTTGACACTGTTGGTCATAAACATTAACAATGACTTCTACTAGCCAACGATCAAGATCATTAGGTTCTAGGTTTTTCATCATTGATCTCTAAAGAGTCTTTGATTCTGTATCTAAGAATGTAATTCAAAAAGTAGAATATATATACTTGTACTTTTGTTGAAATGTAGCTACTGAGATATGACACAATCATTAAAATACTTCATTTATATTTACTGAGATGTTATTTCCATTATTTTCTTCTATGTAAATATTCTCTATTTTCATGTATATATTTCTGATGTAATTAGACTGATCTTGTGGTATAAAAATTGTGTTTATGGTGAATTTAATGTTCCCTTACTAATGTTTGAAAAAGAAAACCAATTATCATTGAACCAAGCAAAGACATAAAATTACAGTACAATCAAAAGGTTCATTTACATCAAAACCATTAACTATGTTTTGTTCAAATCATTGCAGTGTTTTAAATGTATTGGAATCAATGCTGGTCAAAAGTTTCTTCTTCTTCAATCTAATTGATAGATAATTTCGGAATGTGTTCTATCTTGTCCCAGTCCTCTCCTATTCCTTCCTTACATCGCTCCGGTAAAGCTGGGCAACCATAAATTGTTAGAACCTCAAGTGAAGTGAGGTGCTGAATATCTTCTGGTAAGCATCTCAATCTTTCACAGAAAGCAATCTCCATGGTTTGAAGGGATCGTAGACCTTCAAAAAGTTGTTCCGGTAATGAGTCGAGCTCACAACAGTGATGGATACCAAGATGCTCCAAAGCTAGGTTGAAGACTTCACTTGGAAATGCTTTCACTTTTGGGAAATCAGATATTTCCAAAGTTCGAAGACAAGTCAGGTTTCTCAACATCCCTTTTGGAAAATATGTCACATCTTCACCTCTATTAATCTCAAGGGTAATTAGGCCGTAGAAACTAGAGATTGACTCCAGTAACTCACTGTTACATCCATCTACAGTGAGTTCTTTAAAACATGAAAGGCATGGCAACCCAAGTTTAGGGAAACCAACGATGGCCAGCTTAGAAAGGCAGGGAAAAATCTCCCCTGTTTCCACTTTCAACAACCGTTCCAAGTTAGGTAAATTACCTAAAAGCAGCTCCTCCAGAGATGGGAAACCCCTAACCTCCACACCATCGCTTGATTCTTCATCATCCACATACTGCACATTATCCATATACCATAATTGGAGTTTTTTGAGAGATGGTAATTTAGCAAGTGATGGAAGCCGCACACAGTTTTTGCAATAAGAAAGTCTAAGAACAACTAAACTACTTTGAATTTGGATCCAACATGGGAGGTGCAATCCATCATAGC
Organism: Medicago lupulina; assembly: GCA_958299785.1. NCBI lineage: Eukaryota > Viridiplantae > Streptophyta > Magnoliopsida > Fabales > Fabaceae > Medicago > Medicago lupulina. The sequence continues at coordinate 51,737,767 of OY283145.1, forward strand.
CATGTATTTTCAAGATCTTAAGATTTGAGTGAGGTTGAAGCACTTCAAGTACTTCCTCGGTGCGTAGCAGGTGTCTTGGTTTTACGCCTGTTGTTCCATGAGAAGCATATTTCCTGAAGTTCTTTTTTATCTATCAAATTGGCTTCTCGAGCTTCAGACAAACTTCCAATATTTTCTAGGCATGTAATGCTTAGTTTTCCTCCTAGCTTTAGATCATGTAATTCTGCCAAGCTGTATCCAATCTCTAAACGGACAATGTGTTTACTTAATGTTCTTAGGGAAGATAGTTTTCCAATGTTAGGGAACACACGAGATAATGCATCACAATTTTCAATAACAAGATGTCTGAGATTTTGTAAGCAAGTCAAGTGTTCCGGTAGACAACGAGGTTTAGAAAAATGTTTCAGTTTCAAGATTTCCAAATTACGCAAGCTATAAATTGAGTCAGGTAGGGTTTTTATGTCATGGAAATCGAACTGCTCCAAGTACCTCAAATGAATTAAATTACTTAGCGATGACAAATCGGACGAGTTTGTGCGTAAAACCCGTATAGAGGTTGGGAAGTAATCAGAAAATCTTGTGGTGTAAAAACCTATCTGAAACAATGTTCGCAACGATTCAAATTTTGCAAAAGCACCCTTGTCAAATAATGGCGGTGTTGCAGATACTAAACCAATATGGTGTGTGCTTCTTGACAGCTCAGTAATGTTTGTATTGTCCAAAATCAAACACTCCGATCCTATAATTGATTGAGCAAGATCATGAACAAGATCATGCAACTTGAAAGAAATGCCTCTTGAATCATCGACCATCTTGATTTCTTGGAAAAATGACTTTTGGCACAATTCATTCCAAATCATATTGCCAACATCTTCTACCTCCAAATTTTCCCTTGATGATATAAATCCGTTGGCGATCCAGAGATGAATTAAATCTCCCTTCATGATTTCTGTATCTTTGGGAAACATGGCACGAAAAGTGAAACACTGTTTTAAGGTTGGGGTTAAATGAAAGTAGCTCAACCTTAAAGCAGACAAAATAGAATTCTCATTCGGTAAAGGCCAAATCCTGCTATCTTTAATTTCAAGCCATTCTTTTTCTCCACTCCTTGAGCGCATTAGACCTCCCAATGCTTGTGCTGCAAGAGGCAATCCCCCACACTTCTTTACTATCTCTTTTCCTATAATGACAAGCTCAGTCTGCTGCTCTCTATCATGTCTAAATGCATATTGTTTGAACAACGACCAACATTCATATTCAGAGAGACCAGACAAATGACGAGCTTGGCATGTTCCCATGATCTCAGCAACATCCTTATCACGAGTGGAGACTAAAATGGATGAACCTTTGGATCCAGTTGACAACACGGATTTCAACTTATTCCATTTCTCTTGGCTCAATCCAAATTCCAGTTCTTGATTTCTGTTCCACACATCATCCAAAACAAGCAAATATCTTTTACCTTGCAACAATTCTTGCACTTGTCGTTGTATAACATCTAAATCTAAGGCATCACACTTTTCTCTTGTGAAAGATTCTATAATAGCACACAAAGTTTTGTTAACAGAGAAAGCCTCAGAAACACAAACCCAAATTTTTGTATCAAAATTGTCACTCACCCGGTGATCATTATAGACTAATTGAGCAAGAGTTGTTTTTCCAATACCACCTAAGCCAACAATTGGATAGATGGAAAGGAGGTCAGAGCCCTTTGCTTGGATGAGAAGAAACTCAACAATCTTCTCTTTATCATCTTGTCGACCATATACTTTTGGTTCAGCAATAATAGAGCTAGTTTGACGCCATTCAGCCACATTGATCGACCTTTCCCTAACGCTAACACATTCTCGTAAAAGAAACTTGTTTTTACAACAACTTTGATTTAGATTTTGTATAATTTTATGTAAATGAGTGTTAGGAACACTCTTTTCAACACTCTTTTAACATTTATTTTTTTATTTATAGGACCCACATAAAAAAGTGTTCCTGAGTTGAAAAGATATTGTTAACATTCACCTTCTTATGTAATTTGTCTCTGAAATATTGCGCAGATTACATTGTCATATAGTCTCCAATATCATTTTAGTTGGTCTTTTCTCCATTCAACATGATATTTGAATGAATGAATGTCGTTTGTTTTGTGTAAAAAAAAAATGTTTGCTGCAGCATGGCTTTTGTGCAATGGTATACAGGAGCAACATACTGCAGTTTCGTGTTGAAGTTAAGTTAATCAACCCCGAGGATTGAAGAATGGATGCTATTTAATAGAATTGTGCATTTATCTACTTTTCATTTAGTCTATTTTATTGGCAAGTAAAGAGTTTTGGGATTAATATCCCCCTTTGATATGGTTTCATGGGTGCATACAATAATGAATGCTGACTTCGATAAAAAAAAAAAATTGCAATTTCAATTATAAAGATAAATCAAGTGATAATAATTTGAGAAAATAACTGTTAAAAAAAAATCAAATGAATAAAATGCACTGTTGATATTTTGTGTTGGTGTTAAAAAAATTTTGCACAGCAAAATCAAATATGTTGAGAATGGGATGTTTGCAAGTTGGGTTTTAAAAGATTTTGAAGGAAAATATTTTAAAATAGTGAGTCTATATTTGAATATATATTTAAAATTAAAAATAAATTAAAAAATACATAATAAACAATCATAAAATATTTCAATAACCATTTTGATTGGTTTTAAAAATATTTTATAATTCTTTTTATCTAGACATGATAAATAAGTTTTACCCTCATTTCCCTCCAAAACCCAACTCTTTCGAAGTTGACTAGAGCAGTAGACAACAGGAGGTTATCCAGGTTCACATTCATCTCTAATAGCAACCACTTTTGATATCTTAGTCTTTGACTTTTTCAAACTGCATTCGATGCTTACATTCACAACTATCTTTTTTTTTTAGAGGAGAGGACCTACTCCTCCCTATCTTCTATACATGTTTTTTTTAATAATTCTTGTTTTGATGGGAAAAAATTATTTAAAAAAATAAGAAATAATTTTGATTTGGATCACTCTATTAATACCCGCTCAATTCTTCATCTTATTTAGCTATCTTGTGTCTTGGTGATTTGGTATGAAAAAAAATACTTGTGTGTTTCATCAAAAGGAGAAATCAATACAACATTTGTTTTACAAAATCAAGTTTCAATATTAATGGAGGTTTAAAAGCAAATTGCACTAATTTTGTTCTAAGCTATGGCTTAACCTTTTAGCTTAGTTGGGGATCATGTTGTAACTCTTTTGTTTTTGCTCTTTTTTAGCTTCTTGATTTTTTCCGACTTTAATGTAACTTAATACTTTCTTTTATGGTTTCCTCTTGGCACATCTTGTGCTAGAGTACTCATGTGTTTTTGGTTCAATATAATTCATTTTTGTTTTTTTTTTTTAAAAAGATCCACTCTACTATTATATTTCATTTACTCACTCGCCTGTTTACTTTCTCTCATTAACGCAAGTGTAAAATAATTGTTGAAGTAAGGATATAAATCCACAAAAACAAATAGAGAATGATAGAAAAACAATAAAAATAATGAAAAATTTAGAAACATTGACAATTAAGAAAAAAAAAACTGGAAATAATACACAATTTCAACCTTCAACTACACTGTAACAAATTAAAAAAAAACTCAACTACACAATAGTTTTATAAAATGAATTCTGCACTTTATCCAAATAATTTCGCTCATTCTCTAGTGAAAAGATCAAAATACTTTTACGCATGTTAACTCACATAGCGTGAGTTAAATCACGTCAGTTGTGATATAAGCGTGACTTAAGTCACGTAGCGTGAGTTAACTCACGCTACATTACTTAAGTCAGTTATTAGCAACACAGCAACTCAGAACCCTCATTTCCAACTTTTCCAAAACACGAAAATTCCACCCCCGAATTCGAAATTCATCATTCTTGCGCCATTCAAAGCCAAATTCGTCCACAACATCAAGTAAGTGATGATTATCCAACTTCTTTGCATTATTTTGGTTGAAATTTTTGAGTTTTTGAAAAAATTGGATATTTTTTGGATTTTTTAACTTAGGGTTCAAAAATTGGTAGATTACATAATTGTTTGAAAATTGCACACTACGTGTTCGGTAAAATGTTTCAATGATAATTTTGTTTTTGTTTTTTTGGATTGTTAATGATGTACTCCCTCCGTCCCATAATATAAGCAAAAAAAACTCATTTTCTTTGTCCCAAAATATAAGCAAAAAAGACAAACTTTTATCCTATTTAATCTTGATTTTTAAAAAAAATCTCTTTTTCAAATTTTTTTGTGTGTTTATTCTCATAAAATTAAATGCAAATTACATTCAATTTTCTCTCTCTTTCATTTTTTCTATAACCAATAGCCAATGAAAATTGTTTTTACATCTTCCTATAAAACTTTTTCCAAAGAAAACACAAAAAACTATACTCCAAATTCTTATGTTTTAGTTTTCTTAATAAGTGTGATTTTTTTTTTTTTGCTTATAATTTAGGACGGATGGGGTAATTAGTTAGAATTATGTTTGTTAATGTTGATTATAGTTAATTTGACTGCAATGTGGTAGTTTATGGTGTTGTTGTTGTTGTATTATTAAAGATGATACATGTGTTGCTGTCGAAATTATATGCAAATGTGTTAAAGATTTTTTTTCTTTTTGTCCAGATATTTATGAACTGGAGAGGACTGACAGACTTAGGTTAGGGAGGCTTGCCCCTACTAGTAGTGCACGGAGGAAAAAAGAAGCACTACAGCCTCCGGACGGTCGAGGTCAAGGTCGAGGGAGAGTGGGGGGCACGAGACTTGCTACTGTTGATGTTGCAGGGGGATCGACGTCATAGACGGGTCCATCCCAGATGGTGGACCCGACACAGTACCAGCATGAGCAGTATTATCAGGAGCATGCGTATCAGGAGCAGCATTATCAGGATCAGCCTGAATTTCAGCCGAGTTATCAGTATCATGAGGGGTATGAGTATCACCAAGGGTATCAGGCTCACTTTCACGAGGGGTATCAGCCTGAGCAGCCTCCTCAGCAGCAGTATGTCGAGCCTCCTCAGTAGCAGCAGTATGAGCAGCATCCTCAGCCTGATATGGAGGATGAGGATGGGGGCTTTCCAAGGGGGCCTTACGAGTTGTCTCTTTTACTGGACTTCGGTAAACACATGGCATACAAGCTTTGGAACGATAAAATAGTAAGTATAATTGCTTTATTTAATTTAATGATATTTTACTATTATGTCAAATTTATTTTACGTAGAATATGTCATGTGTAATTGATTTATTTTTACGTATAATTGATTTATTTTTACGTATTTAAGTATAATTGATTTATTATTAACGTAGAATATTTATAGTTTATTATTATGTCAAGTTTATTTTACGTAGAACATTTATGTTTATTTAATTTAAGTATAATTACGTAGAATATGTCATGTTTATTTTACGTATTTAAGAATAATTGATTTATTTTTTACGTAAAATATTTCTAGTTTATTATTTCATGTTTATTTTACTTATTTAATTATTTTTTTGTATTTCAGTTGCAAGCGAATCGTAAGATGACTGGCGTCTCGCACGGGAGGAAACTTAGGCTTTTTGCCTTGTCCCTTTCGTTGCCAGTAGATGATAACCCTTGGTTCTGGGGACCGGTGGATAGATCCGGTCTAAGACCCCTAATTCTGACTGGGTACGACAGCATCTCCCACATGTTAGTGTGTGCCATGGCTGAGAGATGGCATCAAGAGACCATCAACTTTCATCTGCCACTTGGGGAGATGACCATCACACTGGATGATGTGGCTTCTCTTCTAGACATCCCCGTCGCTGGACGGATCATTCAGGAGGATGATTTAGATCATGACCATGGTGTGGAGCTGCTTGTGAATCACTTATTGTTTCCGGTGGAGGAAGCGGTGGAGCAGGTAAGTAATAACTCAGGTGCCTTTGTCACTTACACGGCCCTGAAAGAGCGTTATGAGCACCTGTTGAATAGGTGTAACCATTTGCTGGGGGAGGATTTATCAGAGGAGGAGGAGCAGGAGCTGAGTCGTATTAGGCCTGCCTGTGTCAAGGCGTTTTTGTTGCTCTTGCTTGGCTACACCCTTTTTGCCGGCAAGAACAACAAAACCATTAATCTGTTGTGGATGCTTGCGATTCGGGATTTGGATGACATAGGCACGTGGTCATGGGGCGGGATGAGACTTGCTTTCTTGTATGAGCAGCTGAATCTTACCTCCAGCTCACATGTTAGCGCCGTTGGTGGTTACATGACCTTGCTTGTGGTAATATTTTATTTTCTTCTTTTTTTAAAGTAATCGTAAATGTATTGTTTCTTATATGATAATTGTGTGCTGATATAAATTTGTCTTTTTGTGTTTGCAGGGATGGGTTATAGCTCACATCAGACATGTCGTTCCGAGGAAGAAATATGAAGATTACGAACGGGCTAACCCATTTGTGGGTAGATGGACACCTAAAAGGGGGTTTGGTGATGCTGAACACTTCAGAGGCTTGTTGGACTCGATGGAGCATTGTCATGTCACCTGGAGGCCGTACGAGCGGCGACGAGACGTGACGCCTTTTTAGAATGTGTGTTGGTACTCTGGATGGATCATGACCGGCAAACAAAAGATGGTGCACCACTTTCCCGAGCGGGTTTTGAGGCAGTAAAGATATGTTCAAATCGTTCCCCGACCTCCTACTACGATTATGCCTCTTGCCCCAGCAGATGTGGTTGCTACCTTCTTCAAGTTTGCTTTGCATGTCGTTCCTCAGCAGCAGAGGGGTGACCAGGTCCCGGACGACGAGCCTTGGAAGCATTCAAATAGGTACATTAGGTGGTTCTACCATGTATCTCATCCTCTTATCGTCAACCCTGCTCTAGAGCCTACCATTGTCATGCCGAGACCTGTCTACAGGATATTCTTGTTGACCAAGAGTGGGCCAGCCATCCTCCCGATCCATCGCAGGTCATTAGCAACATCAGAGGCAGAGTGGAGCATGCTATGCAAATTCCAGAGGCGGTTTCAAATCCACTCTTCTTCGACATTTTGGAGGGCCTCTGTACCGATTATAGCGTGTTTGACCAGCATCCGGTTCCACGAAGGAGGTATAGGAGTCATAGTCCACATGAGCAGGAGTAGTGTCTTATTCTATGACTTGTTTTTATGACTTTTTGAATATTTGTAGTATTTTCCTGACATTTTGGTTGTACTATATTTACATTTGCGTGGTTGCGCTTATTTATGACATTTACGTAATTTTTCGTTAATATTGCGTATCTAAATTATGAATGAATGAATGAATGCATGTGTTCTAAATTATGAGTTTTGGTTGAATGAATGAATGGTTGTTCCTATGTATGAACGAACGAATGAACGAAGCTAAACATAGAACAAGGTAGTAGCTATTGCCTGTCTGTTTTGGTGCGCACAGAACCAACGTGAGTTAACTCACGCTAATCTTAATACTAGCATGAGTTAACATACGTAAGGGTATTTTGGTCTTTTCACTTGGGAATGAGCGAAACCGTTTGGGCAAAGAGCAGAATTCTTATAAAATTTATAGCCCACAGAGTCATGAAGATTCTATAACTTGAAAATTACTCTCACACATCTAAAATTTCTCCAAAACACTCCGAAATTACTTATGATATTTTTTATTTTTTATATCGATTAAGCTTATTTAAAAAGTGGTGGAATCGATCTAAAAAGTGCAACGACACTTAACGAAAGTGATTATATTTGAACAATTAAAAGTTGACAATTCTTAGGATAATTTTCTTTTTGCTATTTTTATTGTACTTTTATTTTCTCTCTTTATTGTTTTTGTCCCAAAAGATAGAGGAATAAGAGAATTGTCCTATAAGTTGTCAGTTTTTTGTCGTTCTAATACCATTACTCTATTGACTACTCCTCACTTCTGTCATTTCTCATTGACATCCCTCACCCCTCTTAGAATTTGTTGTTAGATTTAACATAATCCCACAAGTGTGTGTGATTGTGTTAGACCCAACCGCAAATTAAGATGGTATTAGAGTCTGGTTCAAGATTCATTGTCCCTACTTACAAACGCACATGCATAAAATCTCTCATCTAATGTGGTATTCTCCATTACACTCTCTCACGCCCAACACTATTGGGCTTAATGCGTGGATATTAATGGTCGGTTATCTCATATAGAAAACCTAGCATAAGTGGTCCAAGGGATCTTGAATCAAACTCGGATACCATGTTAGAATTTATGGTTGAGTCTTGCACAGCCCCACAAAAATGGTATCAGAGCCTCCTCCAATATTTGTTAGGTCGCATGCCTATCAAGTTTTCACAATCAAATCATCTACTATTTGTATCCATGTATCAAGCTAAATAATATTGGGCGTGAGAGAGTATGTTGAGAGTCTCATATTAAATGAGATGGCCTAAAATAAAATTAGGTACGAAAAAAGTTGAAAACTTGGCACTAAAACACCCCCTTCTCCCAAGTCTCCAAGCCCAAAAAAACTCAAATATAAGTATATTTAACTAGCTTTACTTTATTTAATTTAACTATGTTATTCTTAAAATGTGTTTTTGTTGTTGTGTGCAAGTGTGAGTTATATGTCCCACATCGGATAAAAGAGTAAAGGTTGAACACCTTATAAGTATGAGGACCCATAAACCCATTGCCTTAAGGTTTTGGGTAAGAGTGCGGTGTTTAAGTTTCTTATGGTCCTGGACGTTTGTCCCATTGCCGCTCCCGGGGCTCCCCGGACTCTCCCAACTCTGGTATCAGAGCCCCGGTTCGACGAAGGGTGCAACCGAGGCCGCCGGTCAGTTGCGCAGAAAGCAGCAACGACAGTACATGCAGCAAGTGGCTCTTGTCCAGCAACAGCGATACAAGCAAGTAAAAAGCTTCCGTTCTGGGGGGGAGCACGATAAAGTGATGGACTCACACTTGAGGGTGAGTGTTGTTGTGTGCAAGTGTGAGTTATATGTCCCACATCGGATAAAAGAGTAAATGTTAAACACCTTATAAGTATGAGGACCCATAAACTCATTGACTTAAGGTTTTTGGATAAGAGTGTGGTGTCTCTCTTGCTTGTGCGGTGTTCTAGCCTCTATATGGACAGTCCCCCGGGCTCCCCTCAATGTCCCAACATTTTATTTTATTTTTTAGGAAAGAGAAATTTATTGAGTTATATTGAGTCACATTATACAAAGGTTTATATACAAAGTGTTACTTGAAAAACAAGTTGTTTTCCAAACTGTACCAAACTCTAACAAAACGTAAGTGGTCTATAACAAACCATAAATTGCATAACAAACCATAAATTGCTGTTGCTAACTGTAACTAACTATTGTTAACAGTAACTAACTTGAATTAAAACTAAATCTTCCATTAATTCAAGTTTCCACTTCCTTCATACCAATCATGCTCCTTAACTTGATGAACTTGTCAACCTTCATAGGTTTGGTGATAAAATCTGCAAGCTGCAGTTCAGTAGAGCAATGGACAATCTGCAATGAACCTTTGTTCACTTGCTCTCTCTGAAAATGAAACTTAGCCTCTATGTGTTTGCTTCTCCCATGCAAAATTGGATTTCTTGCTATGCTGATTGCAGATTTGTTATCTATGAACAATGCAATGGGTCTGCTAACTTCTATCTCCATTTCCTTGAGTATATTTTCAAGCCATACTGCCTGACATGCCGTCATACATCCTGCAATATACTCAGATTCACAGGTTGACAATGCCACAACTGGCTGCTTCTTTGCACACCATGAAATTGGGGCATTCAGGAATCCGCTCTGGGGGAGCACGATAAAGTGATGGACTCACACTTGAGGGGGAGTGTTGTTGTGTGCAAGTGTGAGTTATATGTCCCACATCGGATAAAAGAGTAAAGGTTGAACACCTTATAAGTATGAGAACCCATAAACTCATTGGTTTTTGGGTAAGAGTGTGGTGTCTCTCTTACTTGTGCAGTGTTCTAGCCTCGATGTAGACGGTCCCCCAGGCTCTCCTCAATGTCCCAACAGTGTCAACTAAAATTCATTTAAAATTTTAATGGATCTTGTTTTTATAAATAAGATTCTATGAAAAACGGTTTATAAATAAGTTTTTGAATCTTATTTTCAGAGCAAGGCAATTATTAATCAATGTTTCTTAAAATTATTAATAAATTTATATATATTTTGCTTTTAATCATGATACGAAGAAATGAGTTGCTATGAAGGTTTAATAAACACTTAGGAATTGGAACTACTACTCACGTTATTGAGAATTGCTTTTCTCTCATATGTTTTTATTCATTTTCGTCCGACGCGAGTTAATTTACGCTAAAAAATGCACCTATATAAGTTAACTCATAGTTAAAAATAAATATACATGAGTCAACTCATATTAAACTATTTTAACGGGAACGAGCAAAAACACATGAGAGCAGTGACTCACGTTATTTACCTAAAGTATAGCAAGCCTCGACATGTCATAGAAAACCAATCTACATCAACTCACTTTCGGTTGTGGTACGGGCCTAAGGGGGGTGTAGGGGTGGTAATATTCAACTCTTTAAGGAGTAGGATGAAAGAAAGCTAAAGGAGTTTTGAAGAGGCTTTTTTTTTGTTACACGTTTTGAAGAGGCTTTGAAACAACACATATAAATTTATTGATATAAATTGAAAAATAAAACAAAAAATAAAAACGTAGATATCATAAGAATCTGGGTTTGGTATGACGTAGTAGTCATTGTGAAAATATTTACTCTTCAATGCACATCACTGAATGAGACACATTTTCCTACCACTTTTTTGTCCTTTCTTTTCATTGTTTCGCAAGCAAAGAATAGCCAAATGCCACTCAACTACAAGAAGTGGAATGGGTGTGAAGTGAAATTAGACAACTATCACAATGAAGTTAGATTGACCCATTCACACTCCCTTTCAACAAATTACACTTGGACATGAGAAATTTTGTGTGTTTGAAGGAGCACAATTAGTTTATATTTAATTTTTTTACTCAAGTTATTTTTTGTTGCAGTGGTTTTGTCGAAGTTACAAATGTTAGTTTGAGAGATAACGCGTCTCAACCAATTTTTTACCCTGAAAACAAACATATGCTTTGTCAGAATCAATCTAAAAAAATAACACATGTGCAATATCTCAACTTGTATAAGAATTTATTTTCATCCTTACACAAAACTACAATGATGTTTGACATAAGGGGAAAAAAGTCATAGTTCATACTTTCCACATTGAAACCAAACACATTGAAAAAGAGTTCCATCTAGGTAAGTTAGAACTTTCAACCATTCAGTATACCAACTAGTTTTTTGGACCACATCACATGTACTATAACTTATGAATTCTAAATCAAATTGAATTGAAGAAAAGGGAACAAGATTCATAAGTAGAAATGAGACAAGCATATATACTAACTAAAACCTCACTTAAACAACTTCTACACTATAGATGTACCACGAACCCTCAAAAGTTTTGACATAATAACAAATTAGAGAGCAAGAAATCTCTCACCTCACATAGATTAATCTAGAAACAATAGTATTAAATTTGACCAACATATTTAATGTTGTACCTAACATGACACTCTAAAGGCAGCTTTCATACTATTGCTGCCAGCAAACCAAAGTAATCTTAAATCACTTATAAATTTTCTTACAAAGCCATCATAATTAATTTTCATGTCAAATAGCATTAAATATATGTGAAATGTCCAAATTACTCTATCAATACCATTGTTCCAAAACAGCCCCATAAGGTCACTATTAATAGTGCATTCATTTTGATAAATGTGTGAGACCCTATCACTACTATTTTAGAATATATCAAAATTACTAAAACATCCCTAAAGATATCTTTTATTAGTGGTTTAATGGATCAAATAACATAAGACATATTCGAGTACTAAACTAACTAACAACAGATACATTTAATGATCAAAGTGACTAACAAAATATACATTCAGAGACAATTATAAAAGCATCTCGCATATTTAAGAATCTAAATGATAATTTACCTTTATTAGTAGTACCATAAAGGGCATTCTTGGATATTTAACTCCAAGACATACCAACCTTACTTCAAAAACAAGACCAAATATATAACAAAAATTATATAGGGTACAAGATATCAAATTGATAACCATGTCATAGACTGAAAAAAGGAGAGAAAATGTTGCAGGTAGAGAATGAGTTTGAGATCACAACATCTTTCAAGAAAAGACTTGAAGTTCACATGGCTAGAAATGAGTTACTACAGAAAGAAAACCAAGAACTTAAAGAAGAAGTATCACGTTTAAAATCACAGATAATTTCACTCAAAGCACACAATATGGAGAGAAAAACCATACTATGGAAAAAGATACAGAAATCCATAGATGACAACAATTCAGATTCACATCATCAACTTAAACCAGCACTTCAAGCAATCATGTGTGAAAAGAGTTCAGAAAATCAAGATTTTCAAGACTCGTCATCTTCACCTAGAAAGGAAAAGTCATCAATAGTTCTGCCACCAACTCCTCCTCCAAAACCTGCTTCTACTCTTTTTTCTCTTTCACATAAAAATGAGAAGGGAATCAAAATGCAGCCAATAGCAGCACCTCCACCACCTCCAACACCATCAAAATCGTCTATCGGTTTGAAAACAGTTCGTCGTGTGCCAGAAGTAATCGAATTGTATCGTTCGCTTACACGAAAAGATGCCAACATGGAAAACAAAACTCATCACAATGGAATTCCTGCGGTGGCATTCACCAGAAACATGATTGAGGAAATCGAAAATCGGTCAAAACATCTTTCTGCTGTAAGTTTAGTTCCAAACTTCTCATATTTTGCTTCAAAATTTTCTGATGTTAAATCTTTAGGCCTGTTTCGATAAACAGTTTAAACTATTGCTTATAGCATAAGTGTTAATCATATAAATACTTATGTATAAACCATTTCTATAACAAAAGATTAAATAAAGTTAAATTATTTTCATATAGGTTATTGGCAGTTTTCATAAGAGATTTTGGAGAGTTCGTGGAAATAAGATGAAAATTACTACTGACAGTTTATACAAATCAAATCCATTAACTTATGGACATGTAATAAGATGTTTCCATAAGCTCTCCGAAATAATCTCACAAGTACTTACTCCAATAGATAAGCTCAAAGAAACCAATCCAAACAAGGCTTTAACTATAAAACAATGAACACCCTTTTATTGATACTTGAACATTTTTTGACAGATAAAATCAGAAGTTCAAAGCCAAAAGGAATTCATAAGTTTCTTAATCAAACAAGTAGAATCAGCTTCATATGCAGATATATCTGAGGTGGAAACATTCATCAAATGGCTTGATGGAGAATTATCTTCATTGGTAGATGAAAGATCAGTACTAAAGCATTTTCCACAATGGCCAGAACAAAAAGTAGATGCATTAAGAGAAGCTTCATGTAACTACAGAGAACTAAAGAATCTTGAATCAGAAGTTTCATCATATGAGGATAATCCAAAAGAGCCAATTTCTATGGCCTTGAAAAGGATACAAGCATTACAAGACAGGCGAGCATGTACAAAAATTGTAGAGTTGAGTTTAACTAAAGTTTTTGAGCAATACTTAGAATTAATTGAAAGTTTCACTTTTAAAATTCTGCAGGTTGGAGGGAAGTGTAAGTAGTAAAGAGAGGATAAGGGAGAGTTCAAGTAAGAAATATAGGAATTTTCATATCCCTTGGGAGTGGATGATGGACACTGGCCTTATTGGTCAGGTAAGAAATTCATACCTTGTTTATGCATTATAGTATAACAAGAAAAATGTTTGCATTTATGTATGTCTAGTGCACTTTGATAGTATAACAAGATAATAAAGCTTGTTTTGCCCTAAAGATTTTGAAGAAATAAATTAGATTGGTTAGTTTTGCTTAAACACAAATTTATGTGAAATCACAAAATATGATTTTTTTTTTTTTTATATTGGGTCTAACTTATCCCTACGATTAATAAGGTGAGAAGTGACACTTTTAAAAGACTTTGTGGTTGTTTGGTTTGACGGCGGGACCAAAATTACCACGTCCCAATGACCATTTGACGTGATTTTTGTGAAGCTAAGTAGTAGCTTCACAGAAAACACGCAAATATTGATTTACAAACGTGAAAACAAACCGATGTTTTATCCCTTTTCAATGTGTGACTTGGTTTTTTTCAATACACTCCATCACACCTAGTACTATTGGACTAGGTGCGTGGATAAATTGGTGGGCGACCAGAATGAATAGACTCTGATACTATATTAGAATTTTATACCAAATTAGAGGTCTTACATTTTCCAATATTGTTGTATTCTCTAGTGTAAACAATTGAACCAACAATCCATAAAATGAAATTAATCATAATTCATGACACATTTGACTGATTTTGTTTGATGGTTAATGTCACATAGTATAGATAGTATCACTACAAGGACATCAGAAGCATCTATGCCTTTTATGATATAAATGTTTCAAAAGGGTATCTTATTAACACGGACAAAATAGGGACATTGACACACCGACACTGCTAATAATTTTAGAAAATCACATAATTCAGCGTAATTATGTGTCGATGTCGTATCGGTGTCAGACCCGACACGTGTCCAACTCCGAGACACGATTAATACGAGGAGTGTTTGTGCTTCATGTTATTTATCATAAAAACCTATTGAAAGGCTTTATCATGTTAATAACTTGCAGATAAAGCTATGTTCATTGAGGCTAGCAAAGGAATTCATGAAACGAATAATTAAGGAAATGAAATTTCATGAAACGTTGCATGAAGATAATAACCTCTTATTACAAGGAGTTAAGTTTGCATTCAGAGTACACCAGGTAGAATAACACTCCTTAGAATTTTCTGAATTTTACATTTACCTTTTTATCCAACTCATCACCCATCATGACATTCAGTTTGCAGGTGGCTTTGATCCTGACACTACACAAACATTTCTAGAATTGAAGAAAGTTGGTTGTGCTGTACCAAGCAATAGTAACCTCATTATCAATCCTCTCAAACATGTTAAAGTTTGTCAGAAACATGTATCTTAACATAAATTAATGTTTTTGCCATAATTATTATTTGCTGTTCACACATCAGTAGCAGAGTTTACAAACATGTATATGCACTCTTCTATTTATGTAATTTCTAAAATTTATTAATTAAAACATTAATGGTCACTTTACAACGGTGTAAAACAGCGACGAATCCGAGATTTTTGAATATTGAGGGTATCATATTTAAAAAATTGTGGGATTAATAATTGTCCTCTACAATTTTTCATATTGTAAAAAGTTTATGATTTTCTCATTTTCAATATCAATAAAAATATTTTTCACTATATAAAAATCCCAAGTTATGTTGTTGAGTAAAAACTACTTTACATATTGTCATATACAAGTGTGAGATTTGAAAATGATTTGCTTGCTATATAACAAAGTTGTGAGATTTGAAAATGTTTTTCTTGCTATATATTTAAGAGTTAAATATGTTTTTTTTTCTATAAATATATCAACTTTTTAATTTAGTCCTTTAAAAATTTTCCTTGACTTTTAGTGGTCCAGAATATTTTCATCTTCATTTGTTGTCCCTTTTTCTAAATAAACTCATATGTAGAATTAATATTTTTGAATAAAATTTTGCATAAAAGTTTATAATATTATAAGAATCTCTTCATCATTTAAATATGAACTTTTATATTTTTAGCGGTTAAATATTCATATTTAATACGTGTTTTGTTAAAAAAAATCTTTTTTTTTATAGATATTTTTACAAAATTCTACACATTTTTGCTCAATTTCATTGAAAATACAAAGACTATACATGAGTTGACTTAAAAATAGAGATCAAAAGTGGTGATTGAAAGTTGTATATGAATTAAAAGTCGAAATAATTTTTTAGAGACATTAAAACAAAAAGTTGATATATTTATAGAAACCAAAAATATATTTAACCTTATTCAAAAAGTAGAGGGTTTTAATCATTTTCAGAAGAAGGTTTCATTTTTCTTTGGGTTAATAGTGTTTTATCCCCTGTAATATAAGTCATTTCTGGTTTTCCCCCTGTAAAATTTTCTTTTTGGATTTCGTCCTTGTAATTTGAAGTTTTTTGGTTTTGGACCTTCATGAATTTTGACTGTACAAAATCGATGATATGGCAGGGGGTAAACCGAAATTTGATCAAATTAACAGAGGGGTAAACTGAAGTTTGCTCAAATTACAGGGGGTAAACCGAAATTTCCACAAATTACAGGGGGTGGAATTTTTCATGAAGGTCCAAAACCAAATAAATTTTAAATTACAAAGACGAAAATCCCAAAAAATTATTTTACAGATGCAAAAACCAAAAATAACTTATATTACAGGGAATAAAACACTATTAACCCTTTTCGTTTAACCAGTTCAAAATAAGGGAATTCTAATTTGAATTTAGCACTAGTGTGATTTGGCTTGTAGATAAACTTCTCCCATATGGTAAAAATCTAAGAGTTTGCTACGTACATGACATTCCATCAATCTAAGCATGCATCATCAATCATGAACTTTTCTTCCTCACTTGAGCAAATATCAAATGAACTTGTCTTCCTCTCTTGAGCTAATATTAATGATGAATTTGACATCCAACAAATAAAGAAATGATATTTGTATAACCATTTTATGATAATTTGTGTTACAATTTTCTTTCTAGTAATCACATTATGTTTTTTACTTTCTTCCACTATTATTTTGGTTTACGTGTCAATACCTATTTTTCTTTGTAAATTTATGAATATCTCAAAAGTTGACATATAAATAATTGTTCAAATATTAGACCTATAGACTTTGTATAGCGTACAGGTTGTACAATCATGGGTAATACACAGAGCTAATATACCTTGTCATGTTGTATACTTACATGACACCAAATTACATACATGAATATCAATAATAATTTAATGATTAATTACAAACCTTTATTATTTAAGTGGTTAAGTATTATTTTCTTTTGTAAATCAATCAAAATTCTGAAATGTGAATAAAAAAAATATTAGGCTTAAATACTATGTAACTTCGCGTGTTTTTGCAATTCATCCGTATATGTATCTTTTCTTTCTCCAAAACCATCTTTGTAAATTGTTAACCGTTTGCAGTTAGTCCCTCCCGTTAACTACCGATACAAAATCGTTGTGATGGCAGACAAAGACATGGCGAAGGATGAGTTGGCAAAATCAGGCTTATGTATCAAGAGAGGTGATGAGTGGCTAGAAAGGAGGGACCAAAAACGCAAAATTGCAGATGGATGAAATTAAAAAAGCATAGATTTTGGTCATTCTTCTCCCTCTGTTCTTTCTTCTTCATCTCCAACCCCACTTAAAACTCAACCATCTTAAGCATTAGCATATTTTAGTTTGCAACTACCAAGCATCACTCACATGTTTTGCTTTTCTCTTAGAATGGTTTATTTCAGTTTGATTCACACAACACTCTATCTTCAAACACTAATGGTGACTCAATTGGTTGCAACAACAATCTCATCAAAAACTAACAATCTCATCAAATGCACCGACCTATTCACTAAACTCACCGACCATTTCTCTTCGCTTTAAGATTCAATTTCCCATAAATTCCAAACCCTAGATTCCAAATTTCAATCCCTCGAATCACGCCACATAGAAACCTTAGAATCTCTTAACAACCTAGAAAATTCCATCCCTGAACGTGAATCCTCCGTCGCCGCACGCATCGATGAACAGAAAGAAGCCGCACTCGCTGCCCTCGTCAACCCTAATCCACCATCCAATATCAATGTCGCACTTAAATCATTGTCGAGGAAAATGGACGCTGAATCGCTACTTATGTTTGTAGTTTCAAAGAGGAAAGATTCCATAACGTTGAGGCCGGAGATAGCGGCGGCGTTAAAAGAGGTGGTGGATGCGCCGAGATTGGTGTTGGATGCAGTGGAAGAGTAGCCGACGAGTAAACCGGAGGTGAAGTTTGGTGTTACTGAACAAAATTTACATTTTTTTAATTTCATATTGTGCGTTTTTGGTCCTCCTTTCTAGCCACTCATCATCTCTTGACACATAAGTCTGTTTTTGCCAACTCATCCTTCGCCACGTGTATCTATGTCTGCCACCACAATATTTTTGTAACGAAGCGACTAATAACGGTTAACAACTTGCAAGGATGGTTTTTTTTAAAATAAAAAAAAAGATACATGGATGAATTGTAAAAACACGCGAACTTACAAAGATATTTTCCATATTTAAGCCAAATTATTATAATAAACACCTTATCAAAATTCAATATGAATAAAATGATCATTTATGTGAGATTATTTTAAGAAGTAAAAATTTCAAGTTGTTTATAAGGGTGCATAAAGGGAAATTTATATTGTCACTATATCACTTGTTTTATATATGAGTGTACTCAAGCGTCAACATTGGTGCATTTTTTTCATTACTCCTAAGAGTGCTTGCAAATAAATAACCTTTAAATATGAATTATTAAATTGTTTATTTTGATGTTCATTATTTTTTTAATAACAAGTGTGTTATAAAATATACATTTGTTTTTTAATAAAAGAATTTTCTTTTTTTTTGTAAACTCGCTTAAAACTGAAATCTATTAAAACAGGGTTCCATAATATGTATGAATCACTTCAAAACTAATTTTGGTTTATATTTAATGTCAAATTATTTAGTAAATCAATATAAGTTATTATGTAGAATAAATCATGCAATTACAAAACATTCTTTTTAATTAGATGATTTCTATAAAAAAAAAAAAAAAGATTATACAACATGTTCTTTTTTTTGGTTACTCTTTTTTTTTTAAAGTGGTGGTTCAAGTGGCTAGGCTCACCAGGCATAATGGGCTAGAAGTGCAGCGGTCTGTTATCCCTCCACTGTCAAGAGGCAGAGGTGTTTGCTGCTCTGTGAAACCAGCCTCACACAGTGCCCTCCAGTCTAGGACCAAGGAGACTCAAGCCTTCGCCTAGGTCCCATTGGCCAACTCTCAACTTGGAGTGGGCAGGCCAGCATGGTGCAGCCACCAACCCAACCTGGTAAATCCTAAGCCATGTTCCATCACCTTGATCCCCCACTTAGGTTACAAGTTGAAGTTACCCAACTCGGCTTTTTTTTTTTTTTTGACTTTTTTTTGTTAGAAGGAAATCGTGCATAAACAAGTTTTCATTCCAATGGTGCTTTATTCCAACAAATAACTTTACCAATAAAAATTTATATTTACTATCATGAAAGGTTAAAATAGTTGTGAAAAGTTAGTTAAAATGATTTGTTCTTTATGATTAGAAATTTTTTTATGTTACCTCCTTGCTATGTATGCCAATGGGATAAACGTAACACACGGCTATACTTAAGAGATATTTTATAATGATTATTATTTTATGAAATATTTTTACAGTTTTGTAAGTGCTATATTTTATTTAATTATTTAAAGAGGGTCATGAACTTTACACACTATAAAAAGATCAAATAATTATACATTTACATGCAAAATGCAAAAAATATGACTGAAAATTTCAAGTTTGTTTATGTTATGTTTCTATTTATTTTCCTGTTTATTGTCACAACAGAAGTTGGTGGTAAGTCATCTTTTCATCCTTTTCAATTTTCCTTCTTTAGTTTGTATTTTGTACTCAACCTTTTACCATGTTTTAGTAATATTGTTGTATTATCTTTTTCATTACAACAGGTCAATGTAAATATGATATCGATTGTCCACAAACTGGGAATTTGTTTTATATTTTTATTTGCAAAGACGGCATATGTGAATTGATTAACCAATACCCCTAAATCTATGAGTACTAGATCCAAGAGAGTAAAAAAACTTCTTACATGGGAGAATGAGTTATTGTGCTAGCAAAAGAGATATGTAACCATATCATAGAATATTCTATGAGATATCATTTGTTATTGTACTAGCACCTAATAATTTTATTTTTCTTTTCCTATTAACATGAACTTTGCATTTATGATTTTGTACTATAAGATGATGGTAAGACAAAAAAGAGTATTATATAGATTGTCTTCCCCTCTCTTAATTTTGGAGGTATTACCATGATATCCAGTTCAATCATATTACATCTTATTTCTTAGTCCACCACCTATAAGAATAACTGTAATAATTATGTTGAAAGATAATTCTATCTTACTTCAAAACCTATACTTTTGTTTTAATGTTATAATATTATTACACTTGTCAATTTCAAACACTTCTTTATATTTGTTTTACCTTTTTATGAGATCTAATGGCCTTGGATACCTTTTTGATTTTAGAAGATGTAAAAAACTAGTACGTCACTACAAAACAATAATTAGCTACTAAAATAACAGTAAAGAAGGTAATTAATTATATATTTTGTTGTGTCAACAACAATTTTTTAAATTGTTGTATAACTTTGTGGACTAAGCTTAATAGTGCATGTGTTATAGACTGGTGTACATTTAAAATATTTTTGCAATAATATTATTGTTGTTGATTTTTATATTAATGAAATACGAATACATATCAATAATTACCAATAAACAGAATATTTAACGTGGGTTTTTGATAAGTTCAAATTTAAGTTGTAAAGTAAACGAGTATGTAGTAGACCTTTTGTAGAAAAGGGATGTAAGAATGATTGTCTCAAAGTTTATATATTTTATGAAAATTACACTGTCAATGCTCATTGTCTTTGAAAATACAAATACTGAACAATTTTAATGCATAAGAATGAAAGATTTGAATGTAAAATGTTTTTCGTAAATGGATGAGTATGATGTTTAAAGTGAAAAGACTGTAAAAACATATTGAAAAATGTAAAGTGTAGAAAATAAAACGCATAAAAATAAATTGATAGGCCCTAGTTTTTTAGTGAGAGAAACTCTAACTTCTCTTTAAATTTTCATTCTCCTTCGTTTATCGAGGATGGGTGATTTTAGGTCATTTTTGACCTAGAATCACCCCTTCTACATCTTTTTTTCTCCTTTTCTTTCAATCTAAATAAGTGGTTTTCACACATATCAAGTTTTTCCTTTTGTTTTTTTTGTGATTTCGTCATCTAAGTGCGGCGTTGTGTTGTTCGTCGTCTTGTGCGGCGTTTGATTTTGCGTCTTGTCGCGGTGTTCGTTTATTTCTTATTGGAAGATCTACATCAGTCAATTACAAATTCAACCAATGATTTAGGCGTCAACGATGCAGATCCGGAAACTTCGGTATTTCGGTGACTTATATTTTATCATATTATTTGTAGGCATTTTGCCAATGTATGCTATTAACTTGGGTGTTGTGAGTTTGTTCGCAAATTCACCCTTTACGTTTTTAGCGATGTTTGTATCTGATGTATTCTATCGATTTAAATGAATGAATATCGTTTTGTTTTTGTCAAAAAAATAAATAAATAAATTGATAAAAACTTAAATTGCAAGAAATGTAAATTACAATGTTGTAAATGATTTTGAAAAAGCAAATTGAAGAAATGTAATTGTACATAAAAGTAAATGAAAAAGATGTAAATTGCAAGATAATTAAATGATAGAAAGATATATATTTCAGTAAAATAAATTTGACAAATGACATAATTAAATGTAAATGATCAACAATCATTTTAAAGTTAGATGAGATTTCTAAAATATATTTAAAGTTATGACAAATGACATAACAATCATGTAAATGATATATAAAAATCTTTATAGAATAATCTCATAATGACTAGTGGCATGCATGTTTGCCATGTTTCTTGTGATAATAACAGTCTTTGACACTACTTAGTTACCTAAGTTTAACTTCTGATTGAAGTGCACTTTTCTAGTTCTGTAACTGCTTGTGTGTCTCAACAATGTATAAGTTTAACAAAAATTTGTTTCTTCTTGTTTATTTTCCAAGCCCATGAGTCTTTTTTTGCACCCAATTGATTTTTTTTTGGCAAAGGTATCAAATATGTTGACTACAATCGTCGAGTATATTTCATGAAAGGGCCAAGTATTAGATTCCTTTGAAAATGGTAAAGGTGAACATCATCCTACTTTCTTAGGATCTATTTTCAATCCGACTAAAATACCTAGTATTTTTATCAAACTATTCTCTCGTCTTCAAAGTTAAGAAATTTTTAGCATCTCTTTCTTCTTATAACTTAGATCATTATAGGAGGTTGATGCATTAATGTCATTCATCTGGAAGGTTATGTGGATTGTTCGAATAAGGTTGAAAAGACTAAAACCGTAGAAATCCCTAAAACTTGTCATTTTCGACTTAATCTAATTATTTCATCAACCCCTAAAACTTGAGAAATTCTTGGTTGGTGGTGCTTCCTAAATATTTCAGGGCACTACAACCAACATTTTTCACTTCCAGTATAGGATGATAGATTCAACGTTATTTGAAGTTGATGCCATTTTAGGTCTTAGAACTCATGGAGACTTAGTTGATCCTTTCGCTTTTTGTTGACACTCCATTCCAAATTCACAAAAACTTTTCATGAGTCAGGTCTTGAAGTTTCCAATATTGAATACATCACATTTCTATTGTTATGGTTATGCAATCACATCTTTTGCAATAGGTTTTTATGCGTTGATACAAATCTTATGGTATGGTCACTCTCTCTCATAATGGAAACAAATTAGCCTTACGAAAATATATCTTAGATTATTTTTCCCATACCACCATGTATCAGTGTTAACGTTCAGGGTCGTTCCTAGAGTTTTACGGGCCTTAGACATAATATAAGAAAAGGGCCCCTTATATAATACGTCATAATTTTTTTTAGCTCATTGTTGTGATTTTATTATATCTTCATTTTGTTTTTTTCCTGTTTTTCACTACCAAATAATTTTTTTTAGGCAACATCTGAAAATAAATCGAATATTTATAGACACTAAAACAAAATAAAATATCGTAGAAGATAACAATAGCTCCTGCAAAATGATAATGAATGCGTCTCAAATCAGTTTCATGACCATGAATGCTCTCGCATGTTTTTACAGTATCAAATTCAATTTTGCAATCCTTTCAATCAATTCAAGAAATTTGACATTACAATATTGATATAATTTTTTTTTTTGGGAACATTAGAAAGTCAAGATTAAGATTCATTTCGTAGGCTCATTTTGAACTAAAATATAATTTGTTTTGTTATGAAAATTATCTCAATTTCTTGGATAATAAATATCACCTATATTTTTAATATTAGTGAGGCACGTTATTAGGAACAAAGGGCCCAAAATAATATTTTTAATTTCTTCGATAATAAATTTTTTGGCAAATTATTAAGAAAAACCAATTTTTTTATAGGGAGTGTGTATAAAGAAATATGTGTCATACGAGGGTATATATAGCAACTCTTGCCAAAGAGCCTAAAACATTAACAAGCCCAGCTCTTCATCTTGTTAACAATTCAGGCCTTTTAGTGAACTTTACAATATAAACCCTCCAAAAACCCAGTATTTCTAAATACACCCCCTCCATAAAAAAAAAAGTTAGGGCCCCCTAACGGCATGGGCCCTAGGCCGTCGCACTCCCGGCCTATGCCTAGGGCCGGCCCTGTTAACGTTCTAAGAAACAATGATTGGTCAACAACTTTGTATTACAAATCAATGAAGTTTACAACACATCACCTCCCAATCTCCCCACCCTATACACTCACCTACATAAGCTATCTCTAATGAAATCAACAACCTCAAGTCTCATTTTAACCCCAACACTGAATATTCCATTATTTAGTGTGATAACTCAGTGGTGTTTACGCTACTAAGTCTAATTTTTCATGGTTAGTGAAGCAACTTGGTGCAGATGCCACACCCTTTTCATGGTCTTGGAATTGACGCTTCAACTTCCATAAGAAAAAAAAAACAAATTTTTTGTTGTGGGTGGCTTTGTTATGACTCTGCCCCTACTTTATATATATTGAATTATCAAAACCTTTTCCCGAAGAGCATTTATCCTCAATGTTCATCATATGATAAGTCTTTCCTTTTTTGCATTATAGACCGTACGACCTCCAAAAATATTCAGCATTCTCTAGGTTTCAAATATGTTGAGTTCTTCAACAATGTGGACCCTCGTGATTCGCTCACAATTGACCTTACCTTGCCCACTTACAATATTTTCGCTGTTGCAGTGTGGTGGTCTTTGAGAAATATAAATTCTACTTGCTTCTCAAGTGCTTCCATCCCTACTTACCGTCTTGCCATGGAATCCATAAATTTGTCTTCCGCTATAACTTACTGCTTCCATCATGTGCCGGCTACTACCATTCATGATAGACATTTTATGTGAACTCTCTCTCTCTCTCTCTCTCTCAGCCTTGTTAAAAAAAAATCTCTAAAGTATCACTCTTTCTTCAATTGACTCTGAAGTGCAGTGGTGTGTATAGTCTGTTAGACTCAGTTTTCAATGTAAGTAAGTTTGTGTATCTTTCGTGTCACACAAATTTTGTTAGTCTGTGGTTCTTATGATCAATTTAGGGGTTTTGGTTGTCAGACTTAAATTTTTTTCTTCTTTTGGATGAAATATGAAGTGTAATACACCCTACTAGGTTCTCGCGCGCCCTGTTTTTATTTCCAAAATTACCCTTTATTCGGATTTTATAATCCAAAATGCTTTTCGGATTATAAAATCTGAAACCTCCCTGTATATAATTCAAAATATAGAAACTTCCCCATTTTACATAGTTTGTAACAATTACCCTAAAACCTCTCTCTCCCACCCCAAAATCCAAAAACCACATATTGGGCGAATCTTAGAGGTTTTTTTTTTATATCAAAATCATCACATTTCAAGATTCATCAAGCATCAAATTCAAGGTTAGGTCTCATTCCCTATGCATGCAACTATTTGGGTTCAAATTTTTCTCTTATGTAGCACTGAAGCTGTTCGGATTATAAAATCTTAACAAGATTGTTGTTGTTCATATTTTATAATTTGAAGTGTACCAGTGGCCATATTTTTTTAGCAGCTTTGTGGATATTTGTTAATTGTGTGTATATTTGATTTGTCATGTTACAGGTATGGATTGCCTTAGAAATTCAAGACAATCGATACATGCTTTTGTCAGGCGAGAGTGGATGGAGAGGATTGAAGTGGAGGGGAGAGTGGGCAGGCATGGTTGCAGTGGTAGGAGACACCACACTGATGGCAAGGAAATATATCAGGTGAACGATCAAGAGCCACAGTACGAGCCCCAAATGGAGAGGGAGGAGCAGGTGGAGAGTGATGTTGAGCAGGTGGAGGACCAGGTGGATTTGGAGCCAGTACCAGAGCAGCTAGATGACTATCATTGTGGCCCACATGACTTGTCTATGATGATCATGTATCATCTTCACGTGACCAAGAGATTTTCTGATTGAGTGGTAAGACGCTACACTATTTATTTAAATGTAAATTGAATTCCTATGTTGTTTTAATTATTGTAAATTGATATTAGCTTTTTGCATATATTATTATGATTTTTGTGAAGTTGGTGTTAATTTTTTGTTTTCAATTTTTGCAGTGGTGTGGCAATTTAAAGTGCATAAACAACGAGAAAAAGCTAGGGGGAGCTTGTAGGGTGTTATATATGTTGAAGCAGGTGCTTTGCCAGTTTGGTTTTGTCCAGACCGTCCCCAAACATCCACATGAGAGTGCAGGTCCCATACGACCTTAACAAAGATCAGTCGCCGCTACGTGCATTATCTTGATTATATACTGAGAGATTGGGACTTGGAACATCCTTCTATTAATGGTGTTGAGGTGGCACATGGTTATATAAGATGGTTTTATACCATTTCACATCCACACCTCGTAGCTTTGGTCAGCTGAGCAGGAGACCCTTAATGAGATTGCTGTTGAGCAGGAGGGAGAGCTTGGGTACCTAGAGCTGATCAGAAGGTTGGACCGTATTAAAGACGATGTCTTATCTGATATGGATCATGGTGTGGTGGAGAGAGGGGTTGCTGAATGGGATAGTTTGGAAGCAATTCTGCATGAGGTTCATGGAAGGCGGGTTTATCGTCGTAGTTGTGGCAGGGAACCTAAGGCTACCCAGTAGTTTTATGGTGTTGTTGTAGTATTTTGAACAAGTTTGATGTTTGAATATTTGGTTTATAACCTGCAGATAGTTTGTGTTTAATTTGTACAATCTATGTTTAATTCGTGTTGTTTAGTTTCGATTCCATTAAAGTATATTTTTTTTATAAGGCTTAAATATGTCTATTGTAACACCCCGTTTTCCCAACATAAAAAATTTTCTAAAATAAATCAGAGTTTATCAACTTTAAACGGAATGCCACACTTCTAGAAATTCGCAACTGAATAAATAAACAGTTCATCCTTCAAAAATCATGCATCAAAAGTATTTTCAAACTCTCGCAGCGGATATAGTTAAGTAACATAAAACATTTGGCACGCAGGCCCCAACTCAAAATCTTAGTTCAACATTTAATCAAAAGGTTCACAAACAAATACGTAAGGAATAGAAATAAATCATGGTCCCATCCCGTTACGTATCAGAGCACCTAGACACAGTGTGAGGAGTCCACTCACGACAGCACCTAATCCTGGTTACCTGCACTTGCCCACGAGGCGGCAATTCCAGCAGAAGGGGTGAGATTCATAATCAATAGCATTAAACATATAAATCAAATAATTATGTTAAACAATCATCAATCTTCACATAAACATGCTATAACAAATATCGTTATTTAATTAACCATCTCAGATCGACTCAATCAACTATGCAACTCTTAACTTCTAAAATCATCTCAGAACATCTAAAACCTCTTGACAAATGCAAATGCATGTGGTACCATTCAGGGCATCAAGCCCCCAACATATGTGAGCGTGAAAAGGCTCTTCAGGGCATCAAGCCCCCAACAAGGTTTGAGCAAAAGCTGCCGGGCATCAAGCCCCCAACGTAGATTGAGCAAAAGCTGCCGGGCATCAAGCCCCCATCTATAATGAGTATGCAATGGACTCAACTCTTACAACCTAAGACCTCGTCATGAACATCTCTCAATCTTAACAACTTGGACCGACTTATGCAATTATAGGTCAGAAATGGTCATCAGCATCAAACAGCAACGAATGCAGCATATAACAGTGCTTACAATAACACAACATCATTATTCATTATTTAGGCATCTTATACATTTCACATAAAACTCAATTAACACAAACACGACACACAAATCACTCACAACCATAGTAGAGTTTCCAAGGTATCGTGACAGATTGCATTTTATATCATATCTCACTTCTAAAACTACCCAAGGGTCTACTCTCAAAAGCTCCCCTAAAACAGAATCCTAAAACTCAAGTTATTGCAGTCTGAACCGCACCAACTCGCTATGGCGAGTGGGTCTGCTCGCCTCGCGAGCCCATCGGGACTACTCGCTTTGGCGAGCTGGGATGCTCGCCTCGCGCGTTATCAGGGTTACTCGCAGTGGCGAGCTGGGTCTGCTCGCCTCGCGAGCGATATCAACTACTCGCCGTAGGCGAGCGATCACAGAACAGCCACGGGTTTGCACAATTCTACCCCCAAAGTTCCAATTTCCATCGTTTTAAGCCTCTAAACTATCAGCAACATCAGTATAATGATTAATCTAGGTTCTGTAACTAGTTTCTAGGCCAATTCCATCGTTCCATCTCATCAATCCCTCAATTCTAACATTAAACCTAATTCTGAATTTCTCTCAAACTCGTCCTACCTCTTGCTAAGCACAACTTGATGATTTACAGTTCAATGATATTGAAAACTAGGCTCACCCTTACCTGGTAACAGATGAAATCGCCGCTCTCCAGGTTCCTTCTTCTCTCTGCCTCTTTCTCTCTTGTTCTCCAAAATTATAACGCGTACTGTATTTTCTCTTAACCTAATTCCCTCTTTTATACCCCTTCTTAATAATTATAACTAATTATCCTTTCACCCTCAAAACTAGTATCAACTATAAAAACAGCCCAAATCTCAATATTATATTATTTTCTCATATCATATTTTATTAAACAATAAAATAAGTACCACATCACATAAAAATCATATAAAATCTCAATCTCTACATCTTATGATATATATATATATATATATATATATATATATATATATATATTATATCTAGACTCCTCAAATAATTCAAACAATTAGATAATTAAAATAATCTAAAGTGGGCGTTACAACTCCCCCCAACTTAAAAGATTTTCGTCCTCGAAAATTACCTCAAGCAAACAACTCTGGATACGATTCCAGCATCTTACTCTCTAACTCCCACGTCAAGCTTTCACCGGTCGCTCCCGACCAAACGACTCTAACGAGAGGTATCTCCTTGCCCCTCAGCGTCTTCGTCTTTCTATCGTCAATCCTCACCGGTAAGGTCTCAACTTTAAGGTTGTCCCTAACTTGTACATCATCACTCTGGATCACATGAGACGGATCCGGAACATACTTCCTCAGTTGCGACACATGGAACACGTCGTGCAAATTCGATAAATGTGGTGGCAATCCAATACGATAGGCCACCGCCCCAATCCTCTCTGATATCTTGTACGGACCAATAAACTTCGGGGTTAACTTCTTTGATTTCAATGCACGGCCAACACCGGCCATAGGAGTCACTCTCAGGAACACATGATCTCCCTCTTGGAACTCAAGATCCTTTCTATGCTTGTCATGATAACTCTTCTGTCGACTCTGCGACGCTTTCATCTTCTCTTGGATCATTCTTACTTTCTCAGTAGTCTGTTGAACAATCTCCGGTCCTAACATCACATTTTCGCCTGACTCAAACCAACACAACGGAGTTCTGCATCTCCGACCATACAAAGCCTCAAATGGTGCCATCCCAATACTCGAATGGTAACTGTTATTGTACGTGAACTCTATCAACGGAAGATGACTATCCCAAGTCCCTCCTTGCTCAAGTACACAAACCCTCAGCAAATCTTCCAATGACTGAATCGTCCTCTCCGACTGACCATCTGTCTGCGGATGATAAGCCGAACTCAACCTCAACTGAGAACCTAAGGCCTCTTGCAAACTCTTCCAAAATCTAGAGGTAAACCTCGGGTCTCTATCTGATACGATGCTCGAAGGAACACCATACAACTTCACAATCTCCTTAACGTAAATCTCTGCCAACTGCGCAACAGGAAAAGTAATATTGATCGGTAGAAAATGAGCTGACTTCGTCAATCTATCAACAATCACCCAAATGGCGTCATTCCCTTTAGGAGTATTCGGCAAGCTCGTCACAAAATCCATGGATATGCTATCCCATTTCCACTCTGGCACATCTAGAGGTACCATCATACCAGCAGGTTTCTGATGCTCAACCTTCGACTTCTGACAAACCAAACAAGAATAAACAAACTGTGCCACGTCACGTTTCAAACCAGACCACCAAAACAACTTCTTTAAGTCATGATACATCTTCGTAGCTCCCAGATGAATACTCAAGCTACTTCTATGACTCTCCTCAAGGATCATCTTCTTCATTTCCTCATTATCAGGTATGCAAATTCGACCTCGGAATCTTACCACTCCTTGGTCATCCACTTTAAAGTCACTATCATCCGTCTGATTACCAGCAACCAACAAGTCCACAAACTTAACATCTTCTTTCTGTGCCTCTTTGATATTTTTCAAGAAATCACTATCAATTTTCAACATTCCCAGCTTTACACTCCGAGGCGTTCTTTCACAAACTAAACTCAAATCTCTGAACTGTTCAAGCAACTCGAATTCCTTCACCATCATAGCAGACATATGCAAAGTCTTCCTACTCAAAGCATCTGCAACTACATTAGCTTTACCCGGATGATAATTCAAACCAAAATCATAATCTTTCAACAATTCAAGCCACCTTCGTTGCCTCATATTCAATTCTTTTTGGTCAAACAAGTACTTCAGACTCTTGTGATCACTAAACACTTCAAACCTCGAACCATACAAGTAATGTCTCCATATTTTCAATACAAAGACCACAGCTGCCAACTCTAAGTCATGCGTCGGATAATTCTTCTCATGAATTCTCAATTGCCTTGAAGCATAAGCTACCACTTTACCATCTTGCATAAGAACACCACCTAAACCCAACTTGGACGCGTCACAATATACAACAAAAGGTTCATCAGGCTTCGGTAAAATCAAAACTGGAGTCGTCGTTAAACGCTTCTTCAACTCATTAAAACTGTTCTCACAATGAACATCCCACACAAACGATTTACCTTTACACGTCAACTGCGTTAATGGAAGCGCCAACTTGGAAAATCCCTCTATAAATCTTCGATAATAACCAGCTAGACCCAAGAAGCTTCTAATCTCTGTAACCGACTTAGGAGTCTCCCATTGCGATACCGCTTCAACTTTAGACGGATCAACCGCAATGCCATCGCCAGAAATGACATGACCAAGAAAACTCACCTCTTTCAACCAGAATTCACACTTAGACAACTTGGCAAAAAGCTTCTTCTCTTTCAACACTTGCAAAACGATCTTCAAATGCTCAGCATGTTCTTCTTCAGTCTTAGAGTAAACCAGAATATCATCGATGAATACCACAACAAAGCGATCCAAATAAGTATGGAAGATTCTATTCATATACTCCATAAATACGCCAGGTGCATTGGTAACACCGAAAGGCATCACCGTATACTCATAATGTCCATAACGCGTCCTAAACGCCGTCTTCTGCATATCTTCATCCTTCACTTTAATCTGATGGTAACCCGATCTCAAATCTATCTTGCTAAATACACGAGCACCCACCAACTGATCCATCAAGTCGTCAATTCTCGGAAGTGGATACCTATTCTTTATCGTTACTTTATTCAACTGCCGATAGTCAATGCACAACCTCATACTACCATCTCTCTTCTTGACTAACAACACTGGAGCTCCCCATGGCAAAACACTAGGCCTCACGAACTTCTTATCAAGTAGATCCTCTAACTGTTTCTTCAGCTCTGCCAACTCAGAAGCTGACATACGATAAGGCGCCATAGACACAGGCTTCGTTCCAGGAACAAGATCAATCGAGAATTCAACTTCCCTCTCTGGAGGTACATCAGGAATCATCTGGGAAAACTTCAGGAAAGTCGCATACCACTTGTAGCTTATCAATTACCGCCTGATTCTCAATAGATAAAGACGCCATCAAAGAAAACATCATAATTCCATCGCGTTCCAATTGCTTCAACTGTTTAGTAGATAGGAACTCTGCGCCACTCTCTTCCTCGGGAAAAGAAAAATGCACCGTCTTGCTAAAACAATTAATAAGAACATGGTTGTACTCTAACCAATTCATCCCCAAGATTACATCCATCCCGACCAACGGTAGACACACTAGATCAATCTCAAAATCACGACCAAACATAGACACAGGACATCTCAAACATACAAGGGAAGTAGTCACCGAACCCTTAGCAGGAGTTTCGACAACCATCTCCCCATTCATATCAGACACAGCAAGGTTCAACTTAGCGGCACAATCAAGAGCAATAAAACAATGTGTAGCACCAGTATCAATAATAGCAATTAAAGGTATATTTTCAAAATAGCAAGTACCTCTGATCAAACGATCCTCGCTCTCCGTTTGCGTACCCGACAAAGCAAAAACTCTTCCGGTAGACTGAGTCTTCTTAGGTTTCTTGCATTGGGATCCAATATGTCCTTCTTCTTTGCAGTTAAAGCAAACAATATCCTCGTGCTTACATTCCGCGAGCGTATGCCCCTTATTGCCACAACGAAAACATCTTTTAATATCCTTAGTGCAAGCATTGCTTTTATGACCTTTCTCACCACAAGCGAAGCACACAATCTCGGCAGCAGCATCCCTCCTAATCGGCCTCCTCTCATCACTAACTCTTTGCTTCCCTTTACCAGCAGGAGCACTATATGGCTTCGGACGATCTTGCTGACCCTTACCCCTTTTCTCATTTACCATCTTATAGTGAGCTTTCGTATCTTCCTCATAGATTCTGCAGCTGCTCACCAACTCAGAGAAATTACGGATCTTTTGGTAACCAATGGCCCGCTTAATGTCAGCACGCAAACCATTTTCAAACTTGATGCACTTAGAAAACTCGGCGGTCTCAGCAGAGTAGTGCGGATAAAACTTGGCCAGCTCTACAAACTTCGCAGCATATTCAGTCACAGACATGTTACCTTGTTTTAGCTCTAAAAACTCAATCTCCTTCTTCCCACGAACATCTTCTGGAAAGTATCGGTCCAGAAATTCTCTCTTGAACACGGCCCAGGTAATCTCAGCACCATCTTGCTCTAGAATAGGAAGGAGTCCGATCCACCAGTCATCCGCCTCTTCTGCCAACATGTGCGTACCAAAACGCACCTTCTGCTCCTCCGTGCACTGCATCACTCGGAACACTCTCTCTATCTCCTTAAGCCATGACTGGGCTCCATCGGGGTCATATCTCCCTTTAAAGGTGGGAGGGTGGTTCCTCAGGAAGGTCTCTAACATGCGGACCTCAGCATTTGCTCCAGCATTCGGATTCGGCTGCTGTCCCATGGCTTGAGCAACAGCTTCCAAGGCAGCAGCAATTGCAGCGTCATTCCTTCCCGCCATTCTAGTTCTCTGCGTAAAACACAACATTCAGCATGATACATAAAAATATATCAACAGACTCACGACACGACACGACTCATCTACTTGGCCGAACGGACCGACCTGCTCTGATACCAATTGTAACACCCCGTTTTCCCAACATAAAAAATTTTCTAAAATAAATCAGAGTTTATCAACTTTAAACGGAATGCCACACTTCTAGAAATTCGCAACTGAATAAATAAACAGTTCATCCTTCAAAAATCATGCATCAAAAGTATTTTCAAACTCTCGCAGCGGATATAGTTAAGTAACATAAAACATTTGGCACGCAGGCCCCAACTCAAAATCTTAGTTCAACATTTAATCAAAAGGTTCACAAACAAATACGTAAGGAATAGAAATAAATCATGGTCCCATCCCGTTACGTATCAGAGCACCTAGACACAGTGTGAGGAGTCCACTCACGACAGCACCTAATCCTGGTTACCTGCACTTGCCCACGAGGCGGCAATTCCAGCAGAAGGGGTGAGATTCATAATCAATAGCATTAAACATATAAATCAAATAATTATGTTAAACAATCATCAATCTTCACATAAACATGCTATAACAAATATCGTTATTTAATTAACCATCTCAGATCGACTCAATCAACTATGCAACTCTTAACTTCTAAAATCATCTCAGAACATCTAAAACCTCTTGACAAATGCAAATGCATGTGGTACCATTCAGGGCATCAAGCCCCCAACATATGTGAGCGTGAAAAGGCTCTTCAGGGCATCAAGCCCCCAACAAGGTTTGAGCAAAAGCTGCCGGGCATCAAGCCCCCAACGTAGATTGAGCAAAAGCTGCCGGGCATCAAGCCCCCATCTATAATGAGTATGCAATGGACTCAACTCTTACAACCTAAGACCTCGTCATGAACATCTCTCAATCTTAACAACTTGGACCGACTTATGCAATTATAGGTCAGAAATGGTCATCAGCATCAAACAGCAACGAATGCAGCATATAACAGTGCTTACAATAACACAACATCATTATTCATTATTTAGGCATCTTATACATTTCACATAAAACTCAATTAACACAAACACGACACACAAATCACTCACAACCATAGTAGAGTTTCCAAGGTATCGTGACAGATTGCATTTTATATCATATCTCACTTCTAAAACTACCCAAGGGTCTACTCTCAAAAGCTCCCCTAAAACAGAATCCTAAAACTCAAGTTATTGCAGTCTGAACCGCACCAACTCGCTATGGCGAGTGGGTCTGCTCGCCTCGCGAGCCCATCGGGACTACTCGCTTTGGCGAGCTGGGATGCTCGCCTCGCGCGTTATCAGGGTTACTCGCAGTGGCGAGCTGGGTCTGCTCGCCTCGCGAGCGATATCAACTACTCGCCGTAGGCGAGCGATCACAGAACAGCCACGGGTTTGCACAATTCTACCCCCAAAGTTCCAATTTCCATCGTTTTAAGCCTCTAAACTATCAGCAACATCAGTATAATGATTAATCTAGGTTCTGTAACTAGTTTCTAGGCCAATTCCATCGTTCCATCTCATCAATCCCTCAATTCTAACATTAAACCTAATTCTGAATTTCTCTCAAACTCGTCCTACCTCTTGCTAAGCACAACTTGATGATTTACAGTTCAATGATATTGAAAACTAGGCTCACCCTTACCTGGTAACAGATGAAATCGCCGCTCTCCAGGTTCCTTCTTCTCTCTGCCTCTTTCTCTCTTGTTCTCCAAAATTATAACGCGTACTGTATTTTCTCTTAACCTAATTCCCTCTTTTATACCCCTTCTGAATAATTATAACTAATTATCCTTTCACCCTCAAAACTAGTATCAACTATAAAAACAGCCCAAATCTCAATATTATATTATTTTCTCATATCATATTTTATTAAACAATAAAATAAGTACCACATCACATAAAAATCATATAAAATCTCAATCTCTACATCTTATGATATATATATATATATATATATATATATATATATATATATATATGGCTTAAATATGTATTTCATCCCTGTAATTAGGGGTCGTTTGAAATTTCATCCCTGAGCTTACTAATCGTCCCATTTTGCCCTTGCAAATATTAATCATTTGACTTTTGGTCCTAATTAAGTTTTTTTGCTGAGGTGGACTGTCATTAGCGACGTGGTGCCCATGTGGCAAGTGATGATTGGGCGAGGTGGTTGGCTTAAATAGATCTTTCGTCCCTGCAAATATAGGTCATTTGAATTTTCGTCCCTGAAATTACTAATCAGATGTAATTAGGACCATTTTTCAAATGATTAATAATTGTAGGGGCAAAATGGGAGGATTAGTAAGCTCAGGGATGAAATTTCAAACGACCCCTAATTACAGGGATGAAATGCATATTTGAGCCTATATATATATATATATATATATATATATATATATATTATATCTAGACTCCTCAAATAATTCAAACAATTAGATAATTAAAATAATCTAAAGTGGGCGTTACATCTATAGTCCCTGCAAATAGGGCTCAATTGAATTTTAGTCTCTATACTTACTAATCCTTCCAAAATTTTCCTGCAATTACCAATCACTTGAAATTTGGTCCTAATTACTTTTGTTAGCTTATGTGGCAAGTGATTATTAATGTGACAATGACATGGCACAACGTGATTGGGACAAGATTTGTCGACTCAGCATTTTCCACATGAAAAGACTATTTTACCGATAGTGAATTCAGACACATGAGAAATGACCATTTTACCCATAGCTTTTTATTCCTTTGTCCTTCTCAATCCCCTTCCACCTTTTTCCTACCCGCTCCCCCTCCCTTTTTCTCTCACTATGTATTCCTTCTCAGTGTTACTCAATTCTATCTATTTTACTCCACCTTTCCTTCACTCACTTAGACCCAACCCAACCCATAACTTTTGAAAGTTTATGTTAATAAGCACTTCGTTGAAATGGAAGTGTTGTTAGAGTCAAAAAAGGAAAAAACCTTCAGAATCCATAAAAGAAGCTTTTATCGGTTCCGTTTCAACTAGAAAGAAAGTCAAGACTCAGAATCGATGCAAAGTTCTCTACTGGAGATTCGTCGGAGTTTGATTTCCGCTTTGCATGCCAGAAAGCCTGTTGCGGCGGTTACTTCGGTGAGTTCGATAATTCAAAGGTGAATCTTGAATTGGAATCACATAGGTGCGAAAGAATTGTAAAGACGAATTTGGAATTGGAATCGTATAGGTGCAAAAAGAATTTACAGGAATCTGGAAACGGAAACACACATTGTTGATGATAGTTTGGGATTTGACGAAATTTCTTCTTCCCTTCAAAATGTTCCTTTTTCTCTTATATATAGTTGAGAAATTGGAATTCGATTGAAAATGGGTGTGTAGAATTAGGGTTCATGTAAGAAGGAAGAAGTAAGGGAAAATATGAAGAGAAAAGAAGAGGGTTCTGAATAGGGAAGAAGAGAGGGAAGAAGGAAGAAGAAAGCCAGGGGATTTTGGTCATTTCACTTGTGTCTTGAGTCATTAATGGCAAAATGGGAAGTTCAGGTACAAAAAGTTGAGTCAGCGAGGTCCTTACCCAGTCAACTGGAACCACGTCAGCGCCACATCAGTAATCACTTGCCACACGGGCGATTCAAATGTAATTAGGACTAAATTTCAAGTGATTAGAAATTACAAGGAAATTTTAGAAAGATTAGTACAAGGACTAAAATTCAAATGAGCCCTATTTGCAAGAACTATAGACATATTTAAACCTTTTTATAATTTCACGAATGCATATTTATATCAAAGGATTATATAATATATATGTTTACTCGAAAAAAATTATGTATGTATCAGAGAAAAAACAGAGCCTGTCTCTAATTTGATACCTTTCATATTGTATAATCTAACTGTTTTATAACATTTCAGATTATATAATTCAAAATATGCCTTTTTTTAAACCACAAAGTGCTTCTTCTAGGGTGTTTGAAGCTTTTTGGGTTATGTAAGTAAAATCATTGTAAGGTGTTTCAGATTATATAATCTGAAATGCATGTTGTACGGAGACCCACATAAGCATTTCTAGGATGCTTTGTCTTCCAACAATTTTTCTACTGTTTGGATTATATAATTTGAAGTGTTGTTCAGATTATATAATCCGAACAAAGGATATTTTGAAGAAAAAAAATAGGGCGCGTGAGAAACGGATAAGATGGGATAAGTAAGTGCCAAAAATTTATGTATATGTTTTTGAAGGATATCCATGTATTTGAAAAACTTATGGTTGCCAATGAGCCTTATGTTCTTATGCTTACATGTTCAATCTAGGAAATTTCTCTTCTCCCAAACAAATTTGCTCATTTCCACCCAAAACTTCCAAAAGTAACCTCCACTTGAGTTAACTTATGTTGCGTAGCAGTGGGGAAGGGTCGTCGTCCCAAATGGGTTCGTCCCAAATAGTGGACTCTACACAACATCATAAGGAGCCTCAACATCCTGAGGGTGAGGCTGAGAAGAAGGTGGTACCAGAGTTTGCACCCAGACCAGATGGTTTCCTAGGGGACCTACTGATCTGTCGCTTCTATCGAATTTCGGTAGACACAAAGCCTACTTGCTTTGGACTGACCCTGTAGTAAGTTTAATTGTTATTTATGATTTAATTTAATTGTCGTTAAAATGTTTATTTTTTAACATTTGCAAGGCAGTAGGCTGAAGTTCCAAAGAATATATTAGAAGAATGCATTCATTTTCATCACTACTCGTCTTATACGAATGAATTTGATGTGAAAATTTATACAACTCATTAGGTCAAATAGAAAATGTGTTCTCTTCATTCTTTTGAGTTTTCAAAGAGACTTGCAAATTTTTACACTAAGTATAAGACACTTTAATACCAACATTTTGAGAAAATAACCATGAATTTAATTTTAATCCAACATCATGATGATGCAACATCCTTAGGGAGAATGTAATGTAATACAACACCTTATTTATTACCCGATTTGAACGAAGATGAAATTAAAACTAAATAAATTTGTCGTATTCTATTATTTTGCAATTGATTTTGCGTACTTGTGTATTTCCAATTTGGAAATGAATGAATTGAATTAAAGAATGTAGTAAATAAATGTAGTGATAATCAATGATGGATATTCCAAAAAATGCACATTTAAGGGCTTAAAAAAGTATCTTTGTCAAGAATTGCTGGTTTGTTAGCTTATCTAAAACCAACCCAAATTAACTCACGTTGGGGGTCAACGTGGATCTAACGAATGTGAGTTAAGTCACATTGAATGACGTTTATATTTAGCGTGAGTTAACTCACGATGAATCTATCAAACATGTGTTAACTTACGTCGAGGTTATTTTAGAAAATTTGAGGTTGGAATGAGAACCAAAACATTTGGAAGAAGAGCAATTTTCTTTAAATTAAAGTATATTACATTATTGTAACAAAAAAAGTAAATTATATTATATTAAAATTGTTTAAAATTAATTATAAAAAATTTGTCTATCCTTTTGTTTATCTTTCTCCCCATCACACACATACATATCTTAAGAAACAAACAAAAAAAGTGAAAATCTCATACAATGACACATTAGTCGTTAATCAACACTCTTCTCACACTTCTCATTTTCTTCACATTGCTTCTAGCGACGGTAACAAACCGTGGCTAAAACAAAATGGCAACGATTAGCGACGAAGAACGCGACGGTAACGGCATTCATCAAACGCCGTTACGAATCCCTGAATTGCTCTATGTTTCTGTGAAGATGGAGAATCCAATCCGTGCTCTCGCTGGAAATCTTTTTCCTCACGTTTTTTGTTCTTCTGCATTGCTTGGGGATTGTTTCGATTCTTCAAAAGCTGTAATTTTGATTCGTACCCTTTTTACTGTTTTATCTCTAGTTTAATGGGTGATTCTGTTTTTTTTTTTTTTTTTTTTTTTTTTTTTTTTTTTTCTTTCTTATTGTTGTTGTTTTTGGTTTAGATTTTGATGGAACGTGAATCTGCGTCAATGTGGGAGTTGAGCTTTGTTGTTCCACAAAATCATGGTAATAATATCTTTTGAGTTAATATTTGGATAAACAACTTAATTAATTGCTTATAGCATAAGTTGTTATTATATGTGTATCAAAGCCCGTTTGCATTGGCTTATTTGAGCTTATCTACTGGCATAAACATTTGTGGGACTGTTTGGGAGAACTTACGAAAATAGCTCATGACATGTTGATAAGCTGTTTTCAGCTTATTTTTATAAGCTCTCTAAGATAGCTTATGAAAAAAAAAATATAGATTATAGTAAAAAAAATTAACTTTATTTTATCTTTTGTTATAATTTATAAAAGTAGTTTATTCATGATGATAAGCACTTATAATTTGAAAATTAAGCTGTTTATCCAAACAGGGACTTTATGTATAAGTTATTTCTATAACAAAATATAAAATAAAGTCAATCTGTTTTCATATAAGGTATTCTTGAGAACTTGTGGAGGTAAGTTGAAGAGAGTTCACGGACATGTCTTAACTGGTTTCCATAAACTCTCCCAAAGAGTCTGACAAGTGCTTATGTTAGTAGATAAGCACAAATAACCAAATCCAATCAGGCCCTATGAAACGAGAGAAACTTTTCTCATGAATTCTTTAAGTAAGCACTAATCGGTGACTTTGGTTGTAAATGTGTAAGGTAATGTCACTAGTATCCATATAGTCCCTGAATGTGTCAAAATTACAAAAATATCTCTGAATTTGTCTTCTGTTGGTAGTTTCATTGACGAAACTGACTAACGAAAGACACGTTAGAGCCCCAAATGACAAACAACATCTACATTTATGGATGTTTTTGCAATATTGATATATTCAACGACTGTAGCGATTGTGTCTATCCTTAATAGCATGTGAAAATAACATTATTTTTGTACTCTTTCAACCTTTTTCTTATGTTGTAAAATAAATTCAAATAAGCTCTTCCAAGCGTTATTTCACCAGTGCATAAACAGAAAATATTTTTCTAAATGCAATTACTTCGAGCATTGACCATAATAACTGTATTGCCATCATCATAAGAAGAAGCTTTAATGTCGGGACTTCATTTTGTAACCCGACGTGTTGATTTTGTTTGAGAATTTCAGAAGCTTTGGATTTCAAATTCCTCTTAAAGCCAAAAGATGAAAATTCACCTTCTTTTGTTGAGGAGGGTCCGAGTCGTGTACTTGTTGCAGGAGCATTGCAAGATGGTGCTAGGCTTGCTTCGTTTAAGCTTGATAATGATCAGGCTGTTGACTATAAAGTATTTGTTCAAGCAAGCAAAGTTTCTTCCTTTGATCTGGCAGCTAGTTGGAGGGCTTATAAGGAGAACTTTCATCCTTCGGCTGTACGCGGGATACCTGACGTCAGCATAAATTCAGAACTTCAGACAGAAAGCGAGGTAAGACTCCAACTGCCAGTTTGCTTCATCTTGTTTACTTTTTCCCCTTGGTTCAAGGTTCGCCACATTGTTTTCCTTCTGGTAGCTGTAGAACAAAGACTTACTCTGGCTGCAAGTCTTTAGATGATTGTGCTAAAAAGCCTCATGTGAATGTGCAGGATGTCTTATACTTTGTTTTTGTTTTAAAAAATGTGTACTGTTAAACGTGGTTTACTTAAGTATTAGATATGCTAATTTGTCTCATACTATGTTATTTTGTGGTTATAATAGTAAATAGTTGCATTATATAGTTAGTAGACAGCTGCATCAAATTGAAAGATGTTTCCTTTTCATTCTTTAAAATAATAAAATAACATGAATCAGCCTAACAGGTGACTTGCATTTCATATACTGTTTTTTTTCCTTTACTTTTTCATGTTTTCTACAGTTTTAATTATGTGTTGTAATCAATATTCTTAGTGCAGTCATCACTGTGATAGTCCAATTACTTTTTGTTGCTGTGCAACTAATTATTTTCCCATGAAGTTGTATCGGCGGCGCACTAGTCATGCCTCAGGACTCTTCTTTATTAACAGCCAATTTTAATTTTAATCTCTTTGCGGAACTGTAGTTTGTCATTAAATGTTTTTCTAATCTGATAGTGCAAAATGGTTATTATCAAGGTTCAAGTGATTAATTTAGCAAATAAAAAGTTTATAGTTGAATTACATGTCTTTCTCTTACATTGCCATGTCGTCCACCATAACTTGTAGTCCAATCATGTATCTTAACTGGTGGCCTTGATATGTTCTACTTTTCTTTTTCTTTGTAATTCCAACTTATGAAGATATGATAAATATGTCTTTAAAACAGTTTTTTTGAGTACCATTACTATGGACCTCATGACTCACACTTAATTTTTTATAATTTTTTTTTTAGAATGTCTCTTCTGCGAGTTTGGAACTTGATCTTGAGCATTATGTTGTCCCAGCTCCCTCAAGTTCTCCAAATTCATCTGCTGTATATGCAGCTGACATGACAGAGAATCCCAGATCACGGAATAGTGGGTATGGCAGCAATTCATATTCCGCCGGAGATGACAGTGGTTATGTTGATCAACCTGAAACTGTAAATATTTAACTTTCACATTCATATTTAAAATTTATGATTGACTTTTAGATTTTATATTGGGCCTAACAGACTCATCCTTACAAGACCGGTTTGTATAATGCGGGTTACCCATGCTGTATACACACTACACATGCCATATCTCTGAGCAATGTGGGACTAAATCCACCCTTTTAAGCCCAACACATTGAAGGTGCTGAAGGTTGCAATTGCAACTAAGGCAACTCAAATGCCGCATGTTGGAAATTCTGCCTTTATTGCGATCCACCCCCAGTCGCCCAATTGCGACATTTGAGTTGCCTCATGTTGCCTTGCCTTGTGTTGGCTTTGAGGGGATGGATTTAGTCCCACTTCGGTTAGATAGAACTCTTGATAAGAGTTTGTAAAGCGGAGGCACTCACTTACAAGCCTGTTTTGTAAGGATGAGTTAGGCCCCAAATTTTCACATAGTATTTGTAAGGATGAGTTAGGCCCCAAATTTCTACACCGCAATTAGCCGGCAAGGGGCGGACCGCAATTAAGGCGGAATTTCCAACATTGACATTAAATTTTAAAAGGGAATATTTTATCAGACAGCTGTAAGATCGACGATGTTTTACTGAACAGGGTGTTGGGTGGTACAACACCAACACGAGAATAAAATAAGCATAGTGGAGACGAGGATGTTGTGTGGGATGTGTGGTAAGATCAAAGGAGATATGCTTAGAAATGACAATATTAGAGAGTTAGAGTAACATCTATAATAGAAAAGACGGTGGAAAATAGGTTTAGGTGGTTTGGGCATATTGGGAGAAGACTTGTAGATTCTGTAATAAGGAGAGTAGATAATGGAGGATAGTCAGGTCACGAGAGACATAGGAAGACCTAGAAAAACTATAAGAGAAACTATTAAGAAAGATCCATAGATGAATGAGTTGGATTGAAACATGGTTTATAATAGAACATTATGACGTAATTTGATCCATGTAGCCAACTCCACTTAGTGGGATAACGCTTGGTTGTTTAACTTTCTCAGAGATTTTTAATAAATACTCGTGCACAATCATGTAAACCGTAAAGTACTGACCCTAATTTTAATATTAAAACTAATCTCCGAATTCTAATTAAAAAGGAAAGTAAATGATGAATATCTATCTTAGAATTTGTGGTTGGGCCTTGCACAACCCAACAAAACCGGCTTGTGAGGTGAGGAGTGCCCCCACTTATAAACACTTGATCAGGCAATATCACTTCCAATGTGGGACTCTTAACACACACCCCTCACGCCTAGAACTAGACATCTATAGCGTGACCCGAGTGGTCCGATAGTGGAAACTTGATAGTGGTGGCCCAACAGATCTTGGATAGGCTATGATACCAACTTAAATGTTTTAAAATGAATGGCTTGTACTTATCTTACAATGAGATATTCAAATTCTAACTTATATACAAGAAAGAATCTCTCAAGAAAAGGAAAACAACGAAACTAAATCAATCAGAGAAAAAATAGAATGAAATAATAAATGGTTAAGGGTATTATAGAAAACACATACATAATTTCATCAAAAATAACAAAATTTATTTGGTTTCTTGGTTACTGCATTTTCTCCAAAATGGACATGTATTTTGAAACGGAGGGAGTATTAATTATTGATTGTGCAATGTATCATATCTAATTGGTCATATTGATGTTCCAACTAGGAGATGGAGGTCAATACCCTGGAGCCATCTAGGGTGTATGAATGTCGCAAACTTGTCAAATCTCTGTCAGTGGGAACAATGTCAGCACTGCGAAAGGAAGATGGTCAGAGGGGACCTTTTGTTGATAGGGGTGTTGGATTTCCAAGAATTACAAAATCTTCTAGTTTAAGGTCATTTACTGTTGATCTTAGTTTGGACACTGATACCGAGGTTTGTATAATTGATTTCCGCTTTTGTTTTATTATTCAACTTTAATTTTTGGTGGACTAATTTATATTGCTTCTAACCGTTAATTGTGGTTGTTTACAACTTTTGCTTTTGCCCCTCCTTTTTCCGGATAGAATTCATTTCCAGCAGCAGCTGGAGCTGTTGCGGCTGGTGCCGTTGCTGATCAGATGCTGGGTCCCAAGGAGGATAAACATTTGGCGATTGTCATGGTACTATTCTTCCTTATGAAATAACTAGTTATGAAGTTGTTTTAGCAACTTTTCTGATAACATATTTATTTTTGGCTGTAAATTGAGATTCAAAAATAAAGGAACATACCATAAAATGTTTGAATTTGGAAGTACCTGGTGAAAATGTCACATTCCCATTTGTATTTAATCTAATTTAGTGAATTAAAGTATTAGGAATTGAATAATTCAAACTACTTTTACTCAGGTGAGTCTGCCAGCTCGAGGTAAAACTTTCACTGCAGCTAAACTTACAAGATATCTTCGCTGGTTGGGTCATAATACAAAACACTTCAACGTTGGTAAGGTTGTTCACATTCTTGACTTGATTCTTCTTTGTAATGAAGGTTATGTCTGGATATCTAATGGAGCGGAGTGGAATGAAATGAGATAGAATGAAGAGTGGAATAGAACATAATGGAATAAACTTATCATTCCTTTCTTTGCATATTTTAATGATGCAATGGAGAAAAAGCTTGTTTCATTCTATTTCACCTAAAATGGAGGGGAAAAGTGGGATATTGGATGGAATGGAACCCATTTCATTCCATCTTATTTCAAATAATTCCAAACAACGGAACCTTCAATGATTTCATTCCATTTACTTCCATTAGTCCAAATGTAGCCCAATAGTGTTGCACCTAGTGGAAGATTGGAAAAATATCAAGTATGAAGTTAACATTCTCACATTTTGATGACACAGTATCGTCGCCTTAAGCATGGAGCTAGTCAGGTAAACTTAATGGAAATGAATGAATAGGATAGTTTATTTCTTATTTATTTATTATCTGCTTCTATATACAGATTCCATTCCTATCCGTCAGATTTGCACCATTTGTAAATATGGACATCGGGATTTAATTTGTTAACATGTTTCATCACTCAACACAAGAGTACTGACCTTGCACAGCACCTAGGTTTGACATATTTTACAACCAAATGGAATATGGTGTAGTTCTGTGACTAAAATGGGTTCATAGCATACTCTTTAACAAAATTAAGCTGAAGGTTGGTAGAATAAAAATGATTTGAATTTAATGTGCTAGGAATTCACATTACTGAGAAAGATAACAGTTATTGATGCTCTTTGAACACTGAATTATGCCTCAAGAGCAACGGTTGTAATTATGGGCATAATGTCAATACTCAATACCTTGTGCTTTTTGTGCTATATAATATTTATGTTGAAATTACG
The DNA here is from genome assembly GCA_958299785.1 of Medicago lupulina. Classification (NCBI taxonomy): domain Eukaryota; kingdom Viridiplantae; phylum Streptophyta; class Magnoliopsida; order Fabales; family Fabaceae; genus Medicago; species Medicago lupulina. The sequence goes on from OY283145.1 coordinate 51,782,167, forward strand.
GATAAAAGGAGAATGATAAGAAGAAATATGACGTTGGTAAAATATGATATGATACAAATTCGACGATACTAGTTTGATAGTAACTTGATACTAAGGACTTAAAACTAACCCCGATTTATAGTATACGAGAATCCTAATCCTAAATAAATAGGAAACTCAGGAAACAATCATGGTAATAATGATATAATATGGAATCTAATCCTAGGAGATAATTTAAAACACACTTAAGATTATAAATGGATCCAAGAAGATAAATATAATATCAAAAACATTATGAGATGTTTCATGTATGTTCTAATAATCTATTATACAATGAGTTTTTTTAACAATCACGATTCATAGAATCACGGATGAGCCGCTTGACCTAAAAATTTAAACCAAAAGTTTTAACCTGAAAATTTTAGAATGAATAATTTGCATTAAACAATGGTGCAGAACAAAATATATTTACTAGAGAGCATCACTTTAAATAATGAAAAGTAGTAGATTAAGGATTACCACTCAAGAGAGTATCACACTACATCAACTGATCACTATGGGAACTCACTATTAAATATTTGTTTTATTCTTGGAATCATGATATTAAAGTTGGCTGCCGTGCTTTGTTGGAATTTTTTTAATTTTTGTCATTCTTTTATGTAGTCTGCTGATTTCTTTCGAGCTGACAATCCTGAAGGCATTGAGGCACGTAATGAGGTAACTTCCGGCCAGTAAATTAATTCAAACAAGTAATATATGAGAGTAAAGTTTATTGATTTCTGACATAACTTGGTCATAACTAAAATTATCAAGATGTTGCTTCTAAATTTTTTACAACAACAACAACCAAGCCTTATCCCACTAAGTGGGGTCGGCTACATGGATCAAATTACGCCATAGTGTTCTATCATAAACCAAATTTGGATCAAACTCATTAACTTCTAAGTCCTTTCTAATGGTTTCTCTAATAGTTTTCCTAGGTCTTCCTCTACCTCTTTTAACATGACTCTCCTCCATTTGATCTACCCTTCTTACAACGGCATCTACGGGTCTTCTCTCTACATGCCCAAACCATCTAAACCTATTTTCTACCAACTTTTCTATTATAGGTGCTACCCCCACTCTCTCTAATGGTGTCATTCCTAATCCTATCATGTCTAGTCTTACCACTCATCCAGCGCAACATCCTCATCTCTGCTACACTTACTTGAGTCTCGTGTTGACTCTTAACCGCCCAACACTCCGTACCATACAACAACGCCGATCTAACTGCTGTCCGATAGAACTTTTCTTTCAACTTAAGTGGTATTTTCTTATCGCACAAAACACTTGAGGCTCTTCTCCATTTCAACCACCCAGCTTGAATACGATGACTTACATCTGCTTCTATTTCTCCGTCATTTTGTACTATAGACCCAAGATATTTAAACCGTTTAACTTGGGGTGTGGTATGATCTCCAACTTTCACTTCCAAGGTAGACCTACTTCTCCTTTTACTGAAGTTACATTCCATATATTCCGTCCTGCTTCTAAATTTTTTACAATTTTATTAAAATAAATAAACTACTTATCTTTAAAGGCCTTTAACAATTTTTTTTTTTTTTGCCTTAGTTGTCAATAGTTCTATGAAGCACGGACACAAATGAGGTGTGTTCTTGTGTCGGACACGCGTCAGTGTCTGACACCGACACGACACATGATTACATTGAATTATGTCATTTTTTCAAATTATTATCGGTGCCGGCGTGTCGGTATCCGTGTCGTGTCCGTGCTTCACAGCAATAGTTCACTTGTGTTAAAATCAATTAATGACCAGAGATCTGAATATATTGAGAACAAATCATTTCGGGAGCTGATTCTAAAGTGTTGCATTAAAGAAAATCAACACCAATTTGATGTTATAATACAAAATGAGTTTACTGATATCATTTATTGAATGACAACACCATTTATGACCCATTTTTGTAGAATAAAAATCAGAAAATAAGTGCATATTGACAAATACTAGAATTTACGACTACTTACTCTTATTCAAATGCTCTATTTATAACGTTGGTTTATCTTGAATGATCTTGTTGGTGTTAAGACCCAACCAAAATATTCATATTGATTACCTTTTTAAGACTGATATAACGTTACTTCTAATTTTTGGTATTCGGTTTGTTATGAATGATTCTGATAATGCTAACACCATGTTGACCTTTCTCTGTGTACATGATTTTAATCTATCCAAATTCTGTACATCTAGGTAGCAAAACTGGCATTTGAAGATATGATAACTTGGATGCAAGAAGGTGGTCAGGTAAATTCATTCTTGCTGGGAAACTTTTTTTCTTTTTTGCTTTCCTTTAAGTTCTCTGCATAAATTTTTAAGTTCAATTTAGGTTGGGATATTTGATGCCACAAACAGTAGCAAGCAGCGAAGAAACATGCTGATGAAATTGGCTGAAGGAAGATGCAAGGTATTTTAATCGCAGATAGCTACTGTTATTTAAAAATGGCGTATGTAGTTTTATGGTATTTTTACACTCTTCTGATACACCTTTGCATTTTTATTGCAGATTATCTTTCTGGAGACGATATGCAATGATGTAGACATGATTGAAAGGAATATTCGTTTTAAAATTCAGCAAAGTCCTGACTATGCAGAAGTGTATGTTTGCTTTAAAACCTGTGACATCTTATCTCAATCATTTTGTAGAAACGTGCACAATTAGCTTTTCTTTTGCAGGCCAGATTTTGAGGCTGGGCTACGAGACTTCAAAACTCGTGTAGCCAATTATGAGAAGGCAATTCTTTCATATATACTTTTAATAACTTTTCTGGGTGAGCTTTTGCTTTAAATAATGCTGATTTCATCATATTACTAGGTTTATGAGACGGTAGAAGAGGGATCTTACATAAAAATGATTGACATGGCCAGTGGACGTGGTGGGCAAATACAAGTAAGTTTTACCTTCAATTATGTGATTTGTGTGTGTTGAAAATTGCCGTCTACTTGGCTCATTGTTTTGTTAGCCAGTAACAATATCACAAGTTATATATGCATGTCTGTCGACCATACTCTAGTTGTTTTTTAGATTAGTAGTTTTATTTTTGTAGATGCACTTGAAAGTTTGATTAATATGAATATTATTGATTGATTGGTAAGTTATAAATTACAGGCTATAATAATATTATATAGACAATTAAACATGAGTATAAATGATAGCCAAGAGAAAGAAAATAGTTTATCTTGATAATTATACATTGCCTCCAAAAATTACACAATGACCAAAAGTGGATCTTCTACCAATAGGAGAGCCTGCCTCATCTGCATTTGAATATCATACAACGTAATTTGGGCCCTTGTTTTCATAGATCAGACCTTTTTGTCGGGCTTATTTAATACACTTCAAGATGTGAGTTACGCCGAGATGTGAATTATGGCATCCCAATGTCCTTTACAAGGTGAGTTAAGAAATCGACTTTCCATATCAACAACAAAGGAGATATTTGGAAGAGTAAATTGGGATAATTTTGCCTGGTCACTAGTCTTCTGTATCTCTTTGGGTTTGATAGTGGCTCCCCATGATTTGGTAGAATCTTGGCATTAGGATTTGTTGTGAATTCCGGTCTAAAATCTCACATCAATACAAACTATGATGTGTGGAGCAAAGGAAAGTGGTAACCAATATCAAAGTAATAACAAGCAATCAACAATGATAAACAACAGCACCTAGATTTAATCTAGGAATCAACGTGAAAAGCATAAAACCACAAGCAATGAAAGAAAGGAAACAAACACACCAAAGATTGTTCCCCCAGTTCGGTTCAAAGTTGACCTACTTTGGAGGAGAGGTTGATCTCTCCAATCCACTATCAAAGAGTTCTTACAAAGAGATTACAAATGGGTTACAAGAAATTAGCACAAGAGCTCACAATGAACAAAACATAATTTCTACCCATTTTCCCAATCTCACCAAATGAACAAGACACTTAATGATTTTCACTCTCCAAGGTGTTTACAATGTTTCCCAACCCAAGAGAACCTCCCTATCCAGTTTCTCTCTCAAAGCCTCTCCTTCAAAATTTGCAAAAAAACACTTAAATAGTACACAAACACAGTCAAAATCGTGTCACGATTTGCCAAATCGTGACACGGTTGATGCATACGACTCAAGGTACGACCAACCTTATCCTCAAAACATGTCCAGCAAGCCGAAAATCGTGTCACGTTTTTCTGAAATCGTGTCACGATTGGACACCCTTCAAAACATGCTCACGACATTGCAAAATCGTGACACGCCATCCAAAACGTATCACGATTTGGAACTTTCCCACCTTGACTTCAAATTGATGATGATGCCACTTTAACCATCAACCACCAATTCCTTTTTCTTTTCCCTTGCATCCAACTACACCAAGTAGCTCCACAAGTCTACACCAAACCCTCTTCAACCACAGAACGTCTCCCGCTTCTTTGAAGATCACCTTGCTTCCAATCACCTTTGGTCTTTTAGGTAATCACACAAGTCAAACCATACATTCCGTCCTCTTGAAGAATTCACATGTTCACAACAAGAGCATAGCACCCAAAGCCTCCATAGTCGTACCATTTTGGTGTCACTAACTCCACCTCAAGTTGAGCTTTCTCTACCTTAACTTCCAAATGCGTACTCACACTATGCCTATGCCTTTTGCCTTGCAACTCCAGCTCAAAGGTTGATCACGAGTATTGTTCACACCGCCTCTCCAGACTAACCATGAGTATTCTTCCCACCGCCTCTCCAGGCTGATGCTTAGTGTTTAACGTCTCTCCAGACGAACATCACTCTACAAAGCATCACTACCAAGGTGAGAACCCTCACCTTCATCATCCTCCCAACAACTTACAACCAAAGCACCCGCATCACCATAATCCTCAGACACAACTTGCGCGGAGTCGTCATTGTCCTCCGGACAATCCCTCTTGAAGTGACCAAACTTGTGACACTTAAAGCACTTATACTTTGCCTTGTTACCGCTCTTTGAGCTTCCCCGGTTACCTTTACCTCCACCATTTCCTCTTGAAACACTAAGGCCTTCACTGTTTTCATCCGCCCTCAAGTCCTTGGACTTGGTCAACTTCTTGGTTCTCAAAGCCGCTTGAACTTCTTCCAAGGTAACGGTGCCTTCTTTGCCATAGAGCATGGTATCCTTGAAGGATTCAAATGATCTCGGTAGAGCACACAACAAGAGTATAGCTTTGTCTTCGTCTTCAATTTGCACCTTAATGTTCTCCAAATCATCAAGGATTTTGTTGAACTCCGTTAGTTGCTCCGTTACGGTCTTTGACTCCACCATCTTGAATGACTAGAGTTGTTGCTTTAGGAATTGCCTATGAGCCAAAGATTTGGTCATATACAATGACTCCAACTTTGACCACATCGATGCCGCGGTTTGTTCCTTCGCGACATCCCTCAAAACTTTGTCCTCGAGGCACAAGACAATGGCACTCCTAGCCTTGTCCACCATCTCGGTCTTCTCCGCTTGTGTCATGGTGACCGGCAACGCACCTTCACCCTTCAAAGCTTTCTCACACTTTTGTTGTATCAAATACCGCTTGCATCTTCACCTTCCATAACCCAAAATCGTTACTTTCGGTGAACTTCTCAATATCCCACTTTGAACCCATGGTACTCACTAAACCAAATCACTCCGTTGCCCCACGGTGGGCGCCAATTGTTGTGAATTCCGGTCTAAAACCTCACACCAATACAAACTATGATGTGTGGAGCAAAGGAAAGTGGTAACCAATATCAAAGTAATAACAAACAATCAACAATGATAAACAACAACACCTAGATCTAATTTAGGAATCAACGTGAAAAGCATAAAACCACAAGCAATGAAAGAAAGGAAACAAACACACCAAAGATTGTTCACCCAGTTCGGTTCAAAGTTGACCTACTTTGGAGGAGAGATTGATCTCTCCAATCCACTGTCAAAGAGTTCTTACAAAGAGATTACAAATGGGTTACAAGAAATTAGCACAAGAGCTCACAATGAACAAAACCTAATTTCTACCCATTTTTCCAATCTCACCAAATGAACAAGACACTCAATGATTTTCAGTGTTTACAATGTTTCCCAACCCAAGAGAACCTCCCTACAAAGACACTCAACCCTAAAGTTACCTTCTTTGTATTATCCAGTTTCTCTCTCAAAGCCTCTCCTTCAAAATCTGCAAAGAAACACTTAAATAGTACAAAGACATAGTCAAAATCGTGTCACGATTTGCCAAATCGTGACACGGTTGATGCGTACGACCCAAGGTACGACCAACCTTATCCTCAAAACGTGTCCAGCAAGCCGAAAATCGTGTCACATTTTCCCGAAATCGTGTCACGATTGGACACCCTTCAAAACATGCTCATGGCATTGCAAAATCGTGACACGCCATCCAAAACGTGTCACGATTTGGAACTTTCTCACCTTCACAATTTGAAGGCATAAACAACAGGATTCATAGGAGTGCCAACTGGTTTATGATTCATTAATTAAACCTGTTTCCCCTAAAATGTCTATGATATGCTCCCTGTTTGAAATTACAATGTCATCCTTGGATTGTGCCATCTCTATTCTCTATCACCAAAAAGTTTTGGAGCCTGCCATAATTTTTTGTTTGAAAACAGTGACAAAGACGATGCTTTATGTTTTGATGATCACTACCTGTAATGACAATGTCGTCAACATATACAACCGAGTAAACACATCATGTACCTACATGGCAATAGTAGGCCAAGTGATCCACTTCAAGTCATAACAAGCTGTTGAACAATGTTTCTGAATTTACTAAACCAAACTCTAGGAGACTCTGAGGCCATTTAAAGATATGTGGATGCGATAAACTAGCTCTGATGACTCACTTGAGCAACAGATCCAAGATGTAATTCCATATAAAAAATTTCATTGAGATCAGCATGGAGGAATATATTCTTCATATCAACTTGGAGAGACTTGACACCATATTTTTGTAACATTTCAAGACTTGGATGACCTAGTTGAGCATGTACAATATGAGGGTAATCTTTGGTGGTGTATATTCAGGAGTGGTTAGGGAGATGATAGAGGCCAAGTATTAAGGTGGTGAACATCTGGGTTGGTAAAAAATAGGTGACAGATGACGACGGAAAATTGGCAATAACGGTTGCTATAGGTGATTCTAAGTGGCAGTGCTAAAATGTATGCAGTGTAGGTTTTGGCAGTTGCAAGGTAGGCAGCACCGGGTGGCTACAATTTTGACGTAGAAGTAAAGTCTCCCAAATTGAGAGTGTTGATATCAACTTGAAAGGGTCTCTTAATAATCTGAATATTATTGATTGATAAATTACAAATGACATGCTCTAATATATATACTATTGAACATGATTCCTAATGGTAGTCGGAAAATCTATCTTAATAATTAAAGAACATATAGTGATGTATGTACAGAAGAATAAAAGGAAATAATTATTTATTTTATCCTAAAATATCCCCATTTATAATTATTCTAATAGTTAGTTTAGATGTAAAACCCTGGTTTAGCCGTTTAGGTGGAAATTTAAATGGCATAGTTTCACTTCCTCCTCTAATTTGAAATAACTTATGACAGCATAACTTTGAGTTTGCTTTGTGCCTACCTTAATAATTATTTCATGGTTCACTGGAAGCATAGAATTGAAAGCGTGTTTTATAATTTCGTTCTGCACACACAAAGTTTATGATGAAACATGTACAAATATTCTGAAGTGTTTGTGTCCCCATGAGTTTTCTCTAGCCATAAGAAATAAGATCTATAGTATGACATTGATTTATTAATTATTCACAATTTTATCTCTTTTGGTTTAGGTGAACAATATCAGTGGTTACCTACCTGGCAGAATTGTCTTTTTCTTGGTAAGCTTCTTCAAAGATTGTAGTTAATTACATTCAAAGACTTACATTCTCAGGCTGGAAAAGCAATTGATTTAACATTATTAAAACTCAAGAACTGAGGGAAAATTAGAGAGAATCACTGATTCTATTTTCAGCTAAATGATTTCATTCATCTGATTTTGATTGAGATACATCATTGGTGTGTATAGAGGTTAGAGTGGGCTTACTGGCCTAGATACAACTATGAAAACCAAACTGTATGATTGATTCAACCCACAGCTATGAATGAAGCTGTCAGATGACTAACCAAAGCCACCTGCTACCGACACTATAGTCATAATCGAATGTTAATTACAATATAACAATATAGTGGGCTACTATTGAGAAATTTCATGAACCAACGTTAACCTGTTAAGTAAAATCACACGGATGGATATGTTACATACTTCCTCAATCAAGAGTCCTTTGGGCTTAAAATGTTGACAGTATATAAGTTCATCTTCCTTATGCTAAAATCAAACTATTACGTAATGGTACATGAATCAAAGTCTTTACCATTTGTGTTAGAGGCATTGAAACCATTTCATAAACCAACTACCAAAAAAATTTAAAACTATTAGGTAATGGCACATGAATCGTTTTACATCGCTAATTAGAAAATAGTGAAACTTTTCTGTCACTATAACCTTTTAAAATTGAGATATTCGCTAATTTGGAATAGGTTTTAGCTTATTGCAGTTTCTCAAATGAGATGAATATCTGGCTCCTAACTTTACTAAAAGGCCCTTATAAGTTCATAAGTTCTTATGGACAAGCAAGATGGGAAAGCTTCATAAAAAGTTGAGGGTAGTTTCTTTCGTAACAAATAGCAATCCTCTTTTGCCTAACTTCCCAAGATAGTGTTTTTTTAGAAGTCTATCATACACACCCTCCAAATGCTACTCCAGGTTGTTTGAAATTTCTTTAGAGTATCTGGTTATTTTCTTCATTTCTTGCAGATGAATACGCATCTTACACCACGCCCAATATTACTCACTCGACATGGAGAAAGTCAGGATAACGTGAGAGGAAGAATTGGAGGAGATCCTGCATTAAGGTATATTCTCATATTTTCTTTGGTGTATAATTGACGAGGACACATGCCGACAAAGGTACTTGTATGAATGAAAATGGAATTCCTGTTTTTTGCTTTAAAGAACTGGTATCAAAATAAATTGTGGTATGGGTATCGTAAGACTTCATATGTTACTGCCTTCTGATTGTACTTCATTTGTACTTGACCTAGAGTAATGGTTTAAGTAGGAGTGTTAGGTCCTTTTTTCACAACATTTGATTATTTGAAGCATATTAATGGTGATGAAAAACTGAACGATGGTATCACTGGTCGACAAGGAACAATAATGGATACTAAAGGCAGTTGTGATAAGTCACGAATGAGATAATTAAAAAAGAAGTGCTATGAAGGCACTGTGACTATATGAAGTGGAAAATCTGAATTGTATTTCTCTTATTGTTAGATATTATTTTTTTTTCTTCCACCTTGCTCGTGATTTCTCTTTTTACTACTTTACTTGGGTGTACCCTCGTAGCTGAGAAGCAAAATAAGGCTAGCAGCTTATTGTTGTAGCCTTATTGGTTTAAATGGCTTTGTTTTGTAAAGAGAAGTGGCAAAGTAGAAATAGGGCTTAATTGGTTTAAAGGGCTGTGTTTTGTAGGGCTTAATTGGTTTAGAGGGCTGTGTTTTGTAAAGAGAAGTGGCAAAGTAGTTATGATTTCTCTATCTTTGACATATTTTGTAGTTTTTTTAATGTGATACCTGATTTGTTTAACAATTGCTGTAAATTTTAAGCTGACCAACTTAACCAAATTGTTTCAACAGTGAGGCTGGAGAACTTTATAAACAGAAGCTTGCCAAATTTGTTGGAAAACGTCTCAAATCAGAACGAGCTGCTTCTGTAAGCTTTTCCAATAGTATGGATTAAATTCTGGCATTCATTTTTTCTTCAAATAAATCATATGATTACCAGAAATTAATGGTAGTGTGCCATTTGCCTTCTAGCAATATTCCTTTGTTTGCGATAGCAACATATATCATTTATCTTGAATTGTATTCTAGTTCAATGACAATGATGAAGAGTATTTATCACTTGCAGCAAACTGTCATAGTGTTAGTGATTGGCAGTGTATTGTCAGTAACTTACTCCTTAATCGGATTAAGTATAGGGAAAGGAGGCGCAGACCTTCGAAGATTTACAACACTAGTTAGAAAAGATTCCTTGGACAAGAAATGATACATGAACTAGAATTCCAAATTTTCATTCTAATATTGCCTTTTCATGATTTTGCACATCTAACACTACCAAATACAAAGCATTCTCTTCACATATAGGATTTTGTAGAAGTTATATAATAAAATTATGAATGGGTAATTTCCATGTCAATTAAGCGCATGTATGAAAGTACTGAAATGATAGATAGTTTGTGATATTTGCCACCTCTGTCTAGATATGGACCAGTACACTACAGCGAACAATTCTGACAGCAGGCCCCATTGTTGGATTTCCCAAGGTTAGTGTCATTCTTAAGTGAGAAAATATGGACTGAGATAATTGCACATTAATTGTGTTCCTGCACCTACTTTCTATACATTTTAGATACAATGGCGTGCACTTGATGAGATAGATGCCGGGGTGTGTGATGGAATGACATACCAAGAAATCAAGAAGAACATGCCAGAGGAGTATGAGTATGTCTCAAACTTGTAATCTCACTTATTTGAAAGCTGAATGAACTGGTATTATTAGATAAAAGATTAAGTGTTTAAACGTAGCATAATGCCAATTAAAATGTTTAAGTGCCTTTAGTTATTTTGTTTATATTTTGGTTTTCTCTATTGCAGATCCCGCAAAAAGGACAAACTTAGGTATCGTTATCCTCGTGGGGAGTCTTATTTGGACGTTATTCAAAGGTTGATACATTGCATCTTTAACACTATTTAGATCCTAGCTACTACTTGTTTGACATAAATAACTTAAATTTTAATGATATTTCAGGTTAGAGCCTGTAATTATTGAGCTTGAGCGGCAACGAGCACCTGTTGTTGTGGTATCTCACCAGGTATTGCATATATTATGTTAAAAAGTAAACTTGCATTTATGTATCTTTCACTGGTTTCAATTCTTGACATTTTTTGCCAATACTTCTCTCATTGCAGGCAGTTTTGAGGGCATTGTATGCTTATTTTACTGACAGGCCTTTGAAAGAAATTCCACACATGGAGGTAATATATGAATTTAAAATTTATCTGAATGCAATGTTCTTACTGTCATATGGAGTTGATGCAAAACCCTGATTGTGTTTTTGGCAAATATTTTAACTTTGATAGGAAAATGTTAGTATATTGGTTGTTATGTTCGTATTTTCTCATTTACAGAGAGTTGAACCCTGATTCTTTTACTCTTTCAACTCATTTAACCTTTGGCAATTATTTAAGCACATCTTTTGGTTATTTTCATTATAAAATATTTCTGTGGTTCACCCACCACAATTTCAGAAACATTTTAATGAATCATGAAGTTGCACAAGATATCTAATGTGAGGTTTGCTCATTTGCAGGTGCCACTTCATACTATAATAGAGATAGAGTTGGGAGTTACAGGTGTCCAAGAGAAAAGATACAAACTAATGGACTGATATGAGTATAGAAGAGAAGAAAAGGAATGTTAACAAAAGATTTTTAAGTAAACTTTTTTTTTTTTTTTTTGTAATGAGGAAAAAAATGATGAATTATCATGTAAATTGTGATCCTCCCAAAAGTTATTTATTCATATTGATGAGCATTCCTTAGTTCCTTATTTACTGAGCAAACTCAAAGTTCTCCCCATCCTTTTCAGTTCACTCCCTTTTTTGCAAATCCATTTAATGCTGATAGAATTAGTTAAAAACAACTTGAAGAAGTAGGTATGGACCAACATGAAATTTTTTGGTCCTGTCCTGAGAGACCACGAGTAGCAGGTTGCAGGTCTCAGCATTTGTAGGCCAACTCAGAAAAACCACCATAAATAATTTTCCAATTTTTTATGCCTATATTACTAACATTTCTCAGAAAACATTCAAATGGTGTTAATTTGTAGTGGTCATTAAATTTTATGAAAATGTCTAATCAATTTATACATTGTAGAGTAATCAAATAAAAAACATGCATTAAAATAAAATAAAATACTAGCTATGATTTCTAACTCAAAAATCACCTTAATGAATTATCATAAGTATGTATTTGAAGGGAACAAGATGGTCTGTAATTTGCCGCATTTATGTAGTCACGATATCCATGACTGTTGGATTGATATCACGATATCCATGACTATTGGATTGATATCGGATGTTATTTAAAATCAATATTTTTATTTTCTTAAAAGTATTTGACGATCTCAATCTAATAATCACATATATCGTGGCTGCATGAAGACGGCAAACTGCCAACAGTATGCAGTCCAATTTTCTATTGGAAGAGGTTTTCCAAGAAGCTTTGAAGAAGTAGATAGATACCATCAGCATGCTGCATGCCTACTCTATAAAAAGTAAAAACTAGAAAAAGGAAAGAAAGAGATAAAAAGTAGTGAGAGATGCATCACCGGAAACATGCATCAAATTATGGCATTGACATGGAATGGAATCTATGCAAAGATCTCTTACTGCAGTCAGCAGTGGACTGAGGGTGGCTATAGTACTACTAGTAGGGTGGTCAAAATAAATGGAAAGACGAAAAAAGGCCTTTATTTATAGTCTTGGTTTCCATTCACATGGGACCCCTGAATTCACATTCATCCATCTTGATCTCTTTAACCGTCTTTTAATGCAATCTCATCTCTTTCGAACAAAAAAAAAATGAATTAGGAGGGTCCCATTTTCTACCTCACCTAGCTAAACAAATATAACAGCCACTCTAACATTGACAACTGTCTTATTGTTGGTACAGAATTAAAATATTGTTGGTATATGCATAAGTTTGTTTGTTGTTCGATGAGGAGTTTTGTATGGTATCTCATTTTATTAAATGTTAAACTTATTGATCAACTGTTTTTTGTCTTTATAAATATATCAATTTTTATTTTAGTCTCTTTAAATTTTTTTTTTAATTTTTAGATCCTATAAAATTTTTCATCTTCACTTTTAGTCCCTCTATTAAAATAAACTCCTGTAGAATTCATATTTTTGAATAAAATTTTGCAGAAAAATTCATAATATTATAAAAATCTCTCCAAAAGAATTAGAATTTTTTAACATGAATTTAATATGAATTTATATATTTTTTATGGTTAAAAATTCATATTTAATTTATGTTTTGTTGAAAAAATCTATTTTTTTTTGGAAAATATTTTTACAATATTCTACACATTTCTGCACAATTTCATTAAAAAAAACTAAAATTAAATTAAAAATAAAGACCAAAAGTAGTGATCAAAAATTTTATAGGAACTAAAAGTTAAAGAAATTTTTTAGAGGAACTAAAACAAAAAGTTGGTATATTTATAAAAAAAAAATATATTTAACCCTTTTCATTTATACATCATAAAATAGTCAGACAAGGCTTAATTACGGAACTCTTCTTTACCATCACTTTATCATTTTACATGGACGATATATCAATTATCATATCAAATTCACATACACAACCATAAGATCTCATATTTGTATCTAAACAAAGATGTTTAATTTAATAATATCGTTTAGTCAGTTGAGTATAGTCTTCTAGACTTTCCTTCTTTTGTACAATATCTCATTTATTGGTCATAAGTCATAACACCTTTTGCTACACCAAAATAAACTAATTAAAACTAAATATAAATAAATTCACACTCAAACCCTCCACATGAATCTAATAAAACTCACCTACCTACCACCTTCCACTGCCATTGCCTTCACGGGTGTTCATTTCTTACCCCTCCTTTTTCTCTTCAACCTCCCCTCACCCCATCCTCACATTCATCATCACTCCCTTGGATACAAGGACTCTTCTCCTTTCACAAAACCATACTACACTTCATAATTTCTCAATTCCCTTCAAACATATCCACATACACAACAACAAAACAAGAATCTCCTACATTGTACACACAAATGAGGTATTATTAAGGTTCTCTTTGGACATATATATAAATCTTTGTTCACAAACCACTTCCAAGTTCAAACTTTTCTTAAAAACCAATCCAAACCTATTTCACCTATTAGACCAAATTTCACTTCTCAAGTCTCATAACTTCCCTTACAAATGCTAAACTCATCAACCAATCCATTGAATCAACTAGCACAAAACATGTCCTCAGACAACTACATCATGCTTGCAGCTATTATTTCTCTCCTCTTAGTAATCATCTTTGTCCTCCTTCTCCACCTCTACGCCAAATGGTTCCTAGCTCAATCCAATCCTCGCGGTCCGGTGCACCTCTCCGACGTGCCAATATCATCTAACTTCCACCAACATTTCAACATCCAATCCCCACCCTTTAAAGGACTCAACTCAACAACACTTTCAACCATTCCCACGTTTGTGTCGGAGGAAAAAACACAAGAACTAGAATGTGTGATTTGTTTGAGTTACATTGAAAAAGGAGAGGTTGGAAGAAAGTTACCAAAATGTGGACATGCTTTTCATGTTGAATGTATTGATATGTGGTTGAATTCACATTGTAATTGTCCCATTTGTAGAGGTTTGATTGTTGAAGATTCTCATGGTGGTGATGTTGTTGAGATTGTGATTGATGCTTCAAGTTATAGTGAGAGTGGTTCTGTTTCTGTTTCAGAAACTAGTTCTTTGTCTTTGTTTGGATTTTCTTTCAAGAGAATTCTTAGCAAAGTTTTTCTTTCTTCACATGTAAATGAATTAGATAATGGTTCACAATGATATCATCCCTTTTTGTTCTATTGTTTATAATTACATATATTATTATATATACAACCATGAGAAGTTAGTCACTAAGATTAGACAATTATTATTTTGTTTTAGTTTGGTTATGCATCCTGTTATTGTTAAATTGTTTGGTTTCTTTTGGATATGTCAATTTTCATTTTTAATTTCTTAATTAATTGGTTCAAGACTTGAGTGAATTAAATTAAATCATACACACGAGAACTAATATCTCAACCTCGTCACTTCTACAACAAAGCGATTGTGAACGAGACTACATCAACCATATCTGATCGCGACTTTTTTCAATATTGTGTGCATGTTTGATGAAATCATGGTGACATAGTAATTTTTCAGAAGGTCCAAAGTTTTACTTTTATCAAAATCGTAGTAATAAAATGTGATTCTACTAGACTCACTATAAGTCTCTTTACTAATTTTAATGATAATTCACATGCAAGCAATGTCATGCAAATATCTTCTGCATCTAATTAATAATATAGAATATGAACAAATTATGTGAATAAATAAATAAACAAGACAATAAAAACAATTGAGATTGATATTAATATAAGCTGCCTAGACTAATATTATTGTGTTTCTATGTGAAGGAAAGAAGTGTGGCAAGACCAAGAGAGTGTCTTCCAGAAAGTCAAACGGAAAGAAAAGACAAGAGGAAGTACTTATTTGGCAACAAGTGCCTGCCATCATCAGTCATCACTTATGACACTTTTTTGCAGCAATTCATTGTTCTGACTTCTGAAAGTCTAGGCTTTCTTTTGTTTCTATTGTGATTAAGTAGTCAAGCAGGAAAGGACAAAATAATGGGCCATGCCAAAAGAAAGAAATACTAGAAAACACTGTATTCTTTTATCGAGTGAAATTGGTGTGAGTCTCGTTAATTTCGATAAGATTTATTTCTTAAGTATGAGTTAGATGAATTTCATCCGATAAAAAAGTAGATGTTTGATAAAGTGTTAGGAAAAAGTGTTCATAACACTTCTACGTAGATGGATCAAAATATAGGATATGTAAGTTGTTTTTTCTGCATAGTACACGATTTTTAATTTTAAATCATAAATTAACAACTCTATAATTTTATAAATTAAACTTGTAATTCAATTTATTTTTATAACAAACGTTTAAAATTATAAATATATTGGTCCTATGAAGAAAAACGCTCTTCCGGGACCTGGTCAATGTTTTATGAAGAAGCTCTTCTGTATGAGCCCAGCTATGTAAATACGGTCAAAGAAACTGCTACAAGTGAGGCCAATTATAGTGACCTTTGCTTTGTAATATTTATTATTTAGTACACAACTTGGCCCTATATAGTCTGGCTTAGCTAAATATGCATCATGCATGCAGCTTTTGTTTTTTGACTCAAATCTAATGATGCAGCTGAAACTATAAAACATTGATGATCTCTAGAATCGGAATGCTACACTACATAGCTTCACACATGGAAATATTCTTGGCCGAAAATACAGTTTTGTTCATGGAGCTAATATCCCAAAAAATAGTTGGATATTAACAAGCGAAAATATCAAAATTCCTCTGACGGCAGTTAACTACTGCTCCCTCCTCAACAATATTTGTCGAACAACAATTAACTAGGATGTAGTTTGGACCCATTGAGATATCAATGATGAACCATTATTGTAAAGCTTCGAAGTATATATATAGGTTTTGTAAAATCATCTTCTAAAAAAAAGTTTTTGTAAAATCATAATTTGTAACTGTGATTCCAATAAAATCTATTGTGATACGTAACATGCAATAAGTTAATATATATGGAGATCAACTTATCGAAAGAGTAAATCTTTTTAGAGTTGCTTAAAAATAAGTTCTTGTTAGAAGTTTTCACGGTGATTAAGAATTGCAGTAAAGTGTAGTTAATTTTCTAGATTTTGTGTAAAGCATGAGTTAAATTGACTATATTTCCCTCTTTTTAAATATAATACACCAAAGTTATTTTTAACGTCATCCAGAGTTGAATTTATTACAAACTCTTCGGGGTTGTTTGTTTAAGAGATAAATAATACATTCTTGAGAATAATAATATATTCCTATGTTTGGTAGGAAGGAAAAAAAAAACATGTCTAGGAATAAATGATACCCAAGAATATATTTTACCTATATTCTGGTCATTTTTATTCTCATTGGGAAAAGGATGAAAAATTATTCATTCCCAAAAATAGTACCCACATCTTGCTTAAAAACCAACTTGGACCCATGTCAAACTTCCATACCCACACTTTCCCTTCTTTTAATGATTTTTTTTTCTTTTTTTTTTTATTTTAAATAAAAAAACAAAGTATATTACTCTAAAAACATCCAGGATTTTAAATTTGTAACCAAACACTTTTATTTTCAAAATTTCCTTAAAAAAAGATCCATGTCATTATATTTCTGAGATAACTAATCCTAAAAACAAATTTTACTACTTTTAAACAAAACACACATTTCGTTTCATTTTTACCAATAAACCTCGCATTCATTTCAAGACACACAACCCATTTAGATTCTTGATGAGTAAACCACTAAATAGGTTCATGTCTTTGTCAGTCATTCTCAAATTAGTCCTCAACTCTATTAATATTTTAAACTAGTTTTTATTTTTGTCAAAAGTTTTTTAATCAGGTCTTTGTCTTTATGTTTTTGTCACATGATAGAAACTTTTGACAAAGCTTAATTACTCTTTTGGTCCCTTAACTTATTTTTAGGTTTCGTTTTGGTCCCTTAACTATTAAAAGTTTCGTTTTGGTCCCTTAACTTGCTTTTTGGTTTCGTTTTGGTCACTTAACTATTAAAAGTTGCATTTTGGTCCCTTAACTTATTTTTTGGTTTCATTTTGGTCCCTTAACTTATTTTTTGGTTTCGTTTTGGTCCCTTAACTCTAATACATTCATCCTAATATAAAGGACCAAAATGGTTGACGGATGAAGAGTTAAGGGACCAAAACGAAACCAAAAAATAAGTTAAGGGACCAAAACAAAACTTTTAATAGTTAAGGGACCAAAACGAAACCAAAAAGTAAGTTAAGGGACCAAAACGAAACTTTTAATAGTTAAGGGACCAAAACGAAACCAAAAAATAAGTTAAGAGACCAAAAGAGTAATTAAGCCTTAATTTAAAATATTAATAGAATCAAGGACTAATTTAAAAATAATTTACAAAGACCGAGACTAATTTAATAATTTACTATAGATTCTTTTTATTTTTTGAAACAATTTTAATTCATTTTCTTAACATATCATATATTCGGCGTAGGGGCCAAATATTTCATTTTAATGGGCGCCTAAGTTTTTCACAGTTTACCAGAAAAGTTTTTTTAGGATAATTCATTTTCTATATCATGTTCCTATAAATAGTTTATGCACACATAGTATATCTCCATCCCCAGCGTGAGTGTTCTTCTTCAATATAACTTTTGATATTGATTTGAACGAACCTTACAATGATTCCGGCAGAATTGTTGATAGGTCGCCGATAAATAAAAACAGAGCTATATTATCCATCGACTTAAATGTGCAGCCTTTCAATGAAGAATATATTTTTTGAATTGAACGTTGTTCCGTCATTTGAAGATGACCGTGTAAATGAGGTTGAAAATGAATGCAGTACTTAAAACGTGTTATGAGAAACACCACATGTATGTGTGTATTAAAAAGTTGTACACTTCGGTTGCTTATAAAGTGTAAAAGTGTTTTGTTTTGTTTATAATTGTGACCAAAGATTTATGTTTTTTTTTATCAAAAAGTGTACTTTGTTTGGTCATTTTGTAGATATTAAATTACATTGTTTTGGTCGTCAAATTTATAGTACTTATCGACTATATTGCATCCGTAAATTTTCATAAAATTTTAAAAATATTATTAATTAAGTATATCAAATTAGGTATTTTGCTACTGAATTTGATAAGTATATCAAATTTTTGAATTTTTTAAAAATATTACTTTAATAGATACTTACGACAGTCAACAATTTGATATTCTACTGCATCAAAAAATAAGAATAGTATTAGGACCACACTTTCTAATGCATATCCCAACAAACTCTCTTCTATTCATTGAAATTTATATGGATTCGACTAAATTATAAATTATATAGATCTTAGATAAGTTTAGTGGAAGATGCAAGGGAAAAAACTCATGTTTCACATTTTCATCTATTTATTCCTTCTCAGGTTCGACGTGAAATCTAAATAAGCTCTACCAACGATTGGGAAAGCTGGGATCAAATTAGGTATTTTGATGGTTATATTGCTTTTCTATCCTTTAACTATTTTTTTGGTATCATCATGGTTTCATAATTAATTTTTGGTTCGTTCAAGTCCTTTAAGTTTATCTCTGTTACATATTTTAGACCATTCTATTAAGAAGTTAATCTTAAATGTCTAAGGTAGACCAATATTATAGGTGGTATGTCATGCCTTATCAATTTTTTAATCATAACCGTTTGACATATCTGTCGAAAAATAAATCATTGAATCTTGGTGCTAAACATAGTATCATGGTGTTGCTAATTATGTTGCCAAATCTTGTTGGCTTCAAAACTTGATGATAGAACTCCAATGTCCGATCATCAAAGCCACTCTTATCTACTGTGACAACGTTAATGTTATTTACTTGTCAGATAATCATATCCAACATCAACACACAAAACACATTGAAATTGGTATCCATTTTGTGCATGAAAAAGTTGTTAAAAGGTAAACATGTGTTCTACATGTTCCATCTCGCTATCAAATAGCTGACATTTTCACAAAATGGCTTCCGCTACAATTGTTTGATGATTTTAGAGATGGTTTCAACATTCGTCAAATTCCCGTTTTGACTATGGAGGTATACTAGAATATAAAATATTCATTGTATAAATCATTATCTACAATAATTAGAGATTATTTAGGCCCACTATTATTTAGATTCAACTCAATTGTTTAACAGAAAGAATTCTATTAATCTCCCTTATCTTTATTTTCACTAATCTCCACGGATCTTTGTAAGGACTCCATAGTACATATAATTGCAAATAACTAAATGAAATTCAATAAATTTAAACAAAATCATATGTGGAAGGTGGAACTTTCTGCAATTAATGATTAAGATGAGTCTAATAGTATAGTTATTAGGTCCAAGCCCATTTTAGGGTATGAGTCATGGTTTTCTAGAGGGATTTAGAGAGATCTATTTTGATTAGTCGTGAACTAAGTTGTTAGAATCCTTATGCTATAAATAAATGATTGGCTTTTGTAATCATTATCAAATGAATGAATGAAGAAATTAGTTGTTAGAATAATGTACTTATAGTTTTAGTCCTTTTTAAAGTAATTTTCCTCCATCAATGAATAACTTCAAAAGTTGTTCATAACTCTCATCCATTTAGTGAAGTCTAGTGGCACATGAGGAGTGAGATTGTATGAAAATATGTTAAGTTTTATTTGAGTGTAAAACTTCCTTTGCAGAAAACATAAAAGAAAAGACCTAGTCGATAATCATATGTATGACTTACTATAAAAAAGGCTTATACTACTTTGTAATAACTTTTTCTACTACACCCTTAAATCTTAATGCTTCGATCTGCATTATATATACCACAAGTCTCACTGTGTTTTTATTGTCTTTTCTTTTAAACTTTAAAGCTATATCTTTTGATTTTGCAATGCAACCTCCTAAACCACATTGACTAGAAACTGCATTCAACGTAGAGACGTGTACGGTTTTTCCTTCATGTTATATATTTCTTTTCTGCAACATCTTTGCTCAATTCTTTATTAAATTGGAATATTCGATTTATTTAACTAAAGCTTTAAATAGTTTCCCCAATATCGTACAACATGAATGGTTATATAAGGAAATGGAAAAAAAATAAAAATTTAACTTTATATGTGAGATAAAGACCTATGCCACTAGGAAGCAAGATCATAGGATCCCATAATTAGTTCCACCAATTTGTCTTTTAAAAAACAACACTTAGTGGAATCTGTGTATATATACTTTTACCAAAAGTTCAAGAAGCACATATTATTATGAAAATAAAAGGTTTTAACAAGACAAGAAAGTGATACTTTAGATTGCGTTGGTTTAGTGGCATTGTGGCACCTCCATTGCTCCATATTATCCACTATGTTTGCATTAATATGCATGATTTAACTTTGTGAATATTATTTTGAGGTGGCTTTACGCATTTTTCTTTGGTCATTTTATTTTAGATTCAATTAATATGAAAATTGTAAAGTTTTTTTATATTGTCAAAAAAAAATTATAAACTTACCGTAATTAGAATCTTTAATCTCAAAAGAAGTATTCCCATGATTTAGGTTCATTTGAATTTGTTATCAGACTAATGTTAACAACAGTAGACAATGAATTTTTTTTTATCATAATTGAACTACTGTCTACATTTCAAATGGACTTCTCAAGTTCTTTTTCTAAATAAATTTATATTATCAACTCTCAACGACACTCTATTCGTAAATTGACTTTTATACATTAAAAGTCACACATAAGATAATTTATGTAGAATAATGACATAACTAGTTTTATGCTTGCATTCCTTCAAAAAAAAAAAAGTTTTATGCTTGCAATGTACTAGTGTCGAATTTCAATCTTCAAGTCTTTATTTTAAGGTAAGTTTAAAAAATAAATCTTAGCTTAAACAAAGTAAATAATTACTTATATATAGAACATTCCTTAATTTTAAGGATATGAGTGTCACCTAAATAAACTCACAGTGGTAGCGGGAAAAAAAAAACCATGTCAAGGAACCCATAAACTCCCCCACTAATATGCTCTTAGCGAATCCTAACTGGATGATTAAAACTTGTTTAAGATAATATAATTCTATATGTAAGTTTTGACTACTCTTAATAGTTTTTATATATAGGATAGAAAGTTTTTTGATTGAAGTTTTCTTCATTGATGAAGTGGTTTTGAGTTATTTGTTGACCTGAAATCATCGATCTTTATCATATCTCTCTTTTTTTAATCTAAATAAATTATTTTTACATTGATCTTGATTTTTCTTTATGATTTCGTTGTTTTAGTGGAGTGTTGTTTTATGCCTCGTCAATTGGTAAATGAGGCTTAATTGTTTGTTAATTGTATAAAATGTTGCTTCTTTTTAAAATATATTAAATTTATAAACTTGATGATATAATTCATATATAAAAACTTCTAATTATTTCCTTCAAGAAAAAACTTCTGATAATGTAATAAAAAAACTCTAATTACTTTCCTTTTTCTTTATTGTTTTATTTCATAATTATTATTTATGTGCAATACGATACATGCTAAACCCTCACATGACCTTTCATTTGCCTTCCATTTCAATCATTGTTTACACTTTCAAATACCAATTTTATAGATAACAAACACATTTGAGCACAAGTACAAAAAATGTTCAAGCCCAAAGGGCAAGAATAGACATAGAAGCAGAACCCATAGTTAAGGCAACAAAAGAAGCCTTTTTCAAACGTGGATCAGAATTCATAAGCTTGTTATGAAAGAAATCAGCTGCTATGAGATCAACAAGTGCCATATAAATTAGAATTCCTGAAGAAATTGAACCTAGTAACCCTTCAATTATTAAGGCATTAGGGTTACTATCATCATAACCAGTCAATGAGAATAATATCATCCCTAAAATTATTCCCATTGGGGTTGTTACTGAAAACATGAAGCACATGTATGCCACTGTTCCATAGCTAAATCCTGCCTGCAATTATTAATGGTAAGATATTAATTAGCATAACACCATGTAAAATATTTATTCCCTATGTGGCATTTTAAATGACTTTTTTTTGGTGTCCAATGTTCGAACCCGGATCTGTATATATTATACACCATCCTTACCAATTGAGATAAGCTTACGAAGACAAATTTTAAATGACTTAATTTTAAAATGTGCACTATTTTTCTGATATGTTTTGACCATATTTTTCGACTAACATATAAGATGTTGTTGGATTTGTTTCAATAAATATTTTCAAAATATAAAAATTTCATAATTTCTTTCTAATATATTATTCAAAAGATTATTTCTTTTTATTATTTCCATTTTTTAAGGATTATTATTTCCATTCTTGTTATCCATTATATGTGAAACTAATGATAAGAATGTTTTTCACTCGAATACAAGTCCATACATATATTGTTGTTTTCATGGACCAAGTGAAGACAACATGTTGAGTTGTCAAGAAAATGAAAGAGTACGAGTAGCCAAAATCGAGTTCTGTCATGAAGCAACAATAAAAACAAAACAATAGATTTATAGATAAGAATCTCCAAGTCCCCAACAAACCAACAATAAGGAAATTCAATAAAATCATCTCCAATATCATGTAGCGACTAGGTTAGGAATTCCCTAAGTAATTGTAGAGTACGAGGTTCAAGGTTCAACCCTTACGTATTTTATAGAATGTTATTATCAATTGAATTAAACTGATAGCAATAATATCACTGTAATTCTACTATTTCTTCCGTCTCACAATATTAGTCGTTTAAAGTTTGTGCACGATTACTAAGGAAATGATTAATTTTGTTGATTTCAATGGTCAAATTATTTTCATTTACTAAAATAACCTTATTAATTGTAGTTCATTGAATAGTTAAGTTGGATGAAATTCAATAATTGAAGGTATAATAGTGAGAAAAAAATGCTACATTGATATTTTAAAGTGACAATTATTTTGAAAAAAGAAAAAAATGTTAAAGAGACAATAATTGTAAGACGGATGAAGTAAATTCAATACCAATTAAAACATCCAATTAACTTTCTATCTTTCATAAATCTTGTTTTAAAAGAGTTTTCAATTTCAATCAAACAGTAAAGAGAGTAAAAATCCAATTTGGTCCACCATAAACTTTTTACAGCTCAATTTAGTATAATCACAAAATAATATCCAAATTAGTCCCAACACTTTTGTATTTGAGACAAATGAATCATCCCTCTATCACAATGAGTCAGAGATTAATTTGAATATTATTTTTTGACAAATCCTAAATTAGATTGTGATTTATGAGAGACAGAATTGGATTTCCATTCTAATAAATATTGAGCCATAAATGATAAACAAATTAAAGCAAGAGAAAGAACTAAGAAACTGACCTGAGCAACACAACCACCTAGACCCATCCCTTCAAAAATCTGATGAAAAGCCAAAGCAGCAACTAAAGGCCTTATAGTACAAACATTTTGAGACATACCCATGGTCACACCAATTATAACTGAATGAAATATTATCCCAATCTCCAATACTTGTGAAACCAATCTTTGTTTCAATTTAATTAACTCTTCTCCTCTTTCACACTCTCCTTCACCACCTTCCAACTCCAATTCTTTCTCATCCACTGGCGTATACTGCCCGTGCTCCACGTGGGAACTCGCAACGAGGTCCACGAAGAGCGCGAGAATTGCGCCAATGAGAGTTACGAGTCCCGAGAAGGGAAAATCCTTCCAAGGATGACGGGATGCCACATGGCAGTTAGCAAGTGCTGCGTACGCGTCCGGGAGGACGTGTACTAAGGAAGTAGAAAGTATCACACCTGCCGCAAAACATTTTATTAAAACTAATGCTCTGTCGTATAACGGTTTTCCTTGAAAGACACGAGCTAAAAGTACTGGCGCCGTCATACCGACGGCGCTAGTTATGAATATGACAAAGAGGGAGATTATTTTTAGATGTGATGCCGCGGCGCCGTCGCGGCATGAGGTTTCTCGAGCTATGTCTTGTGAACATGATGTTGCCATGTGAGAGAGAGAAGTGTTGGGAGAGAGTGAAAGTGTTGAAGTTGAAGATGACGAGGAAGGTTGTTTTGAAGAGGGAAAAGAAAGTGAGTGATAAATGATGTGGACCAGTTTCTGTTCTAGTTGTGGATTATGCACAATGTGGGGTATACTATAGAAGTTGTTTTCCATTGTTACGTGTTGGAATCTTGAATCATTCTTACACTCATTAGCCATATCTCTTTTCTTTCTTTTTTTAGATGATAAGAAAATAAATTTTGAAAACTTGTGATAACGCTACCAACATTTGCTCTAACATTAAATTTTTATTGAAAGATAAAATGAAAATTATCATTAAAATTCACAAATACAACTGCATGATTACGAGTTTGAAATTGGATGAACGAAGATGTATATCATAAAAAAAATAAAAAAAATAATAGTGATTAGTCTTACATACAATCCTAAAGTATTGACATTTTTTTTTTAGTAGATGTTGATATTAGTGAGTTTACACATGACCTGCCGAACACGTATTAAGATTTATTGTTAGTCACGATTTAAGTGAGGATTAAATTTTTACAATTTTTTTGAGGACAGATTAAATATAAAAAATAAAATTTGTTTTTAAACTTTAATATAGTAAATTTGAAGATAATGCTGATTTGTGTCTTAAAAACATATGTTAAAGAACAAATTTTTATTAAAAAAGTATTATATAATTTTTTTTTTTTATAGGAAGTATATATATTTTTGGTAGTCAAAGATACCTCGTGATTATTAAAGGCTACAACCTTGATTGTATTGAGCAAACAATGGTCACTCAGAAAAGTGAATGCTTTATATAAATTTTGGTACGACAAATATTGCGGTTATGTGGCCATGATGTTGTAGAGATTATGTCATTATCTAAGTGATCATATGCGAATATATTTTATATAGATAGCAAGGCAATGAAAGAGAGAATTGTGTTACTTTTTTTTTTTTGACAAAGAGAATTGTGTTACATGTGAAGTGATTTTTCCTATCTTAGAACTCTATTTTGAATAAGTGTATCTTTATATTTAACTTCTAGTTTAATTTGAAGGTGCTATGAGTTTACGTTGTTTTTTGGTAAAACAAAGTTTATGTTGGACTTTGGCTCTCTTTTGTGTAAAAAAAAAAAAAAAAAAAAGAGTTTATGCTTTTCTTCCTATTTTGTGTTGTAAATTAACACATTTGAATTTTATGATATGGTTATAATGCAGAATAGGGACCAACATGTGATTGGTTCGAGTGGTAAGGAAGTCGAGGACGAGTGGTCAAAAATTTGATTTGTGACTCTTGTGTTTGAAGAAAATCTCGTTGAAAGAGAAGAATTTACCTTATATGTTCAACATGCTTTCCAACGAGATTAATCATAACTAAGCGGCCGCGAATATATCATATATATAACATGATTATAAAAAAAAAATATAGAGATCCGAGATCATATTTTTGGGGAAAATAGTTAACTTTCATTGAATGTCAATATAAAACTTGTAATAAAATAATAACAATTGCTCTTTCAAAATAATAATAAAAATAAAAATAATAGCAAAACCATAAAAAAGTTGTAAAATATGAAATTAGGATTTAAGCAGGAAAATTTTAAATTTTTTACCAAATTAAATTTAACATATTGTTTGATGAATTTAAATAAAAACAATAGTAAAAAAGTGGCACTTTGATTTTTTTAAATAAATAGAACAGTGAAAAAAAACTTGACTGTAACAAAATATATTGAATTCAATGAAAAATTTAAAGGATTTTTTTCTCAAACAAATAATTAAAGGAATCAAACATATAAGCAGTAAAAAAAAATAGCAATGGAGTAAAAGTGTAACAAGGCCTATTTTTCCATATATAGACCTCGTTGGAAAGTTAAAAGAACAAAAAAAGCCTAGCAGATTTAATGGTTTAGACTCATGAATGGGTTATGGTCGGATCTAAATATGACCCCTAATTCTGGGTGCTAGAAATATGACCTCTTATAGTAAGTAACTAAGTATTTTAAATTCCAAAACATACTCCATTATTTAATTGATTACACAATTAAATAGATTATTGGAATACCTAATACTAAAAAAAAAAAAGTGTTAAAAATTTAAGGTTATGGTACCTTGATTAATGACTTGTGTAAAATAGGACGTACAATAGGTGACTCTCAGTTGCTACGAAAAATGGAATGAGAAGTGGTTAAGCGTATCTTGTAATTTTAACTTACACTTCTCTAATTCGTGGTTTTTGTAGTACGGATCAATCGGGAGAAGTTAATCAACTGGTGTGTGAAATTGTTATTAGAAACATCAACCCAAATGTTTATACCTCTAATATATTAATCGATGCATTTTGTAAAAAAGGAAAGATGATAGAAGCGGAAGATATGTTAAATTTGATGATTGAAAGAGTGAGTCAGCAACAAGACATTGTTACATTCAACACTTTAATGAGTGGACACTGCTTACACTACACGGTAATGTGCCTTTGAATGGGGTATTCTGACCTATCTTTGGAGTTATAACATCTTGATTACTGGATATTGGAAGTGTAAAAGGATTGATGAAGCTTTGAGTCTCTTCGATGAAATGCATCGCAAAAATCTGGTTCTTAATATTGTAACTTATAGTTCTCTTATCGATGGTTTGCGCAAATCTGGGAGGATCTTTTGCGCATGGGAACTTTTAGTGCAATCAGTGATGACGGTCCAACACAATATAATATTATCCCTTACTATATTTTGATTGGTGATTATTCTTTAATGGATGGTTTATACAAAGGTCAAAGATTGATGATTGTGTAAGAGATTGTTCAGCATCTTTTGATTGTCTGAAAAGACATTGCATAAAACACCATAACCAATGTACTTTCCTAAGGTTTGTTCCATGAAGAAGCAGTTGCTTTCTGTCTAAAAATAGTAGATGATATAGTGAATTAGACAATTAGTGATAACTGATAAGATAGAGGAACTGCACCTAGAAATGGTTGCTTGAGTTCTGTACAAATTGATTCTAGGGACAATTAGTGATGATGGAAGGTGATGATGGTGGTGGTACCAAATCAGTAGCTGGATCATTCCATTTTGTTGTGCGAGAGGTGGATTTTGGAGGCTTTTAGGGGAAGGGGTTAGTGGAAATTTGAGTGTGTTGTGTTTGTGGTTTTATATGTACTAACTTATCTTAGTCTGTGAGTGAGTGAGTGAATGGATGAGACTGGAATGTTGGGGGTTCCATGAAAAAGGAATGTACTGTGTTTGATATGATTATATTATTGCTCCACAGCTTGTGTCATCAGTGTTGCAGCTTTGGAAGGAAGATGATATCAAGAACTGATACCAATACTACTATATCATTGCCAACATATTTTTGTCAGGCTGTTAAGTAGTTGACTAAGACTCTGCAACGGTGTGAGTTTAATTTTTATTATCGATGATAGATTTTGTTGATGAATAATAATGTAAGTAAGAAGTTGACTCATAGTCGGCAATATGTAATGTTAGATTTTGTTGATGAATAATATGTAAGTAAGAAGTTGATTCATACTCTACAATGTGTGAATTTAACTTCCATTGTCAATTTTGTTAATGAATATGATGTATGTACATTTGAAGGAAAAAAAAAACTACTCTTTTTTCAAAAGGCATCATTGAATTTAATTTGCTAAGTGATAATGATAGATTTAATAAGTGTTCCTTAAAAAACAATTTAGATATGAACATCCCTATTCGTTGCTTTGTTCTCCTGCCTTCTTCCTCACACGTTCTACAAGGTATAGACGGATGAAATAAACAGGTCCATTTAAAACATGTCAGATAAAATTGGAAACGAATACATGGGTGGTAATTGGTAAGCATTATGAATGAGAAAAGTTTGACCTGCAATTCAAGGGAATCAATGTTGCTTAGCCTTGGACTTGGTTTTCACACATTAGGGACCATTGTCAATCTTTTTTCTTTTGAACAATGATCGAATATCAGTATTGAACAAAATGAATAGTTTTTTTTTTAATAAAACAAATGAACAGTTTAGTATTGACACTTCTGACATGCAAAGAGTACCGGAAAAAATATCCGAATAAATTCATAAGCAATTCCCCAATACGTATCAATGAGCAACACGCAAAAAATAGTGTTACCCTAAGCTAGCCCATAGAATATTACATTACATAAAAGGTTACAATCTACAAAACTAATGCAGCAACCCTTTTCAATGATTCAGATGCCTTGTGAAGATCAGACTCTGAATGCCCTGCAGAAACAAACAATCTAATTCCTACAGGCAAACGGCACTTGTCTAATGTTGATCTTCTGGAAGTCACCACAAATACAGAATCTTCTTTCAAAACCTGTGAATGAATACAGAAATTAAGTACCAGCAAAACTGAAAGTAAGAAGTAAACATTGTCACACAACATTTCTTACACGCTCAGCAATATTTTCAAGCAGTCGTAGGTCATCATTCAAAGAACCCGTTGATTTCTTTAATCTCAAATAAACAATTGGTGAGTCTGAATGACTTGCAATTGTGAAGCCTGGTATTTCCGACAACCCTGCAGTAGCCAATTTATCTAAAATCAAAGTGCTTAAACAAAACAATAGAATGAAATAAAACCTCTTTTTTATTTGGAGAGCAATTAAATCTGTTGTGTATACACAAAATCATAGGCACTACGATGCAAAATTCCATTTAGGGAAGTAGCAGTGAGATAAAAGCCTTACCTTCCCATAAGACAGTAATGTTTTTCTTCAACTTCGTTAACAGATTGGGATTTTCCTCAAGGACATCAATAGCTGTAATTGCAGCGCTTGCAAGATATGGAGGCAAGGAAGCGGAAAAGACGTAGCCAGAGCTACTCAATCGCTGCCAAGGTTGAAAACAGATATTAGTGCAGGGAAAATGGATGAGCAATAATAGGTATCATCAACCAATCACTTGGTGATGCTCAGCTATTGCTAGCCTTGAAAAATAAATTCTTAATTTTCACATTTACAATTTTCATCTCATTTAATATCGGTATACTTGGAAATCCCAAGTTTGTTTAGGAATCAGTATTACGTATGACACTACCATACTTGGTGATCAATAACTCTTGCACTGCCGGTGCAGAATCCTCCTTCTGTGGCCAAAGCATGTCCCATAGCAGCCGTTATAAGATCTAACTTCTCAACCTGCAGCATACGATCACAATCACCAACAGCAGTAGAAATTTGAATGCATTAACGGCAAATCTGGTGGGAGCATATGCATCCACACCCAAACAGAGATTTTCGGTACATACTGGAACTCCATAATGTTCAGTGAGACCTCTTCCAGAACTTCCAAGCACACCAAATGAGTTGCTCTCATCCAGTAAAATACGAAACCGATATTTTTCCTTCAATTTAATGATATCATCTAGGGGTGCTATTTGACCAGAATTCTGAAAATTTTAAAAGGAAACATATGTCAACAATTAATGATCAAGCAATTTTAGTTTTCACGTAGATGCTAGTAGGAATACTACAGAAAGAATATTTACTATAAGTCAGAATAGTTGATAAAACCAAAGCAAGTAGCAATAGTGTTTTAAGGAACGACGTTTCAATAGGCACCAGTCTAACGGAAACACCATATGCTCACAATTTGTGTTTTTAATACTTCGTTTATATCTCCAATTTGCATTTGTTTATTGCCATACTATCTCACCAGAAATAGTAGATCATATAACAATTTACCAATACTGCAAATTGCAAGAAGCAAGTAACTCATTCAACTGAAGACTGTGAGCACTCCATTTGAAACACAATATAGAAGTGCAAAGCTAATAAAAATATGCATGATAGACAAGATGTACCTGATAAAGAGCTTCAACAACAATATAACGCCTCAAATTCTTGGTGTGCTTATATTTAGAAGTAAGGTTCTCTAAAGTTTCTTCTAAAGAATCCATGTCATTGTGCTTAAAATACACCACAGTGCTTCTAGAAAGATAAAGGCCATTCTGTATTCCCCAGTGGACTCCTTCATCCCTGTTAAAAAATACAAAATTATATATGAAACTAGAGCCTGCTTGAAATACGAGTAATATAAAGTGGATGCAAAAGAATTAAGTTCATTCTTCACACCATTCTAATAAAAAAGTGAAGACAATCATATAAACCATCCAAATAGTTCTATATATGTGGTGTATGGTTTATCAATGCCCAATAGAAATGTCAACAGACAAAAAATTGAGGAAAAATTGAACAAAAAAGGATAGTAGATATACTTAAAGTTATGCATACTTACGCCACAATTATATCTCCTTTTTTAGAAAAAGCAGGAATAGCACTGAACATGGTGGAAAGTCCATAAGAGTATAGAATTGAATCAGGCGTTCCTAAAAATTTTGCTATCCTCGCTTCACAGTCAAGATGTACATCTGGACAGAGAAAAGTATCATAAGAGAACATGCATTTCCTCAAAAACAAACTTTAATATTAAAGCCTTACCAATTGTTCCATAAAACCCACGGGGACCACATGAACCAACACCATATTTCTCTAAAGCAGAAGTGCATGAGTCCTACAATATAAAGTAAATATAAATTCACTGTACCAAAGCAGTGTTCAAGAAAAATATTTTATTGATATGGGATCATATCCTTACAAGTAACTTTTGATGACCAATAAGCCCAAGATAGTTTGCTGAAGCAAAATTGATAACTTCTTTACCATTAACTATGGTATGTGGGCCAGCAGCACTGCATAAGAAATTTATCACAATCAGTATTTTAAAAAATGGATAATTGGCGGTTTTTTCACAATAAACTACTAGATATATTATGAGCTTTCATGTCATTTTTGTCCAGAGTGCAAACTGTAATCCTAATGTCTGATTTACGTGATCAATTAAGATCATTACAGAAATGTGTCAAGAGAATATACTTCAACCAAAAGTACTTCTAGTGAACTATACCAGTCTCCCCCAATTATCACAATCTAATATGAACCTTCCTTGTTTTTAACTTCAATCAAACAAACAGCTTCCCTATATGCTATTATAAAAGTTAACAAGTCGGAAAATGTACGACATACAATACAAGGGAGACATCTGAAAACCTATGAAATCACATGAGAACTTATAATCTACACTAATTTTCTTTATCGCAGGATAAGAAGAAAAAACATTTAGAATCTAAAGGGTGCTTTTGTCCAGTGCACAAGACTTCCATTGTAGTGGGGTCTAGGTAGGGTCTGAACTGACAACCTTAACCTTGCTATAACCATGACTACCATGTCACAAGGTGGAAAACCTACCAATATGCTAGGGCTCATCCTAAAAAAAGTTCATGAATTTAAACCAAATAAATGTAACCATAGCAGTGAAGTTGACAAGTACAAAACATTAGATTATTTCAGGGAAGGAATGCAGACAACAAAGCACACAGGTAACAAATTTGAAAGTATCCAAAACAGTTAAAATGATAAAAATAGATGAGGATGCTACCACAAGAGAAAATGTAATCACCTTTCCAGCACTGGTGGTTCATAGTGCGTATCTTTATCAAGAGAAGGAATAAGCGGTTGTGGAACCCATTCATCACATAACTCATCAATTTCCTGCAGAAATTAAGAATAAATTTAGAAATGTCAAAATACAACCTGATGAATCTCGGATAAGATTGTACAAGAACTAACATGGAACTGTTCCACATTAATTTATAACCAAAAAAGTTAGAAGACAACCAACTGTCATCTACTACTTTTTCATTGGACACTTCTGACATCTCGAAAAAACGAATTTTTTATTTGAAGATGTTAGATGTATTAGAATTGAAAATATGTTTATTATATCATATTATGTGATGAGAATGTACATTTATATAGGTAGTAGGAGTCTCCTAGTTAACCCCTAATTAATAAGGAAGATTAATCAATACAATGACTAGTGGAGTTAAACTAAACAGTCACAGCTTTTCAATATCTCCACTAAGTCATTAATCAAGCTTATTCTAACAGTCCCCCTTCAAACCGAGGGTGTCACTAACCCTCAGTTTGTCTCTAAGATAAAGGAATCTGGCAGTGGACAGTGGCTTAGTCAAGACATCTGCCCACTGGTCTTGAGCAGGTACATGTGAGACATTCAGTTCCTTCCTTATAACCTTTTCTCTGACAAAGAAAATATCCAATTCCATGTGCTTGGTTCTTGAGTGTAGGACTGGGTTGTGAGCAAGAGAAACTGCACTGAGATTATCACAATAGATATGAGAAACTTTACTCTTAATTTGCAATTCCTTGAGAAGAGACTGGATCCAAATAATCTCAGCAGAAGCTTGTGCAAGGCTTCTATATTCAGCCTCTGCACTAGATCTAGCTACAAGGGTTTGTTTCCTTGCCCACCAGAAAACTAGATTGGGGCCCAGAAATATGCAGGCTCCAGATGTGCTTCTTCTGTCATCAGGATCTGAAGCCCAGTCAGCATCACAAAAGCCAGTGATTGTTATAGGTTCATTAGAGCTGGCAGGTGTAAGCATCAACCCATGGTGTAAAGTACCTTGCAGATATCTAAGTATCCTCTTGACTGCCTTCCAGTGATCTTCAAAGGGATTTGATAAGAACCGGCAAACTTTGTTCAGAGAGTAGGATATTTCAGGTCTTGTTATGGTTGCATACTGCAATGCACCAACAATTGACCTGAAAAATGTAGGATCTGAAACTATACTTGAACCAAATTTAGACAATTTTGTACTAGATGCCATTGGTGAGGGCATGCTATTAGCATTAATTATGTTAGCTTTCTGAAGAAGGTCCTTGATATATTTGGTTTGAGAGAGAAGTAAAGAGCCAGATGGTGAGTGATGCACCTCTATGCCAAGATAATAATCTAGTATACCCAAATCTTTAAGAGAGAACTCAGAACTGAGTTGATGAACCTGATTCTGAATAGCCAGTTTTGAGTTTCCATTGATGATAATATCATCAGCATAAACCAATATAAAAATGCAGTGAGCTTGAGTGTGCAGAGTAAACAGAAAAGGATCACACCTGCTTGACTTGAACCCAAAGTTAAGTAAAGCTGATTTCAATCTCTCAAACCATGCTCTGGGAGCCTGTTTTAACCCATAGAGAGCCTTGTGTAGTTTGCATACAAGGCTCTTGTCAGAAGATTCAAAACCAGGAGGCTGCACCATGTAGACTTCTTCGGTTAGCACCCCACTTAGGAAGGCATTGTTCACATCCAACTGCTGAAGAGTCCAGTTACTTATAACTGCAAGTGTCAAAACTGTCCTCACTGTAACAGGTTTGACTACAGGGAAAAAAGTTTCATTGTAGTCAAAACCTGCTTGTTGATGAAAACCCTTAGCCACTAAACGTGTCTTGTACTTGTTTACAGTGCCATCTGGATTTTCTTTTACCCTGAATACCCATTTACATCCAATGGCTAGTCTGTTTGCAGGAAGAGGTACAAGAGACCATGTCTGATTATGAAGTAAAGCATTATATTCTTCTTGCATTGCTAAATGCCACTTAGGATCCTGAAGAGCAGTTTTGTAAGTAGTGGGCTCAACATGAGTCAAAAGGAGTGTAGGGTTAATTCTAGGTTGCACAATTCCATGTTTACCTCTGGTTCTCATTGAGTGACGGTTTTGAGGGTGGATTCTGTGAGGAACATGAGGAGGAGACTCAGAATTTGTAGACTGAGAGCTAGTAACACTAGCAGATGACTCAGGTGAGGAATTTTGAGATGGAGAGGGAGATAGAATGGTGATGGGTGTGGGATTTAGGACAACATTATTTCTGTGTGTGGACTCAGAGTGGCGAGAACTAATAGATGGAGTCTGGGGGTGTTTGCTATGGGAGTAGTAGGAACAGACTCGGAATGAGAATTTTGGGGAGTAAGTGAGTTAACAGTAAAGGTTGTTGAGCCAGGAGTGGAAAGAAAAGTGGATAAAGTGGGACCATCTGATAAAACAGAACACACTTTTTGAGATGGAAACAAGTCAGGATAAAGGAATTTTACCTCATTAAACACAACATCTTTGAATATAAAAATTCTACCTGAAGCATCTAAACATGTATATCCTTTATGACTGTTGGAATATCCCAAGAAAACACACTCCTTTGAATGAAAATCAAACTTATGAGAGTTATAGGGTCTCAAAAAGGGAAAACATGCACAGCCAAAGCTTTTAAGGAATTTATAGTCTAGAAATTGAAGGTGAAGTAAGAAAAAAGGTGATTTATTTGCTAAAACTGGTGTAGATAACCTGTTGATAAGGTAAGTTGCAGTTTAAAAGGCATAGTCCCAAAACTTTAATGGCATTTGTGCATGAGATAAAAGAGTGAGACCAGTTTCAACAATATGTCTATGTTTCCTTTCAACTGAGCCATTTTGATGGTGAGTGTGTGGACAAGTGAATCAGTGAGTGAAGCCAAGGCTATTGAGATATTTTGTGAAAGGTAAAAACTCACCACCTCCATCTGTTTGGACAGAAATAATTTTGTGATTCAACTGCAATTCAATCATGGTTTTAAAGTTCTGAAATGTAGAAAGTGTGTGAGATTTGAGTTCCAGAGGATATATCCATGTGTATCTAGAATAAGCATCCACACAAGTAAGAAAATAGGTATATCCACTAGAGGATTCAATTGGTGCAGGTCCCTAAAGATCACAGAAAATTAGTTCAAGAGGTTTAGTATATGTCATTTGAGATGCAAAAGATGGCAGTCTATGAACCTTACCAAGACAACAAGCAGTACAAAAATCTGACAAGCTTTTATTTGGTAATTGTATATTGCAAAGTTTGATAATACTTTGGAGCACCTCATGATGAGGATGTCCAAGTCTGCTATGCCAGATACTATACATGGAAGGAAAAGACTGAGTAGAACTAGATGTTGAACTACTAGGTAAATGTTCAACATTATTACATTGAAAATTACGGAAATTGAAACCAGCTGAGGGACCTAAATGAAAAGAGGCAGAGTTATTAGTTTGTGCTTAGTTTGTGCTGGAACTTTATTGCAAACAGTGTTGACACTAGAATTTTGAGAGACAGGAGCAGCAGTGGTCTTGAATGAGTTGTTGTGCTCAAATTGATAGAGACCATCATGTCCTAGAATACCTCTTAAAAGCACCTTAGAAGAATCCTAAGATTTGACAAAACAGTGATTAGGATGAAACTCAAAGTAAACATTGTTATTCTTAGCAAACTGACTCACACTAACAAAATTTTTGGTTATAGAGGGAACAAGAAGGAGATTATTCAGTTTTAAAGTAGTTTGAGGATGTAAAGGAGAAGTAAATTGTAAGGAACCAACAGAGGTAATAGCCAAACCTTGTCCATTTCCAATATGGACCTGATCAGAACCTGAAAGAGACATGGAATCCATGAGGTTGGATGCATAAGGGTGACATGATGAGTAGCACCTGAGTCAGGGTACCAGACATTGTTGAATGAGTTGTGTGAATTTGAGCTAGTTAAGAAGGCCAGAGGAGCTTGACCTCTCTGATTCCCAGCCTGAGACTGTGTAGGATGCCTAAGAAACTGTCCAGAATTCCGAGGACGTGACATGTTCTGCATCCATACATTTGGAGCCGCACCATAGCCTCCTGGTGAGCCATAGGGACTGTAGTAATCATATTGTGGGGCAGAGAAACGATAGTGACAATAGCTTGCATCATGACCAGTTTTTGAACATATTTGGCACTTAACAGAAGATCTTCCACCAAAACGGCCACCACGTCCTCTGAATCTACCACCAAAACGGCCACCACGTCCTCTGAACTAGCCTTTTCTTCCTCCAAAATTAGGGCTACAGTTAGGAAACTGATTGTTTCTGGTGCCATTAGTATAATTGTGGTTTTGAGGATTAGGACCATGAGATTGAGATTCTGACTTTGCAGTTTCAGTGAGATTAACTGAAACAGGTTCAATGATAGCAGCTTTCTTGAACTTCTCATTTCTAGATTCTTGTGTGAGAAGTTGAGATTGAAGTTCATCTAAAGAAACAACCTCAGATTTTGCATTCACACTATCAACAATAGGGTCAAACTCCTCAGGAAATGCTTCAAGAACAACTTCAATTAGGTCCCTGTGAAAGACTGGATCTCCAATTGAAGCAAGAGACTCTGAAATTACGCGAATTCGAGCAATGAATTCAACAACAGTGCGTGAACCTTTCGTAATAGATCTAAGTTCAGATTGAAGTTGACGTGAACGCGTCTTCATCTGCGTGAAGCAGTAACTGTGAATCTCATCCCAAACCTGCCACGAGTGGCGAAGGAGAACGAATCGCGAAAGCAGCGAAGGTGAAATTGTTGAAAGAATCCAAGTGCATAACAATGAATCTTGTTCTTCCCATTCAGTGTAAGCAAGATTCTCCGTTCCTGCTTCGCGCGCTGCATCTGTGAGATAAACCAGTGGAATCTCAGGTGAAATCACAAATTTCATCATCTTTGTTCCGCGAAGAACACCTTCGACTTGTTGCTTCCATTGAAGGTAGTTCGTATCATCAAGCTTAACAGAAATTACTTGTTTGAAGGTTTTGGATGCTGCAGCAGTTACGCGTTGCGCATCAGAGGGAGTAGGAGAAGGTGTAGCAGAAGACATGGCTATGGATCAAGAAGCTCTGGATACCATATTAGAATTGAAAATATGTTTATTATATCATATTATGTGATGAGAATGTACATTTATATAGGTAGTAGGAGTCTCCTAGTTAACCCCTAATTAATAAGGAAGATTAATCAATACAATGACTAGTGGAGTTAAACTAAACAGTCACAGCTTTTCAATATCTCCACTAAGTCATTAATCAAGCTTATTCTAACAAGATGATGAAATCAAATTTGTAGTTGAGGAGTATCAAGTATGCAGTCAACATGGTTATGAATACCGCCGAAAATTTCAAGGCAGCAAGGGAAATGAAATCATATGCTGAAACATCTTAAAAGACTAAAGATTCATCAAGTTAACATAAAGGGGGGAAGAAGGATAACCACCAACATATACTCTAGAACAATGCTTATTACCCTGTTGAAGAAGTTCAAATATGGGTGGAACTTGACCAGACCTACTATGACTAGATTTGTTACTACTAATTTGGTTCTAGTTTGTATCAGTGGACTAAAAGCAACATTGATAAGTATGTTTCGGTCAAATGAGTGAAAATCAAGTAGGTTCGGATCTTGACAAGAGGGAAGAAAAGTAGCAAACATTATTTTAGAAAGTTTGCTTCAGAAGAATGTAATCATATGCCCCAAGTCAGTCATAGTCTCATGGATGTTATCACCTCCATGATCATGAAGATGACCTTGGAGGATCGGACATTAGAATGAATGAGCCCTTGTTTTTATTTTTGAAATTTTTTAACTTAGGAACTTACGATTTTATTAATTCATGTATGATTGGTATTTATGTAGTTTGATCTGGTGGTTATCTGTGGGCGCTACAGCGGTGCATAGCAGCCAATGGACACCACTGCGCCGTCCATATTGTTGCGGTTGTTAGCACCCAGGAAAAATTCAAACCAACAGTCAGAAATTAAATATTTGGGCTTTTTTGGGGGTATTTCAGGGATATCATATTAAAACACTCCAGAGCATATGTGTCTTGCATGAAATTTAAGGCTTTGTTCCCAGACTCTTGTGACAAAACCTGAAAACGCCAAAATGTTAGGGCATTGTTCCCAATTAGTCCAGAAATTCTAGGCGTCTCTCTCTGGCGATTCTCTTTCTAGCGATGTCCTCTCTCTGGAGATTCTCTCTTGAACTTCTCCTTGCATCTCCTGTAATTCTGTCTCACGTGCATTTGAGTATATTTTAGTGCTTCTGTCTCTCTGCATCTCAAAAGATTCCTGGCACGATCTGCTGCCAGCTTCAGTGACCTGTTGCCTATCTCATTCCTAGGCAAGAAGCTTCTATTTGAATTTTAACGTTTAGTCAATTTAGTTACTTTAAGCCTTACAGGATTAACCTTCTTGGTTAGTGATTAGTGGTTACCACAACTTTTGTTGGTATTTACTTGTATGTTTGGTTTAACACACCTATGACTTTTTATTGTTAAATATGAATTTTGAGTCATTTTTATCATTTTTGAGAATCACTATGTCTGTAGTAAAAATCATTCATGAATTTTCACTATCTACCACTGTTATCAATCCGGAATAGAAGACGAGCGTAGTGGCAGACCCCATAAACACAACAGCAAGATAGCAAATAGCGGGATGACTACTATTTTGAATTTTCATACATACATGTAATATATTGTACACAAAATTGATAACTAGTAGCAAGTTGTAATTGATCAGTGAGATGGTAAAAGATAACAGTTGAAGTGTGAGTGGAGGAGCCCAATGCTGTTCTGTTGTATCTTAATTGCACAACTCCTAAAATAGTAAAATACCATGACCAAAAAGCCCTAACGTGTAATTTAAGGGTTTTTTTTTATATCACATTCTTAGTTGAGGGGCTATAGCCTATAGAGGCTAGGGGCTGCTTGGCTCTGCTAAATTGCTGTAGCACACTATTGACAACACTGCTATCTACTATGCCATTTTGCAGTGAGCCACTATCCAAGATTGATAACATTTGTTTGATCTTATCTATTATTGGTGCACTGTGAGTCTCTAACACTTCTTTCTGGTTATTTGCTAGCTACTTTGATTTATTATGAAGTGGAAATGTTAGAACTTTTGTTGTCCTGATGGTAATATATTTTAAAGTATATATGTATAGGACTTTTAGGTCAACTTTTACACGTTTAGGGGTTGAGTCTACAGAGGCTTCACGACTTTACCTAAATTCTTGAATTTTACAACCTTTATATAGACAATCAATGACCAAAAAGGCAGGTCCTAAATGCATCACAAGCATAGATGCTATTAAACCACCGACCATGGAGGGACAGTGATTACTTTCAAACTTCACATATTGAAATGATTCATTTATTGATTCTTAAAACTTGAAGGCAAAAGCATACAAAATATAAACGCAAGAGTTTGTTCCTATTTCCAGGCACCAGAAAGAATAAAAAAGCATATATTCAGTAATCAAAGCATGGCAAAAGTCCACAAGTGAGGAGCATATTTTCATTCATCGAAAAGCACATGATTAATGAGATTTATATGTTCCAAAACCTCATAAAGAATATTAAGA
Organism: Medicago lupulina; assembly: GCA_958299785.1. Classification (NCBI taxonomy): domain Eukaryota; kingdom Viridiplantae; phylum Streptophyta; class Magnoliopsida; order Fabales; family Fabaceae; genus Medicago; species Medicago lupulina. The sequence continues at coordinate 51,821,797 of OY283145.1, forward strand.
AGTGCCCCATGTTAGATCCTTAGAATTACTAAAAACCATAACAGATACGTGTAGATCACTCTATTTAGAATTAAGTGTTTCGATAAATTCTAAAACTGAAACATTAATAGAAACCACTTTTGAACTGCACAACATACTCATGCAAACTCCGCAAAAACAGATAAATTGGAACCAAAGCCTATTAGCATTTCGATGAAATAAAACGAATAAAGTCGCTTTACCTTTAAAAATAAAATCTTATTAATGTACCAAATGCCAACTTTATTTTCAATTTTAAATTTTAGACAACTCTACATAGCTAACACTAACACACATTCATAAAATAACCAAAAAAAATCTATTACATAACAACAACAACCAAGTCTTATCCCACTAAGTCAGGTTGACTACATGGATCAAATGACGCCACAATGTTCTATCATAAATCATATCTCTAGGTCTTTCTTAATAATTTCGCTTATAACTTTTCAATGTCTTTGCCTCTTGCGATTTAACAACTATCCTCCAACTGATCTACTTTACAACAACAATAACTACCAATCCATACCCCACTAAGTGAGGTCGGCTACATGAATCAAATTACACCATAATGATGCTATCTTTCTTAATAGTTTCCAACTATCACCCATCTAATCTACTCTATTGTCTTCTCTCCGTAGCCCAAACCATCTAATCTACAATAGATCATACCCCAACTCTCTAATGTTTTCATCCATAATCCTATCTCGTCTAGTCTTACCAAAAATTGTACATAGACAAGAAATCAAAATTTATACACACAAACACATTAAAAGAAGATAGCATCATACCTTGTTTGTCAAGGGTCTTTTAGGAGGCTTGTAACTTTTTTGAGAAAGCAAGAAAAGTATGACCACCAAGAGAAAAACTTCAATAAATAAATGTCCTTCAAACATAAGATATAAAAAACAAATCAAATTAATTAATCAATTAATCATTAATCATCCTCTATCAATAAAGTAAAAAGTAAAAGATAATTAAGTCCATAACAAGAAATATTACCACCAAAATTATATCCAAAAACTATAGCTCTTGCAGAAGGAGCATCTAAAGCATATGTAACCCAATTTAATGTAGTGTTCACGAAATTAACAACAGCTGAAGCCATCGTTAGCTTAATATATCAATCAAAATGTCAATGAATCCTTCAATTTCACTCATGCATGTGAATTTTCCACTAGTCAAATTTCATGAAATTCTCAAATCATGAAAAGTTTAAATCCTGCAAAGTATAAGGAAATCAAATATAAGCATTCCAATTAACAAATTGAATCGAAAAAATTGATTTTGAATCAGAATCTAAGAGGAATTGAATTGATGAATCGAAACGACGTGACCTACCTTATGATTGAGAGTAAAACGACGAGAGCTTGATTCGATGCGAGATTCAGAAATGATAGGAAGAGAAAAAGAAGAGAAAGAGAAAAATAATATTTTAATTTAACGGCTACGATGCTGCCACGTCAGATCTCGTTACCCATAACTTAATAGTTGTCATTATGCGGCGTCTGTCTTCTATCTGGATTCACTTCTTCTTGGCTGCTTGTTTCGGTTTTGATAGTTTCTTTTCCTTTTTTTTTTTTTTTTAACTTTCAAACAAAATTTGACTTTTCTTCTTTTGGAGTTGTTTCCTTTTGACAATTCTTTTCAAGTTTTGAAAACACAAGAAGTGAGTGTTAATGATCTTCTAGCTGAAAAGGTACATATGGCAAGGAGGCCACATGAGTGGGTTGATAGATTGGTGCATGTCCTCTAATGTTATGAGCAGTGGCGTAGCCAGGATCTTGGATCAGGGGGTTCAGACTTTTCAATTCTATAAAGGTCAAATATCATATACGATCTTTAAGTTAGATGTTTATAACAATTTAGTAGGGCGGGAAATGAGTCCAGTCGAGTTGAACTCGTCTGAGCTCGATTCGACTCGATAAGAATTGACTTAGCTCAAAACTCGAGTCGAGTTCTATACGAACAATTTTTTTAACTCAAGTTTGACTCATTTAAAGTTTACGAATAACTCGGTTCAGCTCGTTAGGTCAACTCGTTTGCTCGAGTAACCTAATTTTTTTAACTCGAGTTCAACTCGTTTAAATTATTTTTATACATTAAAATGACATTTATTTGGAACAGAATATACACAAATTAGAGACCTAGAGATCATTAAATAACGGGTTTTGTTAAAGGCACATGTTAAGGAAACCAAAACTAAACACGTTACATTGAAAATAACATCGGTTGATTTCTAAAAAGTTGAATACACAATTTTCTAACACACAAATTTTATATTTGTGTTCTTAAATAATAGCCTAAGAACACTTTTAACATTTTCTTCAAATAATTATGTAATATATATGTTAGACTTGAAGCTATTATCAAAATAACCACAAAGGGCCGTTCCTAGCATTTTCGGGGCCTTAGGCATAGTTTGAAAAGAAGGCCCTTAGATAATACATCATAAACTTTTTTAGTTTCTTGTTATGATTTTATTAGCGTTTCATTTCGTTTTTTTTTCTCGCTTTTCACTACAGGATAAAAAAAATTCAGCAACATCTTCAAATAAATTAAATACTCCATAGAAACCAAAACTAAACAAAATACCATAGAATTGGAGAACAATTGCTCTTGCGAAGTAGACTGAAATTTCTCTAGTAGGACCATTTTTCAACTAAAATATAATTTGTTTAGTTGTGAAGATTTTTCCAATTTTTTAGATAATAAATATCAAAAATATTTTTTATATTAGTGAGACACATTATTAGGAACAAAGGGCCCTAAAAAATACCACAAGTTTCTTGGCACATTATTATGAACAAAAGTTTTATTTGGGAGGGTGTACATAGAGAACTTTGTTTTATATACGGTATATATAACAAATTCCACTAAAATGGCCAAAACAATACAGCTCAGTCTTCCATGTCAATTCTTCGGGCTTGTCTGTTGGTGTATTTTACTACAGACACCCCCCAAAATCCAGATCTTGCTATATACACCCCCTCTAGTAAAAAAAAATTTTAGGGCCCCTACAGGCATGGGCCCTAGGCCATCGCACTCCCGGCCTATGCCTAGGGCCGGCCCCACATTTGCCTAGTGTTTACGTCTTGACTCTGATTGATTAAAATCATGTCATTATTTGGTGATTTAACTATAAATTAAAATCATTCCAAAAGGTATTTTTTTTGAGTGATTTAACGATAAATTAAAATGTTAATAATACCTTGGAAAAGTTTTTTTTTTTAGGGACCTTGGAAAAGTTAAAGAAATTAAATATATTAGTAAATCAAATAAAATAAAAGGAAAAGATGCAAACACTTGGTCAGTGTTCTGCAACAAAAGTAGTCACTAAAGGACAATGGTAGAGGTTGGTCAGTAGGTGTAGGCATGAGTACAAGTGCAGGTGCAGCTTTTACGGTCACAAAAGAGAGAGGTGGTGCAATGAGAGGGTTCAAGGGTTATATTTCAGGGTGTTCAACAGAGAAAACATAGCATAATTGGGGTAAATCCAAAAAGTTGAGCGGGTTCACTTGAATCCCCTGGGTAATAGGTAGCTCCGCCACTGGTTATGAGACTCTAGATTTTGCGACCTTTTTTTAGAGAAGATGAAAAATCAACCATGAAGAACACTGAAAGGTTCGTTGCGTAATACGGTGAGGGAAACCATAATGAATTCCACAAACTCCAATCGTCCCTTTTATCTTTGATAGGAACAACATTTATGTTGTATTTCTCCCTCCCACCAAACTTGATACAAATTAAACATAGGCAAACATGAAATGATGTTTCTATGATAAGTTATATTGGCTTCACCTGATGTTATACTAGCTGATTTTATGTCTGGATATTTTTTCGTTGTTGCACAACAACATTGACTAAAATTTGTGTTTGGTCATTGAGATTGTTCTTGTACTTGAAATAAGCACAATGAGAACACTCGATTCGAGAGAGCTAAACGATCAAGTTCTAGTGACCCTTAGGGTGATAGTTATATATAGCTCCTGTTGGCCTCCTTTTCTGTAACAACTTCTTAGTAGTTATCTGGTTAGTTTCATATTATGGGGGCGCGCATGCTTATCTTTATGGGAATCTTCCGCGTGAAGATAGGGAGAAGAGGGTGGTTCCTTACTTGGTGGCACATTTTATTTTAGTCTTATCTAGATCTATAATGGTCCACGACCCCCAAAGCATGATACATGGTTATAGGAGAAGTGCTTTAAGGAAGTTCATGACGGTCCACAACCCCAAAAGCATGAGCCATGGTTAGAGGCAAAGTGCTTTAAGGAAGTTCAAGGTGAGGTCTCCATCAGAGGCGACATATCTCTGGGCGATGAGTTCCTAAATCTAATCCAATGGTCAAGAATCAACGACAATTCATTTTGGTTGTCGTGTCACTTTCCTTTGGAGACAACTTTCTCTCTCCGACACATGTCTCAGTTGTATGGTTCCATCCTTTTGGTGGCCCAAGGTGACGTTTGGTTTTGGATTTTTAAAGCTTTTTCGCGTACTCCCCCCCCCCCCCCCCCCCCTTTTCTTCTTTCTCATTTCTTCTCCAGTGCTTTCTCCCTAGACCTTTTTCCTTCAATAGAAGAAGTGATGCTATTGAGCTCTTTTGTCAAGTATCCTTCTTCTATTTTACTCTCATTGTTTTTAACTTTGTTCGTTTTTTGGGGCAATGGTTGTGCTTGTGAAGTGTACTGATTCTGGGTGGGTTATTAGTTCAGTTTCTCACGAAGAGGGGGTTAAGTTGTATAACAATTGTATAAGAAATGTGAGGCATCCAGATGGGTTTATAGATTGGGTCGTTTTTCTACAAGGGTATGAAGGGTATCTTATGTTGGGGGATTCTTCAAGGGGTTCGGATGACTCTGATAGTACTAGTGATAGTTTCGGTCGAAATAGTGTCTGCATTTTACTTTATTGCGTCACCGGGACCATGTAATTAAAGCATTGGTCATTCCATGTCTTCCGGCGAATTTGAAGTGGAGACATTTGCTAAGGACGTCGTTCGTTTGGCCTCTCATTACACGGATGAGAAGCTGATTGCTTTTTTCAGAACTAAGATCGATGTTTCGTCTACTAGGAGGGAAACAAGTGTTATCTTAGAACCTTGTAGGCCAGGCGCGGCGTCCTTGGCGGGTGAAGGACGAGATATTCCACATATACTCCGTAGTTTTTGTGGATTTGGGTGTTATTTCCCGTTACTCCTTTTGAGTTAGACGTTCTCAAGGCCCTCAATGTTGCCCCGTCACAACTTCTTCTAAACAGTTGGGCGCTCATGAGGGGTTTCAAGATTTTGTGTGAGGTTTTAGGGTTCACGCCCTCTATGGGCATGTCCTTCACTTTCTATGGTACAAAGTGGGTGGATAAGCGGTCTTAGGTATCTATAACTGCTCATCCTAATATAAATTTGTTCCTTACATATGTTTCTCATTATAAAAACTAGAAGGAGAGGAATTTTCATGTTCATGGAGCCAAAGATTGTCTTGAGGCTGCTTTGGTTGTTGGTGGGTGATGTGCAGATTAGGCAAGTTACCAAATCGTTTACCAAGTAATAAAGTGATAAGTAGAGTATTGTATGTCGTTTCGTCCAAACAATTCACGTTACTTATTTTTAGTTGACAAATAAAATAAAAGAGTTAAATGGTTAGAGATTTGCAATATTTATCTGTTTGTAACAGAGCAAGTTACCTGTTTTGGTTGCAGAAAAGTAAGCAGTGGTTAGGATTATTCGAATCCCCCTATTTATATTGTTGGATATTAAATAACAGTCATGTCACGTTTATCTATTCTATGTAGACTATACAAGTGATGAGGTCGTTGGGACGTTACTAACCTAGCCGGAGATGCATGATAAGTGCCAGAAAGTAGTATTTCAAATGATTACTAGATTGATGACCCGTGCGCCGCACAGGTCTTATGAGCTGGAATAACTATTTAATTATGTAATTTTAACTCATCTCATGGAAATAATTGTTTAAACCAATATTCTGTAAGAGAAAATTAAAGGTGATGGAAAAGTTGGGATAAGAAGCGGGGGCGATGTTAGCGGTTTGCTAGTAAGGTGTAATTAATTAAAGATTAGTGTCATGAATATATATTTTAAAAACGAAATTAATTCAACCAAAACTTGTGTGGCGTAATGGCAAAAATAGTGGATAATGAGCATCTGCAATCGGGTTCAACTAATATTACAGTTATAATAAATATGAAACAGTAAGTTAATAAAATGCAATTCCTTAATTTCACTAAATAATCTATAATATTCAAAGAAAGTCAATAAAGCTTTGAAAACAAAAAAAAAATAGAAATCAATATCTCAAAAAAATTTATAAAAAAAAGAGGCAAAGATACAATATAAGAAGGTGTCTCAATATAATTCACAAAGCATAGGATGGAAAGATTTAGGAATTAGTAACTAATATAGAGAAGAACAACAATCACGTAATAAAAAAAAAAATCAAATTGATAATTATAGAATTTGGATGAGTGGCCAAGATTTTTTTTCAAGTTTATCACTCACTCATCATCTCAATAAACATTCCCAAATGCCTCGAGTGCTATCTAATATATTGCAATGAGAAAATAGTTAAATAGTTAATGAATAAAAGCTAAATTTAATGGTTGCTATAAACTCATCACCAATTATTCAGCAGAGACTGTAGTGAGCTCTAGCTCAATAACAACAAGCATATACAAACCTACACTTTAACTCAAGCATAATACAAACCTATAATAGCTTGTTTTCGTTATTACATAAACTCTATTGATATGTAAAAAAAAAATACTCTATTGATAATCTCACGCTTCCTACATAGAAATTTATAATAGACCTACAATTCTACTCATAATAAAACACCAATGTTCAATTTCCTTCATGTATCCACTGCTAGATAGCACTACACAAAAAATAGCACTGCAGTCATGTTTGATGAAGGTTTAGGAGTGCATCCCCTCCCCTACCAAGTAATTATAAAGCATGTACACATTCTCACCACCTCTTCTCTTGTATACAAAAGACAATTGACATCATCCATTTTTCCTGCAATGAAATTATATTTAGAAAAAGAAAAGAAAAAACATTAACCTGAAAAGCCATAGATTAAGAAAGCTAAACTAATAATCTTTCAATAGTTTCTATTAAGAGATTTTTCAAAGAGCAGAAGGTGAAGACAATATATAACAAAAAAAATGAAAATTTAATCGTTATCCAAATTGAAGACTTCACATGCATTTGTGACAACAATGAATTCAAGTATTGGATTGCTTCATCCAACATTCAAGAACAAACAAAAGAAATATAATGAATTTCAAGCCTAGATATATAGCTACATGTACGATATTATGGAAGAATGACCAGCCCAAAAAAAAAGAGAAACAATAAAAGAAAAGAAAGTAAAATACAACATTTTATGCAACTTGTACCACTCTTTCAAACCTAGATACACAACTACATGTATAATATTATAAAAGAATGACCAACCTAACTAACATACATTTCTTCATGGATTTGGCAATTTTTCTGAAAGATAAAGAAACTAAAATAATTGAAATTTATAGCTACTCAGAAACTGAAAAGTTCAAGTGAAAAGAAACCAAAAACTAACACGCATTTATAGATTACACAAAGATAAAGAAACCAAAAATTAAGGAGATAATTCAATACAATCCAAATAATAGATAATTGATGAAAGAAGATGTAACAAATGCTAGCAAGTTTAAACCTACAGGAAAGTATAGAATCAGATCACGTATTCACGGCAAGTGGATTTCAGGCTCTACTTGAGCTCCATACAGTTGATGTCACTAAACAAAAAAATAGCATAAAATAAACACCAGTTCCATAAAATATATATGCACAACAAAAAGACAAAATTTACAATCAAAAACCTCTCAATTCTCTACAAATTGCTAACCTTAGATGCAGATAAACAATGTTGATAAATATACAACACTTATTTAAAAAAAGGAACTCCAACCAATGGTACATAATCTCTTATTTAAAAGTAACTTACAATCAATAACCATGGTTCAATGAAATGGATAAAATCAAATATTTGGAGGCAATGAGTCATCGAAATGAACACAAAAAATAAAGAAGGCACAATTTTATACAACACAAAAGGTGAAGGGACATTGATATTTTGGAAATGAAAACCTGCAGAAAATTTTGGTCATGGTTTGCCAAAAAACTGTTGCTGCTATTTTATACTCTTCTATTTTCAAAGTCTCATCTCCTTGAAGTAAACTATTGTATTCTCTAAAATTCATTTTCCTTCGTTCTCCCGAATACTTACTCTCACTAAATATTTCGTTGTTCTTATTCCCTAGTAGAAGACACACAAATAATCTTGCTAAATGATGAGTGCCTTCAAATTGAACAAAAAAGAAACATTGTCAAGGCACGTCTAAAGTTCAATGACTATGTGTACAAATTATATATGAATGAATGTTCAATGAAATTTGACTCTTTTTTTTATATACTGTGTACAATGTCAAGAAGACTACATTAGCACTAAACTACATGCCCATGAGTAAAGTTCCAGTTGTGTCTCCCAAACCATTTTTAATGTACATGCATCATATAATTTATTAATGCTTATATTCTTAGATTTTATATGCAAAACATACAACCATGACTTTGACCATGGAATGACACAAAATGATGTTATAAAAAAATAAGATAAATAGTGTTAATATTGTTGGAGGACAGAAAATAAATACAGTGAAAGTAGTATAAAATTATTCTATCAGCAGGACAGACATCAAAACCAAAACATGTAAGGCTCGTGTGAGACTATTCATCCATTAACCACCAGCAAGCTTACATATGAAAGATGAATAGAAGAGTGTAAAGCAAAGGATATTCTTAATTGGAAATTCAAAATAGAAGGATAGATATGTAACCACAATAGAATCTTTGTTGTATTTGTATAATGTACATCCAATCAAAGCTGCAAATCAACAACTAATATTAAGTAAGAAAATTACATTTCTCAAGAACAATGAAGGAAAGCAACTGTTAGAATTACAATCAATTTTTTTTGTAATATATGATATGTCAATCAAATTCAACTTATTTTTTAAAATAACCAAAATCCAACAACCTTTGAAAACTAATTGTCATATGCTCATATTTAAATTCTAAACAATCAAATTGTCATGATATATTAATTTTTTCCAAAACTCAAAAGGCAGAAATAATAAAGATATTGATTCATACCATTTTATCTGCGCGCAACAACAATCTTCAGCGGACGGTGGATTGAAGTGGAGGCAAAGAGGGTGGTTTTAAATTATACTATCATCATACCATGCGATCTCATCCCCTTGCCAATACTCTCTTTTAATGCAGTCAAACAACACTATAACAAACAATAAAAATAAGAAATCAAAATTGATATCAGATGATTTTCCAATGTCAAAACCAAACAAAATTAAATGATTCAGTTGTTGTCAATTTCATAGTGAATGATATGATACCATAAGAGAAGCGAATCAAACCATTACCTCAACAGTTGAAATCGAATGTCTCCGAAATGTTATCCAAGGCATGGAAGAATCTAGATGCTCTGCGATTACCTCCTCCACTGGAGAAGAACAACCTTGCTATCACAATAGGTTGGTCGATTAAGAGGTAGCCATAAGGTGAAGCGCGAGAATGGGAGGTTAACCGCGATGTTGAGGCGGTGATTGATGGTTTCCATGAAGATCGACGAAGGGAGGATCAAACCAGAGATGAAGGCACCTTAAGGAGAGAGATAAAACCAGAAAAGAAGAAGTTGCAGAGGAGATGGGGAGAGAAAGAGAAAGATGAAGACAAAACTCTTAAATCTTTTATAATTTCGTAGTTTTCTAGTTTATGAAACAAAACTTATTACCACTCCATTACTCAGAACGATATAGATTGTTGAAGGGCTTAGAATATCGCACCAGTCCATGTGGAGACGATAACATAAATACTTACTTTTGATACTACATCAATGCACCTGTTGATCACACAATGATCCTTACGTGTGGGGTATATACTATCTTAGTTGACTATATCTATCCTCTTATGTTTGGTTGAACCTGCTGGTCACACGGTGATCCTTATGTGTGGGGTCTTACCATCCCAAAGGTAATTGAAAGCATAAACTTAAATTGGTTTTCCAAGATTTCCCAAGGCAATGAAGGTCAAGGTTCATGTAGGTCTATCCATCTATGATTCTTAGGACACTCATAACACACACTCTCTCTCTCTCTCTCTCTCTCTCTCTCTCTCTCTCTCTCTCTCTCTCTCTCTCTCTCTCTCTCTCTCTCTCTCTCTCTCTCTCTCTCTCTCTCTCTCTTAGTAGTTATACAAATAGGCAGCCCTATCAGCGTCTACTTTACCAAGGGTTTAAGAGAATGGTTCTACTAGGCTACAACTTATTTCCTTCAAGTAGACACTTGTTTCCTTATTTATAACTAGTTACATCCTAGGTTCAACAAATTTTACTCAATATTAATAATGTCACCTCCTAAGTACTTACTAGTAGGGTCAACTCGCTTTCAGTATCTTTCATTAGCTATAACTAATTACTTCCTAGATAGATAGATATTAATACAAGATATAAGCATCATGATATTAATATCAATATTATGTCATGTCACAACCTAAGTATCTAATCTAGGGTTGCCCTACTACAAAAATAAACTAAATTCCTAATAAAACTAAATAGCAAACAAAAAATAATTAAAATATAAATGACATTAAATTAAATAAATATCAAACAAAAATAAATAGATGTTTATCTTATAACTCTAACCTGAAAAGAATTAGCTACACATGGTAACTAAAAATAAATTACTAATGATAAAAACATATCCCAAAAAATCAAGGAGAAGATAGAAACTCCTCCGAAGCTCTATAAATGTCTTCCTCTTGAACTGCTCCAGTTCTGAACGAGAAATTATGAATGAGGAATGCTGATATTTATAGAGAGTTTTTATTTGAGTTTGGGCTAAAAGTGCGGGCTTTACCCACAAAAGCAGAAAAAGACGCTTGCTCCCCGCGCTTTTAAGATCCACGGGGCGCATAGGCAATCGTTCTAATACTCCTCATTTTATGACTTGTCATCAACGGGGAACACAAGTTTCCTTTGTACTGGACATGTGATCCCGCCTCTGTTACTGGTAACGACTATGAGAATCCTAACCTCCGCTAACATTCTTTATTTATTTTTATTGTTCCAAATAAGTAAGGTGAATTGTTTAGTTGAAACGACAATCCATGTGGATACGATACTTTACCTACACTTTATTACTTGGTAAACGATTTGGTATATTTGCCTAAACTTGACCATCAAGTTTCGGGTGCCGCTGCTGTAACGCGCGCTTTGAACTATTTTATTTATTTAATTATTTGATTGAGTTTAGAGTCTTTTTAAATAATTTATTTGATTTATGGTGATGTGTGTTATTTTTGTGTTATATGTTGGTGTTTTAGTAGCATATTATATTATCATATATATGTTATTTGGTGTAGAGATATTATGTTATTTGGTGTAAAAATATATTTGTTATGTGGTGTAGAAATACTATGTTATTTGTTATAAAAATATATGTGTTATTTGGTGTAGAAATATATCTGTTATTTTGTGTAAAAAAATATATTGTGTTATTTGTTATAGAAATATGTTTGTTATGTAGAGCTATATTTGTTATAGAAATATGTTTGTTATGTAGAGATATATTTGTTATAGAAATATATTCGTTATTTGGTTTGAAAATATATTTGTTATTTGTGTAGAAATATATATATATATATATATATATATATTATCTAGTGTAGAAATATATTTGTTTTAGAAATAATAAGATATGATGATGTAATATAATATATATTTTGATGATGTGTGCTTTTATGTATTTTTAGTATTATCTTATTTGATTTATAATATAATATATTTAATTAAATATGGGTTGTTACATAATTTTAGATAATTTGAGGGAAGGAGTAGAAATAAGATTAGATGAGTAAGAGAATATAAATAAGAGAATTAGGGTTAGAATTATTTAGTACGTGATATAACTTTTGAAGAAACCTAGAGAAAAAGAGAGGAGGCGCGAAGGAGAGAAGAAAAACCTAAGAAGAACGCAGCTTGATTCAGGAGACCAAATTAAGGTAAGGGTGAGCCTAGCTTTCATTATATTAAACTGTAATTCAATTCAATTATGATTAACAAGAGATGGATGAGTTTTTGAGAGAATTAAGAACTAGGTTAAGGTGAATGAATTAAAAGATGAAGTTGAAAGGTGAGAATTAATGAAAACTAGTTTAGGTTTCGAATTGAGTTTCTAGTCTTAAAAAGAGTGGATAATCTAGTAGGTTAATGAATAATTAATGTTCTAATGATAGGATAATCATAGGGTGATGTTTAAGGTCATGTTTTGAGGGTATTGGATCGAAAACGGAGTAGAAAAGGTTTCCCCAAGGCGAAACCGCAACTGAACTGCGATTTTGCTGTCGCTGTGCAAAACACGTTACTTGTCGTCTCAGTTTAACAAGTTTAAGTTCCGAACTGGGTTTAGGTGTCTTCATGAAAGTTGTAGATACAGACGTTAGCTTTCACTAGCCTTTAGAGTGACTCAATTTAAGCTTTTAGAACTCTAGATATGATTAAAATACTACAAAGGGGTCAACAGGCTCGTTCTCTTTTCGATTTTCTGTAACCGAAAAACTAAAATAAAAACTGGGACTTTTCTGTTCATAATTAGCTTTTGATGTCTTCACAAAAGTTGTATATAATTGAGTTAGCTTTTTAATGGCTTCAGATTGACTCAAAAATGGTTTGTGAATCTTCAGTTATGATAAAAACACTCCAAGTAGGTCTTGGAAAAAAACAGCATTATCTGTTTCACGTTCTTGTGTCTTTTTCATACATTTCTGTTCCGAACTGGGTCTTGGTGTAAACATGAAAGTTGTAGATAATTGAGTTAGCTTTCTAATGGCTCTGGAGTGACTAGAAAATTATTTGTAGATTTTGAGTTATGATGAAAATAGTCCAAGTAGGTCTTGAGAAAACTTTAAGAAAACTTAGCATAACTAATCCCAAGTTAGTCCAAAGACTTAGGGTTGGTTTCCAAACTTCAAACTTAGGTATTAGGGATTTAGTTGAGGTGTTTTATGAGTATTTGGCTTATGTCTTATTTAATCATACTTGATTACTTTTGAAGAATGTTATTGCTTATGAATTATGAATGATGAATGCATAATGTGCTATACTTATAAAGTTAATGTGATGATTTGATGTTGTTGATAATGATTATGAATCATATGTGCATTATGTGAACTATATTGTAATATATGTGATGCCTAAATGATGAATTTTTGATGTTGTTATATGATTGATGATTTGCTGCCATGTTGCTGTTATTATTTAATTAAAGCTGCATGAGTCGGTCTATGATGTGAGATGTTGTCCAATTTTTTGGAGTCATATGAGAAGTGTCGTGATGTCTAAGACGTAAGTGATTGAGTCTCATGCATACTCATTCAGAGATGAGGGCTTATGCCCTGGAGTTTTTACTCACCAGCGACGAGGGCTTATGCCCTGGAGCTTTTGCTCACTAGCGACGAGGGCTTATGCCCTAGGAGTATATTTATGCTCAAAGCGACGAGGGCTTATGCCCTGGATTGGTACCACATGCATATAAGATGTCTAAGATGTTTAAGATGTTAGAGTTGCATAGTCGAGTTGCATAGTCGAGTTGCATTGTCGAGTCGAGTTGTTTAAGATGTTTTGTTATGATGTTCTTTGATGATGACTAAGATGTTTTGTGATGATGATTCTTTGATGATGTTTAAGATGCTTAGTGATGATATTCTTGATGTTGCTTAAGATGTTATGAGATAAATATTTGAGACGTGCTTATATGTTAATTGTTGAATTATCTGTTTATTATATTGTTTGTGAATCTCACCCCTTCTGTTGGAATTGCCGCCTTGTGGGCAAGTGCAGGTAACCAAGATTAGGTGCAGTCGTGTGAGGCATTCCTCACTGTGTCTTAGGTGCTCTGATATGTAACGGGATGGGGAATCTTGTCAAATGCTTTTCTGTTCCTTGCATGTCAATTATAATTTTATAAAGACTAATTTTAGATGAACTTTTGAAATGTTATGAAGAGGCCTCCGTGCCAAGACTTTTAAGATTCCGCTGCAATGTTTTGAGAAGTTTAATAACTATTTTTATGATGAATGAATTGTTATTCATTTCCTTTGAGATGTTTTAAGAAAGTGATACTCCGTTTATGTGAAAACTCTGATTTAATTTACGAAATTTTTACGTTGGGAAAACGGGGTGTTACAGCTGCCGGTGATTGTTGATATTTTCGACTAAGTAATTTAAATTAATTATTCATAATTTTTTTAGTTATTATTAATGAGATGTAATAATATGTCATAATGTTGTTTTTGATGAGATGAATAAATGTGGTAATGATGTCGTTAATTAATGAGAAAAATGTTGTGTTGTGGTATCATTAATTGGTGAGATAAATATTGTTTATGGTGATGCTATTGGTGAGTTAAATATTGTTCATGGTGATGTTGTTGGTGAGTTAAATATTGTCTATGCTGGTGTTGATATTTGGTGAGATATATGTATTGTACGTGTAATGATGTTGAATATTGGTGAGATAAATATTGTATAATTGTGTTGACATTGGTGAGATAAATATATGTTTGAACTATGTACCATGGATGATGATTTATTTTAATATATTGTAGTGGTGAGTCTTCCCTCATGCACCATATCATTGTTAGGAAATTTGGTGAGATTGGTGAGTGTATGCTCAATAACATAACTATGACATACAAATTTGGTGAGCTGAATTGGTACCACATGCACGTAGGTGATAGGAATGAAGTGCATTTTTGCATATAAATGTTGATGTTTGAAAATGCTGAGTTGTGAATGATGGATGAATATTGATGTTTGGAGTGGTGAGTGTTTTGAATTATACACATGAATGACGACAACTGAAAAGTTTACTAATATATAACGTTGTTTAAATGTACCATATATATTTTTAAAGAATGTATTCTCACCCCTACTTTGTTGTTGTGTGTGTTGTGGTATCTGTACTCGTGGGAGTACATATACTCAGGTTGAGAAGTTTTAGCTGCGAGGTATTAGGATGGTGGTGTAGAAAGTTTTATTCCGTCTGATTTATTTACGAAAAATTGTATAGACGATTACGTTGCTCTGATTCTGTAACAACTTACACTTGAGCGATTTTGAGGCTCCGATGATTGCCATTTGGGTGTTCAACATTGTGATATGCTCGACTGGGCCACTCCTTCCGTTGGAAGTGGACCGCGAGGGTGATTTGATTTTTTTTATAGAAATGGCACATTCCAGATCTCCACCGAAAGCATTGGGGATCCAGTTCCTCCGTTTCTTCATTGTTATGGTAGAGCTCGTCCTATTGTTCTTGGATCGTGTTGACTAAAGCCTATAGGGCTTCATTTTGTTGTTGTAGCTTTTGTAGTTGGATTTGAATCGCTACAATGATGTTCGGATTTGCGTCTCCCTTGACCATTGATTTTGTCTAGGGCGATATTGGTTTGAGATCGATGGTGGCCTAGGCCCCATGATGGACACTAACTGTACTTAAAATAAGGACAATGATAACACTCGACTCAGAAGAAATCTAAGTGATCAAGTTTTAGGTCTATATATTTTTGGTCCTCTATGAGTGTGACCCCATGGTGCTATTTATAGCTCCCCTTACTTTATGGTGGCACCTACTCTTTTGGTCTTATTTAGATCTATAATGGTCCAATTCTCTCTAATCTTTATTATGATTCTTTATTACATACAACTATATATATATTTTAAATTAGATGTCACTATTTTGAAAAAATCTATTAAACACACATTATTCTATAACATAATTAATATTAAGCTTAGTCCATAGGGTCATATACCAGTCCAAAAAATTGTTGCCAACACAACAAATTATACAGTTCATTAACTTCTTTATTGTTAATGTAGTAGCCAATTATAATTTTGCAGTGACATTTTAGATTTTCATATCTTGTAAAACACATCAAGGCATATAAGGCTATTAAGACTAATTAAAATCTAAATGAAATATAAGTTGTAAGTGTTTCAACCAACTATTAAAGGTATTCTTATAAGTGGCGAGGATTTATTTAAATTTTTTTGGAAATATGACATTTTTATTAATTAAAGTGATATTAATGACTATTTTATAACCACTAATGTGGAAATTCTTTTTTCTTTTTTTTTGGTTTAAACTCAACACCTTAAAATTAGAAGGTTAAACTCTTATCGATGAGATAGAGCATGAAGTTATAGACGGTGGGGATGAAAAAAAGGGTGTGATATGACTAAATTGGATTCCAAGGCAATGCTTCTAAAATAAGAGAGCAAAAAAATCAATCTAAATAGTAACCGCAAAGTCTATGAAATTAGGGAAAAAATAATTTATTTTTTTTGAGTATAGGGAAAAAATATTGTGTGGCAGCACAATAACTAAATGACAGCTCATGAAAAATCTACCCTAAGGAATATTGCACATTTCTTTTATTAGCACAATAACCCATTCTCATATGTAAGATGTTTCTGCACTCTTCTGTGGGTTCGGTACTCATATAATCGGTGAAGCTTTTGAACCAATTCACATTTGTGATCAATGCATTTAACAACATAAAACCAGTCTGTAATTTGTGGACAATCGGCATCAGTTTCACAATGAATATGTACTGTAATGAAAAAGAAAAAGAAAAGAAAATAATGTTTACTAAAACATGATAAAAGATTGTGTACGAATTACAAAGTAAATATTTTTTTTTAAAAGAATGAGAAACGACTTACCTCCATCAACTTCCGTTATAATAAGAAAGATGGGAAGAAATAGAATCATAGCATAAATAAACTCGAGAATTTCAACCGTATGTTTTCCTCTTTGCATGTCAAAAATAGAATATGATTTGATCTCCTTTTAGTGTATAAAGTTCATGCTCTCCTAAAATTAAATAATAAAGCTGTAAAACCCCTTTATAAAATTATAATCATTATTAAATATCTCTTAAGTATTTGTTGAGCTTGTCTCTTCAACACACCTAGTAGGGGTTAAATAACAAATGTTATAATTATTAATATTTATTCTGTTTTAATTAATTTTTTATTACTTTTTTAACCTTTCACGACAGTAAAAGTTTTTTTTTTTTCTTTTTGAACTATGATAAAGTTATTTGTTGGAATAATGCACCATTTTTTTAACAAGAATAATGCACCAATATTAGAGTGAGAGCATGTATACAAGGCCATAGGTGTGCCAAGACCCACCCCATCCCCTCTCCAAAAAAAATATTTTTGTTCTATTAGTAAAATGATAACAATACATAGGACTTTAAACAGAGTTAAAGCTTGTCCACCCAGTCAATTCTCACTTTATTTTTTGAACAAACTCATCCCACCATCTTCCTGTCCGTTGTGCATGTCCGTACTTACACCGTTTCGCTATTCTCACTATATGTTTATCAATTCATTCCTAGCCATCTTCATCTATCCAACTCTGACTGACGATCCATTATTTAAAGGAGAATTAATACAACTATTATTTTTAATCTATTATTGATGATTCCAATTGAATCACATTGAGAATTATTTTAAATTTTTAAATTGTGTAGTTTAATTTTTTGATGATCAATTTTATGTTTAATGTTTATTACAATATGATTTTTTTGACCCATCCGAGATTTTCTTTTGACTCCGCCACTATTTATACACA
The DNA here is from genome assembly GCA_958299785.1 of Medicago lupulina. Lineage (NCBI taxonomy): Eukaryota > Viridiplantae > Streptophyta > Magnoliopsida > Fabales > Fabaceae > Medicago > Medicago lupulina. The sequence continues at coordinate 51,839,590 of OY283145.1, forward strand.
AGTAGAATGTATGGTAGGATCGATTTATGTTGTTGATAAAATCATTGAAAAAAAATGAATGTGTATTTAATTTTGTAATTGCATGATATACATTCGAATCAATTATATAATTCATATTGATTTAAAAAATAATTCGGTATTGAATGTAAATTAAAATTGATTTTAAAATTATTCATATATCTAATAATGAATTGAAATATGTTCTTAAGGCAGCTTTGTATGTGTCTTATTCCCGTCAAATCATGTATATTGCATTCCTCCTGTTTCGTTTTTCAACATGCCTCTCCTTTGTCTATTTTATCGTGTTCATCGTGGTGTGCCTTTTTCTTGGGCTGAAGTGCACATCTTAGTATCCATGTACTTCAAGGATCCGATTGATTTTTCATGGCTACTTTACCACCATCTCATGTTGCTGATATCAATGTCAGCAGAGAAGAGGTAGTGCTATTTCATCTAGTTATTGCTTCAATTCAGCGATAACTTACGGTTCTCGTAGGACGATGTTAATCACAGGTGACGGTGGAATTTGCATTCTTCAAATAATTACACGGTTAGTAGTGCTTATAATTTCCTTCAACAATTAGCGAATCAACATATCATTGTAGATGACAACCATGAATTTAATTTGGCATAAAAACATTCCTCTGAAAGTTAATGTGTTTGTGAGAGGAGTGATTACGGCTACTTCTCAATCTTATATGAGAGGGTGTGGTAATTTAGAGGATAAACAATGCTTATGTTGTCAAAAAGATCAGACTAAAGCAATGAGAGAATACCAAATCAGTTGTCAAAAACATGCAAAATCAACTCTTTTTGGACTTGAAATACAAAACATGACATTACAATTCAAGAATAAAAAAAAATAGGCATTGCTTTGCTTTGGTGAGTAACAACAACAAACTATTAAAACTTCAAACAAAGAAAATAAATATTGCAAAAGAAATAAACGAGGATAATCAGATAATTAACTCATCTATAAAACAAAATATAGTATTCATACAATTGAAAAATTAGTTAATTTCTAGTGTTCAAGAAAACTAGTAGGGATAACTTGCATAAACAAATTATCTGGAAAGGGGTGCAACACCGTTGAAGTTTGGTGCCTTGCAAGCCAAGCTATCATCAATATGGAAATCCCTAAGTAATGGTGAATCACCTCTCTGAGTAAGGGTTTCTTTGAGTTCTCCTTTACATCTCTAGAGGATGTTCAAAGTGTGAGATCGATACGATCTTGAATCTCAAGAGCATTGGAGATCTAAAGTACTCTTTGATATAAGCCAATATTTGATGGAGACTTTGACTATTCTGTTTGAGTCTTGGTTGATATGGACCTTAAATATCAACCCAAGTACAACGCTCTTGTTGAGAGAACATGGTTTGCATTTTCGTGGAGTTGGATTATTAGAATATTTTTTTGAATTGAACCAACTCGAATTTAGTTTAAAACTCGATTCGACAATAAAATTGTTGAACTTGGTTCATGAACCAAATGAGTCAGACATGAACTATATATAGTTCGATTCGTTTGATTCATAAACTGACTCGATTATATATATATATATATATAGAGGGGGGTTATTTTGACTCCAAGAGTAAGTGTAAGAACTTACTCCAAATCTTAGCCTTTAATTTCAATTTTGATTAATGGTTTAGATTAATTGATATGATATACTTTAATTCCATTTTCTATTGTAGTCAACACTTATTACCACAAAATATCAAAACAATAAATGTCTTTTAATTGTTTGATTTTTTTTTCTTCTCCCATTGGTTTTTTTGGTTTCACGTTAAAAGAGTTAAAAGAATTTGGTAAGAGAAAAAATTCTTCCATAATAAAAAATTTGCTATTCCTTTAAAAAAATTGCATAAGAAAATATTTGCATATATTTTTTTACGCTAAAAGAATTTTTTTTCTTATCCCATTGATTTTTTTTTCTTCTCCCTTTACTTTTTTTTACGCTAAAAAAAATTGCATATATATTTTTTTTAAAGAAAACAATTGTAAAATTTAGAGAATTGCATATTTGTTCTACTACCGTTACTATTTTTTCAAATGATATATTTTATTTAGTTTCTTAATTATAATTCTGATCTTTTCTTATATTTTTTATAAACACACTTTTTTGTACTATTCTCTCACGAAAAAAAATTAGAAGAACTAACCCTGGTCTTTTCTTATATCCAATTCATTTACAATACTTGCATAAAAAATAAATAAATTTGTGTTAAGACCAAAAAAAGCAATGGGAGAAGAGAAAAATCAAACAATTAAAAGACATTTATTGCTTTGATATTTTGTGGTAATAAGTGTTGACTACAATAGAAAATGAAATTAAAGCATACCATATCAATTAATCTAAACCATTAATCAAAATTGAAATTAAAGGTCAAGATTTGGAGTAAGTTATTACACTTACTCTTGGAGTCAAAATAACCCCCCTCATATATATATATATATATATATATATATATATATATATATATATATATTAGTTATTCTCGTTTTTATTTAGAAGATATAAAAATTCTATTCAAATAATTGACTAATAACAACAACCGTCGACTCTAATAATTGTATCTTTGAACGACACTTTGCAGTAACTAATCTGCGCAAAATAATCTCATAACAATAAAGTGGCATGCAGAAATAAAATATAGTTGACAAATAACAATTTATCACTTTTTATAATGAATGAAAATGTGTAAAATATTTTAGTTTTAAAAGAAAATGATTTTTGTTTAGAAAAAAAAAAACAGTTGTCTAAAACACAAGTACGGTTACTATTATAAATTTCTTTCTATTATTTTTTACACAAGAATGGAGTTCTTTCTGTTAAGCAGTGCATTTCTGCATATTATATTTCATCGAAAAAATGGTAAAATAGATGTAAGACTTGTTCAAGATGTTCAATACATTGAATTAAATGCATAAAACAAGTGTTGGACCCATAAACAACAAGTTATCGTCCTTAGCTAGGGTACGAAATAAAAATGCCAGTGTGGCATGAAATTTCAAAGACTAAATATCATTCATTGAATGATGTTACACCAGAACTGGAGTGAAATTTTATATGAAATTAAATAAGTAAAGTGTAAATAGTTATAACGTATAGCATTATAACCTGTCACAAAAGCCAAATCAAAGTTTTGTAAAGTTATTTCATTATTTTGTCTGCCACGTCTTAATGGTTAAAGTGGATCAATCAAACTCTTCCTAACAATTATACAGGCCAGTGGGGACTAGATTCATAAACATTGATGTACCTTTCATTTGTGTTCAAGTGTGAAAACAAAGAGACAAATAATATCAATAATGGACCCCGATAATAAATTTGTGATTGAAAATGTGTGTCCTACAAACAGTACCCAATCAATAATAATGGAACCTTGCAAGCAAGTTGCATAAATTTGTGGTTGAAATGTTTGCTCACAATTATTGAACACCTACTTGCTGACTTGCTACTCTCATTGCATTTATTCTCAAAGGTCTCCAGCTTGGTTAAGCACTCATTCAATCTAAACAAATTTCTCATCTTCTTATCTTTGCAACTCTTTAATTTGTTTTCACAAAAAAATGGCCGATGCTTTGCTTGGAGTTGTGTTTGAAAACTTGACGTCTCTCCTTCAAAATGAACTTTCTACCATTTCTGGAATCAAGTCAAAGGTTCAAAAGCTATCAGACAACTTAGTTCACATCAAGGTCGTTCTTGAAGATGCTGAGAAGAAACAATTCAAAGAACCCTCTATTAAGTTATGGTTACAAGACCTCAAAGATGCTGTTTATGTGCTCGATGATATCCTTGATGAGTACTCGATCGAGTCTTGTCGACTGAGAGGATTTACCTCTTTCAAACCAAAGAACATCAAGTTTCGCCATGAGATCGGTAACAGGTTGAAAGAGATTACAAGGAGGTTAGATGATATTGCTGAAAGTAAGAACAAGTTTTCTCTCCAGACGGGTGGAACTCTTAGGGAAATCCCAGATCAAGTAGCTGAAGGGCGCCAAACCAGCTCCACCCCTCTTGAATCAAAAGCGTTGGGAAGAGACGATGATAAAGAAAAGATTGTCGAGTTTCTTCTCACCCATGCGAAGGACTCTGACTTCATTCCTGTGTATCCCATTTTTGGTTTAGGTGGTATTGGAAAAACAACTCTTGTTCAATTGATCTACAATGATGTTAGGGTGAGTGGCAATTTTGATAAAAAAATTTGGGTTTGTGTTTCTGAGACTTTCTCGGTCAAGAGGATTTTGTGTTCTATTATAGAATCTATCACAGAAGAGAAGTGTGCTGACTTTGAGTTAGATGTAATGGAAAGAAAGGTGCTAAAATTGTTGCAAGGGAAAATATATTTGCTGATTTTGGATGATGTGTGGAATCAAAGTGAACAATTGGAATCTGGGTTAACACAAGATAGATGGAATCGTTTGAAATCTGTTTTGTCGTGTGGATCAAAAGGTAGTTCCATTTTAGTGTCAACTCGTGATAAGGATGTTGCAACAATCATGGGAACATGCGAAGCTCACTCTTTGTCTCGTCTCTCTGATAGTGATTGTTGGTTGTTGTTCAAACAACATGCATTTAGACATTACAGAGAAGAGCATGCAGAGCTTGTGGAGATAGGAAAGGAGATAGTAAAGAAATGTAAAGGATTGCCTCTTGCAGCAAAAGCATTGGGGGGTTTGCTGAGCTCAAGGAATGAAGAAAAGGAATGGCTCGGTGTTAAAGACAGTGAGCTTTGGGATTTACCACAAGAAAACTCTATTTTGCCTGCTTTGAGGCTGAGTTACTTTTATTTAACACCAACCCTAAAACAATGTTTCTCTTTTTGTGCTATATTTCCCAAAGATAGAGAAATCCCGAAGGAAGAATTGATTCAGCTTTGGATGGCTAATGGATTTATTGCAAAGAGGAATTTAGAGGTTGAAGATGTTGGAAACATGGTTTGGAAGGAATTGTACCAAAAATCATTCTTTCAAGACATCCAGATGGATGAATATTCTGGAGACATTTCTTTCAAGATGCATGATCTGGTCCATGATCTCGCTCAATCAGTAATGGGGCAAGAATGTATGTATTTGGAGAATAAAAACATGACTAATTTGTCAAAAAGCACACACCACATTGGTTTTGACCACCAGGACTTGTTATCATTTGATGAGAATGCTTTCAAAAAAGTTGAATCTTTGCGAACATTGTTTCAGTTGAGTTCTTATTCCCCAGAAAAACATGATTGCTTCCCAACTTACCTTTCTCTTCGGGTTTTACGCACACGCTTTACCCAGATGCCATCACTAGGGAGTTTAATTCATTTAAGGTATTTGGAACTTATTTCTCTTGACATAGAAAAGTTGCCTGACTCAATTTACAACTTACAAAAACTGGAAATCTTGAAAATAAAAGACTGTAATAAACTGAGTTGTCTCCCTAAACGCTTGGCTTGTTTACAAAATCTTAGACATATAGTCATTGAAAATTGTCGATCTTTGTCTCGAATGTTTCCTAACATTGGAAAATTAACTTGTCTAAGAACATTAAGTGTGTACATTGTTAGTTTAGAGAAAGGGAATAGCTTGACAGAATTACGTGATCTAAAACTCGGTGGAAAACTGAGTATCAAAGGCTTAAAAGATGTTGGCAGTTTATCTGAGGCTGAAGCGGCTAATTTGATGGGTAAAAAAGACCTTCATGAATTATGGTTGTCATGGAAAATCGATGATGAATTTACCGAGCCACCAACTATTAGTGCTGAGCAACTAGTCGAAGTGCTTCAACCTCACTCAAATCTCAAGTGCTTGAAAATAAATGACTATGAAGGATTATCGTTACCAAGTTGGCTAATTATTCTTAGTAATTTAATTTCTCTTGAACTTTGGGATTGCGACAAAGTTGTGCGGCTTCCGTTACTTGGTAAACTACCATCACTAAAACAACTGAAATTATTTGAGATGGATAATCTGAAATACTTGGATGATGATGAATCTGAGGATGGTATGGAGGTGAGGGTTTTCCCATCTCTGGAGGAACTCGTATTATTTGAGTTACCAAACATAGAAGGGTTATTGAAAGTGGAAAGAGGGGAGATGTTTCCTTGTCTTTCTGAGTTGTTGATCTCCAATTGCCGTAAACTTGGACTGCCATGTCTTCCATCTCTTAAAGACCTCACTGTATGGGAATGTAACAATGAAGAGTTACTGAGGTCAATCTCTACCTTCGGTGGTCTTACTCAGCTTCGCCTATATGACGGTGAAGGAATAACATCCTTCCCAGAGGGGATGTTCAAAAACCTTACTTCTCTTCAATATCTGTCTATCTCTGATTGTAATGAGTTGGAGTCCTTACCAGAGCAAAATTGGGAAGGTCTTCAATCCCTTCGAACTCTACAGATTTGGAGATGTGAAGGATTGCGATGGTTGCCGGAGGGTATTCGACACCTCACTTCTCTTGAGGTTCTGAGAATCGAGGGATGCCCAACATTAGAGGAACGATGCAAAGAGGGAACAGGGGAGGATTGGGACAAGATAGCTCATATTCCAAAAATACTGTTTAAGTTTCCATGGGATTAAGAAGCAGAGACGTTTACCCTTATCTGGACTCAATCACCATCGCAATATTCAATTTTATTGGTAGGATCTCTATTTCCCCCTAAAATACACCCTTCTTATGTTTGGATTTTAAGTGATTAATTGACTCGAATTTTATTCAAAAGTCGTTATAGGATGATTTGTGGGCTTTTCTGTTGAACCTCACTTCTCTTGAGGTTCTGACAATCGTGGGATGCCAAACATTAGAGGAACGATGCAAAGAGGGAACAGAGGAGGATTGGGACAAGATAGCTCATATTCCAAAAATAGATATCCAAAAATCTTTATACATGAAAGATATTTCACTGCTCAACTGAAGTTACAAATGTTCTAATTCAGGTAATTTTCTTCATAGTTTAATTTTTTTAATTTGCTTTTTCGATTTCTTTTTTAATTTTACTGATTTTGTGGGGATTTAATTGAATGGTTAGGATTGCCTTCGACACACAAGGGTGGGCCGACAAATAACGGGATTAACCGAAACAAACGTACTCAATGACGAAGATGACTTCTTTTGGAGTGGAGGAGGTGACAATGGGTCCGGTGGTGGTATCGAGGATTGCGATTTTGATAGTCGTGACATGGGACGGAGCTCCGTACCCATTAGCAAGTATGATTGGTGATCATCAAGGTTTTCTCCATTTTTATTCTTAAGTTTTTATTGGTCATTTTTATTTATTTGTTTTAGATTGTTTGTTTGAATAATATATTGTTTGGCTTACTCTTTGCTTAATTTTGATAATAATTTAAGGAAATGAAAGTTTTTAATGTAACTATATGGATTGGTGTCATATCAGTATCTAAACATCATACATGTCATCAATATGAAGTATTAGTACTACGTTAATTTGAATGATTTACAAAAGGCTCATGTTTTTGGGCACTCAATGGGTTATTATTGTGTGTGTGTTCTCTGTCTCTTTTAGTGAGTTTTTGATTTAGTTAAAATTCAGATGGTTTGTCCTGAGATTTGGTTAGGTTAAAACTAAAGAAATAGATGTTTAATTGATTTTTCATTTGAGACTTGAGAGTTTCATGTCTTAATTATGTGTAACAAACGTTGCAGATGCAATACAAGAATGATATTAGGATATTATAGTTATTATCATTTTTGTTTAGAAGATATAAAAATTATAATTAAATAATTGACAAATGTCAACAACCGTCACCTCTATGAATTGTATCTTCGAACGATACTTTGTAGTAACTCATCTGCAGAAAGTAATCTCAAGACAGTTATCTGGAAGAAGATGTATGCTAGTTTTATCTCTTCCCTGCATCTTCCTATCGCCGTATTACTTTCTAATTTAAATTTCTATATGCAGGAATCACTTGCTTTCTAAGTTTTTGTGTGGAATGTATACTGGTAAAATTATTGTGAGAATTGGGCCATATCTTTAGAATTGACGCTGAGCTTGTTAATGCAACAAATCAAAATTCTTGGTTCAAGCTATTGGCGAGGTATGTATACAGCTCTTCATTAGGAAGGTGTCATTGTATTTCATGATGCTAGTTTGACTTGGACATTCATGTTATTTCATCATGTTTGTGTCCATTAGACATGTTGTGGAACATATGGAGAAGATCTGTAATGAAAGTTTTTATGATTGCTGAAGTTCCCCATGAGTTGGTTGAGCTTCTACAAAATACAGCACAATTATGCTTGTATTTGAAACTTCAACCTGCAATCTTTGGTAAAAGTTCACTCGACTCCATATCTCAAAATATTCAACTTTTTGTGGATGATCCAAATGTATGATCACGTAAAGGTAACCTTGGCCATTCTTCAGTTCCTATAATATTTTAACATATATTGTTTGATTTCGTTTTAAATTTATACATTCATGAAAATATGCAGGTGATGGTCTTTCATGTAAGAAATGTTTATGGAAGAGTTGGCAGTTCAAGTTTAATCAGAGCAAACACCAATTGTCAGAAATGGCAATGTTGTTAAGCATATTTTAGGAGTGAAGTTTGAGATGTAGAAGAGTGAGATGTTTTCCGGAGGGTATTTGACACCTCATATTCTGGAATTACGCATTAGTTGATGTTGGTGTTTCTGCTACTAATTTCAACAAGAATAAAAAAGCAGAGATGTTGGTGTTTCTGCCTCCATCTTTATTTCTTTTGACTGTGTTTCTTACAGTGTATAACAACCTCTTGGTACTCTCTTTGCAGGATACGCCTCTCATGTCTCTTTCCTATGGTTTCTTGTTATGTGAGTTTCTCTTTTGTCTTTAATAGTTATGTTTGGATTATTTGATTTTCTTACTTATCAGTGCAGTAACATGTCCTGAAAACTATAATTGCATGTTTAGTCATTATGAATTTATCATCAAAGGTTCTTCAATTTGATGACTGACTGTACATCATTATAACCATATTATAATTATTGTCTTAGTTTAATTTCTATGTGCAGGAACCATTTGTTACATAGTTGTTAAAACATCTTTTGAGTGAGGGAATCCAAAATCAACATGTGTGTAATACTCCGGGTAAAATTATGATCGACATCAATAACAATCTAGAGCATTTTGTCACAACCAATGCATATTATGATTCTCGTGTGTTAGTAAATATTGTGAGAAATGAGGCCCTGCATTCGTCATTGTTGCTTTCCAAAGGGAGCAATGTGATGCTTAGCATGTTACCAACCAAAGACAGAAAATCTGAAGGTGTGTATACATCTCTTTATTAGGAAGGTGACATTGTATTTCATGATTCTAGCCGAGTAACTCATGTTATTTTTTATTTTATTTTTTTGTCAGATATGTTGTGGAATCCCAACCATGTTTGTGTCGGACAATGTTAATTGATCAAGTTGTGTCCACTGCTTTTCCTGAAAGCAAGAGGATGCTTCAGCTGAACCACAGAAACTATAAGTGGTGATGATTTTGGATGATATGAATGAGAAATCAAAGGTTTTATTTGATAACGAAGTGAATTTTGCATCTTTTAACTCCATATATGTTAGTAGATTAGCTTTAGTCATATCACTTACAGAGAGCATCTCCTGTGAAACTGAACAGGTGCCATTTATTTCTCCTTCAACTATGGATATTGTTGAATGCAAGGAATTGAGATCCTTGCCAGAAGGTATTTGACACCTCATTTCACTTGAGTTTATGAATATCTGTGGTTGTCTAAAATTAAAGGAATATAAGGAGAGAACAGGAGAGGAATGTGACAAGATACCACATTCCAAAAATTGTTTATTGGAATGAAGAAGAAGATATCTTTGAATTGATTTATGTGAAACTTGTGATTTTTGTCTGAGACGAAATCAATGAAAGATGTCAACCTAATGGGTCAGATCATCGTTAAGGCGTCTCCACTTCCGTTGATGCTGGTATTGATATGGTATAGATCTTCAATTCCTATTATAGTATTAAGATGTTCAACTCCATATACTACTATTTCAATTTAATTTCATGTGTTAATGAAAATATGCAGGTTATGGTCCTTCATTTATGAAATAGTCCATTCATGTATGAAATATTTATGGAAAGTTGGAGTTTCAAGTTCGATCAGGGGAAACACCAATAGCCAGAATTGGCGACATTGTTGAGCGTATTTTAGGAGTGAAGTTTTCTGCTGAACATTTCAATTTCCTTTAACCGATATCTCTTTACTGGTTATCGTTGGTTTCAAGGTAAACATAGTTCATATCTTAGTGAATACTTTAACATGCATTTTCTGCCTTATCAAACTGATTTATTTTAACATGCATATAGAAACTTTAGTCGGCTTTCTTTTTATTGCATGCTTCAACAAAGTAATACTCTCTCCACCTCCTTGTGGTTGGAGTTGGTTTTCCGGACTTTATAATGCTAATTACCTTCACAGATCATTTTTTCACCAAACATATTTAAAATTCCATCCTTATGTCAAAGAAACAAAATAGTATATTGTAGATGTATGGTAAGATTTGATAAAGGAATTGAGTGTATTTTCGTCATACATACAGGCAAGGGACTGAATGTATTTTGGCCTGTAAAATCAATCTCGAAAGGAGCAGTGAAAAAGCTATTAGTCCATCAAATGAAGCAAAGGAAACCACAGATAATGAGAAAAACTGATATGGTTGGCATGAAAGGAGAGGATGTTGACAATGGTTATCCAACACATGAGCCAAAGTTACTTCCAAACAGTGTACATACATTATTTATTTACATGGGACAAATGCTGTTTTGAATTCATACTTGATCAAATTATTTCCTTATATCGAAGCTAAAATCAGTGACAGCAAGATTTTTTTGTCACTTATAAAATTCAATTGTCAACAGAAATGTAACCAGAGAAAGAATTCAATTCCATTAATATACTTTGTTAAGTGCACCTTTTTAACTGTTTTGGGAATTTTATTTATTTATGTTCTCAATACAATGTTCCTGTTTTGAGGTTTTACATGATACTCGTGCTGGTTAACATTTCTACTTTAGCAGCATTATCTTTCTTATTTTATCCTGAGAGATTAACATTTCTACAATAATAGATTATTTACTAGCTTTTCTAATAAATTTGATTGTTTGAAATCTGAATTGTTTATATAGTTTGTGTCATATATCACAACAAGCTCTCAGGCCTTGTAAGCGATAATGAATTTGCATTTCTTTTTGTCATCTTTTAATATGAATTGATGTCATTCATATTAAAGACCTCACTAATCCATGATTTGACCATCCATGATTGCCCGAAACTTGAGTTGCCATCTCTTCCATCTGTTAAAGACCTCGTTGCAGTTGAATGTAACTATGAGTTACTGAAGTCAATCTGTAGTTTCAATGGTCATGACACTCTTCACCTTTGTGTAGGTAAAGAAATGAAATCTTTCCCATAGAGGATTTTGAGAACCGTTAAACCAAGCTTTAGAGTGTCTGCATATCTTATACTGTGATGAGCCTGAGTCTTTTCCGGATTCGAACAATGGAAATTGCTTGGTATAAAGGATTGAAATCCTTGCAAGAAGGTATTCCACACCTCACTTCACTTGAGGTTCTGACTATTTATGTTTGTCCGGAGGATTAAATGAGCGATGCACGGACGGAACAGGCATGGACTGGGATAAGATAGCACACATTCCAAAATTAGACATTTGTTAGAATTATAATGAAGAAATAGACACCTTTGAAGAGCTTTGATTCAGCTTGTTTATGTTTCTTATTGTGCAGTAACAACCTTTTTTACTTTATATGCAGGATATTGCACTCTTGTCATATCATTATGATCATGCAGTGCATGTTAGTTTCTGTAATGTTTTTCAATGATACGTTTAGATCATTGTGTTTTCTTTTATTTCACTTTCTTGCTACTTATCAGTTCAGTACATGAACATGTTCTTAATATTCGTTTTTATTTAGGTTTGATTTATAATTTTCATGATAAGACCATCAATTACCACTAACAATTAAGATTTGACAAGAAAACAAAGTGAATAGAATTCTGATAATCTCTTCAAAACTCTGAAACACAACTATAGCCCAATATGTAAAACATTCCTCCAATCGCGCTTTTACTAAAAATTCAACATGGTATCAGAACTCATTAACAGCTCGTATCAATCTTAATTCTTAACATAGATGCAAATAAGGTTTGAAAGTCACAAATCGACTTTACAACTGCACCACTAAAGAGACTAATCTAGTTGGACTTAAGAGGAAAAGTCACAACTGAGCCACTGAAGAGACTAATCGAGTTGGACTTGAGAAGAAGAGTTGAAAATAAGAGTAGCATATTGAATAATTCGAAAATCTGAGGGCAGTTTTGAAATTTCGGAGGGCGCATGAGAAACATGACGGATGGGAAAAGAAATTCCCAAAAGATTTATAAGCAAGGTAAGGTGAAAGCCGTTTGGTTTAGGCCTTTTCGGCAATACAACCCTAAAAATATCCAGCAGATCCCCATTGTAATTTGCTGAAAGCCAAAAAGACATGAGCTATAAGATTTGCAGACTATCACTGATCTAGTCACTGTGAGTTTGATCTCATTCAAACCTTGAACACATTCAAGTTCTCAGCATTTCCTCCTGTTCATTATTAAATATACATCATACCAAAGTTAGTAACTAAAAATGTCATGCTTATAAAATTGTTACTAACTTAAATGTTGGAATGTGTGTGGCATGAACAATCTTAATTAGGTTTTTAGATAACTTTGGACAAGTAGCAAAAGCAAATCATGTATGCTATTTTAACTGCTGTAAAATAGCATATCTCTGGAGGTACTCTACTTACGACACCTACCAAACATAGAGGGGTTATTGAAAGTGGAAAGAGGGGAGATGTTTCCTTGTCTTTCTCAGTTGGAAATCTGGTATTGCCCTAAACTTGGACTGCCATGTCTTAGTTTAATTTCTATGTGCAGGAACCATTTGTTACATAGTTGTTAAAACATCTTTTGAGTGAGGGAATCCAAAATCAACATGTGTGTAATACTCCGGGTAAAATTATGATCGACATCAATAACAATCTAGAGCATTTTGTCACAACCAATGCATATTATGATTCTCGTGCGTTGGTAAATATTGTTAGAAATGAGGCCCTGTGTTCGTCGGTGTTGCTTACCAAAGGGAGCACTGTGATGCTTAGCATGTTACCAACCAAAGACGGAAAATCTGCAGGTGTATATACAACTCTTTATTAGGAAGGTGACATTGTATTTCATGATTCTAGTCGAGTCACTCATGTTATTTCATTTTGTTTGTGTCAGATATGTTGTGGAATGCTGCTGAATCCAAATTCCCAACCATGTTTGTGTTGGACAATGTTAATTGATCAAATTGTGTCCACTGCTTTTCCTGAAAGCAAGAGGATGCTTCAGCTGAACCACAGAAACTATAAGAGGTGATGATTTTGGATGATATGAATGAGAAATCAACCGTTTTATTTGATAACAAAGTGAATTTTACATCTTTTAATTATGTATATTTTAGTATATTAGCATTAGTCATATCACTTACAGAGAGCATCTCCTGTGAAACTGAACAGGTGACACTTATTTCTCTTCGAACTATGGATATTGTTGAATGCAGGGAATTGAGATCCCTGCCATAAGGTATTTGACACCTCACTTCACTTGAGTTTTTGAATATTCGTGGTTACCCAAAATTAAAGGAGTGTAAGGAAATAACAGGAGAAGAATGGGACAAGATAGCACACTTTCCAAAATTTGTTTATTGGAATGAAGACATTTTTTAAGAGACTTGATTTATGTGAACCTTGTGATTTTGTCTGAGACGAAATCGATTAAAATTGTCAACCTTATGGGTCAGATTATCGTTATTGCATTTCCACTTCCATTGATGCTGGTATTGATATGGTACAGATCTTCAGTTCCTATAGTATAAATTTTAACATATGCTACTAGATTTCAATTTAATTTCGTGTATTCATGAAAATATGCAGGTTATGGTCCTTCATTTATGAAATAGTCCCTGTCATGTGTGAAATATTCGTGTTTGCCAAAAATTAGAGTGTAAGGAGAGAACAGGAGAGGAATGAGACAAGATAGCACACATTGCAAAATTTGTTTATTTGAATGAAGAAGACATCTTTGAAATTATTTATGTGAAACTTGTGATTTTTGTCTGAGACGAAATCGATTAAAGATGTCAACCTAATTGGTCAGATTATCGTTATCGCATCTCCACTTCCGTTGATGCTCGTATTAATCTGGTATAGATCTTCATTCCTATAGTATTAATTTTAACATATATTACTTGATTTCAATTTAAATACATGTATCCATGAAAATATGCAGGTGATGGTCCTTCATTTATGAAATAGCCCTTTCATGTATAATATATTTATGAAAGAGTCGGAGTTTCATGTTCGATCAGGGGAAACACCAATAGCCAGAATTGGCGACGTTGTTAAGCAATATTAGGAATGAAGTTTGCTGCTGAAGATTTCAATTTCCTTTAACTGATAGCTCTTTGCTGGTTATGGTTAATTTCAAGGTAAGGCATAGTTCATATCTTAGTGTATACTTTAACATGAATTTTCTGCCTTGTCAAACTAATTTATTTTAACATACATATCGAAACTTTATTCGGCTTTCTTTTTATTGGATGCTTCAACAAAGTAATACTCTTTCCACCTCCTTGTGGTTGAAGTTGGTTTTGAGGACTTTATAATGCTAATTACCTTCACATATCATTTTTTCACCAAACATATTTAAAATTCCATCCTTATAGCAAAGAAAAAAAAATAGTATATTGGATTGAATGTATGGTAAGATTTGATAAAGGATTGAATGTATTTTGGTCATACATACAGGTAAGGGATTGACTGTATTTTGGCCTGAAAAATCAATCTCCAAAGAAAGCAGTGAACAATGGTGATCCAACACATGAGCCGAACTTAATTCCAACTAATAACAGATGTTGAAAGAGTTATATATAGCTTCTCCTAAGCCTCAGGAGGTTGTACTTGATTTTACAATATCTACTAGTACTAATGTTGCTGACATAAGTGATTCTTTATATTAATCTCTTTCCCATTCCTTTAGTGTAGTTTTTTGTTGGTGAGCTTATAATCAGACATTTTGTGCCTTGGTTGTTCCAAACAATATATGCATTATTTAGTGAATATACACTATCAATGTAAAATTGTTTTGCATTAACGTTCAGATTCATTGTTTTCATGTTTTGCCAATGTTTTCATCTCTACAATGCAATTGTATAATTCTTCTTTTCCGCCACGCCCCCATCAGCCTCATCATCGAACTTAGTTGATTCTCCAAATTATTAAAATCAAACCACCAAAGAATACCAATATATTTCGCAAGGTTCCCTAATTATCCTGGTTATGCACAATTTATCTGGCGCCAGTATTTGTTGGTGCACTCTCCCTCTCTTTTTCTTCTTTGTTAAACTGAGTGATTACTTGTAATATTAGATAGCTTGTGCAGCAAGTTACTCTGCCATTCCATAGATCTTTGCTGTGTACTAGCATCATATGATTCTAATCCTAGCTACTAGTTTGTTAGAGTTAGTTAGGATCATATACAACTATATATATAGCTTTGTTGTAACCAATTTCAGATCAATTCAATGAATCTAGAATTTTCTCTCTTTCTTCTTCATTGAGCTTCTGCATTTTCTCTGATTCCACCAAGGATATGGTGAAGTTTAAGAGAATTAATAGAAGAAAACCTAAATAGGATTAGAAGAAAACCATTGGGTAATCTAAAGACAATATACACAAATAATAATATTGGATTTGTGAACCTAAAGAATACAATTAGAAAAGGAAAAAAAAAGAGCTGAAATGGTTGATAACAACAACACTTTGAATAATTCTGGCAATGTTAATGACATGTCTTATGCTAGTGGAATAACTAATTCGGAACATAGTACTGATGCTAACACCATTACAATATTTTGGCCCTACAGCTGCGCTAAAAACCGTATTAAAATGTGAATATGACAATGGTGATCATGAAGATTTGAGGAATTTGAATGAACTTACTCGTCAAGACCTAAATGGAGATGACCAAAGTCCGACAAGCTTAGAGTTTGTGGATGCCACACAACTGGAGAATGATGAAGATAGTGAACATGAGGCGTAGTAACCTAATGAGATTATTCTTCAAGAATCTTGGGCTAATATGGTAGGAAAAAAAAGTGAAGTAAATGCATCGCAAGAAAATCATGAACTAGAAGGCATGTGGAAATATTGGAGGACAGGGAACATTCAGATGCTGGTGATAATTTCCAACTAGCGACTAATAAGAAGAAAGTTCGCAAACAAAAGAAAACTGAGAAATTAAGAAAGCAATATATACAACACCAGATTAAAGGTTGGCTTTTCCACAGGAAAGGAAAAGCTAAAGTGAAGTGGAATTTTGAAGGTGACATGAATACCAACTTTTTCCACAAGACTAAAAAAAGCAATGGTCCTACTAAGTTGATAACTTCTATTATAGACGGTAATGATGTGATTATTGACCTTGCTGCCATTTTTTACCATGTTTTGCATAATTTTACCAACCTATGTAGTTGCAACAATTTTTTTATTAACAATGGTCTTATCAAATAAGTCATTCCTAACTTAGTCAATTAAAACATCAACCAGATTCTCACTATGCTCCCTAGCAATGGTGAAATCTTTGATGCCGTCCATTTTCTTAACAAGGATAGTGATCCTGGCCTTGATGGATTTGGAGTATTTTTCTTTTAAACTTATTGGAAATTATAAAACTAGAGGTTACAAATGTTGTTATGCAATTCCTCTCAAATGGATGGCTTCTTCCTAATTTTAATCCAAACACTATTGTTTCGACCCCAAAGGTCCCTAAGAATGATAATGTGAATCAATTTAGGTCTAGAGCATTAGCCAACTTCAAGTTCAAAATCATTACAAAAATCAATGCTAATAGGTTAGCTTAGATCATGTGATTTATTACTTCTCTTGAGCAAAGGAGGTTCATCAAGGGTAGACAAATCAAATATTTTATTTGCTCAACCTTATAAGCCATCAACATGTTGCATAACAAATCTTTTGGGGGCAACCTAGTTTTAAAATTTGGCATTTGAAATTGCATCAAGGAAGCACGGGAAAAATCATTGGATAGAGACAAACACTATACTTGTTGTTTTAGCTAGAGCTGTCAAAACGGGCTACCTGACCTGTTTAGGGTGGGCCCTAACGAGCTTTATCAAGCTGGGTCAAAAAGCTCGGTTGAAATACGGGCTTGAAAAATACAACCCAAGCCCGGCCCTACACGGGCCGTGGGTTAAACGGGTTGGGCTGTATTAAAAATTACCTTTTTTTCTAAATAAAAAATTACTGGTAAGATTGAAAATTATTTGAAACAGGAAGAAAAAAATCATTGCTTCTCCAATCATTGATGATATAAAGAGCAAAGTGTAGGTTCTGCCTTGTTTTTGATGTTGGATCTGCAATATTTTTGAGGTGTTTGTGGCTGCTATTGCTATTCCTTTAGTTTTGAGGCTGTTATGCCCAATTTTCAGTGGAGGTTTATGCATTTTCCTTGTGTTTTTTTTTCAGTTCTCTAAAGTTTAGGTGTAGTTGGAACCTTTAGAATTACGGTCTCAGTGCATACATCCATTATAACAGATTAAGTTCTCTACATAATTTAGAATACAACTAGTCTTTTTGGCTCGTGCAACGCACGTGCATTCTCGACTATAATAGAGACCAATAAATAATCTTTAACCCGTAAGATTATGGGTCGATTAATAAACGCAAATTAGATTATTAGAGACACAATATTACAATCAAATGATAATAAAAAAATTATAAAGAAAAAATATAAAAAGAATACAAAATTATATTGTTGCACGGGTCAATTTTATTTATTACTTTTATAGTTAAACATAAAAAAATAATGCAGTTCATGGTTCCTAACAAATTATTTCGGGTAGTCGAGTTTGCATGGAAATTAAGGTATTCTGTTTGTAAACGTATTAAATAAGTGTACAACAACTTGTCAAAAAAAATCTACAGAAACAATAGGTTAAGTTGCTGCAGACCTAATAAAATTAAGGGTTAAATATGTTTTTGGTTCCTATAAAATTGAGAACTTCTAAGTTTAGTCCTTACTTAATTTTAATAGGTTTTTTAGTCCCTACTAAAAAAAATTACTTCTAATTTAAGTCCCTTCTAAAACAAAGTTTGTTTAATTATCTTTAAACTCTTAAATTTTTAAACGATTTTTTTAAGACACGTTTAGAACAATATGAAAGGTTCATTTACTAAAATTTAGAATTTTTTAACATGAAAGGAATTAAATATGAATTTTTTAAAACGACAAAAGTTAAGGATAAAACTAACAAAATCTGGACGTAGAAATCAAATTTTGCGACAATTTTTTGCAGAGGAACTTTTAGTAATGTTCTTAACATGTATGCAATTTTTTTTTTCAAAAACTCAAGAGTTTACGCATAAATTAAACAAAATTGAATTGAGGAGGGACTAATACTGAGTGCAGATTTTTTTTTAGGGACTAAAAGAACTATTAAAATTAAGTAAGGACTAAACGTAAAAGGTCCCAATTTTATAGGGATCAAAAACATATTTAACCCTAAAATTAATAAATAATAAGGATAAGAATTAATATATCTATTAAATTTTTGCTTTGAAAAATATTCACGGTTATTAAAGAGAGAAATGAAAAACATATATGATGCAAATTTAAAGCCAAAATGTTAGGATAGAGTTGTTGCAAACCTAACAAGGGATTAGTGGAGAAAAAAAATTAAAATTAGATTAAGACTTAACAAAATTAATAAATAACGATTACAAATTATTCAATTTATCTCAAATGTAATGTCATAATTCCCGTGTTCGCTCCCTTTCTTTTAGTTTTTATTTGATCATTAAATTTAGCACACAGTGTGAGTCATAATCCCGAAGTATCATAATGCAGGTTTCATAATTTGTTGTAATAAGTTCATTGAAACATGGTCAAAAATACAACTTACAAGGGTGTCTTATTGTAGATAAACTCAAATAAGCTCCTCCAAGGGGACCTTATCATATATGCTGATACACTTGTTTGTAACTCTAGTTTCTCTGTGTTTAAATAAGATGAGAGTAACTATTTAATAGTTAGATACTTGGATTTGTGCCTAAATTGTATAAGATGGTGTAGTGCAAAACCATAGAGCATATGTATATTGCAATGACTCGTGAATACTTACATATACATAGTAAGCAATTCATATCCAAACATATATTTATTATAATCCAAGTGCCATAACAGGTTCAATTTAAGCTTCAATCGCTCGGCCTCAAGTTGATTGAGCATTAAAATCCGAAGTGAATACTAACAATGTCCACGAAAAAACTTGTGGCTTGTTCAGCCCTCATTCATCAGCATATTATGCTAAAATCAAAGCATGCAACAGCATTAATGTATGCAATGTCGCTATTTTGATTTTTTTTCTTTTCAAGTCAATGTTTCCCATGTTATTGTTCTTTTAAATCAAATCTTCTCGTCGAAATTTTAGCTTATAGGTAATCTGCATTATATTACACCAATAACCATCTGAAGAAACTCCTGAAGCTTACATAGAATTTGATTCAAGTCCAAAAACCAGCTTTCACATCATAGTTTTAATGCCTATAACATTATTGTTACTGCTAGGCATCTTCACAAAAATTAAATGAACTCATCTGACATGTCCTATTGCAATGACAGCAAGAAGGATTTTATGAGCAACATTGTTACAAATTCTACTAACATACAGTACCCTAGTATTTTCTAGGTGGCTAAAATATGCAGACAGTGTAAGATTGCATTTTCTATGGCAGCAGGCCGCATAGATTCAAATAAAACCTTAACCACCGACTCTGCCGATCAGCTTGCATCCACATTGAGTTTTAGAGTTCCGTGTGGCGGGGGCTGACACTTGGCCTGAGCAACAACTGAGTTCTTAGCATGCAATTGTCTCAAATTTGGTCTGTTATATTCATCCACAAATAAGGCAGCTGAAGATGCTACTTTCACCGGTTCAAAGATTGTGTTCTCAAAGACACAAGTATTTGTTGCCAAAGTTTCCACAAGGTAACGCCTCTGTCGTTGTGAGACCCTGCAGCAGCCAACTATTTGCTGCATTGCAAGGTATATGTATTCAAAGAGGGGATGTAAACCAGAATGCTTTTGCTACATTGCATTGCATAAAAAGGTGCTTGTTAAGTGTTAACACATTGTGGCTTTGATATTGGAAGCACAAATTTACTGCTATCAAAAGGTACATATACAATAATGTGATCAAAAACCTAAACAACAAAGTTGCAGAACTATAAAGCTACAATATTAAAGATTCAATAACAGGAAAAAACTACAGTACTATAAAAAACAACAAACACAAACCATTTACCGTTTGAGATTTTGGATTCACACCTTTCATGAGATAAAAAGTACATGGATAAGAATTTGAACAAAAATCTAAACACAGTACCAGAAAGAGTTTATAATTGAATAGTTGAAATGAAAATGGCAAAAACAAACTCAGGTTATGAAAAAAACATTAAACATGCAATATATAAAAGTTAGTCATTAACACCTTTCATCAAACATATAGCACCAGCAGCCTCACGATCCTTGGCATACATTATAAAGTTGCCAAAATGTTCCATTGCTAGCTCTTGTTGCAAAAAATGAAATTTGGTTGATGTATGGTGGTTTGTGAAGGCATCATCTTCAGTTATATAGAAAGAAGAACTGACTAATCTCATGGGTTCATTTCAAACATACAAATCAAATCTTCAGCCAAGTGTATGGTTAAATGCTTATTAGTTAATTGAGGCTATCTCATGCGTTCATTTCAAAGTTGCAATGCAAATCTTCAGCCAAGTGTATGGTAAAAAGAAACAACCATCATTACCCTAAGCCTAGTTAACTTGTGCTCAAAGTTGCAATGCAAATCTTCAGCCAAGTGTATGGTAAAAAGAAACAACCATCGTTACCCTAAGCCTAGTTAACTTGTGCTCAATTCTCCATGCAGGTTTGCTTCACCCCACAAGAAACTTGACTTCCAAGGCCATAGCACATGATCTGAAGGACAATTAAGTCATTTTCCCATTTTAAACCCTAGGGTTTTCCCTCCATATAAATTTGTTGGTTAAATAGGGAAAAACTTGCTTAGGGTTTTTTGAGACTTTGCTTGCAGCATTGTTCTTCTTTTATAAATTAAGATCATCAACCTTTCACTCGTTGAAGCAGTCGTAAACCCTCCTAAAGTGAACCACACCAAACCACCATGGTACGCTTCTCCTCCGCGCAGCGCTTTGTTTACGCACTCTGGTCCTCCTCCGCCACCACGGTGGGGTCTCTGATCGGTGGCAGTTTCCACCCCCGACACTTTTCAGCAGGGAACTTGGCTCGTGCAACGGCAGCGACGATTGACAAAGAGCCTTGGTGGAAGGAGTCGATCGAAAAGGTTCGCAACGTCGGGATCTCGGCTCACATCGATTCTGGGAAGACAACGTTGACGGAGCGGATACTGTTCTACAGTGGTCAGATCCACCAGATCCACGAGGTTCGCGGAAAAGATGGCGTTGGTGCCAAGATGGATTCGATGGATTTGGAGATAACAAGGGGAATCACCATTCAGTCTGCTGCCACTTATTGCAATTGGAAAGGCTCTAATATTAACATAATTGACACACCTGGTCACGTTGATTTCACCATTGAGGTTGAGAGGGCTTTGCGAGTTCTTGATGGCGCCATTCTTGTTCTTTGTAGTGTTGGTGGTGTTAAAAGTCAGTCCATCACAGTTGATCGCCAAATGAGAAGATACGATGTTCCAAGAATTATATTTATCAACAAACTTGATCTACTTGGAGCAGATCCATGGAAAGTTTTAAACCAGGCTAGATCTAAGCTTCGCCATCATACTGCTGCAGTTCAACTTCCAATTGGTCTTGAAAAAGCTTTCGAGGGACTTATTGATCTTGTGAAGTTAAAGGCCTATTATTTTCATGGTAAATATGGAGATGACGTTGTCGTTAAAGAAATACCTTCAGACATGGAAGCCTTGGTGGCAGATAAAAGACGTGAACTCATAGAAACCGTGTCAGAGGTTGATGATATACTTGCCGAAGCTTTTCTTGGCGATGAGACCATTTCAGATGCTGATCTTGAGGGAGCAATTCGCAGGGCTACCATAGCGCGCAAATTTATACCGGTATTCATGGGCAGTGCTGCCAAAAACACTGGGGTGCAACCACTTATGGATGGCATAGTTAGTTATTTGCCTTGTCCAATCGAAGTTAGTAATTATGCTCATGACCTATCTAAGAATGAGAATGAGAATGAGAATGAGGTTGAGTTGACAGGAAGTCCTGATGGTCCCCTTGTAGCATTGGCTTTCAAGTTGGAGGACAAGCCGGTTGGTCAGTTAACATATCTAAGAATTTATGAGGGCGTCATTCGCAAAGGTGATTGCATCGTTAATGTTATCTCTGGCAAGAAGATCAGAGTTCCTCGTCTTGTACGAATGCATTCTACTGAGATGCATGATATTCAAGAGGCCTATGCTGGCCAAATAGTTGCTGTATTTGGTGTTGTTTGTGCATCAGGAGATACTTTTACCGATGGGTCCGTTAAATACACAATGACTTCCATGGCTGTTCCTGAACCCGTGATGTCATTGGCTGTACAACCAGTCTCCAAAGATCTTGCAGGGAAATTTTCAAAAGCTTTGAACCGCTTCCAAAGAGAGGATCCTACTTTCCATGTTGGCTTGGACCCAGAGAGTGGGCAGACAATCATTTCTGGAATGGGAGAACTACACTTGGATATTTATGTTGAACGCATGAGGATGGAGTACGAGGTTGCTGCATCAGTTGGAAAGCCCAGTGTAAACTTCAGAGAAACTGTTACTAAACGTGTTGATTTTGACTATTTACATAAGAAGCAATCTGGAGGACAAGGACAATATGGACGGGTGATTGGGTATATTGAACCACTTCCTGCTGGGTCACCGACCAAGTTTGAATTTGAAAACATGCTTATTGGTCAAGCTATTCCATCAAATTTTGTCCCTGCAATTGAGAAAGGTTTTAAAGAAGCTGCCAACTCTGGTGCCTTAATCGGACATCCAGTTGAAAACATCCGAGTTGTGTTGACAGATGGTGCTGCTCATGCTATTGATTCCAGTGAACTTGCCTTTAAGTTGGCTTCTATCTATGCTTTTAGACAGTGTTATCCAGCTTCCAAACCAGTTATATTAGAACCTGTTATGCTTGTTGAACTGAGAGTACCAGCAGAATTTCAGGGAGCTGTCATTGGTGACCTCAACAAGAGAAAATGTGTAATTGTTGGCAATGATCAGGACGAAGATGATTCTGTCATTACAGCTCATGGCCCCCTTAACAATATGTTTGGGTATGCTACAGCTCTTCGATCAATGACACAAGGAAAGGGTGAATTCACAATGGAATACAAGGAACATTCACCTGTTTCTAATGATACACAAACACTATTGATAAAGACATACAATGGCAATAAAGAGACTGAATGATATGGCCATGTTGAAGTATGCGGTTGTGACAATAAAAAGGTGCTATAATTGTGATAGTGACAGTGTACGATTTGGTAATACTAGATAAAATAGTTGCTCAGTCTGGCTTCTGTAAGATGCAACCTCAAAATAATAGAAGATGTATGTTATGCATGCTCATATTAGTTTATAAACATCGCTAATATTTGATTCAGAACTCTTCTGTAATTTTAATTACACTTATTCGTTTTCAAGCTTTCGTAGATTCATAATATCAGTAATTACTTGATCAACAAAATAAAAATGATTATATTGTCATTTAGTTATTTTTTAAGTGGGTCAGGTTCCATGTGCATGGCCCAAACTCGATGCTCTGCTCGAAGACAATGGTTTACTAGGAAAGAAACGCGCTTGGGCGTACGTACTACGTACATCTGTGTCAGCGTGTTGTCAGGTTACTGGTTGCGAAGCTGATAGTTCTAAACTGAAAGGCTATCCCCTAGGACATAGGGTTTGCTTGCAATGTGCTGCTACTGTTTTTGATGGTGAGGCCAAAGAGATACTGTCAACAGTGTGGGAAGTAAGATTTGAGTTAATTATTATGAATCTTGAGATGTTTATACTTTAATTAGATTATGTTTTTGGTGTTGTGATAATATTGATTGTTCATAAGGGATGTTGTTGATGTGATAGGTTTCACATTATAGGACGTTCTAATTTAGTTTCCATGTGTTTTTTTTTCACTGGTTGTGTATGCATCAAGCAGATTATTAGAATTTGAGTTATTAGAATATTTAAAAAAGGAGTGTCGCCGGATCATGAAGAACCAGTTGCTATTGGGTCCTTAACTCCAGAGATCCAAAATATTAATAGTGATCGTGTTGTGCCCTTGGTTGCTTCTGGTGATAAACAATTGAATACTGGAAAAGATATCTTCAATCTTTCTAAGTCGCCTTCATATTGTGACAATAAGAGTGATTACTGTGCTGCTTGCTTATTGCTTTTCTTTCACGTGTTTATTTTTGGTGCAAGAAATTGTGGTTGGTGTTTGCTGATTGAATGTTTGCTTGCAGTGCCAAACAGGCCGGGTTTATTTTAAGCTTTCCGCTTGCAATCCTGCGGAATTTTCTAGAAGGCTGCGACTCCAAGTATTTTAAAGTATTTTATAACAGTTTAGTTAGTGTTTTGATTTGTGGCAAGATTTCCTGTCATCTACATGTTAGTGACTGATTAGCAATCTGTCAAATCCTCACAATTTTTATTGCAATGCCGAATATTATGTGGATAAATGTAAGGGTTCAACTTGATGTTGTTTACTTTATAGTTCTAGACCCAGTACCATATCTTAAGTGGTCGTTGACATTACGTAAAGTGAATGCTTTCTTATTGAGTCTCATTAGTTTATGTAAAATTCATTTCTAAAGTGTGAGACTTAATAATTTCATCTAATAAAAAATTGGATGACTTAATAATAAATGGTTAGTACTTGGCATATTTGACTGCAATAAGGCCGATCTTATGTTTGCAATGAAATAATCAGTAGTGAGCCTATCTACTAAATAGAAAGTATTAAGAATGCTATGCTGCCGCAAGCAGACCATCATTTATAATATTTTGAATTGCATTCTTTGAGTAGTATTTGCTCTTCCCTTGTAAGGGAAGCTTCCTTCCTGAATACCTTTTTAGAGTAATATCAATTCCTGTCAGATTCTTTCTTGTTATGAAGGCATGTACTGTGCTATGTCTACTGGTTTGGATTGCCAACTGCACAATCATTTGGATGGAAAATTGGCAATATTGTGTTCATCTTCTCTAAGATGGTTGTGCCAACTACATTTCAATTTTTTACAAAATTGACGTTCACTTATCTATCATGTTACGTGCTTTTGAATTCAAAATTATGGACTTCCACTAACACACTTGATGCGTTTTGTTTCAAAGCACTAAGCTCCATCCAGATATCTACAAAAAAAACTTTTCTTGTGGATTATCTTATTAACTTGATTAAAAAAAACATTTGTGGATTGACTAGTTTCTGTTTCCACAAATCTGGCTGATTGTTGAGTCTGGAGAATTTTCTTTACATTATGTAGTTGTTCATTTTGATCTGTGATCAGTCTTTCATATCCTTTTAATATTTTCTCCTTATGATATCTGGATGCTATAGAGCATTGTTTTTTTAAGGGATATTTCTTTCTTTCTTTCTTTTATTTACCATGTTTTTATGAAGTTCTACTTGCTCTTATTTGGAGACAGATTTGCCCTATTTTACTAGCGAGACTGCTTTGCAAAAGAAATTTTCAAAAGGACTTAAAATATCATGCATAACTGATTTTAGTACTTTGGCTCACACCTGTGTCGTTTATTTGGTGTGTGCTCCAGTCCAAATGGTTAAAGATGTAGTCACAGAAAGATCAAAGGGACATGCTATTATTCAATACACATGTCAAGACGATGCCATGCTTGCACTTGAAACAATGGATCAACAGGTTCAGATTTTAATGTCATGCCTCATCTTTTGATTATCAATTTTGACAACTGAATGCTATCTTTTTAATGTTTTTTTATCCCTTATCTGCAGAGTTTTTGTGGTCGTACAATCTCTGTAGAACTTGCAAAACTTGATTTGCGTAATTTTGTTGGACCTCCATAGGTCTCGGGGCCTCCAAAGAAGTGGAATTTGCCAGCAGAGCAAGTAGAAGAGGTATATTGCTGGTACTGATCAAATTTCCGTAAAAGAGACAGTGATCGAACTAGTATCATGTTATTTAGGGATTGCTATAGGCTTGATAGAACATTAAGTTTTAGAGTGTGTTTGAAACTGCGATGACAGTTTCATCTAAGCGCAGTGTGTTTGAAGCTATAACTTGGAGGTTAAGGTTCGATTCGCCATGCAAGCACACTCTTTGTAATATTGGATACAATACTGAATTTCATACCGATCTTTCCGAGTATCTTGATGTTGTTTAAGGTAATTTCCGAGTGTCATCTATCATTCTTGCTTAATAGGCATTTTTGACATTAGGAGTGTTGATGCGTCTGTGTGCATGTATCGGAGTTTATGCTACGTAACTCTTTGTAGCCTTTTACCATTTTAGTTGTACGGACAACAAAAATATTAGTATTAGTTAGAAGGAAGTTTCTTGAATATGTATGTGCTTGCTAGATTGAGTTTTTGTGATACATGGAGGAAGTGGATTGTGTCATACATTTTCAGCAGCCATGTGTCTATACTAGTTAATGGTATCCCCATTGAGGATAGTCAAATTAAGCTGGACTTAGACAGGAAGATCCACTTGCTACTTTTGCATTCACAGCGATCATAGAAGGCTTATATAGGCTGGTGGTTACGAAAGTTGTGGCAGACGGAAAATTTAAGGAGTATAAGGTCTTGACGGGTATATCTTTTTTCATTCTTCAATTCACTGATGATACTTTTTTTGCAGTACTTAGGAGCCAGCGGTTATCAATGAAAAATAAACTTGCTTAATGGAAAGGGAGACACTTATCTTGAGAGGTAAACTAACCTTAATAATGTTTTTGAAGGATCAATGGATTAAGAGAAGAATCAAATGTAACTACTTCATATATGTTTCTTTTTTAAATACCATTACAAAGAGAGACATGTATATGAATATCAAAAGTCACTTAAATAAATTCTTGAACCATTGTTCTGAGAGCTTTTGATATCTTTTCAAGTTATTGTTGTAATCTACAAAGTTCATTCCAAACCTCACTGTGCACCCTTCACCCCATTCAAAATTGTCTAGTAATGACCACACAAAATATCCTTTTACATTTACGCCGATCCTTATATATTCACAAAAAACAAAACAAAATAGAAAGTACTATTAAGATGTGCATTGAAGCAAATAGACAGAGGATTTTTAGATATAAAAGCAACCATTACCTAATTGCTGATTGAAGATATGAGAGATGGTCATGATAATAATTAATTCTGTCACTGTCCTTGAGTGCTTCCTCCAATGGCAGTGTTGGATCATTTTTCTCATCTATACCTGCAAATCAAGTCAAGTATGTGAGGCAAAATTTCTTGTACATGTACTAACACAAACATATTAGAAGATTATTTATATCCATGCATACGTTACTAGAACTAGAAGGTAAGTCCATTATCCATAAGCTTGTATATGATATGTGTGTGTGTGTGTGATGCACCTAAGCAAATTAGTAGTTCACATATTCATTTTCATTCATAGATATACTTTGTAACATAAATCGACGATTGTTGTAATTTACCAGTTTCTTAAATCCAATTGGATAACTATAAAACCAATCTGAAGCAGCCTGCAGATATATATAATCATGGAGGTTTCATATTTTTATTATACCAGAAAGATAAAACTTCATTTGATGTGGTCACACTTGTACGTACCTGTGGACCTATTGGTATCCCCTTACGCTCAGCTTCCATCACAAAAAATAAGAGAGGTCATCGTGAAATTCAACATAGATTTAAATTATTAGTTAAAATTCATTATGATATAAGTGATGAATAAAGGTTTTTTGTACTTGTAAGATTGGCAAGAGAATCTGTGAGATAACAAGGTATAGTAGTGTTTAAATTAGGTGCATTGGCTGCCTATCTAGACGTGTAGTAGTTTAATTCGATAATATCAAAAGAGCCATTGAGTAGCCTGGTTTGTTCTTCAAAGAACTTTGGCAATCGTTGTCCAACCAATGATCGCATATGCTGTGGATAGTCTCCTGTTGTCAACGGTGTCATAAACCTGCAATTGAGATCTCAGTTGAAATTTTTCAGCTCTCTTATGGTGCTATGCGTGTATACCCAAAAAATGATAAGGGTAATTGAGAGTTTCGTAACAGTAATATTAATAATTAACAATGATTCATAATCTGAGAGATGAACAAAAAATGAACATTCATTAGTAAATCATGCTCCATTTGTTATCTTTTTATATAATCAAGTCATATTAAGTTCATAATTTCATATATAGGGCAAGTGTGCAATGAGCTACTAACCATCCAAGTATGAAGTCAATTGCCCGTTCAGCAGCTTTTTCATCGGATTTGCTATTTGAAAACGGCACAAACCAGTAAGATTGTAACACTATTCCTATCCAACCCTGTTGAGGTGTGGTTTGGGTTTTAAGCAACAATGGTACCTGCAGTAATTTAGACTCTGACAAATTAGTATTTAAGTACATAAAACTTTTATGTGCACTTTTATAAAGATGTTCATTATACAAGACTTTTTCATCTTTTATTTTTTTTTACAAAAAACCTTTTCATCTTAACACTCTTTTTTCAGATGAAGGTGCTAATTAGAAATATCAAGAATGGAGACCGTTCTTGAATCTTGATAAAGACACGACAAATGATATGTGGATTCAATGAGGCAGAAGTATCAAGGATCTACCAAGGTGAAACAAGCACAGCTACAAGCCCTTTAAAGGGAGTTTGAGCATGAAGGAGGGAGAAACGGTTGATGTATACATTGCAAGACCTCTCGCCATTGTCAATAAGATGAAAAGTTTCACAATCTTAGTGACAAGTTCAGAATGTCAGTAAAACTTGGAGATCATTCTAGGATGATGGTTAAGGGAAAGGGAATATGAAGATATGTGTTGGTGGTGTTATTCAAGTGGTTCAGATGTATAGTACATTCCTGATCAAAAGAACAATATTCTTAGTATTGGCCAATTTCAAGAGAAAAACCTGACCGTTGTCTTTCAACCGGACCAGTTTAAAGTTTCCCATCCAAAAAGGGGATTGATAATTCAATCTCAGATGTCATCCAATCTAATGTTTAAGATGTCAGTCATATCTTGCACCTGTTTCGTAGCAATGTGTGTGGATGCCACACATCCTTGGCATTGCAGATATGATCATATCAGCCTTAAAAGGATGATGATCCTAGATTAGAAGGGTATAATAATGGGTTTGTCAAAGCTGGATGATGTATCAATGGTGTGCAGTGACTGCATGAAAGAAACACATAGATAAAATGAGCCTGATATTTTGTCTTGTAAACTTGAACAGCGGCTGCATGAGCAAGGAGTAGGTGATGTGCAACTAAATATGGCTCTGTCCCCGAATCGCCACTGGTGCAGTTGAGGTTTTGCCAATCAGAACATCTACCAGGTGGGAATATCGCATTAACATATCCACCTGTGCTGTAAGTGGATGGCTCATTTGAGACATTTTTGCATTAAGTGAAAGTTTTAAGTTTAACCACTTTGCTAATGATATGTGAATCATACCTTGTACCGATGATACCCGTCAATAGAGACATCTCCATTGCTTCTGTCGAATATTTTTTCTGTATAACGATCACCATTGAATAAATGTAAGTCATGCATTTACTACATACTTTAATTCTAGTTGTTTTGTTTTAATTCTTATAGTATATGTATTTTAAGGGATATACTTACTCTTATATATATTCTAGTTTATTTGATCTTATGAAATAAATATACCCCAACAAAAGTTTGAGGAAATAAAAGTTTATTCTAGTATAAGATCAAAAAAGTTTATAATGTTTTGTTTTTTTTACGTACTTGTAATGCATTTACGCTTTAAGAAACCATAAATTACAATAATTAACACATTCTTTATTTCGAATTAAAGTTTAATTCTAGTTTAAGGGAATAGAAAAAAATTCTATATTACAAGGACAAAAAAGATCTCTAAACTTTTTTTGTTTTATGAAAAAAATTAACATTATATCATAAAAATTGAAAACATATTTCGATCAAACAATAAAATGAGTTGGGTTGGGTTGGCTCAGTTTCAAATTCGATCAAGGATCGTTAGTTCAGATTGGCTCAAAAAATTGTAGTTTTTTTTTTTTTTGTGAAACTTAATCAACCCAATGAGGTGATGAACAAGTTGGTTTGATTCAGACCATGTCATGACACATATATAATTTAAAATTAAAAAACAATGACATTATATTTCATAAAATTCATACATTTGAACTAAACTACATAATTCAAAATCACTTTTAACTAAATTGAAACACTTGTAGATTTGATAAATAAAAGGCTTTCTAAAGGTAATTAGATAGAGATACCTTTGCCACCTTCTTTTGCAGCACCTTCGTACTGTACGTGTTTATACATAATGAACACAACAAAATTCATGTAACGGTAGCAAGAAAATTAATTAACTTGTGTTGTAGAAAAAGAGTCTTCAAAATGTTATTAGAGTATATTAGGTGTCTGTTTGAATTCACTTTTGCACTACACCCCAATACACTACAAGAAGCTACAAATTAACTCTATCTTTGAATTTGACGCACATTTGATCTTTATGTACCGCGAAAACAAATAGGAAACTAAGTGCATGTTTGGTATAATGGTGAAATTGGTAAAATCACAATAAGCTTCTACAATTTTGACAGAAATTACATTTTGTAGCTTCACAAAATCATGAAGGTTCACTATAATTTTTTAATAATTTGAGTAAAGAAGCAGAGAAGAAACACAATGTTGAATGCCATATCATATGATGATTTTAATTAATTGGTTGCATGAATAACATTTGTGTCAATGCGAGTATTTTATGCATGAAAAACTGCTAGATGAGTCATTTGGTGATATTAATCGTGAAGCCGTAGGAAAGGACAAATCCCAATGTTTAAATTTGCGTTACATTTGGTGTGTTTGTTTTAGCTATAAAAAAAAAAATTGTGTTTAAAGAATCTAGAGATTAATTTTTAAAGATTTTAAAAAAAAGTAAAGTCTTTTTTGTTTGTCTACTATCCATAAAAATCCATTTAAAAAAAAAAGCTTAAATATGTAAAAGGTCCTTGTAATTTAGCGCGTTTTTTTTAGTCCCGATATGTTTTTTTGTTCTAAAACAAACCATGTAAATTGATAACTTTTTGGTTTTGGTCCATAACGTCAACTTCTGTTAAAAAAAACGTTGTGTTGACAAACGGAGGCCGACACGACGAAGGCTGATATGGTGTTAGTGACTTACGTGGACCGACATAATGATAAGTGAGTAATTTGAGGGACCAAAACTAAAAACGCAAATGTTCATAGGGACAAAATTGAAAAAACGTAAATATCAAAATTTCAAATTTAAAAACAAAATCTTCTTCATCCCTCTTTTTTCTCTCTTGTTCATTTCCCTTCCCTACCAATTTCTTTATCTCCTTAGAGAAAAACCAACACTCTTGTGGCAATCTTCTCATTCCATTGCTAATTCATCTTCAATTGAGTTGCCTATATGCGAGTTCAACAAAATCATGAGGATGTTCATCTCCAATTCAAATATGAAATTGCTCAAGACACTTAGCCTTCCAAGACTGCAACTGAAACTGTTAAAGTCACTCGGCCTTCCCAAACTGCAAACCTTGAGTTTGAAGCATGTTAATGCAACAAATACCTTGGGGTTTGAGTAATATTTATATTTGACAATTTAAATATCTTGGGGGCTGCAGGTGTTTAAGGGATACCACATTCTCATAGGAAGTCCGTGAGGGGGTATCCTTTCCTCCTAGATTCAATGATCACCCTAAGTAGTGCTACAAAAATTTTAAGTTTACAAGACACCATCTTCTCGTAGGAAGTCAACGAGGGAGTATCCTTTCCTCCATGATCCAATGATGCCTCTTTCAAAACGATTTTTAGAAGCTATTTATTTATTAGGAAAACACCACCTTCATGTAGGAAGTCAGCGAGGGGGTATCCTTTCCTCCATGATCCAGTGATGTCTCCTTTATATGCTTCCAACCCATTTTGATTTTACCTTTTTATTTGTTCCCCACACAAACTTATACTACTTTTACTCTGAAGACTTTTGAGGGTTAATGTACCACTAAGATTAGAACGTGCTCCTTAAAATACGTATTCATACAATTGCTCAAGGGATGTAACTCGTGCTTTTCTCATTAGAGAATTATTCACAATAAAACAAGATGTGGGCATATCAAGAAAACTTAAAACACAAGAATTCACTTTTATGTACAAGAAACAACTATTTTAGAGGAGACAACAAAAAAATTTATGTCATATTTTTCAATAAAAACAAGCTACTTAATCATGCCTTTCGCAAAACTAGAAAATAAATGGAGAGAAGAAGGAAGAAGAAGGAGGAGAAGAAGAAGAAATTAGAAGTAGGAGGAGAAGGTGAGAAGAGATAAGGGAAGAGAGGAAGCGAAAAGCTCACATTATCATTGAGGTCCATAAGGAGGACCTTGGAGGTGGAAGTTTTGCATCAAAGCATTTGATTATTTTCTTCGGATATGCGGTTTCCCCTTAGGGCATCATTTCTTAGCCCGGATAATTCAACATCTTGCCTTTGTTGCTCGGTGCTTATCCTTTCCACCTTAGTATGCATCCATTCCCATCTTTCCGTATCAAATTTCTCATTGGCCTCATGGTCAATACCATGGTCTTCTTGTACCTGTTCATCAACACCAAAATAGAGCAAATTTTCTTGCACCTCGGGGTCAGTTCGAGGTGGGTTAGGAAGAATAAATAAAATATGAGGTGTGTTGGAACAAAATGTGTTTAACAAAAAACCTTAAATATTTTTGATGATAACAAGGTATTAAAAATTGACAATTGGAATTGCTAATATTTGTTCAAGTATACAGGACCATAGACAAAATTTACATCTTACAAAGGTTATGAATGAACAAAAGAGAGCAAAGAAATCAACAAAAAGGAAGCTTAAAGCATCTGAAGAGAAGTGCTCCTGAAGACAGAGTGCTCCTAGAGTGATGACGTCATTAGAAGCTGCCTCATCAGAAGCTACATTTCACCAGAAGCTGAAGTTCGTCAGAAGTCACAAAACTTGAAGCTTCAAGAGTTGTTTCATGGATCGAAGTTCGTCTAAGATTGGCAGAAGACTAGTGGAATAATGCAACGGTCGTTTCAAAAGGATTTGAAGACATTTGGGTGGAAAAATACAAAGAGCGTTGACAAAAGTACTTTGTACGAACTGTACAACCACCTTCTCCACTACTCTGTTTTGTGTCGTTGCTACAAGACAAGATAACAACTCTGAAATACAACCACGCCTGCAACAATGTTCCTTCACAACTAGAATGAATTTTAAATTGATCCTTCATAGGACAATACCTTAATCAGGCAAGGAATTATTGGTGAAAGATCAAGCTTCAACAAACGACTCTTTTTGGATGTGCTGACACTTACAACGTTCAAATTCACACCTCTATATATGAAGGAGTGAATACTTGAAGAACAATAAGACTCTACAACATTTTGAAAGCGCCAAAACTCTGTCAAATTGTTCAGCATCCAAAAGTTCATTTAGAATTTCAGTTTTCAAGTTCATATCTTTGAAATTCTAAAGTCTTAAGAGTTTGTATCTGATTTGTATTGTGAACACCATTGATTGTATATCAAGTGTTAAACCTCAAACATTTTATTTGTAATTTTGTTTGATAGAAGTCTCTTGCAGTTGTGCTTGAGCAATAAAAGTCTCTTGATTGTGTTCAGGAGCATAGGAAGTCTCTTGCCATTGTACTTGAGCAGTTTGAAGTCTCTTGCTAGTTTTTAGCAGTGAGTAATTGTAATCAGATATTACATTTTAGTGAACTCTCCTTGGAAGTGCAAGGGGGACAAGACTACTTCCGGTTTGTGGAAGGAACCTGTATAAATTGCTTGTGTCTTTCTTCTTCTCTTTCTCTCTGTTTTATCCGCTGCTTACACTCCTGATCACCTATACCAGAAGCTGTTCATATTGCTTCTGGTCAGTGTTCAAGTTTTTAGAGAAAACGTAGAAAGAGACCAACACAATTCAGGAGGACTTAGCCGCTGGTTCAGAAGCTGCAGCTATATCAGGTAACTCAGATTTTACACACTCTAACTCTGTAATAGACATAGAATCTGATTCCAACCCCTCCCAATCAAACTCATCATCATCATCTACTGATATTGATGATATACCTTTAGATATTCTCTACAAATCTAACCAAAAAGGTCATTCATCAAAAGCCAAACTCCAAAAAAAGCCTTCAAAGCCTACTCCCTATAAACCAATGGATCCACCTGTTGATGTTAAAATAGGTGAACTGCTTGAAATGAGAAGCAAAATACTACCCCTCAACCATCCACTTCAACCACAAATAATCCAACCACTCAATATGATTGCTCCTGATGATCATGTTGAACCATCCTCAACCAATCAAACAGAAGACACTTCTGTGTTGTATAATCTGAGTAGTCACCTCTCAGGTGAACTACTAGGTGTTGTTCTTAATCTAGAAAAAGCCTCTGAAGTAGAATCAATGGAAGCTGCTTCAGAAAGCCCCCAACAACATACACCGGAACTACAAAAGACCCCAACTAACCCTGAACAGGTTCCAACAACTGTTCTTGAACAAAGCATTCCTGAACATTCTGTTCCTGAACAAACTACTGTTGAGCATATCCTAACACCCCCTCTTCCTGAACTGAATGCTGCTGAATTTGATGGCATGGTCACATCAGATGATTCTGACATAGAGATGGATCAATCTTCAGTTACTGAGATTGTGAAGTCTGCTTCTGATCAACCATCAACCAGCAACACTCAATCTATTCTTTCAAACAACCAATCATCATTCTCTTTAGCTATTGAACCTCTAGCTGCTCCCAAACCTACAAAGATACCTTCACCACCCACGATATTCCTAGATTCTGTGCTATTACAGGGTGTGTGTGAAGATATAGCTGAGAAAATGATCAAGCTCATTCAAAGTAGAAATGACTTGAATCACAGAGAAAGCTATGAGAAACAATGGAGCAGACTCAAGGAAAGAGTTGACAACATTATGTCTGCACTCCAAACTACATGTATAGATGCTCAAGATCTGGCTAAGCAGAAGCTGCAAGACTGGATTAATGGAATAGATAATAGTCTTGAGGAAGTGAAAGTACTTAGAACATGGGTGAAGAATCCATTAAGTCTCAGAGGAAGAGAAGTGACAGACTTCATTCCTAACTATGTGCATCTAAGAGACTTGGATTTATCATTTCTTACCAAAGTCAATCTCAGAACTGCATCTCCTGACTTGGCTTTAGTTCAAAGGAATGTTATTTTAGAGCAGAAGAATCAGAAACTTGAGAAAGAACTCCTGAGCAGAAGCTACTCTTGCTGGAATACAAGTCTTCAACTGAAGCAAAGCTAGAAGAAGGAAGGATCAGAGAGGAGAATCTGATCAAAAGTAATGAGAACTTCAAGGCTGAAATGAAGTTACAACAGGAAGCTATGTAGAAGAAGCAAGAAGAGACAAATGAGTTGCTCAGACAGATAGTGGAAAATATGAACAAGCCAACCAACCCTTAGTTGCACACCATTTATTTAGCTTGTTTAAGTTTAAATTAGTGGTACTAACTTTGTCTTAAAACTCTTGTTATTCTGATATTTCTTGTGTTTCTATGCTTCTGAATATTTTATGCTTCTGAATACTTTGATTTTATCTTTATTATGCTCTGTTAATTCACTAGCTTATAGCTTTGTTATTGGTTATTTTTGCTCTGATGCTTTTATACACTATCTCTCTATGTTTTTCTCATCTCTCTTTTTTTTGTTTATTTATTTTTGTTAATTAATGACAAAAGGGGGAGTAATAAGATAGTATTTAAAGGCTCTGAGCCCCATTAAGTATATTTTTAAAAACTTTTCTCAACCTTTTAAATAGGGGGAGTAATAAAATTTCAATATAACTTAATTGAACCAGATTTCTCATCTCTCATCTTCTATTTTATTTTGAAATATTATTGCGTGATAAATGAATTTAATTAACAAGATAGAACTCAGGGGGAGCTTACAAACCTCACCTTAAAGTACTATCAGACTCAGGGGGAGCTTACAAACCTCATACCCTATAAGCCAACTTGTTAATTGATCAAGTTTTAAATACTATTGTTTGTCATCATCAAAAAGGGGGAGATTGTTGGAACAAAATGTGTTTAACAATAAACCTTAAAGAGTTTTGATGATAACAAGGTATTAAAAATTGACAATTGGAATTGCTAATATTTTGTTCAAGTGTACAAGACCATAGACAAAATTTACATCTTACAAAGGTTCTGAATGAACAAAAGAGAGCGAAGAAATCAACAAAAAGGAAGCTTAAAGCATCTGAAGAGAAGTGCTCCTGAAGTCAAGTGCTCCTGAAGACAGAGTGCTCCTAGAGTGATGACGTCATCAAAAGCTGCCTCATCAGAAGCTACATTTCACCAAAAGCTGAAGTTCGTCAGAAGTCACAGAACTTGAAGCTTCAAGAGTTGTTTCATGGATCGAAGTTCATCTAAGATTGGCAGAAGACTAGTGGAATAATGCAACGGTCGTTTCAAAAGGATTTGAAGACATTTGGGTGGAAAAATACAAAGAGCGTTGACAAAAGTACTTTGTACGAATTGTACAACCACCTTCTCCACTACTCTGTTTTGTGTCGTTGCTACAAGACAAGATAACAACTCTGGAAATAACTGTAGTTTCTTCTGGCTGTTAGTCACAGTGGCTGGGGGTACACAACATTCACAAGTCTCAGCAAACCGACTCAGATGTTTATGTGGACTCATTGTTTCTGACCCATCAAATTGCTTGTCCCTCAACCCATTCAGAACGGTGCTCTTGATAACAAAAGCAGCAAGATTGGCAGGCCGGAAAGTATGAGTCAGTCGACCACGGTGATTAGCTAAACCGTAATCTCCCACCTTAGGTCTTGCAGAAGGTTCTCCCATAATTCGTGCACCAGGTGCTACTGACTTGGATAACCGAACAAGTTTCCGATTGGCTCTTGCAGTTCTTTCTATTTCAGGATCAAATTGTAGATCGTCTTGGCTACGTCTACCTCGTATAAACAGCAAAATACCTTAGTAGCACTGCACAATTCAAAGATAAACAAAATTTTAAAAACAAAAAATAAATTGCAGAAATCCTAAATTATAACGAAATTGCCTTGTTAAAATAAATCAACAGTCCCCGGCAACGGCGCCAAAAACTTGATAGAAGTTTGGCAAGTGTACCAAATACTATCGAAGTAGTAAAAATATTGTTCCCATGAGGACTGTTTTTAATCTCAATAAACTAATTTCGTTAATCAATAGGATGTATAAAGGTTATTATGGTTGCCACTAGGCAGTTGATTTGGTTTGTTTTTATAAGATAAAATAACAAAAAGTAAAAGTTGTTAATAAAATATGGAGAGAGATGAGATCAGATATCGTCGAATCCTCTATGTTTCACCTAATTGGTCACTGTACTCTATTCCGATTAATGGTTCTCTGGTCCCAAGATAGTTAACAAAATAGCCCTAATCAATCCCTTGAGTTAGGACCCTCCTCTTAAACTACAACCCCTAATTCCTTAGGTGGTCTAATAATTCTTGAAGGTTTAAGCACGTTAACCTAATATCACTAACAAACGATTATCCATTCCTAGACTAACCATGTTTATTAGAACAATTCAATTGTGTCTAAGTTGAAAGCTAGGGTCAGTAGTCATTCATTCTCACTAAATCATATTTATATGTGATCAGGATATAAAAAGCATTAAGAACAATTGAATTGAATAAAGACTAGATTATCATTAATAGTAAATAGAGTTTCATCACAGCAACATAAATCAATTAGGGTTTACATAGATTCATCTCGGATCTAATCTATAAGAGATTTAGCTACTCATAATAGTGTTTACAAATAGCATAATCATTAGAATAATTAAAACATACATAAACTGGGTTTGAGATGATGAAAATCGCCTCTCCGCAGTCTTCTGAGTGTTAAAATCGCACTTTTGCTCTCCAAAATCGTAAAACATGTTTTCTGAATAGTCTTCAGCTTAAATAGGCACATAAACGCCTACAAACGTGTCACATTTTAAGTAAATCGTGACACGTTTTCACCATTGTAACAAGAAACAAAATTAGGGTTTCATAAAAACGTGTCACGTTATTGCCATCGTGACACGTTTCACGAATGTCGAAAGCTCTGCAAATCTACCTGAAGGAATCGTGTCACGTTTTTGACAAAGCGTGACACGTTATGAATCTTTGCATTTTCTTCCTTTTACTTGCTTTTCTTGCTGCTTAAGTTGCCCTGTGAACTCCAAATTATGCTAATATTTACATAGAAATTACGTAATGACAGCATGTCATCAGCTATCATAAAGACTATGAACCTATTCCAGACAATGAAACTATTTGATGTGATTTTCATTTTTGCCCTGCTATCAAATCTTTTTTTAGTTTATTCTTTGTTGTTAAAAGTTCACCAAAGATTCAAGATGAACAACCCCCAACAACATACAATATTTGCAGTATAGAAAAATGTATCTAGACAATATTCAAAAATTTGAATCTAAGATTTAAGATGATTGTTTTTGTATTTAAACAGTAGACATTAGTTTGGACATTAATTAAAAATTATCCCTTGAACCAAAAGATAAATTTACAAAATTATCCGTGTTGATAAAATCAAGAAATTTAGAAAAAAAAATAAGAGTTGTAGAAAAAATTAACCCTTGAGCCTCGTGAAATTTAGAAAAAAATTAAACCAAGAGCAAACATTATAAGAGCTGTAGAATGTGAATTATAAGAGCTAAAGAAGAGTGGTTACCTCTCTACAAAGGTTTAAGAGAATACCCAAATTTCTTCCCATCTAAGAGAATTGATAGAAATCCTGAAAAGTAAAGAAGATGAAATATTGAAATTGGAATAAGAGAATTGAAAATATGAGGAGAAATGAAGGGCGGATGATAGAGCTAGCCCAAAAGTATATTCTATTTTTCAATATTTCATATAAAATATTAATACATAATTCACATAGATTAATAATAGGTAAAATTATAATTTTAGTCCCTCAACTTAATTTTAGGTAACAATTTGGTCCTTTATCTTTTTTTTATTTCAATTTTGTCCGATTGTTTTATTTGCATATGAATTTTGAAGCTTCAAATTCATGGTTTTATTTTTTTATGGCATTTGATAAAATATAACATCTGATAAATATATACTTCTGGTACAATACGAATCGTGTATATAAAGGTAAAACATCTGGCTTCCTCCTACTGATCTCCGGCACGAACCCTTCTGCTTGCGAACAATTTGCTTATCTGAAAATAAATAAAGGGAGTTCCACCTGTCCTAGGTTATAGGCGACTTCGAGGAACCTATAATCGCCATTTGTCTATAC
Organism: Medicago lupulina; assembly: GCA_958299785.1. NCBI lineage: Eukaryota > Viridiplantae > Streptophyta > Magnoliopsida > Fabales > Fabaceae > Medicago > Medicago lupulina. The sequence continues at coordinate 51,879,293 of OY283145.1, forward strand.
ATGGTCCTAAAAGGTTTACTGTTTTGTTCTGCATATCTTAGCGATCGGGGGAAAACTAAAATCGCTTACTGTATATTATCATAGTTCTTATCATAAACATATTTGTATCATATATTCATTCTTAATGGTTAGAAGGTTAGTGTTGAACAAACAATTATTATCTGAGTTCATTTTACGGAATGGATCTGAGTGGAGTAACCCCGAATACATTCGCACTGATAACCGGCTAAATTCCCTATCTAAGGGTTAGAACCGGACTCCTCTTGTCGTCGTGTGCGCCATCCGGTTGGAACATACTCCCATCCAGACATAATCTAGAGCTTGTATGAGCCACAACTTATCTAATTATATAATTTCTGTAACATAATTCTGATATACTTTTCTGATCATATGTATATCTGAATACACTCTACTGAGTATATATTTCCTTATAATACTTAACTTGTCTAATTAGGCTCTAGACATATCGTTATCATATGTCATTCCTAAAAAGGATTTATTAATCCCTCCCATATGGTTCAATATCATTTTCCTTTTCTTGAGTCATTCATATACATAAATATTATCTCTCATGATAATGCATTGTGCAATTAAATATGTGTTTTAGCCTCATTTTGCCATCAGAAATTCATTCGGAATTAAAAGGAATGTTCGTACTTGATTCAATGGCGTTCTAAATGAAAAATCAATGTTTTGTTGCGTAAAAATTACATTCCTGGGGTTGGTAATCGATTACTGGTATGTGGTAATCGATTACCAAGGTAAAAATAACATTTTTCCACGGGAACACTTTGCACAACATTCCTTTCAATCATAGACAGTACAAAACACGAATTTAAAGCATAGCAAGGCAAACATATACTTAAATCGACACAACCATCATATGGGGTACTAATTAACTTAATTTAATCCAAGCTTTCCTACTTCAAACCAAATGTTTAAAATCAGTTTCTTTAAATCCTCCTAAGCCTCCAAGGAATCAGAGTGACATGAAAAGACGATCCTCATGTTCCGAACATCTCACTTACCGGTTCGTATGGCTCACATATGTCAAACCCGCAGGGTCCACCCTGTAAATTCCAGCATCAGTACCTTAACTTTCACAATTTAATTAAAATACCAAACGATATCCGTTTTGAGCAAAGGACCACTCATTGGAAAGCTTAGGGTGTCAGGATTACAAATATAACTTTTATTTTGAGGGTTAACCATACAATTGGTTCAGTTTAGACATCCAAAGCTTGATTCTCATGAGAATTTGGTACATGCAATAGGAGGGTTTGAAGAATAGAAATGTGGGGGGTTTTTGGGAAAATGGAGAATTAGAGCAAAATATTACAGGAAATGGGTTTCTTTGATGATGGGTTTATGATTTTCATTCCTCTTATTAATCACATTTAACCCTTTCCTCTTTTACTATTTATTTTGCCCCTCCTTTTACTACTAAAAGCATAATTGTTTCCTTTCATCAATATTTCTCCAATTTACTGTATAAAATCTTATCTCATCCTTTATTTGGAGTCTCTAATTCACACCATTATTATTAATCAGAGTTGGATCGTTACAATTGTCTTAGTAATTTGAAGCCAATGTTGATTCATTGATTTTGAAATCAACAACGATATAAATCGGTGTGTTAATCAATATGGTTGTATTGCTCTTATTTGATTTCTGAAATTTATTTTTATGTTTTTTGTGTCTCGATATTTATTATCTTTATGAACATTTTTTAATGTTGTCATTATGTTTATGTTTTTGTTTGATATTGGATGATTTGAGGCTTCTGTTGGTTCTTTCATTTGTAAAATACTCTTGGTATCCACCCGTGCGTGACGCACGGGCACCAGACTAGTTATTAACCATCTCTGTCCAAGCTTGGTCCATGACTAAAATCATTATGATATAAGTTGTTGATCTCATCACCTCTATTGTCTATCGATTCAAATGCTGTAAAATTGGTTCATTAACGTTAGTATGCCAGTCCACTATCCATACAGATGTATTAACATATTTAACATATTTGGCATAATTTAACAGCTTACTTGAGTTGCTTGGAATATCAAATGTTTCAGCATTTTCGCTGCAAATATATTTGAATGTCTCTTGTTGACGGTTACTTGGATGGTGCAGTCCAGCATTTTTAATCACTTGTCGTCCAGGACCAAGCCGTGATAAGTGGTTACTTTTATCATTGTTATCGGTTGGAGACCTCGTAGCTGTATGAACATGTAAGCATGAAGTCTCTTCACCGCCAGTTTCTAACGATTGAAAGGCTGTAAATTGTTTTAAACATCATTATATTATGCCACTGAATCATATGATTGTTTTCACAAAACAATCAAATGTAAATAGTGCTGAATAAACTGAAAGAGTTTTTGAAATCGCTATTTTGAAACCGCTATTTTGAAAGTTCACACCAAAGAGTTTTTGTTAATGGGATTGCATGCTATTTATACAACTCTTTCTGATAATTAAATGCGTAATGTCAATGAAAATTTCACAAATGACCGGATTATTAACTCACCTGAGTTGCTTGGAATATCTGATTCTTCAACATTTTTAGAGCAAATGAATTCGAGTGATTCTTGTTGGTTGTTACTGATATGGTGCAGTCTAGCATTTTTTATGTCACCAAGCCAAGCTTTCTTGTTACTGATTTGATTGTTATTAGCTGAACAACTCGTAACTGTATGAACGTGCAAGCATGATAACTACCCCTCCGTCACGTAATACTTGACATAGTTGACCTTATTACGCATTCGAATCCATAATTTTTAGCTTAAATATCTTGAATAATATATTTAAAAAATTTATGAAAATTTAAAATTTTGAAAATACTCATCGAGATGAATCTAACGACATCTTATATGATATTATTCATCTTTGTATATTAGTAAAAAAATATGATTAACGTAAATTAGATCAAAATTGCACATTTTCAAATAGGTCTCTATTACGGGACGGAGGGAGTAATAAGTAACACAATATATATATATATATATATATATATATATATATATATATATATATATATATATATATATATATATATATAAGTTGTCATAATTACAGAATTAGTTAGACTTTTAGAATTCTGATCTCATTAACACCAAACCTTTTATATTAAGCCACTAAAATAAGGTGAAAATTACATCAATCGAAGTTATAAATAAAAGATGTCCCATTAACATCCAAAGCATGCTTGTTGATTGATCATTCACTCCATTCTATTGGAGTTTACCCGAAACCCAAAGGGCTAATAAGAGGAGATTTGTCCTAACATTTTACTCCAACTTATACTATCAAATGTGTTATTGCATCTGCTCATTCTAGTCCAATCGACATTCTTGCAAAATATGTACATTAGAATTTATCATATAGTAATCCTCCTTATTTGTAACTTATTGTGCCACACATTAAACACCACCCTAAGTTTTTCATACCGTAGTGCATTCAATAATACACTAAACATGTACCTCAAAATGTTTGTCTCCCTTAGATTTCCAATGTAGTTCACTTTCGGATTATAAAAAAAATAATAAGACTAGAAAACCGTGATTTCCGGCCAGGCATAAATTCAATTGGCTAACTTGCAATTCGTGACAATACCGTTATAAATTCTTTCTAAATAGTATATAGCAGTCCTCTTTATTTCCTTATTTATTAATTTTGTTAAGTCTAACCCTAATTTTTTCCCTCCATAATGCTTTTTAGGTTTGTAACAAATCTATCCTAAAATTTTGCCTCTCAAAATGCATCAAATATGTTTTTATTAATAGCAAAAATAAAATAAAGCCTAAACAAACTCATTCATAAATGGCAAAAATTAAAAAAAAAAAAAAACTAACCATATCGATAGACTTCTACATATATTTTTTTTCTTTTCTTCTTATTAATTTTAGTTTTTTTTTCAACTAATTTTCTTATTTTGTGTTCTACACTTTTTTTGACAAAATACTTTGTACAATTATTTAATACTAAAAAAATGCATCGTTCATATCCTCTTCCTTTTTTTTTTATACACTTCTTTGATACCAAAAAAATGTATCTTTTTTTTTTGACAATATTTTGTAGACTTATACAATACCCTAATTTCCATCATAACTTGGATATATATACTAAACCCTAAATCGTGTTTCTCTAAAAAAAACTTTAACCCCTAATTTTTTCCCTCCATAATGCTTTTTAGGTTTGTAACAAATCTATCCTAAAATTTTGTCTCTCAAAATGCATCAAATATGTTTTTATTAATAGCAAAAATAAAATAAAGCCTAAACAAACCCATTCATAAATAGCAAAAATTAAAAAAAAAAAAAAAAAAAAAACTAACCATATCGATAGACTTCTACATATATTTTTTTTCTTTTCTTCTTATTAATTTTAGTTTTTTTTTCAACTAATTTTCTTATTTTGTGTTCTACACTTTTTTTGACAAAATACTTTGTACAATTAATTAATACTAAAAAAATGCATCGTTCATATCCTCTTCCTTTTTTTTTTATACACTTCTTTGATACCAAAAAAATGTATCTTTTTTTTTTGACAATATTTTGTAGACTTATATAATACCCTAATTTCCATCATAACTTGGATATATATACTAAACCCTAAATCGTGTTTCTCTAAAAAAAACTTTAACCCCTAATTTTTCCCTCCATAATGCTTTTTAGGTTTACAACAAACTAGAAACTGGACCCGTGCCCGCACGGGTTTATTGCTAAAGAAATGACATACGAATAATAAAATGCAATATATAATTGGTAACGGTGAAAAAATAACAGATGATAATCCAGAGTAGACAAAATAAAACGTTCCATCAAATGTATAAAATCTGAAAATATTATAAAAGAAAATTCGGTAATCTTATCAATAATTCGGTAAGAGAATATGAAATTTTTAGTAAATTGGCATGTTGTTTCATCGCAGATTGCGAAATACTTTATCATATACGACGTTAGAAGTCACATTGGTATCTTCACCATCTTCATCCGTGATCAATATCTTTAGTCCTTCTCTGGATGTAACTCTTGAAACAACAACATACAACTATCTGTGAAAAATTACAGGTGTTGGTAGATATACACCAACATGTTTAAGCGACTGTCCTTGACTTTTGTTAATTGTCATTGCAAATGATACAGACAAAGTGAATTGTCTTCGTTGAAACTTAAAGGGAATCCTGACATCTGAAGGCGATATAGATAACCTGGATACAAAAACCTGTTCACCAACATTACTTCCGGAAATGACCCTCCCCTAAATGACGTATCTTCCCATCGTAGTGATAACCAATCTGGTTCTATTGCATAATCCATATCGTGTATCTATATTTCTCAACAACATAACTGGCACACCAACCTTTAACCTTAATTTGTGATTAGGAAGTCCAGAAGCAGTGATGGTGTTGAGGAATTCAGGTGTATGAACATTGTCAATATAATCATCGTTTAAGTTACGATGAATAGGTGAATCATAACTCAAATAAACCTTCTCCTCATCTGGAACCATGTCCAACATATAGTCGTTGATCTTCTCGACTATGGAATTTTTTGTTGTCAATATAGCTCTATTTTGAAAGTAACCTATGTCACTCATGCTCTCCAAGATGTTAGGATACGTGCTTTCAACAATAGCAGCAAGAGGATCTCCTGCGCTTTCTATGAGCAAATCTGACGGAATAGCAATGGCCTTGTCCACTTCATTGTCTTCCCCTATTCGTCCATCGCCTATACTTAAAACCCATTCTGAAAATTGTCTTTTTTTCTCCATGTCTACTACTGACGCACCAGACAAAAGCCTCATGTTCTTAGTCAAGGTAAGAACCTCACAATAATTCCATAGTTTTGAAGAATTGATAATAGCATGAACGATTTCTGGTCTTGTGCTTTTAGGAATTACAGGTACAAAGGGATGTATTTGTTTCTCTTGTCCACCTCCTTCATAACGTCTCTGAAAGAACGATCAAGTGCTTCAAAGTAAAATTTGTGCATCATCGGAGCCTCGTCCCATATTACTAATCTTGCTTGGACTACCAATCGAGCCAACGGGGTATTAAGTTTGACATTACACGTGGAGCATTCATCGATAATAAAGGGAAGGCCAAATCTCGAATGTGCGGTTCTACCTCTTGGTATTAATAATGCAGCTATACCACTCGAAGCAACTGTTAAAACTATTTCCCCTCTTGACCGTATCGCTGCCAACAATTCAGGTGTATGATCAAAAAGTTACCAGTTAAGCAGTGGTATGAGAGAAAAGTTGTAAGGTCACGTCGTTTCATTTGCAAACCTCTAAATATCAAAATATATGATTCTTGTGATGTGTGTGAAATTTACCACGGGTTAAGTTTTTTTTTAGAGAAACACAGTTTAGGGTTTGGTATATATAGCCAAGTTATCATGGAAATTAGGGTATCATATAAGTCTACAAAATATTGTCAAAAAAAAAAGAAACTAAGATTAATAAGAAGAAAAAAAAATATGTAGAAGTCTATCGATATGTTTAGCCCTTTTTTTTTTTTGCTATTTATGAATGGATTTGTTTAGGCTTTTTTTTTTTGCTATTAATAAAAACATATTTGATGCATTTTGAGAGGCAAAATTTTAAGATAGATTTGTTGCAAACCTAAAAAGCATTATGGAGGGAAAAAAATTAGGGGTTAAGGTTTTTTTTAGAGAAACACAGTTTAAGGTTTGGTATATATAGCCAAGTTATCATAGAAATTAGGGTATTATATAAGTCTACAAAATATTGTAAAAAAAAAGATACATTTTTTTAGTATCAAAGAAGTGTAAAAAAAAAGGCAAGAGGATAGGAACAATGCATTTTTTTTAGTATTAAATAATTGTTCAAAATATTTTGTCAAAAAAAAATGTAGAACACAAAATAAGAAAATTAGTTAAAAAAAAACTAAGATTAATAAGAAGAAAAGAAAAAAAAAAATATATGTAGAAGTCGATATGTTTAGCCTTTTTTTTTTTTTTTTTAATTTTTGCTATTTATGAATGGATTTGTTTAGGTTTTTTTTTTGCTATTAATAAAAACATATTTGATGCAATTTGAGAGGCAAAATTTTAGGATAGATTTGTTGCAAACCTAAAAAGCATTATGGAGGGACAAAATTAGGGGTTAAGGTTTTTTTTCGAGAAACACGGTTTAGGGTTTAGTATATATAGCCAAGTTATGATGGAAATTAGGGTATTATATAAGTCTACAAAATATTGTCAAAAAAAAAAATTAGATGCTTTTTTTTAGTATCAAAGAAGTGTATAAAAAGAAAAGGAAAAGGATAAGAACGATGCATTTTTTAGTATTAAATAATTGTACAAAGTATTTTGTCAAAAAAAAGTATAGAACACAAAATAAGAAAATTAGTTAAAAAAAAACTAAAATTAATAAGAAGAAAAACAAAAAAATATATGTAGAAGTCTATCGATATGGTTAGCCTTTTTTGTTATTTTTAATTTTTGCTATTTATGAATGGATTTGTTTAGGCTTTTTTTTTATTTTTGCTATTAATAAAAACATATTTGATGCATTTTGAGAGGCAAAATTTTAGGATAGATTTGTTACAAACCTAAAAAACATTATGGAGGGAAAAAATTAGGGTTAGACTTAACAAAATTAATAAATAAGGATCTATCCTAAAATTTTGCCTCTCAGAATGCATCAAATATGTTTTTATTAATAGCAAAAATAAAAAAAAAGCCTAAACAAATCCATTCATAAATAGAAAAAATTAAAAAAAAAAAGGCTAACCATATCGATAGACTTCTACATATAATTTTTTTCTTTTCTTCTAATTAATTTTAGTTTTTTTTTTCAACTAATTTTCTTATTTTATGTTCTACACTTTTTTTTTGACAAAATACTTTGTACAATTATTTAATACTAAAAAAATGCATCGTTCTTATCCTCTTCTTTTTTTTATACACTTCTTTGATACCAAAAAAGATGTATCTTTTTTTTTTGACAATATTTTGTAGACTTATATAATACCCTAATTTCCATCACAACTTGGCTATATATACTTAACTCTAAACCGTGTTTCTCTAAAAAAAACTAAAAACCCCTAATTTTTTTTCCCTCCATAATGCTTTTTAGGTTTGCAACAAATCTATCCTAAAATTTTGCCTCTCAAAATGCATCAAATATGTTTTTATTAATAGCAAAAAAAAAAAAAAACTTACCAAATTCATTCATAAATATTAAAAATTTTAAAAAAAGGCTAAACATATCGACTTCTACATATATATTTTTTTTCTTTTCTTCTTATTAATCTTAGTTTTTTTTTTCAACTAATTTTCTTATTTTGTGTTCTACATTTTTTTTGACAAAATATTTTGTATAATTATTTAATACTAAAAAAAATGCATTGTTCCTATATCCTCTTGCCTTTTTTTTGTACACTTCTTTGATACTAAAAAAATGCATCTTTTTTTTTTTTACAATATTTTATAGACTTATATAATACCCTAATTTCCATAATAACTTGGCTAAATATACCAAACCCTAAACTGTTTCTCTAAAAAAACTTTAACCCCTAATTTTTTCCCTCCATAATGTTTTTTAGGTTTGCAACAAATCTATCTTAAAATTTTGTCTCTCAAAATGCATCAAATATGTTTTTATTAATAGTAAAAATAAAAAAATGCCTAAACAAATCCATTCATAAATAGAAAAAATTTTAAAAAAAAAGCTAAACATATCGATAGACTTCTACATATATTTTTTTTTTCTTTTCTTCTTATTAATCTTAGTTTTTTTAACTAATTTTCTTATTTTGTGTTCTACACTTTTTTTTGACAAAGTATTTTGTACAATTATTTAATACTAAAAAAATGCATCATTCTTATCCTCTTCCTTTTTTTTTATACACTTCTTTGATACTAAAAAAATGTATCTTTTTTTTTTTGACAATATTTTGTAGACTTATATAATACCCTAATTTTCATCATAACTTGGCTATATATACTAAACCCTAAACCGTGTTTCTCTAAAAAAAACCTTAACCCCTAAGTTTTTCCCTCCATAATGCTTTTTAGGTTTGCAACAAATCTATCCTAAAATTTTGCCTCTCAAAATGCATCAAATATGTTTTTATTAATAGAAAAAAAAAACTAAACAAATCCATTCATAAATAGCAAAAAAAAAATTAAAAAAAAGGCTAAACATATCGACTTCTACATATATATATATATATATATATATATATATATATATATATATATATATATATATATATATATTCTTTTCTTCTTATTAATCTCAGTTTTTTTTCAACTAATTTTCTTATTTTGTGTTCTACATTTTTTTTTTGACAAAATATTTTGTACAATTATTTAATGCTAAAAAAAATGCATTGTTCCTATCCTCTTGCCTTTTCTTTTTTACACTTCTTTCATACTAAAAAAATGCAACTTTTTTTTTTACAATATTTTGTAGACTTATATAATACCCTAATTACTATGATAACTTGACCATATATACCATACCCTAAACTGTGTTTCTCTAGAAAAAACCTTAACCCCTAATTTTTTCCTCCATAATGCTTTTTAGGTTTGCAACAAATCTATCTTAAAATTTTGTCTCTCAAAATGCATCAAATATTTTTTATTAATAGCAAAAAAGAAGCCTAAACAAATCCACTCATAAATAGCAAAAAAAAAAAGGCTAAACATATCAATAGACTTCTACATATATATTTTTTTCTTTTCTTCTTATTAATCTTAGTTTCTTTTAACTAATTTTCTTATTTTGTGTTCTACACTTTTTTTTTTGACAAAGTATTTTGTACAATTATTTAATATTAAAAAAATACATCGTTCTTATCCTCTTGCCTTTTTTTTATACACTTCTTTGATACTAAGAAAATGCATCTTTTTTTTTTTTTGACAATATTTTGTAGACTTATATGATACCCTAATTTCCATGATAACTTGGCTATATATACCAAACCCTAAACCGTGTTTCTCTAAAAAAAACCTTAACCCGTGGTAAATTTCACACACATCACAAGAATCATATCTATTGATATTTAGAGGTTTGTAAATGGAATGACGTGACCTTACAACTTTCCTCTCATACCATTGCTTAACTGGTAACTTTTTGATCATACACCTGAATTGTCGGCAGCGATATGGTCAAGAGGGGAAATAGTTTTAACAGTTGCTTCGAGTGGTATAGCTGCATTATTAATACCAGGAGGTAGAACCGCATATTGGAGATTTGGCCTTCCCTTTATTATCGATGAATGCTCCACGTGTAATGTCAAACCTAATACCCCGTTGGCTCAGTTGGTAGTCCAAACAAGATTAGTAATATGGGACGAGGCTCTGATGATGCACAAATTTTACTTTGAAGCACTTGATCGTTCTTTCAGAGACGTTATGAAGGAGGTGGACAAGAGAAATAAATACATCCCTTTGTACCTGTAATTCCTAAAAGCACAAGACCAGAAATCGTTCATGCTATTATCAATTCTTCAAAACTATGGAATTATTGTGAGGTTCTTACCTTGACTAAGAACATGAGGCTTTTGTTTGGTGCGTCAGTAGTAGACATGGAGGAAAAAAGACAATTTTCAGAATGGGTTTTAAGTATAGGCGATGGACGAATAAGGAAAGAATATGAAGTGGACAAGACCATTGCTATTCCGTCAGATTTGCTCATAGAAAGCGCAGGAGATCCTCTTGCTGCTATTGTTGAAAGCATGTATCCTAACATCTTGGAGAGCATGAGTGACATAAGTTGCTTTCAAAATAGAGCTATATTGACAACAAAAAATTCCATAGTCGAGAAGATCAACGACTATATGTTGGACATGGTTCCAGATGAGGAGAAGGTTTATTTGAGTTATGATTCACCTATTCATCGTAAATTAAACGATGATCATATTGACAATGTTCATACACCTGAATTCCTCAACACCATCACTGCTTCTGGACTTCCTAATCACAAATTAAGGTTAAAGGTTGGTGTGCCAGTTATGTTGTTGAGAAATATAGATACACGATATGGATTATGCAATGGAACTAGAATGGTTATCACTAGGATGGGAAGATACGTCATTGATGGGAGGGGCATTTTCGGAAGTAATGTTGGTGAACAGGTTTTTGTATCCAGGTTATCTATATCGCCTTCAGATGTCAGGATTCCCTTTAAGTTTTAACGAAGACAATTCTCTTTGTCTGTATCATTTGCAATGACAATTAACAAAAGTCAAGAATAGTCGCTTAAACATGTTGGTGTATATCTACCAACACCTGTAATTTTTCACAGACAGTTGTATGTTGTTGTTTCAAGAGTTACATCCAGAGAAGGACTAAAGATATTGATCACGGATGAAGATGGTGAAGATACCAACGTGACTTCTAACGTCGTATATGATGAAGTATCTCGCAATCTGCGATGAAACAACATGCCAATTTACTAAAAAATTTCATATTCTCTTACCGAATTATTGATAGGATTACCAAATTTTCTTTTATAATATTTTTCAGATTTTATACATTTTATGGAGCGTTTTATTTTGTCTACTCTGGATTATTATCTGTTATTTTTTCACCGTTACCAATTATATATTGCATTTTATTATTCGTATGTCATTTCTTTAGCAATAAACCCGTGCGGGCACGGGTCCAGTTTCTAGTTATTGCTTAATGCTGCATCTTGCGAGAAAGAGATAGCGAATTTGTTTCCAATTTCTCTATCATGTTGACATTTCTCTCTCCTATGTGGATTGTGCAAAAGCAAGCATTTTAATTGGTCAATGCTTTATTCTTGATGAGTTCCGGACAATTTTTTTTCCTTTAAATAACACTAGTCTATCTTACTCCCTCCGTCTCTTAATATAGCCACCTATTGTTTTTTTCACATTTCTTAAGAAATGTTGTTGGTGTAGTTAATGTGTCTGTTTTATAGTACAATTTTATAAAATTACCCTCATTCTATTATTATTAATCTCTCTTCCCGGTGTTGTTTAAAGAGATAATGTGAAAAGTCAATTTATTGTAATTTTAGAATTAGTAGTAGTATTAAATAAGGGTATATATGGAAAAAATAATTAATGTGTGTTGTAATTTGAAAAGGGGGTTATATTTAGGGACACAAAAAAAAAACAAAAGGGGGTTATATTAAGGGACGGAGGAAGTAATTACAATGGAAATTGTAAATCAAAGTACTCCTTCCGTTTTAAAATATAAGCAAAATTGATTTTTTTGGTTTATTCATTTAATGATGTATGTGGCCCATATTATGAACCACATACATCATTAAATGAATGAACTTAAAAAGTCAATTTTACTTATATTTTGAAACGGAGAGAGTATCAATTTTTAGTTCAATTTTGTCAACATTCTTATAAGAATGGTTGTCTTAAATTTTTATATTTTATTTTAATCGCTGAATTATAGTCTTGCACGGCAAACGACATAGATATTAATTTAGACATAATACTTTACATCTTAATTAAGATACTTCCAACAAAATTTCCATAAATGACATATGATATTAGTCACAATTAACTACAATATCATTTTAAGAATAAAATATATAAAAAAAAAAAAAAAAACCATAAAAACATGCTGTCACTTGGACCAAGGCAATTAAAGTGGGACTTGATTAGAAACTGAAAAGCCAACCTGCTATATGGTAGTAACAACAAAAAATTGCCTTGGTCCAATAATGTTTGAGTTTTGTTTTTTTTATCTTTATTATGAGAACTGTAAAATCAGTATCACTGGCTCAGAATTATCATCTTTGGCAAAGTATTTGAAACCGCTATTTTGGAAGTTCACATCAAATGTAAATAGTGTTGAATAAACTGAAAGAATTTTTGAAAGTTCATGCCAAAGAGTTTTGGTTAATGGAATTATATGCTATCTAGTAACTTGTAGTATGATAAAAAAAACAGTAGAACATATTGATTTCTTTTTTAATCTTATTTAAATTATAACATTATCAAATGACAAACATTTTGGGCAACATCACAACACCCTGTAGAATATTAACATAAAAAAACCATTAAGAAACTATATCATGAATCTAATATAGGTATGGAAATATGGAAATTTCTTTTAGTGAAGCAAGCTTACATGATTAACTAAAAACTCAATGCAAAAGGTTCTCCATTGAAGCCGCAATTGGTTCACTATTTTGTCCAAATCAATAGCTGGGTTTGGATCCAATGGAGCTGCGCATACAAAAGTTACTTCGGTGTTTACAATCAACCATATCGAAGAAAATAAAAAAGGAACATAATGAAATTATAAAACTGTGAGACAATAGTATCACAATTTCTTGTATATTACTTTCATCTCCCAAGAGGGTGAATATATAGATACAACCTATTTTACACAAAACAGGAAATGTTCTAAATAATTAAAAAACAATATCTCTACTTAAATGTACATGTGTGACAGTCAACTAAATAATTAACTCTAATATCAATTAGCAATGATAACAGAATATCCTAATGATATTGTACACCTCATGCTTACACTCCCCCTCAAGTTGGAGCATAGATATCTATCGTGCCTAACTTGTCAATAACTCCTTGAAACACCTTTGCTGAAACAGCCTTTGTGAGCACATCAGCTAGTTGGCTTTCAGATTTGACAAACCCCTCTGAATTAGTCGTTGCTTCATGCTTTCAGACTTTTAGAATGATAGGCGTGATCAAAACAACATTTGACAAAATATTGAAGCTTCCAGTCTTCTAGATTCTGGTGATCTTCAGAACCTCGGATGACGTCAGCTTCTAGTGAACAACTTCTGATCTTCAGAACCTCTTATCTTTAGAACCTCTTTTCTTCAGATGCCTTCAAGCTTTCTTTTTGTAGATTTCAATGCTCTCATTTGTTCTTTAGAACCTATGTTTGAATTAAAGACACTAAAAATGTTATCTATGGTCCTGCACACTTGAACAAATATTAGCATATCCAATTGATATTTTTAAATACCTTGTTATCATCAAAACTCAAAGGGTAATGTTAAACACATTTTGTTCCAACAATCTCCCTTTTTTTTATGATGGCAAACACTAGTATTTAAAATATTCAATTGTTGTTAATCTAATTAACAAGTTGACTTTTAGGGTCTGAGGTTTGTAAGCTCCCCCTGAGTCTAATAGCCTTTAAGGTGAGGTTTGTAAGCTCCCCCTAAGTTCTATACAAGTTAAATAAATTCATTTAAAAGGGTAATAACACTCAAAATAATCTCACATAAAATCAAAGGACTAAGAGATGAGAAGAAGGTTCTCTTAATTTAATTTGTTTTTAGAATTAAATTAATGGGGCTCAGAGCCTTATAAATACTATATCTACTCCCCCTTTTGTCATCAACAAAAAGATAAAGAAATAAAGACAAAAAGAAGAAGTGAGAAAAACATAGAGAGGAAACCACGCTTCAAGACATATTTTTTTTTCATCCTACTTCAATTAAATTGCTTAACACTTTTCCGATCGTTTTGGTCATGGACTCCACTTACAAAACCAACACCAACCGAATGACGTTTTTTGAGATAGTTGGTTGCACCTCTACCAAAATTACGTATTACGTTGGATTTCCGTGAGCTAGAGGAGCACTTTACTTGGGCACTTAAGATGGTGAAAGGTCTTTTGTCCTCAAAAGACAACATGCCTAAAGTGATTGTCACCGACAAGGACACTGGTTTGATGAATGTAGTTGACACAGTTTTCCCTGAAACAGACACCATCCTTTGTTTTATTCGTATCGGGAATAATGTAAGGGCTAGATGCATCATGGATTGTAAAGTTAAACCAAAGCGTCCGAAAGTTGCAAAAGTTGACAAGAAAGAAATGAAGAAGGACAAGGAGAAGAATAGAGACGTAGTTGAGAAAATCGTGAGCGCTTGGAAAGAGTTGGTTGAGTCTCCTACGGAGGAATCATATGCAAGTGGTTTATTTAAATTCAAAGAAGTATGCATGCCATTTCCTCAGTTCATTGTATATGTTGAAACCACAGTTTTGAACCTTACAGAGAAATTTGTGAGGGCATGGACGAATAAAATTTTGCATCTAGGGTGTAGAAGCACTAACATTGTTGAATCGGCTCATGGAGTGTCTTTGCCATATTCCCGACCACTATCTTCATGTTTTTTTGAAAGAAGATTGTTCGTTACCACCGCCTTGTATGGAGTGGATGAACAACAAAATTGGTGAGGCAGAGAAATGACATTTTGCGTTCATGGATAAACATGCCACCTTCAATGACCTCATGTCTAAGGAGCCGAAGCCGCCAACGAAACCAACAAATGAGCACAAGCCTATTACTTGTGACACTCTAACTCTGGAAAAGCAAAAGCAAGATTTTGAAGTCATGGATGAAGATGATGATTATGCACTATCACTAGTGTAATGTTTACTAACCTGTAATAGTGTAATGTGTTCGAATTTGTGTCTGTAACGTTGAATTTAAGTGAATTTGAAGTATGTGTAATTTGGATCGTTTATGTAAGATTGTGTGATTTTGAGAATTTAAGGACAAATTGATGTAATTTCAATATTTTATGTGTTATTATGTGTGATTACGTGATTATGAGTCAATAACAACGAATTTGTGTTATTTAGATCGTTTATATGTGATTATGTGATTTTGAGAAAAACAATGAAATTTTCTTATTTGGACGATTATGTGATTTTCGGATTTTAAGGACAAATTCATGTAATTTGGATCGCTTACGTATCGTTAAGTGTAATTAAGTGATTACAGGTCATTACCGGCGAATTTGTGTAATTTGGACCGTTTATATGTGATTATGTGATTTTGAGAAAAACAATGAAATTTGATTATTTGGATGCTTATATGATTTTTGGAATTTAAGTACAAATTAATGTAATTTGGATCGTTTACATATCGTTAAGTGTGATTACGGGTCATTACGGGGAATTTACGTAATTTGGATCGTTTGGATCGTTTATGTGTGATTATGTGATTGTGAGAAAAACACTGATTTTGTTTAATTTGGATCGTTTACGTGCGATTATGTGATTTTATCGTTAAACTCGCGTAATTCGGTTCAATTATGAGCGTGTAAAGATTACGGGTCATTAATGACAATGTTTGCATTTAATGCACAACAGTTCAGAATTTAATGTTGTATTGATATATCAATAGAGCGTGGATTAACTCATGCACGTGTTAATACTCAGCGTGAATTAACTCACATAGTGTTTTGCAGTGTTTTACACTTGTGTGACTTAAGTCACGTTGCGTGTGTTAACTAGCGCAGAGTCTTACATTTACGTTAATTAACTAATACAAAGGTATTTTGGTCATTTATGTTGAGTGGGAGGGAAACTTGGTGGGAGAGGAGCATAATTCAGATATTTGGAAAGGAAAAGCTAAAGTGAAGTGGAATTTTGAAGGGGACATGAATACCATCTTTTTCCACAAGACTAAAAAAAGCAATGGTCCTACTAAGTTGATAACTTCTATTATAGACGGTAATGATGTGATTATTGACCTTGCTGCCATTTTTGACCATGTTTTGCATAATCCAACCTATGTAGTTGCAACAATTTTTTTATTAACAATGGTCTTATCAAAGATGTCATTCCTAACTTCGTCAATTAAAACATCAACCAGATTCTCACCATGCTCCCTAGCAATGGTGAAATCTTTAATGTCGTCCATTCTCTTAACAAGGATAATGCTCCTGCCCCCGATGGATTTAGAGCATTTTTCTTTCAAATTTATTGGAAATTATAGAACTATAGGTTATAAATATTGTTATGCAATTATTCTCAGGATGGCTCCTTCCTAATTTTAATCCAAACACACTATTGTTTTAACCCCAAAGGTCCCTAAAGCTGATAATGTGAATCAATTTAGGTCTAGAGCATTAGCCAACTTCAAGTTCAAAATCATTACTAAAATTAATTCTAACAGGTTAGCTTAGATCATGCGATTTATTACTTCTCCGGAGCAAATAACGTTCATCAAGGGTAGACAAATCAAACATCTTATTTGCTCAACCTTATAAGCCATCAACATGTTGCATAACAAATCTTTTGGGGGCAACCTAGTTTTAAAATTTGGCATTTGAAATTGCACCAAGGAAGAACTGGAAAAATCATTGGATAGAAACATACTCCATGCTTGTTGTTCTACTTTTCAAGTCTACTACTACCGTCCCTTGGTCACTCAAGAATAGGTGGAAAAACTATATAAATCTCACAAGGAATATGAATTTTGTAGTATCTCACATATGGATATATAGGGAAGGAAATAGTTGTGCAGAAAAATTTGCTAATATAGGATTATATATTTCCTCCTTAGTTAGGTTTGATGAGTTTCATAGTGAATTTTGGGAAGACTACATAAAAAATATGTTTGGGTTACCAAGCTATAAACTTGTCAATGTTTAAAAGGTTTTGGCCTAGCATCGCCATTTTAAAAAATAAAAATAAAAAAATTAGCATTTGCCAAATATTTTGATACTTTAGAGTGGGCACTTTCTCATCAGGGTTCTCAAAGCTTTTGGTTTAAACTCTACTTTTTGCAATTGAATAAATTGTAGTCTCAAATCAACGATGCTTTCTATATTTGTGAATTGCAAACAAGAAGTCTACTTTTCTTGATCTTCTATATTCTCTTTCTTATTTCTTCCGGTTTTTGTTTCATCACAAGAGTTAGATATGTTGGACGTGTTCAAAAATAACTTTTCTAATAACTTTTCTAACTAATATTTATTCTTCTCAACAAGTTTATTCATATTATTTTATAATAGGTCTTAGAGCACTTATTAAGGGGTGTGGTTATCATGCATAAGCCAAACTTATTCACCATGCATAAGCCCAGACCGGATCCGGCCCACTAACACCAACCCAACCGAAAATTGCTTTCTCCACCACAGAAAATTGCTTTCTACACCTAGAGCAAAACAAAACCAAAAAGAACGGAACCTTTTTCATTTCATGCGCATGTAACAAACTCACCGTCGCCTTCATCACCGTCGTCGTTTTCCACCGTCATTATCACCGTCGTCATCATCATTATCACCGTGGCATTTCATCATCATCATCATCACCTTCGTGCAAGCATTCTCAGCGTTCTCAACAAAACTCATCAAAAATGAAATTTAAACAGGTTTGAACTTATCGTGTGCTTTCATGTAGTTACAAAGTGTTTCTGTTAGTAATTACAATGGTTTTTGTTTAGTTTGGAAATAATTGCATCTGTGTAACCCTAAATGGAGATTTTAATTTCGAATTGGGAAAATCAACTCAAACAAATGGTTTCAGTGTTTAAATGTGCTTATTATAGTATGTTTTTGTTCAAAAATTATGCCAAAACCAATATGCTGTGTAAATGGTTTCAGTGTTCAACAATATGCTTATTCAGTGTTTAAAGTGTTTCGTCAGTTGCATTTTGATTATTTTTTTTGTTACAAAGTGTTTTTGTTCCTTTGGTGTGTTAATGTGGTTTTTTACAATCTGATTGCATTTTTTGTTTTTTAGTTATTTGCTGAATGGATTGTAGTTTGAAATGAGATCTGTGTAACCCTAAATGGAGATTTTAATTTCGAATTGGGGAAAATCAACTTAAACAAATGGTTTCAGTGTTTAAATGTGCTTATTATAGTATGTTTTTGTTCAAAAATTATGCCAAAACCAATATGCTGTGTAAATGGTTTCAGTGTTCAACAATATGCTTATTCAGTGTTTAAAGTGTTTCCTCAGTTGCATTTTGATTATTTATTTATTTTTTTTAAAAAAGGATTCTAATAAGCATGTTATCTTATTTGAAAATGAAAGAAATGGATTATGTTCCTTTGGTGTGTTAATGTGGTTTTTTACAATCTGATTGCATTTTTTGTTTTTTAGTTATTTGCTGAATGGATTGTAGTTTGATATGAGCTCTGTTTTCTCTAAATGTTGTTTTAATTGGAAGATTTGTGTGCTTCCTCAGTGGCATTTTGATTGTATGTTTTTCTTTTGTTGAAAAGGATCGAAATAAGAATGTTATGTTCTTTAAAATGGAAAAAATGACTTACGTTTCAGTTGCTTTTGGTGCTTTGCTGTGAGTTTTTTTCTACTTTTTGTTCCCATTTGTTGAATAGATTGTAGTTTTTTTGTTCTGATAAACAATAGATTTTAGTTTTGAATGTGCTACCTTTTCCCTAGATGTTTCATTAGTTGCATGATGGAAATGAGATACTGGCTGCAAAATAGTTTACGTCATTTTATTTTATAACCTATTATAAACTAAACTTGATTTATGTTTTAACCATTTTTGGATTTTACAAGTATATTTTCTTGATTTATTATAAGTTTTTACTGTAAATGCCAAGTCTGGTTTGTGTATGCTATTACTGTATGCAAAGTCTAGTTTGTGTATACTATTACTACTATCAAGCTTGTGTATTCTATTTTTAATAGTAGCTAGGGTTAGAACAGTGGCATCAGTAGAGTGTAGTTCAACGAATCAGGGCCTGCCCTAGGGTAAGATCACTAAAGTCATCGCTTTAGGCCTACAAACAAAAATTTATTTTTCATTAAATTTTTTAAACAAAAATGCCTCAATTATCAAAATTTGCTTTAGGCCTTGTTTATTTTTGAAGACTATTGGGCAGGCCATGCAATGGATCCCAGGTGCTCTGTTTTAGAGTGATCTGGTGCTTGTTTACGCTGCACATAGGAAGCTATGCTATTAAATTTTGCTCAAATATAGCTTGCCTTGCAGTACAAAATCGCACAAGTTCAGGTCTTCATTTTAGCTATAGTTTGTTGGTTTTATTTGTCATGTTCACTTTAGATTATTTATTTCATTTTCATGACCCCTCTGTTCTGCATGCATCTAACTTCCCCTTGGCTCGCCTGCCATTGTTGCACTTATAAAGTAGATTCTATTTGATTTCCCAGCAGGGTCCTCTTCCCCCCCCCCTGCCTACCATTTTGGCACTAGGTTTTGCAATTATATAATGTCCCTGACGCCTTTTTGCACCTCCTGTAGTTTGCATTGATTTCCTTTTGATTTTGGTGATTGATCTGTGTCCCTCTTGAATGTGCTTATTATAGTATGTTTTTGTTCAAATATAGCTTAGGTATCTCGTAGATTTGGTTTTAAAACCATTTTGCTTGGGAAATGATTTCTGGTAATTGTTTTCTTTGATCCAGGTTAACAAATCTAACAACCTAGGGACAATTCCAAACTTCAGTCTTGGACTTACACCATCAGAGCAGGAGCAAGCATCTGATGACGATAATGGAAAAAAGAATGGTAAAAAGATGGAAAAGAAGCCGGATCAGATAAACCGTGGCAAAAGGAAACAACAATCTGATGAAGAAAGTTCAGATGACAAAAATGCAAAGAAGAGTGGTAAAAAGATGAAAAAGAAGGCGGATCAGAAAAAACAACAATCTGCTGGAGAAGAATCTAATGAAAAGAAGAATATTTTTGTATACATATTCTTACTTTGTTAATACTATAAAATTAAAAACAATAGGAATTTGTTAATTCTGTCTGAAACCATTTGGCACAAGGAATGGTTTCAGAAAGTTTTACAATAAAACCATTTGATGCTGGTAATTGTTTTTTTTTTATCCAGGTTAACAAATCTGATGACGCAAGTTCTGATGAAGAAAATGGAAAGAAAAACTTGGATGTCGATCAACGATTGAGGCACAAGCTTAGCATACCTAAGGTCTACGACCTTATGAAGTCAATAGATGGAAAAAGAAGAAAAGACCAGATAATTCAACTTTTGAATGACAGTGGGTTTGGAGGAATGGTACACATATGCAAATGGACAAAAATCCACACATTCTTTGTGGAATGGGTTGTCAGACACTTTGAAAAGGAGAATATGTGGATAAGACTGAGCAAGACAGATGTGCTCCCATTGAAAGAAGAAGATGTGCATAGAGTGTATCATCTACCAATGGCGGGGGAGCAGATCAACATTAAACTTTGCTCAGAAGCAGCAATAAAGAGACTCAGGGTAGAGTTAGGATTGAATGGTGATTATTCTCCATTTGTCAAGGCGACAGAGTTGGAGATAAGATTGAAGATAATGGAGAAACCAAAAGCATGGGTAAAGGGTGCAATTTGTCTTATAATTCACAACATTTTGTGCCCCACTAACAGCAGCTTAGTTTCTCTACATTATGCTCAAGTATTAGAAGAGGCTTCATCTTATAACTGGTGCTCCCATGTTCTCCAATATATGAAAGACGGATTGCAAAATCCGGAAGTGGCAAATCCATTAGCGGACTTCCACTTCCTAATGGTAATCATTCTCTCTCTCTCTCTCTCTCTATCTCTCTTTCTCCCATATTTGTATTTGTACTCTTCATGGTACCAATTATAAAAAGAGTCACTTTTATCCATTTCACAAATATTAAAAAAGGTAACAATGAAATAATACTATTAGAAAAAATTATAATTTACATTATCCCTTTTGAAACAAATTTATTTTTATAAAGTGACAATGCATTGAGAAGTATCAATTTTATGACACTGTAGTTTCTGCAAAAACCAATAAATTGATAATGTGAGGGAGTATCAATATCAAGAATTTTGTTTTGTTGGAAATCCCGCTGCGACCGTGAGGAGGTGTTGGTAACCCCACCTTAATTGTGATATGACTTTGGTTGCCTTATACTAAGTACTGGTCTTAAAATTGTTAGTGAGGATTATCTGTTTGATTATCTGTTTGTTTGGCTTAGCTCTTATAGTATAGTGAATATGCAAATTACTACTTAAAATTATGAGTCAGGATTTAAATGTTTGTTTTATTCTGCTGTGAACAGACATGATTTTGAATTGATGAAAAATGAATTCAGTGTAAAATTATTTATGTTTATATATATCCATGTAAAATTGATCAGTTGAATATGAATAAGCTAAGAAAATGATTTGTAGAGTCAAACTTTAAGTCATAACTAATTTTAGAAACAAAATCAATTATACTAACACCCTAGTTGCAACTTGCCACTAAACTTAATGGTTTTATTCTCATTGATCATGAATTGTTTCGAAACATCTTAATTTAATCTTGTTAGATGTGTACGATTTTTATGTTGGCTGAAACCATTGGCTTCAAACCATTCGATGTACATAATTGTTTTCATTGGAACTGCATGCATACATAGACTATAGGATCATGATGAAGAAGATGATGCTAATTATTTTGCAGATTAATTACATGGATAAAATGGGGAAGAGAAGCCCATTCCTTACAGGAAAATATAAGCAGCCATCGCTTCGTGATTGGGATGTCAAGTCGGCAAACCAAGACCTACAGAAGGTGCATGAGCTTATGGGGCTGGATAAAGGATTGACAGTTGGGGTGAAAAGACTGCAGAGCACTGATGATGGTCTGCTTGTAATGTGTTTTGATGCAGATACATGTCCACTATCTAAGGTGAGAGAAAATTAATGATATTCATGTAATGTTAATGTATAAACCATTAATTTATCTTAAATGGTTTTAAGATGTTATACAGTAAAACCATTAGTATTGTTAAATAATTTTACTTGCTACTTGCTAATTATTTTGCACCATAATATTGTCTTTTTATGGTTTCAAAAATCCTAACAATACATGTACATAACCTGATTGCAGGCAGAGGAGCATCTAAATTATTGTAGGGGCTGCATACGGGTCTACACTAGAACCGCAGAAACCTTGCAGAGGAGAATAGCGGAGGCAAATGCTTCTACTTCTGCAAAAAATGATATAGTTTCACCAGAACCAAGCACAACCAAGGAAGCTGAAACTAAGGAGAATAAGAGTTCAGGTACTCCGAAGGGGGTGGACGTACCTGAAACTGGTGATGAAGAAGTTGAGAAAAATGATGTAGTTTCAGAAGAACCAAGCACAACCAAGGAAGCTGAAACTAAGGAGAATAAGAGTTCAGGTACTCAGATGGGGGTGGACGTACCTGAAACTGATGATGAAGAAGTTGAGATTGATGTGAAGACCATTGATGATTCAGTTAAAGCAGCATGCAATGTGGGAATGACATTGACACAGGAAACTATCTTGAAGTTTCCAGAGTTTTTTGAAGCATCGAATGCAGGGTAAGAAGCCATCTTAAACCATAACTTTTAAAGTGTTTGTCAATGGTTTTGATATGTGATGTCTGAAAACTAAAATGTTTTTTAATGGTTTCAGGTTCAATACAAATGATTCAGAGACTCCAGCTTCAGCGACACATGAGATTTTTGATAATGATTCAACGAAGAAAGAATGCAATCAAAGTGTTGCAGATGTGACGGATGAGGAGAAGCCTACAGAATGTGACTCAAACGTTGTTATAGAGTAAGAATCAAGCAATGTGATAATTTTACTTTAGAATTGATTAATTATATTTTGCACAATAACAATATTAATTAAAATCTGCAAAAATAAACACTCTTATGTAATATTATTTGACAGTGCAATTCCACTAAAGTCAGTGCTGCCAGATGAAATAATTGACATGGACAATGTCCAAACAGTCACGACAAAGAAAAGAAAGAAGCATACTATGCTTTACTCTGATAGGACATACCCTGAGCGTCGACGTGCAGTGAAGAAATCAAAGTACCTTGACAGCCCGTATGATGATGCTATCCACGAGTCTACTGCAACTGAGTTGCAGAAAAAATTATCAACATATGCATGGAGCTCGGAGCTTGATCAGTAAGTGAAAGAAAATTTCTTATTTAGCTGTTATGAGGAAGCATTTTGCCGAGTCATTAATGTACAATGTCATAGTTCACATAAGTGAGATGAGTATTAATTATAGTCATGTTAATTATAGTCATGTTTAATTTGGTTTGTAAGCTGTTGTTTACAACTATGTTTGTATGTTGGCTGTTTGTATGTCAAAACCAGTTTTCACAATGAATGGTTTCATAAAGTTTTCCTACAAAACCATTTGATGTAAATAATAGTTTTCTTTGGAACTGCATATATATACTATAGTTTTCTTTACTGTTCATTCCAAAATATATGATATTTCGCAATTGATCTTTTGGATGTTTGTGTCTGCCTTTGATGAGTGAATTCATGTAAATGTATCTATCTGCATATATATACTATAGTTAATCCTAAAATGTTTAATAACTGTATAGGAATGAGCTTCTGTACTGCTCGGATAATAGGGCTCATAATTATTCTTTGGAAAGGAAAGACTTGTGGTCGCTGCAGCAAGACGAATGGGTGTCATGCTTTGTGATCAATGCCTGGGTCAACTGCTTAAACTGGAATCAACAAAGAGACAGGATGACAAGACTGGTTACACCCATGATTAACTATGTATGCATTATATTCCATGAATATTAATGGTTTATTTTACTCATTAAGCTGACTAATTGATTTTACTGATTTATTTTTATATAAATAGGTTGACCTCGAAAAACCTGGTGCCTTTGACAAAAATAACCCAGCTTCATTCACAAGATTCATCGAGAGACTAAGCAAGTTCAAATACTTGGATTGGAAAGCTATCGACCCTAACAGTCTAGAATATGTAAGTTTCAGTTCAATATGATTTTTTAATTTTAGTGCATGTTTGGATCTGCAGTAATACTCTGAAATACTATTGGAGTTGTACGTCTGAAACCATTTAACAAAAGCAATGATTTCTGACACTTGTCTTACAAAACCATTTGATGTACATAATAGTTTTCTTTGGAACTGCATACATAGACTACAGTTTTCTCATTTGATGCATTTAACATAGTAAATAATAGTTTTCTCATTGGAACTGCAGATCATGACACCAGCTTTAATTGGGGATCCAGGAAGTCATTATGTGTGCTTCGTCGTGAATTTGAAGACCCAAAAATTTGAATTCTTGAACAGCTTGACGGGAGATAAATTGCACACAAAGAATGGCGCACCCACTGTATACAAGGATATGTTTGATGTCTGGCTGAACGAGGTGAAAGTATTTGTGGCAGAAATTTATAAGCGAAGAAAAATCCGAATGCCCTTCAAGTTTAACACATTCAAGTGGGATACACCAACAATGCCTAGTCAAAGTGATAAAGACAGTTGTGGAGTTTTCTGCATGAAATTCCTTGCTGAATGGGGAGGTGACAACAAGCAACTGGATTCTTTCAAAGGTTGGTCAAAAATGAAAAAAATTGGGAAGGCTGCAAAGATTATGGATCTCAGGATTGGAATTTGTTCAACAATATTAAGTGACCCAAGCAATTGCAGAAGAAAACTTGTGGAGAATAAAGCAAAAAAATACTATGAAAAAAAGCTTCGAAAGCTAGCAAGTTGAACATGACATGTAATTTCTGTTGTTGATGAATTTATGGACTAGTGTTGTATGTGAAACCAGCAGTACACCTCTTATGGTTTCACTAGTTTTGAATTTATGTTTGTTTTTCCATATTTCCATGCTTTGAAATTTAGAAGGGCTTGCCTCTCTTTTTAAATGCAGGGGATGTTAGAATTTATTTTATGTTATTTTTTCGTGTTAAACATATGAAGTTTCTAAGAAAAGTAACATAATCAGTTCATTTTATTTAATTTTTGGCCAAATAATGTTCAGTTTAATTTTATTTTATTAAAATTAGATGTATGGAATACTGAAACCATAAGTAAGGTTAAATGGTTTTGATAGTGTTCTTTGTGAAACCAAAATAACTTCCTTAAGGTTTTAAATGAAATTATACTTTTGCTTTATTTTATGTTATTTTTTCGTGTTAAACATATGAAGTTTCTAAGAAAAGTAACATAATCAGTTCATTTTATTTAATTTTTGGCCAAATAATGTTCAGTTTAATTTTATTTTATTAAAATTAGATGTATGGAATACTGAAACCATAAGTAAGGTTAAATGGTTTTGATAGTGTTCTTTGTGAAACCAAAATAAATGCATAATGGTTTTGTAACAAAATATTAGAGACACGTAATTTTCCACGACCCCACCAAGATAAATACGGGGAAAAGGTATAATAACAGTTAGAATGGAAGAGTCAGAGTCATTGACAGTTGAAAAATGCAACTAATTTAAAAGTCAGAGTTAGAATGGAAGAGTCAGAGTTAACTAAGGTTTTGTTGGGAAGTTGAAACTAAATGAAACTGCTGTGTTCGAAGAAGAATGGAGGGTGCTCAATGATGATTTTGTCGCTGCTGAAAAAGCAATGACAGAACTATCATTGCAAAAGCATGACTCTGATACTCGAATCGAAGTTTTGGAGAAGGCGCTTGCAGAAGAGAAAGAAAAAGGGAGATCGGGAGAGACTTTGAGGATCAAGGGTTCATCACTCGCAACTAGCGGGGAGGATTACGCACAAGGATGCAGAATGCGGTTGTTCAATGGGAGGAGAAATACAATCAAGTCGTGGTATGGTATGGAGAGAGAAAGTGTACTATATGAAACAAATTGACATCATTTACTATTACTATTATCACTTGAATAGATTGAAGCAAATTGGAAAACTCAGTAATTTATCCACTTAACTCAGATTTGAAAATCTTAACTAAACCATAAGTATGGTTTAATGGTTTTGATAGTGTACTATATGAAACCTAATTACCTGTCTAATGGTTTTGTAACAAAATATGATCATAAATACGTAAAAACCAACAAATGTGAAAATGTATAGTTTCCATAAGATAATATTCAAACCAATACATAACAATCAAGAATTTGATATAAAATATAGTACAAACTTATCACATATAAAATAAGTGACTGCCTTTTTTGTTAAAGCCTCATCATCTTTCCTAACTTAAAACATAAAAAACAATCAGTGCCCCGCTTAATTTGTTAAAGCCTCATCATCTTTCTTTTGCTTCTTCCGAGCTATAAGGAATTTCTGTCTTTCTCTAACTTTTTCATAATCACTTTTAAGTCGCTTCTTTGACCTAATTGGATTTGGTCTTTCTTTGAACTTTGGTGCAGTCCCAACAGATGGTTCACAGACAGCAACTGCTTTTGAAGACTTAGAAGGCGTAACGGATGATCGATCTGTATGAATACCTTTAGCAAGAAGAAACTCCTCTGCCTTTTTCCCTGCTTCAATAACACCGTTGAGAAAAATTTCAGATGCCTCCGGATCTGCGCAAACACGTGTAGAAAGCTGAACCGTAACAGCACAAATTTGTTGATATCGTTGTGCTTGAGTGGTGTCTTTAGTGCCAACATTCATGGTAGATTTCAGCTTATCAATAGACGGACGCACATCTCTAGTCCACCGCTTTAAAACATATTGTGCAGGTATAGTCTTCAAAAAATGATATTGCACATGACCACCTAAGACCTCCAAAATCTTGAAAACATGTCGACATAAGAAACCCCGGTTCTCAAACATACGACATGAACAAGTAAAACTTTTGCTCCTAATGTCAACTGTGACAACCCTTTCATCAAGTCGATCATGATCTTCAAACCTTGGGGAAAGGTTTTCTTGAAGTTCTACATCCAAAACATCAACATTCGAAACCTTGTCATTATCATTATCAACATCATCATAATTATCATCAACCTTCTCAATTGTGAAAACTTTGAAGAACTTGTTCAATTCAGACCCTTTTGTTGTGTCCTCCTCATAATAGTATTTGAAGGAAAGGTCATACTGCCTGTGAATAAATGCAAAGCAAGATGGTGTATACTTGTTTACAACGGACCGCATAAGCTGACTGTTGGGATAATTATTTTTTGTTCTAGTGTTTGCAGCCTTGAAGTCCAAATCAGCATGATTATCCCTCATTCTCTGAACCATAATGTTGAAATGACTAAAGAATCGAACAAGTGAATGGTCTGGCTGCAAAAATCCACGAAGAAAAGCATTGAAAGCCTCGCTTAACTGAGTCGTTTTCAAACCAGCTGTAAAATGTGACCTCACCCAAGCTGAAGACCAATGCATACGATTTGCATGGGTTTGGACAAGCCACTTAAAGTCCGAAGTAGGTCTTCCATTAAAACAGTTTTTCATCATCTGATCCCAATTGTAGTCGAAATCTGATTCATCTTCGACATTTGAAACCAAATTAGTTAACTCATCAAAAAATGCACTGTTTGCACG
Organism: Medicago lupulina; assembly: GCA_958299785.1. NCBI lineage: Eukaryota > Viridiplantae > Streptophyta > Magnoliopsida > Fabales > Fabaceae > Medicago > Medicago lupulina. Next base: position 51,907,295 of record OY283145.1, read on the forward strand.
AGAGCCGAGATTTTTCTTTGCATTCTCTCCCATGTGCCATGAGCAAAGACCATGAAAAACACCTTGAAAAATATTCGGAATTGACTTCAACAACGCACAAGCCTGGTCTGTGTATATGGTTTGAGGTTTCTTATTGGACATACACTTCAAGAAAGTTGTAAACAACCAATCAAAAGTAGCTGATGTCTCATCATACAGTAGCGCAGAACCAAATAACACACTCTTACGATGATTGTCAAAACCAATAAAGGCACCTGAAATGTAAATGAACCAAATCAGAACAAAATACAACATATCTAAAAAGTATAAAACCATTGTGCTGTGGAAATGGTTTTGGTCAGTTTTACTCCAAAACCATTTGCTGTATTTAATGGTTTTATTTGATCATCCAGGTGATAATGATGATGATGGAGAAAATGAGTCAAAATGTAAATGTTTATTTGGCTATACTACAGAACAAAATACAACATATCTAAAAATTACACTAACAATGAACAAAGTTACACTAATAATAATACAATTTTAGACGCGACTTATCCACAATAAAAATTTGACTAGCATTGACACTTGATTCCTAACTAAAGATAATCACAAAGCTTGATTTTGCATCAACAAAACTTTGACATGCCACGTGACTAATCACAATCATAAAAAGCCAACAACAAAACAGAAATCTAATTTAGGCAATGTGCCAAGTGATTGTAAGGAATAATGTCAGTAAAAAATCAAAACAAGCTGCATTTTAAAGCCACCTACATTTTGAGTGCGTCAGTTGTGAACTTGTGATCAATTCCTCAATCTAAATATAACATAACTAATAATGGTTACATTGACTGAGGGTGAGTCTCACGAAACCATATCTTCTTGTCTAAACTAGCAAACACAGAAAAAAAGCTATTTTATTATGAAATTAATTCTCAAATTCAAGAATATAAGAATTAAAAACTGTGAGAAGTACAAAATACTAACCTAATGGGCGATATTTATTGTTTGTTCGGTAAGTTGTATCAAAACTGACAACATCGCCAAATAGAGCATAATCTTGTTGCATAATTCCATCTGACCAAAAAATACTAGCTATGTCTTCTGCAGCATCAACTTGGATATCATAGTAAAAGCCTGGTTTCGAGAGAGCTTCATTTCTAAAGAATTCTTGAATCACAGTTGCTTCACCAGCCACCATCTCCTTTTGACGAGTTGTCATTAGATAGTTCTTTAAGTCCGAAAATCGAAAAGGAAGATTCTCCGTGCCTCTAACTCCTTGACCCATAACTTCATAAGAAGTTCTCATCGACATTCCAGCTTTAGAATTTATTAAAGCAAGTTGTCCTTGAACTTCATTTACTTCTCGAAATGATCTCAAGTAGCGCAAATGCTCTGGTTTATGTAATGGATGACAATGAGCAACTTCCCACCTATATATCTTATAGACATTCAACGCTTCATCCAGCTTCAAATATATTCCAGCTTGACAACCAACCCTTTCCTCTGGTTTTTCTTTAACTTTCACATACTCAACAAGAACTGGACTGTCACATGTTGCCCTGTTTTTAGGATTAAGCAAACTTCCCTTCTTGAAACCTTGTTTGTTACAAGCATAACGCACATAATGTACCTTATCCGATTTCTTATTTTGTGAATTGTTCTTGGACTTCAACATACTCCTAACAGAGAATCCAGTGTTATATGCATAATTAAAATAAAAATCTTCAATCTCTTCTATAGATTTAAAGACCAAAGACTTCCATGATTCTTTATCACTAGGGGAGTAACATTGAGAACTATCCACATCAATAACTGAATTTTCAACCGTCAATTGTCCACTCTCAGATGAAGTTGATATCAAATCCATTGAAAACAGCAACAAACACTATTAAGAACAAAAAAACCATTAGATATGATAAATTGAAACCACTGAAAAACTCTGAAAAATTATGCTAAAACCATTGGCATGTGGATATGGTTTTGGTGAGTTCTACTCCAAAACCATTGGCCTGTTGATATGGTTTTGGTGAGTAGTAAACTAAATTACTACAACTGAAGTAGTAAAATATCACATATTTGCAATGATTCAATCAAGTAAAATTCTTACTACAATAGTAATTTGCAATGATTCAATCATCAGTTTTATCAAAGAATTGATCATTTACTTCAGTTTTATCCCTAAAATTCGTATACATGATTACCTCGCCGGAGAAAAACGTCGAAGCGAATAACGTCGGAGCAAGGTGAGAATAACGTCGGAGAACCGAGAAAGGCTGAGAATCAAGTTGGAGCAGCGAGAAACGGTGAGAATCGCGGTGCCGGCGGTAGATTTCTGAATCGCACGAATCAAGATGGAGAAAGCGAGCGAGGGTGAATCACGTCGGAGAGAAAGGTGAGAATCACGTCGGAGAAGCGAGAATGCTGAGAATCACGTCGGAACAGTCAGAAACGTGATCGTGAAACGGCGCCGGCGACGGAATTCTACAACGCGATCGTGAAAGGGAACAACACACTGTAGCAAGCCCTGAAGCTCAAGATTCGAACACGTCTGCAACATCTAACAGTTGTGATATGTTTGAGCTGAAGCACCAGATTATAACACCTGTCCCTGATCTAATGGTTGAGATTAGCTTATGCATTGTGCATAAGGAAATCCTTATGCATAATAACTTTTGCCCTTATTAAGGATTCAAAAAATAGAAACAATTGATAACTTTATTGATAATTTTTATGTAGAAAATGTTATTTTTTGAAGTTTTAATGTGTTGAATACACAAATTCAAAGACAAAATGTCCATTTTAAACCTCTTACTAAGTGCCCTTAACATTTTCCTTTTATAATCTATTCTAAAATGTATTCAATCATCATCATGTAGAATAATACATTTTAAGTTAAAAGATACATTTTTCATAAGTTATTTAAATGCTAATAGGTAATTTTAAACCAAATGATTGATTATAACATAAAAAATGAAAGTAAAGACTATGAAGTAAGGTAAAATTTATTTATCAACCTAACTATTAAAGTTATTATAAGGTTGATATGCCTTATGACATGATGATACCTCCAAAATTAATGGAGAAGAGGACAATCAAAATAATAATCTTTTTTTGAGAAAAAAATAATAATCTTTATTGACTTAAAGTAAGCTTATTATAGTAGAACACTATAACTACAAGTCTCATGAAATTAAAAAAATAAAATAAAATTATTGAGTGTCAATCCAATAAGCATATTGCACATTGATTTTGGCGGAACTATAACCCATTCTTATTTGTAGGATGTTTTTGTACAATCCATGGTCCGAAACTAGTAGAATCATAAATGTGCTGCTGCCAATTCACATTTGTGATTAATGCATTTATAAATATAAAATAAGTTCCCAGTTTTTGGACAATCATCATCAATTTTACATTCATCACGTGCTATAATAAGAAAAAAAAGTCAAGAAAACAATGTTACGAGTATAAAATATGTTACTTCCTCCGTTTTATAAAGAGTGTTAATTTAGACAAAAATAATTATTTCAAAATGAATGTCGTTTTACATTTTCAATACAACTTTAATTTTATTCTCTCAACTTTACCTCAATAAATAATCCAACTTTTCTGTCGCACAGTTTTCAATGCAATTTAAGTTTGTTTTTTTCTTGGACAGTCTAGTAAAAGTGTTATGTCTAATGATTATTTCATTTAATTCCTTAATTTGTGTGTAATTGGCTAAAACGACATTCATTTTGAAACGGATGGAGTAAATGATTGTGTTCGAGCTACAAAGTAAAAAAATTTTTTTGAAAAGAATAAAAGAAATGGCTTACCAACACCAAAATTCGTCGCGATGAGAAATAAGAAAATAAATAAAATCATAGCATAAACAAACCTAAGAATTTGAACCATATTTTATCTTGTTTGAATGTAGAAAATAGAAAATGATTTGGTCTATTTATAATTTTCCTGCTCTCTAAAATAATGAAATATTTTTACCACTTACAAAGTTGTAAGAGTCGTTCACAAAATTTAAATCTATCAAGTATACTAATGTGTTTGTGTTTGTTCTTTTAGTACACCTAAAGGTAGTCAAATAACAAAATTACAAATCATTAAAATTCATTCTTTTTTATCTAGCATTTATTTACTTGTAAAAAAAATCTAATATTTATTTACTTTTTTAACTTTTCATGATAGTATTCTGTAAAAAAAAGAAAAAAAACTATTAATGTAGTAAAGGTAAAAGTTTCCTATTAGACCATGGTAAAATTATTATTTTTGGGAATAATGCATGAATAGAAATGAGAAATAAGTAGAGTGTATTGTAGGATCAATTTTTGTTGATAATAAAATCGTCAAATTTAAATGAAAACATATTTCTTTGATTAAAAAAACATATTTTTTGTTATTGGTAAACGAAATAACAAGAACTATTAAAAACTCACATAATGAAGGATTTTGGTTCAAACCTCGGCCATCGGGTGCGGTTATCATGCATAAGGAATATTTATGCACCCTGCATAAGTCCAGCTCATTAACAAATAGCCCAACATAATTGTTTCCTACACCCCCAAAGGAAACCAAACGCGGAACCAAACAAAACAAAACAAAATGAACCAAACGGGAAACAAACTCTCATAACCCACCGGAATCTTCAATCTCATCATCAACACCACCGGAAACAAACTTTCATCACCGTCACCACCGGAACGTCCTTATTATAGTATGTTTTGTATAAAATTATACCAAAATCATTTTGCTGTGGAAATGGTTTCTGTGAGTTGTACTCCAAAACCATTAGATGTACTTAATAGTTTTCTTTGATCCAGCAGGTGAAAAAACTAAGTTGCGTTCACTATTAAACAGTACCGCCGTAGGTTGCATCGATCTACCGCCTCCTCTCCGATCTACACCACCTCCTCCCTGATCTACAGCCGCCACCGCAACTTGTTAACAAACGGTTCAACTCCTTGCGGAAAGAGAAAGGTTCAGGATCGTGAGAAAAAACAGAGAAAATTGATACCGTTATCAGAGAGATCGTGAGTTCCTGATCGCGTCGGTAAGAAGGAAACGAAATTGTCGTGGTTGAAGAGCTCTGAATCTCGTCAGCAAGAAGAGGAATCAAGTATCTCGTAGGGTACCGTATATCAGTGAAAGATCGGAGAGGAGGTGTGATCGGTGAAAGCTACGGTGGCGGTGGTAGTTGGTTCGTTCAACGCGAAGATGAGGTTGCAGAGACAAGAATCGTTGAGGCAGAAGGACTATTACACGTGTACACTAAATCTGATGGTTGTGAAGTGTTTATGCAAGGTGCATAAGGAAATAACTTATGCATAATAACTTTTGTTGTCGGCCACCACGTCTAACAGTCTTTTTTTTAGCTAGTGGAACTATAACTTATGTACAAAACACTACATTATAAATAGAGATTAATTGAAAACTCATGTTAAACATGTTTTATGTTATGTGTTTTATTAACCGACATAAAAATGATTTATTATGTTTTTAAGGAGAATCAAATTAAAATATTACATATGTTTTAAAAACTCATGAAATTTTATTTTCTTATGTATTTTCTATATTTAAAACGTAGTGTTTTGTACATTAGTTATAATTTTTTTTTTTTTGGTGGTTGGGGTTCGAACCTCAGACTTTGTATATATTATGCACTGTCTATATGAATTGAACTAAGCTCACAAGAACGTACATAAGTTATAGTTTAAAAACTCACATTTTTTATTGGTAAACGAAATAACAAGAACGATTAAAAATTCACATAGTAGAGGATTCTGGTTCAAACCTCACCCACCACGTCTAAAATAGCAATTTTAGTCTTTTTTTTTTCTTTAGCTAGTGGAACTATAACTTATGTACAAAACAGTTGTAACGCCCACACTAAACGTATATAGAAAGTTTAGCATATGCATTATCTTTAATACTAGATACATTAAAATTTACATCATAAGTCTACGAATGAATAAATAGATACAACAAATCATGCGCAACACTACACATCCGATACATAGAACATACACACTTGAATCCATAATAATATCCTGCAACCGGTACGAACGAGCACTTGCTGAATATCCATTCTGTCACATGCTGCTACATCTTGCTAACCAACCTGCTGATCTGAAACAAAATTGGATTGAAATGAGACATAATGTCTCAGTGAGTTCTACCTAATCCTAGGCTATAGGCAACCTCAGGGAAACCTACGGTCACCATGTGTCTACAATACAACCATTCGGTTGATAATATGTTAGTGATTCATGCTTACCTGAACGATTGTGCATATCTCGGATCGTCATACGGTTCTATGTATCATGGCCTATAAGTCTTGCTAAATGCTTTGCATACCATGGCGGTTAAAGGAACTAAGACCACTATGTCGGAAACCGACACTATCATGGTTTAACATATCATGTACATAACATAATCTGACTAGACGATCGGGAAAACTATGAAGGTGAGAAAAACACAAGAGGGGGGGTGGGTGGGGGGGGGGGGGGGGTTGAATTGTGGTTTCTTTTTCTTCTCCTAAAACGGAAGTGACAGTTCATAATCTGATAGATATAAGCTTATATAGAGTGTTCAGAGTCTAAATGCAGCGGATAAGTAGAGAGAGAGAGAGAGAGAGAGAGAGAGAGAGAGAGAGCAGAAAGACACTGAGCAATTATACATGTTCCTTCCACAAATCGGAAGTAGACATGTCTACCTTGCACTCCAAAGGAGAGTTAACTAAAATCAATATCTGATTACAACTGCTGACTGCTATAACTAGCAAGAGACTTTAAACTACTCAAGCATAACTCTAAGAGATTTCATATGCTCAAGATAAAAAATCAAGAGACTTCCTATGCTCAGTTGATTTGGTTATTGTCCTATGAGTGAGCAATTTCCAATCCATTCCAAGTATAGAGCAATATCTAGTGTAGTCACAGCTATAGTTCTTGTACTATTGTAGACACAAAACAAAGTAGTGGAGATAGTGGTTGTACAATTGTACTTTTGTCCTTTTCCAACGTTCTCCAAAGGATATGCATCCAATGCCTTCCAAATCCCTCTGAATTAGTCGTTGCTTTATGCTTCCGGACTTCTACAGATGCCTTCAAGCTTTCTTTTTGTAGATTTCAATGCTCTCATTTGTTCTTTAGAACCTATGCTTGAATTAAAGACACTAAAATTGTTGTCTATGGTCCTGCACACTTGAACAAATATTAGCATATCTAATTGACATTTTTAAATACCTTGTTATTATCAAAACTCAAAGGGTAATGTTAAACACATTTTCTTCCAACAATCTCCCCCTTTTTTATGATGACAAACACTAGTATTTAAAATATTCAATTGTTGTTAATCTAATTAACAAGTTGACTTTTACGGTCTGAGGTTTGTAAGCTCCCCCTGAGTCTAATAGCCTTTAAGGTGAGGTTTGTAAGCTGCCCCTAAGTTCTATAAAAGTTAAATAAATTCATTTAAAAGGGTAATAACACTCAAAATAATCTCATATAAAATCAAAGGACTAAGAGATGAGAAGAAGGTTCTCTTAATTTAATTCGTTTTTAGAATTAAATTAATGGGCTCAGAGCCTTATAAATATTATATCTACTCCCCCTTTTGTCATCAACAAAAAGATAACAAAATAAAGACAAAAAGAAGAAGTGAGAAAAACATAGAGAGGAAACCACGCTTCAAGACATATTTTTCGCTCATCCTACTTCAATTAAATTGCTCAACACTTTTCTGATCATTTTGGTCATGGACTCCACTTACAAAACCAACACCTACCGAATGCCGTTATTTGAGATAGTTGGTAGCACCTCTACCAAAATTACGTATTACGTTGGATTTCCGTGAGCTAGAGGAGCACTTTACTTGGGCACTTAAGATGGTGAAAGGTCTTTTGTCCACAAACGACAAGGACACTGGTTTGATGAATGTAGTTGGCACAGTTTTGCCTAAAACAGACACTATGCTTTGTTTTTTTCATATCGGGAATAATGTAAGGGCTAGATGCATCATGGATTGTAAAGTTAAACCAAAGCGTCCGAAAGGTGCAAAAGTTGACAAGAAAGAAGTGAAGAAGGACAAGGAGAAGAATAGAGACGTAGTTGAGGAAATCGTGAGCGCTTGGAAAGAGTTGGTTGAGTCTCATACGGAGGAATCATATGCAAGTGGTTTATTGAAATTCAAAGAAGTATGCATGCCATTTCCTCAGTTCATTGTATATGTTGAAACCACAGTTTTGAACCTTAAAGAGAAATTTGTGAGGGCATGGATGAATAAAATTTTGCATCTAGGGTGTAGAAGCACCAACATTGTTGAATCGGCTCATGGAGTGTCTTTGCCATATTCCCTACCACTATCTTCATGTTTTGTTGAAAGAAGATTGTTCGTTACCACCGCCTTGTATGGAGTGGATGAACAACAAAATTGGTGAGGCGGAGAAATGGCATTTCGCGTTCATGGGTAGACATGCCACCTTCAATGACCTCATGTCTAAGGAGCCGAAGCCGCCAACGAAACCAACAAATGAGCACAAGCCTATTACTTGGGACACTCTAACTCCGGAAAAGCCAAAGCAAGATTTTGATGTCATGGATGAAGATGATGATTATGCACTATCACTAGACTTAGGGCAAGATATGGAAGAGGACTTTTGGAAGACCGTGTATTTTCCACTATTTCTCGGAGATGATAGCGACGTTGCTCACATGTTTAGCGTGATGGTTGAAAATAACGCTTTACATCTTTATGTTTGATCCGTTGAAGTGTAATGTTACTAACGTGTAATAGTGTAATGTGTTCGAATTTGTGTCCGTAATGTTGAATTTAAGTGAATTTGAAGTATGTGTAATTTGGATCGTTTATGTAAGATTGTGTGATTTTGAGAATTTAAGGACAAATTGATGTAATTTCAATATTTTATGTGTTATTATGTGTGATTACGTGATTATGAGTCAATAACGACGAATTTGTGTTATTTAGATCATTTATATGTGATTATGTGATTTTGAGAAAAACGATGAAATTTTCTTATTTGGACAATTATGTGATTTTCGGATTTTAAGGACAAATTCATGTAATTTGGATCGCTTACGTATCGTTAAGTGTAATTAAGTGATTACACGTCATTACCAACGAATTTGTGTAATTTGGGCCGTTTATATGTGATTATGTGATTTTGAGGAAAACGATGAAATTTGATTATTCGGACGCTTATATGATTTTTGGAATTTAAGTACAAATTAATGTAATTTGGATCGTTTACATATCGTTATGTGTGATTACTGGTCATTACGGCGAATTTACGTAATTTGGATCGTTTGGATTGTTTATGTGTGATTATGTGATTGTGAGAAAAACAATAATTTTGTGTAATTTGGATCGTTTACGTGCGATTATGTGATTTTATCGTTAAACTAGCGTAATTCGGTTCAATTATGAGCGTGTAAAGATTACAGGTCATTAATGACAATGTTTGCATTTAATGCACACCAGTTCAACATTTAATGTTGTATTGATATATCAGTAGAGCGTGAGTTAAGTCATGCAAGTGTTAATACTCAGCGTGAATTAACTCACACAGTGTTTTGCAGTGTTTTATACTTTGTGACTTAAGTCACGCTGCGTGTATTAACTAGCGCGGAGTTTTACATTTGCGTTAATTAACTAACACAGAAGTATTTTGATCTTTTAAGTTAGGTGGGAGCGAAACTTGCTGGGATAAAAGCAGAATTCAGCTATTTGGAAAGGAAATGCTAAAGTGAAATGGAATTTTGAAGGGGACATGAATACCAACTTTTTCCACAAGACTAAAAAAAGCAATGGTCCTACTAAGTTGATAACTTCTATTATAGACGGTAATGATGTGATTATTGACCTTGCTGCCATTTTTGACCATGTTTTGCATAATCCAACCTATGTAGTTGCAACAATTTTTTTATTAACAATGGTCTTATCAAAGATGTCATTCCTAACTTCGTCATTTAAAACATCAACCAGATTCTCACCATGCTCCCTAGCAATGGTGAAATCTTTAATGTCGTCCATTCGCTTAACAAGGATAATGCTCCTGCCCCCGATGGATTTAGAGCATTTTTCTATCAAATTTATTGGAAATTATAGAACTATAGGTTATAAATGTTGTTCTGCAATTATTCTCAGGATGGCTCCTTCCTAATTTTAATCCAAACACACTATTGTTTTAACCCCAAAGGTCCCTAATGCTGATAATGTGAATCAATTTAGGTCTAGAGCATTAGCCAACTTCAAGTTCAAAATCATTACTAAAATTAATTCTAACAGGTTAGCTTAGATCATGCGATTTATTACTTCTCCGCAGCAAATAACGTTCATCAAGGGTAGACAAATTTAACATCTTATTTGCTCAACCTTATAAGCCATCAACATGTTGCATAACAAATCTTTTGGGGGCAACCTAGTTTTAAAATTTGGCATTTGAAATTGCACCAAGGAAGAACCGGAAAAATCATTGGATAGAAACATACTCCATGCTTGTTGTTCTACTTTTCAAGTCTACTACTACTGTCCCTTGGTCACTCAAGAATAGGTGGAAAAACTATATAAATCTCACAAGGAATATGAATTTTGTAGTATCTCACATATGGATATATAGGGAAGGAAATAGTTGTGCAGAAAAATTTGCTAATATAGGATTATATATTTCCTCCTTAGTTTGGTTTGATGAGTTTCATAGTGAATTTTGGGAAGACTACATAAAAAATATGTTTGGGTTACCAAGCTATAAATTTGTCAATGTTTAAAAGGTTTTAGCCTAGCATCGCCATTTTAAAAAATAAAAATAAAAAAATTAGCATTTGCCAAATATTTTGATACTTTAGAGTGGCACTTTCTCATCAGGGTTCTCAAAGCTTTTGGTTTAAACTCTACTTTTTGCAATTGGATCAATTGTAGTCTCAAATCAACGATGCTTTCTATATTTGTGAATTGCAAACAAGAAGTCTACTTTTCTTGATCTTCTATATTCTCTTTCTTATTTCTTCCGGTTTTTGTTTTATCACAAGAGTTAGATATGTTGGACGTGTTCAAAAATAACTTTTCTAATAACTTTTCTAACTAATATTTATTCTTCTCAACAAGTTTATTCATATTATTTTATAATAGGTCTTAGAGCACTTATTAAGGATTCAAAAAATAGAAACAATTGATAACTTTATTGATAACTTTTATGTAGAAAATGTTGTTTTTTAAAGTTTTAATGTGTTGAATACACAAATTCAAAGACAAAATATCCATTTTAAACCTCTTACTAAGTGCCCTTAACATTTCCCTTTTATAATCTATTCTAAAATATATTCAATCATCATCATGTAGAAGAATACAATTTAAGTTAAAAGATACATTTTTCATAAGTTATTTAAATGCTAATAGGTAATTTTAAACCAAATGATTGATTATAACATAAAAAATGAAAGTAAAGACTATGAAGTAAGGTAAAATTTATTTATCAACCTAACTATTAAGGTTATTATTATAAGGTTAATATGCCTAAATTGTATGACATGATGATACCTCCAAAATTAATGGAGAAGAGGACAATCAAAATAATAATCTTTTTTTGAGAAAAAAAAAATCTTTATTGACTTAAAGTAAGCTTATTATAGTAGAACACTATAACTACAAGTTTCATGAAATTGAAAAAATAAAATAAAATTATTGAGTGTCAATCCAATAAGCATATTGCACATTGATTTTGGCGGAACTATAAATCATTCTCATTTGTAGGATGTTTTTGTACAATCCATGGTCCGAAACTAATAGAATCATAAATGTGCTGCTGCCAATTCACATTTGTGATTAATGCATTTATAAATATAAAATAAGTTCCCAGTTTTTGGACAATCATCATCAATTTTACATTCATCACCTGCTATAATAAGAAAAAAAGTCAAGAAAACAATGTTACGAGTATAAAATATGTTACTTCCTCCGTTTTATAAGGAGTGTCACTTTAGACAAAAATAATTATTTCAAAATGAATGTCGTTTTATATTTTCAATACAACTTTAATTTTATTTTCTCAACTTTACGTCAATAAATAATCCAACTTTTCTGTCGCACAATTTTCAATGCAATTTAAGTTTGTCTTTTTCTTGGGTAGTATAGTAAAAGTGTTATGTCTAATGATTATTTCATTTAATTCCTTAATTTGTGTGCAATTGGCTAAAACGACACTCATTTTGAAACGGATGGAGTAAATGATTGTGTTCGAGCTACAAAGTAAATTTTTTTTTTTGAAAAGAATAAAAGAAATGGCTTACCAACACCAAATTTCGTTGCGATGAGAAATAAGAAAATAAATAAAATCATAGCATAAACAAACCTAAGAATTTGAACCATATTTTATCTTATTTGAATGTAGAAAATAGAAAATGATTTGGTCTATTTATAATTTTCCTGCTCTCTAAAATAATGAAATATTTTTACCACTTACAAAGTTGCAAGAGTCGTTCACAAAATTTAAATCTATCAAGTATACTAATGTGTTTGTGTTTGTTCTTTTAGTACACCTAAAGGTAGTCAAATAACAAAATTACAAATCATTAAAATTCATTCTTTTTTATCTAGCATTTATTTACTTGTAAAAAAAATCTAACATTTATTTACTTTTTTAACTTTTCATGATAGTATTCTGTAAAAAAAAGAAAAAAAACTATTCATGTAGTAAAGGTAAAAGTTTCCTTTTAGACCATGGTAAAATTATTATTTTTGGGAATAATGCATGAATAGAAATGAGAAATAAGTAGAGTGTATTGTAGGATCAATTTTTGTTGATAATAAAATCGTCAAATTTAAATGAAAACATATTTCTTTGATTAAAAAAACATATTTTTTGTTATTGGTAAACGAAATAATAAGAACTATTAAAAACTCACATAATGGAGGATTTTGGTTCAAACCTCGGCCATCATGTCGGCAATCGGGTGCGGTTATCATGCATAAGGAATATTTATCCGATTTCTGCTCTGCCCTCAGCAAAATTTGCTCGCGCCCTGCAGTGCTGCCAAAAATACCCCTGCGCTAGTTAAGTAGCGCAGCGCACCTTAACTAGCGCAAGTAATATTTTCTGCGCTAGTTAAGTAGCGCAGCGCACCTTAACTAGCGCAAGTAATATTTTCTATGCCACTTAAGTAGCGCCGCGCACCTTAACTAGCGCGGCGCAAGTTAAGTAACGCAGGGTTACTGTTTTCGTACAAAACCCATCAGTCCAAACTCCAAGCACCATTTTCTTACAAAACTCGTTGAAGTGTAATCCTTATTTAAGTGTAATAGTGTAATGTTTGACCGTTTATGTGAGATTATGTAAGTTGTATTTTGTGCGCGACTTAAGTCACGCCCCATGGCCTATGCACACGTTAACTAACGCAACTTGTGTAAAAACTGATTTTATTATATACTAATTCATTTTTATTCGAAATTATAAAATAAATCCGATTTTATTCTAATTCAATTTTATTCGAAATTATAAAATAATTCTATACTAATTCATTTTTATTTGAAATTATAAAATAAATGCAAAAATAAATTCGAAATTATAAAATAAATGCAAAAATAGATACAAATAGTAAATAGAACTCTCATTTTATTAATATTATTCAAAGATTACAATAAGCAATACATATATTTTATTCCAATCAACTAATCTACTTAATATTTATTTTTACCCTCTTCGGTATATGTCAATAGCTCTTGGGGGAAAATAGTGATCATTGACTAGTAAAGACCATTGACTACTGTCCAAGAAATGTTTGTGCTTCAGTTTTTAGCGCCGACCACCTTGCGCAAGTTAACTCGCGCAGAGCTTATAAGGCGCGTCAGTTAACTAGCGCTGCGCAAGTTAACTCACGCGACATTAGTTAACTGGCGCAGACATTAACACTTGCGCACGTTAACTAGCGCAAGGGCATTTTCGGTATGGCTGCAGGGCGCGAGCAAATTTTGCAGGGTGGAGAGCAAAATCTATTTATGCACCCTGCATAAGTCCAGCTCATTAACAAATAGCCCAACATAATAGCTTCCTACACCCCAAAGGAAAACAAACGCGGAACCAAACAAAACAAAACAAAATGAACCAAACGGGAAACAAACTCTCATAACCCACCGAAATCTTCAATCTCATCATCAACACCACCGGAAACAAACTTCCATCACCGTCACCACCGGAACGTCCTTATTATAGTATGTTTTGTATAAAATTATACCAAAATCATTTTGCTGTGGAAATGGTTTCTGTGAGTTGGACTCCAAAACCATTTTGCTATGGAAATGGTTTCTGTGAGTTGTACTCCAAAACCATTAGATGTACTTAATAGTTTTCTTTGATCCAGCAGGTGAAAAAAACTAAGTTGCGTTCACTCTTAAACAGTACCGCCGTAGGTTGCATCGATCTACCACCTCCTCTCCGATCTACACCACCTCCTCCCTGATCTACAGCCGCCGCCGCAACTTGTTAACAAACGGTTCAACTCCTTGCGGAAAGAGAAAGGTTCAGGATTGCGAGAAAAAACAGAGAAAATTGATACCGTTATCAGAGAGATCGCAAGTTCCTGATCGCGCCGGTAAGAAGGAAACGAAATTGTCGTGGTTGAAGAGCTCTGAATCTCGCCAGCGAGAAGAGGAATCAAGGATCTCGTAGGGTACTGTGTATCAGTGAAAGATCGGAGAGGAGGTGTGATCGGTGAAAGCTACGGTGGCGGTGGTAGTTGGTTCATTCAACGCGGAGATGAGGTTGCAGAGACAAGAATCGTTGAGGCAGAAGGACTATTACACGTGTACACTAAATCTGATGGTTGTGAAGTGTTTATGCAAGGTGCATAAGGAAATAACTTATGCATAATAACTTTTGTTGTCGGCCACCACGTCTAACATAGCAATTTTAGTCTTTTTTTTAGCTAGTGGAACTATAACTTATGTACAAAACACTACATTATAAATAGAGATGAATTGAAAACTCATGTTAAACATGTTTTATGTCATGTGTTTTATTAACCGACATAAAAATGATTTATTATGTTTTTAAGGAGAATCAAATTAAAATATTACAGATGTTTTAAAAACTCATGAAATTTTATTTTCTTATGTATTTTGTATATTTCAAACGTAGTGTTTTGTACATTAGTTATAGTTTTTTTTTTTGGTGGTTGGGGTTCGAACCTCAGACTTTGTATATATTATGCATTGTCTATATCAATTGAACTAAGCTCACAAGAACGTACATAAGTTATAGTTTAAAAACTCACATTTTTTATTGGTAAACGAAATAACAAGAACGATTAAAAATTCACATAATAGAGGATTCTGGTTCAAACCTCACTCACCACGTCTAAAATAGCAATTTTAGTCTCTTTTTTTTTCTTTAGCTAGTGGAACTATAACTTATGTACAAAACAGTTGTAACGCCCACACTAAACGTATATAGAAAATTTAACATATGCATTATCTTTAATACTAGATACATTAAAATTTACAACATAAGTCTACGAATGAATAAATAGATACAACAAATCATGCGCAACACTACACATCTGATACATAGAACATACACACTTGAATCCATAATAATATACTGCAACCGGTACGAACGAGCACTTGCTGAATATCCATTCCGTCACATGCTGCTACATCTTGCTAACCAACCTGCTGATCTGAAACAAAATTGGATTGGAATGAGACATAATGTCTCAGTGAGTTCTACCTAATCCTAGGCTATAGGCAACCTCAGGGAAACCTACGGTCACCATGTGTCTACAATACAACCATTCGGTTGATAATATGTTAGTGATTCATGCTTACCTGAACGATTGTGCATATCTCGGATCGTCATACGGTTCTATGTATCATGGCCTATAAGTCTTGCTAAATGCTTTGCATACCATGGCGGTTAAGGGAACTAAGACCACTATGTCGGAAACCGACACTATCATGGTTTAACATATCATGTACATAATATAATCTAACTAGACGATCGGGAAAACTATGAGGAGGGGGGGGGGGGGGTTGAATTGTGGTTTCTTTTTCTTCTCCTAAAACGGAAGTGACAGTTCATAATCTGATAGATATAAGCTTCTATAGAGTGTTCAGAGTCTAAATGCAGCGGATAAGTAGAGAGAGAGAAAGCAGAAAGACATAGAGCAATTATACATGTTCCTTCCACAAATCGGAAGTAGACTTGTCCACATTGCACTCCAAAGGAGAGTTAACTAAAATCAATATCTGATTACAACTGCTGACTGCTAAAACTAGCAAGAGACTTTAAACTACTCAAGCATAACTCCAAGAGATTTCATATGCTCAAGATAAAAAATCAAGAGACTTCCTATGCTCAGTTGATTTGGTTATTGTCCTATGAGTGAGCAATTTCCAATCCATTCCAAGTATAGAGCAATATCCAGTGTAGTCACAACTATAGTTCTTGTACTATTGTAGACACAAAATAGAGTAGTGGAGATAGTGGTTGTACAATTGTACTTTTGTCCTTTTCCAACGTTCTCCAAAGGATATGCATCCAATGCCTTCCAAATCCCTCTGAATTAGTCGTTGCTTTATGCTTCCGGACTTCTATAGATGCCTTCAAGCTTTCTTTTTGTAGATTTCAATGTTCTCATTTGTTCTTCAGAAACCTATGCTTGAATTAAAGACACTAAAAATGTTGTCAATTGTAACACCCCATTTTCCCAACATAAAAATTTCTTTAAAAAGAATAGCATGCATCAGAGTAAACACGTAAACAGGGCATCACATGTCTTAAAACATCTCATGTTAATGATTAAATAAACATTAAATCTTCATAAATTATTAATCATCGTCGCAGCGGAATAATCATAAGGAAAAGCATCTCAATATCTTTGGCACGCAGGCCTCAACAACGTCTTAATAAAATCTTCAAAAAGAACATAATCATATCATAACATAATACGCAAGGAACAGAGAAAATAAAGAAGATCCCCTATCCCGTTACGTATCAGAGCACCTAGACTCGACTGCAGAAATCCTCACACGTCTGCACCTAATCTTGGTTACCTGCACTTGCCCACGAGGCGGCAATTCCAGCAGAAGGGGTGAGATTCACAAATAATTATATTAAACATGTAATTAAATAATCACAATTCAACAACCGACATAATTCAACTTATCACAGGTAAACATCTAGCATTTAGAATATCAATATAAACAACACATCATTTAGCATCATCATAATCAACATCATATACATCTTAATAAACATCTTAGACGACTCGACTCGACATCAACACTTGACTATGCAACCCTACGTCTTATATGCATGTGGTACCAATCCAGGGCATGAGCCCTCGTCGCTATGAGCATAAATATACTCCAAGGCATAAGCCTTCGTCGCTGGTGAGCAAAGCTCCAGGGCATGAGCCCTCGTCGCTGGTGAGTAAAAACTCCAGGGCATAAGCCCTCATCATAGAATGAGTATGCATGAGACTCAACACTTCTTAACTTAAACAAGTTAACATCTTAACGTCGCAAAACATCTTAATCATCAAGGACTGACACATGCAGCAACTATACAAAAGTAAACAGCAACATGGCAGTAATCACATCATTCAAGTAATATCCATAAAGCAAGCATCTTAAGTAAGTCAAACATTTACAACTTAAATAGTTCATATAACACACATAAGCGGCATGGAAACCTTCAAAATCATCTCAGTCATCATGTATTCATCGTTACAGTTTATAATAAACTTTATTAAAAGTCCCAGAAGCTACCCAAAGGTCATCTCTCATGGTTCTATGCGAAACAGTTCGCAAACAGCACAAGGTTCTGGGTTCTGACTTAACTCGCTATGGCGAGTGGGAAAGCTCGCCTCGCGAGTAACTTAAGCCTTGCTCGCTATGGCGAGTTGGAGTGCTCGCCTCGCGAGCTCTAGGGTAATGCTCGCTATGGCGAGCTGGGATGCTCGCCTCGCGAGTAAACTAGGTCTACTCGCCACGGCGAGTTGCATAGCTCGCCTCAGGCGAGCGACGAACAGTCTGCTACGGCTTCTACGAAATTCCACCCAAAAAGTCCCAAATTCATCATCTTAAACGTCTAAACTCTCAGAATCATCATCATTAAGGTTAATCTACGTTCTGTACTCAATCTAAACATCAATTCTACAGCTTTATGGCCTACTTCATGATTATTCTCACTTTTTAACCTAATTTCAATTCTCTCAAAACAGCCCTATGATTGTTAATCTTGATTAGATGAATTACAGAATAATATAATCAAATGCTAGGCTCACCCTTACCTGGTTATAAGCAGAAAATCGCAGCTTCTAAGCTCTTCTCCCTTCACACAGCCGTTTTCTCTCTTTTTCCAAATTCTGATACGCGTACGTGTTTTCTAACCTAGGTTTCCCTTTATATACTGCCAACAAATCTTATCTTATTTACTCTTTCTCCCACATAACTCTCTAAAATCCAAAACTAATCCTCAACTAAATATTTTATTTTATTTTCAAATCTTATTTTATTTAACAATAAAATAAGTCACCACGTCGCATAAAATCATATTAAATCTTCACTTAACATCACATAATATATATAAAAATATATAGCAATTTCTCAAATAAATCAAATAATTAAATAATCAAAATGGGCGTTACATCAATGGTCTTGCACACTTGAACAAATATTAGCATATCCAATTGACATTTTTAAATATCTTGTTATCATCAAAACTCAAAGGATAATGTTAAACACATTTTCTTCCAACAATCTCCCCCTTTTTTATGATGACAAACACTAGTATTTAAAATATTCAATTGTTGTTAATCTAATTAACAAGTTGACTTTTACGATCTGAGGTTTGTAAGCTCCCCCTGAGTCTAATAGCCTTTAAGGTGAGGTTTGTAAGCTGCCCCTATGTTCTATACAAGTTAAATAAATTCATTTAAAAGGGTAATAACACTCAAAATAATCTCATATAAAATCAAAGGACTAAGAGATGAGAAGAAGGTTCTCTTAATTTAATTTGTTTTTAGAATTAAATTAATGGGGCTCAGAGCCTTATAAATACTATATCTACTCCCCCTTTTGTCATCAACAAAAAGATAAAGAAATAAAGACAAAAAGAAGAAGTGAGAAAAACATAGAGAGGAAACCACACTTCAAGACATATTTTTCGCTCATCCTACTTCAATTAAATTGCTCAACACTTTTATGATCATTTTGGTCATGGACTCCACTTACAAAACCAACACCTACCGAATGCCGTTATTTGAGATAGTTGGTTGCACCTCTACCAAAATTATGTATAACGTTGGATTTTCGTGAGCTAGAGGAGCACTTTACTTGGGCACTTAAGATGGTGAAAGGTCTTTTGTCCTCAAACGGCAAGGACACTGGTTTGATGAATGTAGTTGGCACAGTTTTCCCTGAAACAGACACCATGCTTTGTTTTTTTTCATATCGGGAATAATGTAAGGGCTAGATGCATCATGGATTGTAAAGTTAAACCAAAGCGTCCGAAAGGTGCAAAAGTTGACAAGAAAGAAGTGAAGAAGGACAAGGAGAAGAATAGAGACGTAGTTGAGGAAATCGTGAGCGCTTGGAAAGAGTTGGTTGTGTCTCATACGGAGGAATCATATGCAAGTGGTTTATTGAAATTCAAAGAAGTATGCATGCCATTTCCTCAGTTCATTGTATATGTTGAAACCACGGTTTTGAACCTTACAGAGAAATTTGTGAGGGCATGGATGAATAAATTTTTGCATCTAGGGTGTAGAAGCACCAACATTGTTGAATCGGCTCATGGAGTGTCTTTGCCATATTCCCCACCACTATCTTCATGTTTTGTTGAAAGAAGATTGTTCGTTACCACCGCCTTGCATGGAGTGGATGAACAACAAAATTGGTGAGGCGGAGAAATGGCCTTTCGCGTTCATGGGTAGACATGCCACCTTCAATGACCTCATGTCTAAGGAGCCGAAGCCGCTAACGAAACCAACAAATGAGCACAAGCCTATTACTTGGGACACTCTAACTCCGGAAAAGCCAAAGCAAGATTTTGAAGTCATGGATGAAGATGATGATTATGCACTATCACTAGACTTAGGGCAAGATATGGAAGAGGACTTTTGGAAGACCGTGTATTTTCCACTATTTCTCGGAGATGATAGCGACGTTGCTCACATGTTTAGCGTGATGGTTGAAAATAACGCTTTACATCTTTATGTCTGATCCGTTGAAGTGTAATGTTTACTAACGTGTAATAGTGTAATGTGTTCGAATTTGTGTCCGTAATGTTGAATTTAAGTGAATTTGAAGTATGTGTAATTTGGATCGTTTATGTAAGATTGTGTGATTTTGAGAATTTAAGGACAAATTGATGTAATTTCAATATTTTATGTGTTATTATGTGTGATTACGTGATTATGAGTCAATAACGACGAATTTGTGTTATTTAGATCATTTATATGTGATTATGTGATTTTGAGAAAAACGATGAAATTTTCTTATTTGGACAATTATGTGATTTTCGGATTTTAAGGACAAATTCATGTAATTTGGATCGCTTACGTATCGTTAAGTGTAATTAAGTGATTACACGTCATTACCAACGAATTTGTGTAATTTGGGTTGTTTATATGTGATTATGTGATTTTGAGAAAAACAATGAAATTTGATTATTCGGACGCTTATATGATTTTTGGAATTTAAGTACAAATTAATGTAATTTGGATCGTATACATATCGTTATGTGTGATTACTGGTCATTACGGCGAATTTACGTAATTTGGATCGTTTGGATTGTTTATGTGTGATTATGTGATTGTGAGAAAAACAATAATTTTGTGTAATTTGGATCGTTTACGTGCGATTATGTGATTTTATCGTTAAACTCGCGTAATTTGGTTCAATTATGAGCGTGCAAAGATTACGGGTCATTAATGACAATGTTTGCATTTAATGCACACCAGTTCAATATTTAATGTTGTATTGATATATCAGTAGAGCGTGAGTTAACTCATGCAAGTATTAATACTCAGCGTGAATTAACTCACACAGTGTTTTGCAGTGTTTTATACTTTGTGACTTAAGTCACGCTGCGTGTATTAACTAGCACAAAGTTTTACATTTGCGTTAATTAACTAACACAGAGGTATTTTAATCTTTTAAGTTAGGTGGGAGCGAAAGTTGCTGGGATAAAAGCAGAACTCAGCTATTTGGAAAGGAAATGCTAAAGTGAAGTGGAATTTTGAAGGGGACATGAATACCAACTTTTTCCACAAGACTAAAAAAAGCAATGGTCCTACTAAGTTGATAACTTCTATTATAGACGGTAATGATGTGATTATTGACCTTGCTGCCATTTTTGACCATGTTTTGCATAATCCAACCTATGTAGTTGCAACAATTTTTTTATTAACAATGGTCTTATCAAAGATGTCATTCCTAACTTCGTGAATTAAAACATCAACCAGATTCTCACCATGCTCCCTGGCAATGGTGAAATCTTTAATGTCGTCCATTCGCTTAACAAGGATAATGCTCCTGCCCCCGATGGATTTAGAGCATTTTTCTTTCAAATTTATTGGAAATTATAGAACTATAGGTTATAAATGTTGTTCTGCAATTATTCTCAGGATGGCTCCTTCCTAATTTTAATCCAAACACACTATTGTTTTAACCCCAAAGGTCCCTAATGCTGATAATGTGAATCAATTTAGGTCTAGAGCATTAGCCAACTTCAAGTTCAAAATCATTACTAAAATTAATTCTAACAGGTTAGCTTAGATCATGCGATTTATTACTTCTCCAGAGCAAATAACGTTCATCAAGGAAAGACAAATCAAACATCTTATTTGCTCAACCTTATAAGCCATCAACATGTTGCATAACAAATCTTTTGGGGGCAACCTAGTTTTAAAATTTGGCATTTGAAATTGCACCAAGGAAGAACCGGAAAAATCATTGGATAGAAACATACTCCATGCTTGTTGTTCTACTTTTCAAGTCTACCACTACTGTCCCTTGGTCACTCAAGAATAGGTGGAAACACTATATAAATCTCACAAGGAATATGAATTTTGTAGTATCTCACATATGGATATATAGGGAAGGAAATAGTTGTGCGGACAAACTTGCTAATATAGGATTATATATTTCCTCTTTAGTTTGGTTTGATGAGTTTCATAGTGAATTTTGGGAAGACTACATAAAAAATATGTTTGGGTTACCAAGCTATTAATTTGTCAATGTTTAAAAGGTTTTGGCCTAGTTTCCCTTTTTGTTTGTTTGTTTGCTTTCCTTTTTTCTTAATATAATTAGATGATACATTTAGCATCGCCATTTTAAAAAAAAAAAAAAATTGGCATTGGCCAAATATTTTGATACTTTAGAGTGGCACTTTCTCATCAGGGTTCTCAAAGCTTTTGGTTTAAACTCTACTTTTTGCAATTGGATAAATTGTAGTCTCAAATCAACAATGCTTTCTATATTTGTGAATTGCAAACAAGAAGTCTACTTTTCTTGATCTTCTATATTCTCTTTCTTATTTCTTCCAGTTTTTGTTTTCTCACAAGAGTTAGATAAAGAAGAAAGGGTGTTTTCATTTTCTTCGCATGTACTTCTAATTGTGTGGGTCTCTAAAGTGTGGGTGTGCGCCGTGCGGTGTCTTGATGATGACATTGACATGAGGGGCATAAGGAGGTATTTGTTGGTTAGTACTCATTTAGTTTCTAATAAGTAGTTGGTACTTGGTTCAATGGGTCATGTACTAATAACTTTTGAGTAAATAGTCAATTACCCCTTTGAAATTATGAGTTTCGTCAATTACCCCCTTGAAATTAACAAAACTTCAATTACCCCCTCTGAATCTGCACAACGTTAATCAATTTACCCCCTCCGTCAAATTTTTCTGTTAGTCAACATGACGTTTTGCAAATACCCCCCCTGAAGTTTTGCACTTATGTGCAAAATGCCTCCTAAACTTGAAAATTTATATATTTTTTTGTTATCCTTAAAAGTGATTGTATTATCACTGAATTGTAGAGCATATTAACTAAGTTTTGATGATATACAACCATATATTGGCAGTATGGTAGAACAAATTGGCAGTATTTAGTAAACCCTACAATAATGTTTAAAACTCAAGAATATTTACAAAACAAAAATAAAAGTATTTCTTTGTTCCAACATCAAATGTTATTTTTTCTTTTTCAAGTTGTCCTTCACCCCATTAGAGATCAAAAGGATGATGGCTATCATGTTTTTTTATTCTCTTTAAAAAAATAATGAAATATACATAATATAATATTATTACCCTTCAAGATCCTTTATAAAGCGAGAGAAGTAACAAGTTTATGTATTTTTTCTTGAAAGTGAGAGAAGTGTGTTGGTGGTGTGCACCGCTCACAATATAAAGGAAATGAAAATTTTTTGTGTGGTTAAAATTAGCAATAGCAAAGCCATATATTTTGACATCTTGGTAATTCTTGGTTATGTCAATCATATATTATTTATGTGCTTCATTATGTATGACATGTATTAGTTTTCCATCTGACAAGTGTGGTTGTACTTTACTATGCTGACTTTCATATCATTAGACTTTAATACATGGTTAATGTTTGATCTTTTAAAGGAACATATATAGTTGTATACCGTCAAAACTTAGCTAATATGCTCCACAATTCAATGATAATGCAATCACTTTTAAGGATAAGAAAAAAAATTTAAATTTTCAAGTTCATGGTGCATTTTGCACATAAGTGCAAAACTTCAGGGGGTATTTGCAAAACGTCATGTTGACTAACAGAAAAATTTGACAGAGGGGGTAAATTGATTAACGTTGTGCAATTTCGGGGGGTAATTGAAGTTTTGTTAATTTCAGGGGGGTAATTGACGAAACTTACAATTTCGGGAGGATAATTGACTATTTACTCAATAACTTTTCTAACTAATATTTATTCTTCTCAACAAGTTTATTCATATTATTTTATAATGGGTCTTAGGGCACTTCTTAAGGATTCAAAAATTAGAAACAATTGATAACTTTATTGATAACTTTTATGTAGAAAATGTTATTTTTTGATACTTTAATGTGTTGAATACACAAATTCAAAGTCAAAATTTCCGTTTTAAACCTCTTACCAAGTGCTGTTAACATTTCCCTTTTATAATCTATTCTAAAGTGTATTCAATCATCATGTAGAATAATACATTTTCGAAATTAAAAGATACATTTTTCATAAGTTATTTAAATGCTAATAGGTAATTGTCCTCGTGAGCTTAGCTTAGTTAGTTTGAACAATACATAATATATGTAAGGTACGAGTTTGAACCCCGGCCACCACCGAAAAAGAAAAAAAGCTAATATGTAATTTACAAAATTTACAAATATGGCTATTTTGTTAAAAATAAATTTACAACAATTCTACCTTAATTTTGTGTTAAATCACATTTCATTATTATGACAAAATATATTAAACACACACTAGTCCAGAACAAATGTAATACTAAGCTTGGTGCAGAGTCATACCCAATCTTAAACCTATTGCCGACACACATAAAAAAATAAATTAACTAACTTCTTTAGTACTGTTATTGCAGTACATTAGTATTATTTTATAGTGATAATATTTTTTTTCTTATCTTCTAAAATCCAACAAGACATGGAGGCTATTAAAACTAATTAAAAGGTAAGAGTAATATAAATTTTGAAGTGTTTTTCATATCTTCTAAACCCAACAAGACATCTAAATGATTGATTATAACATAAAAAATGAAAGTAAAGACTATGAAGTAAGGTAAAATTTATTTATCAACCTAACTATTAAAGTTATTATTATAAGGTTGATATGCCTAAATTGTATGACATGATGATACCTCCAAAATTAATGGAGAAGAGGACAATCAAAATAATAATCTTTTTTTGAGAAAAAAAATAATAATCTTTATTGACTTAAAGTAAGCTTATTATAGTAGACCACTATAACTACAAGTTTCATGAAATAAAAAAAATAAAATAAAATTATTGAGTGTCAATCCAATAAGCATATTGCACATTGATTTTGGCGGAACTATAACCCATTCTCATTTGTAGCATGTTTTCGTACAATCCATGGTCCGAAACTAATAGAATCATAAATGTGCTGCTGCCAATTCACATTTCTGATTAATGCATTTATAAATATAAAATAAGTTCCCAGTTTTTGGACAATCATCATCAATTTTACATTCATCACCTGCTGTAATAAGAACAAAAGTCAAGAAAACAATGTTACTAGTATAAAATATGTTACTTCCTCCGTTTCATAAAGAGTATCACTTTAGACAAAAACAATTATTTTAAAATAAATGTCGTTTTACATTTTCAATACAACTTTAATTTTTTTTCTCAACTTTACCTCAATAAATAATCCAATTTTTCTATCGCACAATTTTCAATGCAATTTAAGTTTGTCTTTTTCTTGAGCTGTCTAATAAAAATGTTATGTCTAATGATTATTTTATTTCATTCCTTAATTTGTGTACAATTGGCTAAAACGACACTCATTTTGACACGGAGAAAGTAAATGATTGTGTTCGAACTACAAAGTAAATAATTTTTTTTGAAAAGAATAAAAGAAATAGCTTACCATCACCAAATTTCGTCGCGATGAGAAATAAGAAAATAAATAGAATCATAGCATAAACAAACCTAAGAATTTGAACCATATTTTATCTTGTTTGAATGTAGAAAATAGAAAATGATTTGGTCTATTTATAATTTTCCTGCTCTCTAAAATAATGAAATATTTTTACCACTTACAAAGTTGTAAGAGTCGTTCACAAAATTTAAATATCTATCAAGTATACTAATGTGTTTGTGTTTGTTCTTTTAGTACACCTAAAGGTAGTCAAATAACAAAATTACAAATCATTAAATTCATTCTTTTTTATCTAGCATTTATTTACTTGTAAAAAAAAATCTAACATTTATTTACTTTTTTAACTTTACATGATAGTATTTTGTAAAAAAAAAAAAAAAAAAAACTTTTCATGTAGTAAAGCTAAAAGTTTCCATTTAGACCATGGTAAAATTATTATTTTTGAGAATAATGCATGAATAGAAATGAGAAATAAGTAGAGTGTATTGTAGGATCAATTTTTGTTGATGATAAAATCGTCGAATTTAAATAAAAACATATTTCTTTGATTAAAAAAACATATTTTTTGTTATTGGTAAATGAAATAACAAGAACTATTAAAAACTCACATTATGGAGGATTTTGGTTAAAACCTCGCCCATCATGTCGGTCATCGTGTGCGGTTATCATGCATAAGGAATCCTTATGCACCCTGCATAAGTCCAGTTCATTAATAAATAGCCCAACATAATTGCTTCCTATACCCCCAAAGGAAACCAAACGCGGAACCAAACAAAACAAAACAAAACAAAATGTACCAAACGGGAAACAAACTCTCATAACCCACCAACATCTTCAATCTCATCATCAACACCACTGGAAACAAACTTCCATCACTGTCACCACCGGAACGTCCTTATTATAGTATGTTTTGTATAAAATTATACCAAAATCATTTTGCTTTGGAAATGGTTTCTGTGAGTTGGACTCCAAAACCATTTTGTTGTGGAAATGGTTTTTGTGAGTTCTACTCCAAAACTATTAGATGTACTTAATGGTTTTCTTTGATCCAGCAGGTGAAAAAAACTAAGTTGCGTTCACTCTGAAACAGTACCGTCGTAGCTTGCATCGATCTACCGCCTCCTCTCCTATCTACAGCTGTCGCCGCTTGTTAATAAACACTTCAACTCTTTGCGGAAAGAGAAAGGTTCAGGATCGCGAGAAGAAACAGAGAAAATTGATACCGTTATCAGAGATATCGCGAGTTCCGGATCGCGCCGGTAAGAAGGAAACGAAAGTGTTGTTGTTGAAGAGCTCTGAATCTTGCCTGTGAGAAGACGAATCAAGGATCTCGTAGGGTACTGTGTATCAGTGAAAGATCGGAGATGAGGTGTGATCGGTGAAAGCTACGGTGGCGGTGGTAGTTGGTTCATTCAACGCGGAGATGAGGTTGCAGAGACAAGAATCGTTGAGGCAGTAGGATTATTACACGTGTACACTAAATCTGATGGTTGTGAAGTGTTTATGCAGGGTGCATAAGAAAATGACGTATGCATAATAAATTTTTCCGTCGGCCACCACGTCTAACATAGCAATTTTAGTCTTTTTTTTAGCTAGTGGAACTATAACTTATGTACAAAACACTACATTATAAATAGAGATTATTTGAAAACTCATGTTAAACATGTTTTATGTCATGTGTTTTATTAAACGACATAAAAATGATTTAGTATGTTTTTAAGGAGAATCAAATTAAAATATTACATATGTTTTAAAAACTCATGAAATTTTATATTCTTATGTATTTTCTATATTTCAAACGTAGTGTTTTGTACATTAGTGTACTTGCAAAAAAAGTACGAGTAAGAATACTAGGGTTTGTATCATATTCTAGGGTTTAGAATGATTATTGGATGCCTTGAGAATGCTCTCTTCTAGAACATGGTAAAATTATTTTTTGGAATAATATGCTTGATTGGAGATGAGAAATAAGTAGTGTAATAGTCCTTCAAAAAAAAAAAGTAGAGTGTAATAGTGTATTGTAGGATCAACTTTTATTGTTGATAAAATCGTTGAATTAAAAAAAACACATCTTTCCTTGATTAAAAAAATTGATGTGTATTTTATAGCACTTTTTTTATTCAATGATATTTAAGGTTAAAAAACTCAACCTAAATGTAGTGGTTTTGGGACAACCTAAATGCAGATGACATTTATTTATAAGAACAATTAAAAGTAATAAAAGGTCTGAATCTGAAAAAATCCCCTTATATATATATATATATATGAGTTTTGTTAGAAGCCACCTATGAATGTGTCTTTTAGCAACCCACATCTCAAGGTGTGATTTTTATTTTTTAGTTATAACTTTGTTAAAAGACACCTTCATAAAAATTAGTTGGTGTCTTCTAGCAAAACCATATATATATACTCCATATGTTTCAAAATACACGTAGCAATTTTACAATGTATACTATTCACATATTCACATATCTTAGTTTGACTATATTATTTAACTAATATATAAATACAAATGTTAGCATGTAAGATGTTTAATTTGTCTCGATAAATATTTTCAAAATATCAAATTTTTATTATATATAATTAAAGTGATTAATGATCAAAGTTGTATATTGACATGTGTGCAGTGGTTGACTGCGACATGTATTCTAAAATGGAAGGAGTAACAAGTGGTTTAATGACAATCTAAATTTCCTTTGAACAACCCCACAAACAACTTGAAACTTTTTTTTGGTCAATTAACAACTTGAATTTTTTTTTTGTTGAAGGAAACAACTTGAAATGTTTTTTTTCTTAAAATACTCACATTGAAATAATTATTTTATTCACGTTGGGTTTTGATAAGGTATTTAATACAAAGATAAGGTAATTATTTTATTCATATTAAATAAAATATTACCTCAAGAAAGAAAAAAAAAAGTTCATGATCAGTGAATAAGTATGTTTGGATTGATGAAAATGCAAGTAGTAAAATCTACAGATTCTCTACCCTATGGTATAAGTTACTCTTTTTTTTTTTTTTTTGGTTACAAGCCTAAAAAAGAACAAAAGAAGAAAAAGAAAAGAAACAAGCAAACTACAATCTAGGAAAGATAGTTCCAGCTGCATCAATCCTTAGAAGGCCCAGGAGACCCACCGGCGGTGATGCATGATGACAATAATCAATATATGAGGATGCTTTAAGCTTGGCCAAAAAATTCGCACATTGATTCCCTTCTCTCAAAATATGACAAATAGTGACATTCACATGAACAAACAGCTCCTTTATGTCTTGGATAAGCACAACATAATTGTGAAACTTCATAGCTGGCCCTTTAATTAAATTAATACAACGCATTGAGTCTGAATAGCAAACAAGATCAGCAACATTCTTTTCCTTGGCTAACAAGAGGCCTTGGTAAATAGTAAAAAGTTCCGCGTAAAGAATGTTGAAAGAATTATGAATGTAACCTGAAAAACCTGAGAGGTAATAACCATCATGATTACGAAGAAGACCACCGTAACCAGCTCTA
The DNA here is from genome assembly GCA_958299785.1 of Medicago lupulina. Classification (NCBI taxonomy): domain Eukaryota; kingdom Viridiplantae; phylum Streptophyta; class Magnoliopsida; order Fabales; family Fabaceae; genus Medicago; species Medicago lupulina. Next base: position 51,936,435 of record OY283145.1, read on the forward strand.
GAGGGGGAGCCAAGACAACTACCATCAACATTAAGAATCACACTAGAATGGTTGTTATCGTTCCACTTGGTGAATCTCTCTTCAATAACACCATTTCGGTTAACAGAGAAGCAATTTTTGAGAGTTTCTATCATACCTTGGATGTTGAAGACGAGGCGGTTTAGAGACCAATTTTCATTGCTAAGACACATGATGTTTCGGTGACGCCAAGCCCACCAAACTATAGCAGCAAAGGTAAAGGAATGAGCTCCCAACAACCCATCTTTTAGCCAATCAGGAGGAACCAAATAGTCAAAGAAAGTAAAGTGGTTAAAGTTGAAATGGTACCAAATATTCCTTGAAAATTCATAGTACGAACACAATGAAGAAAAGTCTCCTCATGAAGACCGTACCTTGTACAATTAGCAGATGTGAAGATATTTCTATGGTTAAGTAAGGACAAGGTAGGGACCGAAGAGTGACAAGCCAACCAAATGAGGAATTTTATTTTATTTTTCAGAATTTTAAGTTTCAAAAACCAAGACCAAGAGTGATTATGAGTGGGAGTGTCATGAGAAATCAACCAACGATATCCACTTTTAGTGGTATAGATACCATTTTTATTGGTAGACCAAATGAAGCTATCTTCTATGGCATCATTAAACTTCATATGCATGTTGTTAATGGTATCAGACACGATGTGAGGGAGAGAAGTGTAAAGAACCTAGGTATGAGGGCTGCTGTTTGCTATCACATCTTTGACAGATAAATGGATATCATGAATGTCAATGTATGGCACCAAAGTTCCTAAGTAACCAATAGTACTCCAAGGATAGTACCAAAAAGAAGAGTTACCTGACCCTGCACGCCAAGAGAAACCGGATTCGAGACAATTTTTTGCATGAATTATGGCGGACCAAGTGGGGGAGTCAGTAGGCCGAGCAGTGGCATACAAAAGGCAAACGCCGTCATTATATTTATCTAAGATAAGATCAACCCAAAGTTTGTTTGAAGATTGAAGCATATCTGAAACTAGCTTCCCAAGGAGACAAATATGTGTTTCCCTGGCTCCTCTGATTCCTATGTCACCTTGATACTTGGGTCTAGCAATTTTTTTCCAGCCAACCAAATGAACACCTTTGTTGTTAGCATCTCTCCAAATGAAATTTCTAGTAGTTTGGTCAATACTATCACATATGTTTTGAGAGAGCCAGGCTATTTGCATGTAGTAGGATGGAATGGATGAAAGAACAGATGAAGACTGTTAATCTTCCAACTTTGTTTAACAATTTACTTTTCCAATAAGCGAGCCTAGATTGCAATTTCTCTATGATAAAATGGAAATCACTAAGCTTAGCTCTCCCTTTAAGAATAGGAAAGCCCAGATATTTATCCAGGGAGGTTGTGCTTCTAATACTAGTGAGAGAAGTAAGCCTGTTGATTTTAGCTTGAGGAGTACCTGTTGAAAAGAATGCCCGTGACTTGGAAATATTGATTTTGAAACTTGAAGCCTTGCTGAAGCGGTTAAATAAATTAATGATGAACTTAAGTTGGGACTTCTTTGCCTTTGAGAAAAGTAAGACATCATCTGCAAAAAGAAGGTGAGATAGCCTAGGACTGTTGGTAGTGATGTGGATAGGGTCCCAAGCTCCTTGTTGAATCGTATTGTTGATAGCAATGGAGAGCTTTTCCATACAGAGAATAAATAAATAAAGGGAGAGAGGATCCCCTTGCCTAAGACCATGAGAGGGCTTGAAAGATGGCATCTTGTTCCCATTCCAAAGAATAAAGAGAGTGGAAGAGGTGACACGATGCATGATAAGCTTTATAGTAATGTCTGGAAAACCAAAGTCTTGGAGGCAAGATTGGAGGAAAGTCCATTTGACATTATCAAAAGCTTTTTCAAGATCAAGCTTAAAGGCCACATAACCCTTCTTCTTTTTGGATTTTCTCATGTAGTGAGTGATTTCCTGCAAAACAACAACATTGTCAGTAGTGCCTCTACCTGGCAGAAAACTGCTTTGGTAGGGGCCAATAATAGTATCCAAAATTGGTCTAAGTCGAAGGACAAGAACTTTGGTGATGATTTTGTAGACAATGTTGCAAAAGCTGATGGGTATGAAATCTTTGTATGATGTGGGGGGGGGGGGGGGGGGGGGGGGTTCAATTTTGGGTATGAGAGCAATCAGGGTGTCAGAGATAGGTGGATCGAAATAGCCTGTGAGAAAAGCTGAATTGACAAGTTAGAAAATATCTTCTCCTACGATGTGCCGATATTGCTTGAAGAAAATGCATTGAAATCCATCCGGGCCAGGAGCTTTGTAAGGTTTCATGGAGTTAAGGGCAGCATCGACCTCTGCTTTGGTGATAAGGTTAGTAAGGGCAATTTTACCGATATCATCTATGGTGGGGTGGGTACCTTCAAGGAGGGAGTGGTTGGGGCCTTGTTAGTTACTACAAAAGAGGTTTTTGAAGAATTGTTGAGCCTCATTTTGGAGAATGGTGCTATCATCTGACCAAATGCCATTCGGAAGCTTAAGCCTATGGGTTCTATTTCTTTTTCTTCTGATGATTGTTTGAGCATGAAATAAGGAGCTATTTCTGTCACCAAATTTAACCTAATTCTCTCTAGATTTTCGATACCAATGAATTTCTTCTTAAAAAAGGATGTGGTTATACTCACGGTGAAGCTCTTTTTCCAAGAGAACATGATGGAAGGAATCTACACGGTCAAGGTACTGTTGGACCCCCTTCAGTCTTTTTTCAATACGCTTCTTGCGTTGGAAAATATTGCCAAAAACTTCATTGTTGAAAATGATGGAGTTCTCTTTGACATTATTTAAAGCAATGATGGGGTTGTGGTTGGAAGAGTTCCAGGCCGTGGCAACAAGAGTAGAATAGTCATCATGATCAATCCAGGCAGCCTCAAACCAGAAAGGTCTTGGCCCTCTAGCTAAAGGAAGACCACCAAAGCGGAGAAGGATAAGATTGTGATCAGAGTGCAATCTACAAAGAACTTCTAAGAAAGCTTCTACGAAGGAGAGACGCCAATCCATATTAGCAAGGCCTCTGTCAAGATTTTTAGATAGGATACGGAGGCCATTGTTGTTGCAGTGCCAGGTATAACGGCCTCCCGTTGTTGTAAGATCAAGCAAATTACAGTTTTCCATAAAGTTAGCAAAGATAGCTGCTCTTGAGTGATGAAAAATACCTCCTCGTTGGTCACTAGGGAGAAGAGTTTCATTAAAATCACCTATGAGCATCCAAGGATTGGTAATGGATTGGCTGAGGTTTGTGAGGTAGTTCCAAAAATTGGTGCGGAGTGTTGGATTGGGGCTAGCATAGACACAAGTACAAGTATAGGTTGCATCTCCAAGATTAATAGTGAAAGTGATAGAGTAGTGATTATAAGCAATGACGTTATATATTAGTAGAAAAATATGGTCAAATCATGACACATGAATTATACACATTTTTAAACTAGGTCATTTAAAATGGGACAGATGGAGTACAATTTTGATGAAAACAATCTACATTTTTTTTATTGATAAACAAAACAACAAAAACTCACATAAATGGAGGAGTCTGGTTCAAACCTCGACCACCACATTCGACAGTAACAATTTTGGTATTTTAGAATTATGACTTATGTACAAAACTCTACATTCTAAATAGAGATTACTTCTTTAAAAAAAAATAGAGATTACTTGAAAACTCATCTCAAACATGTTTTATGTCACGTGTTTTATTAACTGACTTAAATATGTTTTAGCACGTGTTTAAGAATAATCAAATTAAAAGATTACATATACCTTCCGGTCATTATTATAAGCAGTATATAATAGATCAAGGTGTGATATGCCATGATGATGAAAATATACGATGAGAGAAAAGTGAACATATACCTATCATTTTAATTATAAGCAGTATCGGCCTTAATTAAATATATTTTCTATCATTAAAGTTATTTTTAAAAGGTGTGATATGCCATGATGATGTTGTAAATTTTGAGTATATTTCAAAAGTTTTAAATATTTTGTGTTTTATATTTTAATTGAGAATTATAGAAAAAAAATTATTTTAATAGATTATTATTATCAAATTATTATTAATTGTGATATTTGACATGGTTTTGTAAACATAATTTTAATTCCAAAATAAACATTATAAATGTGTCAAATAACTTTAATAACGTTCCTATTTATTAGCTAATTTTATGCCCTTATTATTGGGTTACTCATCAGTTACATTTTGTATATAAGATTATTCTTGCAGAATGGGAAAAAAATGTGAACTTGCTAGCCTGGATCAGTATCACAACAATAAGAAACCAAATCTCCCTTTTAATTGTCAATTATTAGTAGCTCACCTATTTTTTACATTGAGAAAAGCTCTATACAGTACATAGAGAAAAATCCCCTCACATTTTATAAAACCAAATTTAATCAATCTAATACACATTTATTGGAAACATTTGTTGTGATTATCAAATTCAAGCTGTTCTGTCACCTCTGACATGATTCATGTCAGAGAAGAACCTGTTGTATTCTGAGAGGATATTCGCTTAAGAGGCGGATAAATACTTAAGGCCAGTGAAGTCACGCCTCAAGTTATGTAATGGTTTATTGTTTTGCAGGTTATAACCTTCCATGGTTTCATGTTTGTTTACTTGAATTTTGTCGACTTCGATCACCGCAATTTCAAAAAAGATAAGTTTACTTGTTATCCCTCTTATTTATTCTCTCTAATATTTAATTGATGCTTTTATCTATATGATGATTATTATTTATAGAGAGAATTTATGTCATTATTTTACAACAGATGATACCTCCAAAATTATGAGAAAGAAAGACAATGAGAAAATAAAATCTTTACTGCCCTAAAACTATCTTAGAGTAACACACCATAACTACAAGGTTCATGAGATTAGAAAAATTAAATTATAGAGTGCCAACATAATAACCAAACGACAACTCAGGGAATATGTAAAAGAACATAATTGCTTCTAGTATTATTTCATATATTGAGCATACAGATGCTATCCTTTTATACATACGGGAATGATAATGTGCTTATTAGCACATGCTATACAAATCAACAATTAAATATGGACATTAAACTAAATCAGTCAACCAAGAGAGAGTCATGTACTGATGTAATTAGCATGAGCTATACAAGGCAATAATTAAATATAGACATTAAACTTAATCAGTCAACCAAAATAGAATCAGGGAGTTATTATGTAGGATCATGATTCTTAACAAAATATTCTATCATATTTTACGTTGTTTTCTTTGACATTATAACCCGTTCTCCTTTGTAGTATGTTTTCGCACTCTCCATGGTTTGAAACTCATAGAATTATACATGTGCTTCTACCAATTCACATCTTTTATCAATGCACTTATAAACATATAACAAGTCCCTATATTTTGGACAATAGTCATCGGTTTCACATTCATCAGAAACTATAATGAAAAAAAATAATAAAATAATGTCACTAAAATACGTTAAAAGATTGTGTACAAACTATAAAGTAAAGAAGGAAATTTTGAAAAGAATGAAAAAAATGACTTACTGTCACTCAGTTTTGTTCTGAAGAGAAATACTATGAAAATGAATCGAATCATAGCATAAACAAACTTTAGAATTTGAACCATATTTTTTCTTGTTTGCATGTAAGAAATTTGAATATGATTTGTTCTATTTATAATGTTCATGCTCTCTTAAAAAATATAATTTAATAGTTTTAGCACTTATGAAGTTGGAAAAACCCTTCATAAAATTATAATTATTATCAATTATCTCTTAAGTATATCAATGTGTTGTGTTTGTTCCATTAACACACATAAAGAGGTCAAATGAAAAACTTACTAATAATTAAAATTTACTCCTTTTGACTAATATTTAAGCAATTGAGCTCAAGTAGTTAATGAATTTCACTAAAGGACGAATCTTTTGGAAGAACCCGAGTTTAATTCCTAGGTGAAACCATTCTTGCCAGACTATACTTACCTCACAACTAGGGGTGGGAATGAGTCAGGCCGAGCCAGACTTTGCTTAAACAGGCTAGGCAAAGTTGAAAAAATTAAGGCCTAAGCCTTAGCCTTTTACCTGTCAGAGGCTTTATTTTAAGCTTGGTTTGACCTTTTTAAAAGCCTAGACTGACCTATTAACCTGTCTAAAAGTCTAGTTTGTGTTAAAATTTCAAACAGAGTTTGTTCATAATTTTTTTTCCATCCCATATTTGTAATCGTAACTCATTAGTCATTGGAATTGGATTGTTTTGGGTTGTGTGTGTATCGTGTGTTATCTTTTAATTTTTGGTGGTTGGTAATTGGTGTGAGTAACTCTTGCCTTGAAATTCATATGATATATGAGGGAAATACCAAGAGTTTTGAGTAACTTTTGGTTGGTAATTCTTTTTGATATATAAATATAAATAATAATAAATGTGGAAAAATATAATATACTCATATACGGGTCGGCTTGATAGGTTTGATAGACTTTTTTATAAGCCTAAACTTAACCTATTTAAATTAATAGGCTTTTTAAAAACTCAAGTTTGACTCATTTATTAAACGAGTTAGGCCGAACCAGGCTTTCAGTAGGCCGAGTCATAAGGGCTGCCTGATCTATTCCCACCCCTACTCACAACCAAAATCCGAATTACGATGATCCTTTTCCCCATAAGGTTCACACAAAAAAATAAATATTCAATGACGATAAAAGTAAAATTATCTTTCTAGACTAATGTAATTTTTTTTTTTTGTGAATAATGTATGATTGGGTAGAGAACATAAGTAGAGTGTACTATGCAATTAGCCGCCTAAATGTTAAAGTTTTGTAATTAATCCTTAAATTTTAGTTGATATTCCTTAAAGCCATCTGGTTATGCGTACTGTAAATTAACAAATGACAAGGGGCATGTGACCCCTATGCTATATATAAAATGTCTATAGCTGCAATATCTAGTGGCTCTCAAATTTATCAATATTGCATGTTTGGATGGATGGAAATGCATGTAATAAAATATAAGATTCTTTACCTACAGTATAAGTTACTCTTTAGGCTTAACTACACTAGTGTTAAATTCGCATTAAAATACCCATCTTTTAATTCAGTTATTATAGGAAAATGAATTGAAAATGCATATGCGGTGGGTGGTATTTTTTTTATTAAAGTTGAAAACACTCCACACCTTTCGGTCATTAATATAAACAAAAATTCACTTTTTAGATACATTCAATTAATGAATGTATGTGGTCTTTATTATATGTCACATACATCATTAATTGAATGTATCTAAAAAATGAATTTTTGTTTATATTAGTGACCGGAGGGTGTACATTTTAAATAAATTATTACTGGGAAACTCATGCCAAACGTATATGTTTTATGTCACTGTTTTATTATAGGGTCTTGTTAACCGGTGTTTTTGGAGCACTGGTTAAGCATACCATAACATGGATTTATTACCATAAAAGATAGTTGTTTTTGACATTATTATCAATTAATTACATAATTTTAATGCATTAACTACTATATAAATTCATTTTTCATATCTGGGCACTGATTAACGTTTTCCTTTATTAAATGACTTGAAGATGTTTTTAGGCTGTTTTTAAGAATAACCAACTTTAAAGATCACGTGAAGCTTTTTTTCATATGTACTATTTCTCCTCTTTATTTTAAACAAAACCCTAGCAGTCAGTTTTCTCCTACGTCGTTGGAACCAAGTTGGTCCATTAGCGATTTAACTCCAACTATAGTGCATGTGCATCACACTACATGTCACTGTACGTGGACACTTCGGAATCCGTCCCATATTCTAAATGATATAGCAAAAACTATAAATTTGATGTAACTATAACTAGTAAATTATCAAGTTTCCCAACCAAAAGATATGATAATTCAACGAAAAACTAAATCTTTCAAGATTTTGGATCATACCTGAAGCAGTCATAGCCAACAGTTCCTTTTAATTCCAACTGAACTAGTTTCCTTGTGAAAGGTTTGTCAATGGTTGTGACTAGTTTTGCTATGCTAAAATTACTCAAATCTGCAACCATGCCATCGTCAAGAAGGATATTGTTGGGCTTTATATCACAATGAAGGATCAATTGTTCGCATTCATGATGTATATAATGTATATTGAACAAGATACATAGAGAGTGATATTTATTCTTTGATCAAGGTCCAACAATTTAGGAATTTATACACTTCCTTTGGATGCAACCATTGTTCTAAGCTTCCACTTGCATTGACTCAAAAACTAGAGCATTAGTCGACAATTGGAGTCATTAGTATATGAGATTTAGACAAGTTGTTTATCCTTTATGGGACATTTTGTATTATTTTTATTTGAATGATGTAATTATGTTTCTTTCCTAATAAAACTCTTAGGGAGAGTCTACCGCCCATTTGGGTTCCACAATGCTTGAGGGATTAGTCTCCGCAGTTGCGCGCGGAGGATACCCGGTTTACACCCAAAAACATAATATTTTAACCTTCAGTTATTTTTTAACCTTTCTTGTTAGAAAAGGGATAACTTTCTCTTTTAACTTTTCATTGCTTTTTTAACCTTCCATGATGTTATAGAGAAAGGGAATTTTTTTTTTTGGACCTAAGTAAAGTTATTTATTAGAATAATACACCATTGAGATGATAACATATTTATGCTAACATAGAAAGTATTGTAAGATTTTTATTTTTTGTAAAAATAAAAAATTCGTTGAATAAGAAAGAATGTGTATTTAGACCCTGTTTGGATTAGCTTATTTTAGAGCTTATGCAAAACAGCTTATGAATATAAATATGCCTTTATATATTATTTATATGCTTGTTAATGTAATTTATGAAAAAACAGTCTATGAATGTATAATTTTCATTAGTGAGAACTTATAAATTAAAATAAAAATTTATTTATTTCAATAAGCTCTTTTACATAAGCTCAAAATAAGCTATATCCAAACGAGGCCTTAATCTTGTAACTGCACGACTTATTGTACCATTCACATCAAATATATATAATTCACTATGCTTTACAAATAATTTGGTATTGAACGTAAACTAGTTTTTTTTAAATGATTCATATATATCATGGAACCATGTTTTAAGTAAATTTAAGTTTCAAGTGAATTTTAAAAATAAGTTATACACATTTTTATTTTATTTATAAATATGGATGTCTATTTCATGATACATTTGTGGGTTAAATATATTTTTAATACCTCTAAATATACCAACTTTCATATATAGTCTCTTTAAAAGTTTCCTTCGAACTTTGGCCCCTCTAAATTATCTACTATCGATTTTAGTCTCATTTGTTAAAAAAGAAATGAAAAGTTGGAGTAACAAAAAAAGGTTAAAAGGAATTCCCTTTTCTATTATGTGAATGCTTTACTTGGTGTGATAAAAGGACAAACACATAATACACACATATAATCAAGAGATATTTAAAAATGATTTTTATTTTATGAAGGATTTTCCCAACTTTATAAATGCTATGAAGATCAAATCATATAAAGAGACAATTTTTAAGAGAGTTTGATCTTCCTCTGAAAAAAAAAAAAGAGTTTGATCTTTATACTCTATAAAGAGATAAAATCATATTACCTTTTTACAAGCAAAAAAGAAAGAAAAAAATATGGCTGAAATTCTCAAGTTTGTCTATGGTATAATTATATTTCTTGTTGCAATGAATATTGTTGATAGTAAGCTATTTTTCATCTTTTTCAAATTTACTTCTTTACTTGTTAGTTTTTACACAATCTTTGTCATGTTTTAGTAACATTATTTTAATATTTGTTAATTTTATACAGAAATTGGTGGAGAATGTGAATCTAACGTCGACTGTCCAAAATCCTATATCATAATTTGGGATAAGAATTATGTTCATAAGTGCATTAATAACAGATGTGAATGGATTGAAAAGATTCGAAGACCCTAAGAGTACCGGATCTAGCAGAGTTCAAAACTGTCAAATGGAGGAGAATGAATTATTGATAAAATATTTTATGAGGTATCTTTTTTTTTTTTTTTTTGTATTTTCATGAGGTATCTTTTAGTCATTATATTGGCATCCAATAACTATTTATCTTTACCTAACTTCTTGAACCTACTAGTATTTATGATTTTGTACTTTAAGATGATTATATGCCAACAAAGAGTATTATTTAATCCACTTGGTTTGGTCAACTCTTCATTCATTCTTCAAGAAACAATTAGATATATGAGTGTGAGTTATTTTATAGAGATTAATTCAATTGCTAGGAATTAATCCCTGCAAGAGTGATAGCTTTGAAGACTCAAGACACAAGAGTTAGGTTGCAACTTGTGCAGAGGAATTAATCTTGAAAAGGAGTATCTAGAATGGTGAAGAATCAGAATAAAAAAGCTTTGGTTGTTTTAATCCTTGAATGTGACAAGGTTGAAGATTTGAATAAGTGAGAAACAATCAACAATTTGAAGATTGGGTTGTAATTCCTCCTAAAGGGGTTTGATTGTATAATTTTTCTTTATATACTTTATGTGCAACATTAATAAAGGTTAAAAATATAGTTGATTTTTAATACACTATCTTGTAAGTGTTTTTGCCTTACAAGTGCAAAAAATAATAAAAAGATTGATTTTAAATTGACTCAAATTACACAAAATTTGATGACTCAAATGTTAAAAACAAAGTTAGTTTTAAATCTTGGACTTTTGCTAGCAATTAGTCTTGTTTTTATTAATACATTCCATCTATATCTCTTTTTTCAAAACTGAATTGGTTCAAAATATTGTACTATGTATTTTTATAATACTCAAATCAATTTCCTTAATTAATTTGAATATCATCGAATTCACATTTTCTCTCATTCAAATTTTCATAATTAAAAAAAAAAAAGTGATTTATTCAACGACATCTAGATCAATTGCCATATAAATGAATATTTCTGTCAAGTTCTAAATAAATATTTTTGTGTGGAAGGAGATCGATTTATAGACATATTTTCAACTATGTATGGGTTAAAATTATGTGCTTTTTTCTCCAACCAGTGGATTTTTTTTAGCAAAAAGCTTATTTGTTATGAAACAACATGCGCCCCCGCGTATGATCACTTAAGAGAGAGCAATTGCTCTATGAACAATTCGCCTAGAATGTGGGTCATTCGTGGGGAGCGTGGCTTCATCCTCATGTGGGAAAAATGCCCTTTTTCACTATTCTTTAAGTGTTTTCCTTCTCTGACTTGTTCTTGGGGTTTTAGATAGAATTTCCCCAACTTGTAATGTCTTGAAAAACTTCTAGAACCTTGATGATCTTCATTCGATGTCTTCCAAAACTCCCTTGAGGTATCTTGTTTGCCGAATTTATCAATAGAAAGACTCAACACATATGAAATCGTCTCGTTTTTGGGTGTAAACCGGGTATCCTCCGCGCGCAACTGCGGAGACTAATCCCTCAAGCATTGTGGAACCCAAATGGGCGGTAGACTCTCCCTAAGAGTTTTATTAGGAAAGAAACATAATTACATCATTCAAATAAAAATAATACAAAATGTCCCATAAAGGATAAACAACTTGTCTAAATCTCATATACTAATGACTCCAATTGTCGACTAATGCTCTAGTTTTTGAGTCAATGCAAGTGGAAGCTTAGAACAATGGTTGCATCCAAAGGAAGTGTATAAATTCCTAAATTGTTGGACCTTGATCAAAGAATAAATATCACTCTCTATGTATCTTGTTCAATATACATTATATACATCATGAATGCGAACAATTGATCCTTCATTGTGATATAAAGCCCAACAATATCCTTCTTGACGATGGCATGGTTGCAGATTTGAGTAATTTTAGCATAGCAAAACTAGTCACAACCATTGACAAACCTTTCACAAGGAAACTAGTTCAGTTGGAATTAAAAGGAACTGTTGGCTATGACTGCTTCAGGTATGATCCAAAATCTTGAAAGATTTAGTTTTTCGTTGAATTATCATATCTTTTGGTTGGGAAACTTGATAATTTACTAGTTATAGTTACATCAAATTTATAGTTTTTGCTATATCATTTAGAATATGGGACGGATTCCGAAGTGTCCACGTACAGTGACATGTAGTGTGATGCACATGCACTATAGTTGGAGTTAAATCGCTAATGGACCAACTTGGTTCCAACGACGTAGGAGAAAACTGACTGCTAGGGTTTTGTTTAAAATAAAGAGGAGAAATAGTACATATGAAAAAAAGCTTCACGTGATCTTTAAAGTTGGTTATTCTTAAAAACAGCCTAAAAACATCTTCAAGTCATTTAATAAAGGAAAACGTTAACCAGTGCCCGGATATGAAAAATGAATTTATATAGTAGTTAATGCATTAAAATTATGTAATTAATTAATAATAATGTCAAAAACAACTATCTTTTATGGTAATAAATCCATGTTATGGTATGCTTAACCAGTGCTCCAAAAACACCGGTTAGCAAGACCCTATAATAAAACAGTGACATAAAACATATACGTTTGGCATGAGTTTCCCAGTAATAATTTATTTAAAATGTACACCCTCCGGTCACTAATATAAACAAAAATTCATTTTTTAGATACATTCAATTAATGATGTATGTGACATATAATAAAGACCACATACATTCATTAATTGAATGTATCTAAAAAGTGAATTTTTGTTTATATTAATGACCGAAAGGTGTGGAGTGTTTTCAACTTTAATAAAAAAAATACCACCCACCGCATATGCATTTTCAATTCATTTTCCTATAATAACTGAATTAAAAGATGGGTATTTTAATGCGAATTTAACACTAGTGTAGTTAAGCCTAAAGAGTAACTTATACTGTAGGTAAAGAATCTTATATTTTATTACATGCATTTCCATCCATCCAAACATGCAATATTGATAAATTTGAGAGCCACTAGATATTGCAGCTATAGACATTTTATATATAGCATAGGGGTCACATGCCCCTTGTCATTTGTTAATTTACAGTACGCATAACCAGATGGCTTTAAGGAATATCAACTAAAATTTAAGGATTAATTACAAAACTTTAACATTTAGGCGGCTAATTGCATAGTACACTCTACTTATGTTCTCTACCCAATCATACATTATTCACAAAAAAAAAAAATTACATTAGTCTAGAAAGATAATTTTACTTTTATCGTCATTGAATATTTATTTTTTTGTGTGAACCTTATGGGGAAAAGGATCATCGTAATTCGGATTTTGGTTGTGAGTAGGGGTGGGAATAGATCAGGCAGCCCTTATGACTCGGCCTACTGAAAGCCTGGTTCGGCCTAACTCGTTTAATAAATGAGTCAAACTTGAGTTTTTAAAAAGCCTATTAATTTAAATAGGTTAAGTTTAGGCTTATAAAAAAGTCTATCAAACCTATCAAGCCGACCCGTATATGAGTATATTATATTTTTCCACATTTATTATTATTTATATTTATATATCAAAAAGAATTACCAACCAAAAGTTACTCAAAACTCTTGGTATTTCCCTCATATATCATATGAATTTCAAGGCAAGAGTTACTCACACCAATTACCAACCACCAAAAATTAAAAGATAACACACGATACACACACAACCCAAAACAATCCAATTCCAATGACTAATGAGTTACGATTACAAATATGGGATGGAAAAAAAATTATGAACAAACTCTGTTTGAAATTTTAACACAAACTAGACTTTTAGACAGGTTAATAGGTCAGTCTAGGCTTTTAAAAAGGTCAAACCAAGCTTAAAATAAAGCCTCTGACAGGTAAAAGGCTAAGGCTTAGGCCTTAATTTTTTCAACTTTGCCTAGCCTGTTTAAGCAAAGTCTGGCTCGGCCTGACTCATTCCCACCCCTAGTTGTGAGGTAAATATAGTCTGGCAAGAATGGTTTCACCTAGGAATTAAACTCGGGTTCTTCCAAAAGATTCGTCCTTTAGTGAAATTCATTAACTACTTGAGCTCAATTGCTTAAATATTAGTCAAAAGGAGTAAATTTTAATTATTAGTAAGTTTTTCATTTGACCTCTTTATGTGTGTTAATGGAACAAACACAACACATTGATATACTTAAGAGATAATTGATAATAATTATAATTTTATGAAGGGTTTTTCCAACTTCATAAGTGCTAAAACTATTAAATTATATTTTTTAAGAGAGCATGAACATTATAAATAGAACAAATCATATTCAAATTTCTTACATGCAAACAAGAAAAAATATGGTTCAAATTCTAAAGTTTGTTTATGCTATGATTCGATTCATTTTCATAGTATTTCTCTTCAGAACAAAACTGAGTGACAGTAAGTCATTTTTTTCATTCTTTTCAAAATTTCCTTCTTTACTTTATAGTTTGTACACAATCTTTTAACGTATTTTAGTGACATTATTTTATTATTTTTTTTCATTATAGTTTCTGATGAATGTGAAACCGATGACTATTGTCCAAAATATAGGGACTTGTTATATGTTTATAAGTGCATTGATAAAAGATGTGAATTGGTAGAAGCACATGTATAATTCTATGAGTTTCAAACCATGGAGAGTGCGAAAACATACTACAAAGGAGAACGGGTTATAATGTCAAAGAAAACAACGTAAAATATGATAGAATATTTTGTTAAGAATCATGATCCTACATAATAACTCCCTGATTCTATTTTGGTTGACTGATTAAGTTTAATGTCTATATTTAATTATTGCCTTGTATAGCTCATGCTAATTACATCAGTACATGACTCTCTCTTGGTTGACTGATTTAGTTTAATGTCCATATTTAATTGTTGATTTGTATAGCATGTGCTAATAAGCACATTATCATTCCCGTATGTATAAAAGGATAGCATCTGTATGCTCAATATATGAAATAATACTAGAAGCAATTATGTTCTTTTACATATTCCCTGAGTTGTCGTTTGGTTATTATGTTGGCACTCTATAATTTAATTTTTCTAATCTCATGAACCTTGTAGTTATGGTGTGTTACTCTAAGATAGTTTTAGGGCAGTAAAGATTTTATTTTCTCATTGTCTTTCTTTCTCATAATTTTGGAGGTATCATCTGTTGTAAAATAATGACATAAATTCTCTCTATAAATAATAATCATCATATAGATAAAAGCATCAATTAAATATTAGAGAGAATAAATAAGAGGGATAACAAGTAAACTTATCTTTTTTGAAATTGCGGTGATCGAAGTCGACAAAATTCAAGTAAACAAACATGAAACCATGGAAGGTTATAACCTGCAAAACAATAAACCATTACATAACTTGAGGCGTGACTTCACTGGCCTTAAGTATTTATCCGCCTCTTAAGCGAATATCCTCTCAGAATACAACAGGTTCTTCTCTGACATGAATCATGTCAGAGGTGACAGAACAGCTTGAATTTGATAATCACAACAAATGTTTCCAATAAATGTGTATTAGATTGATTAAATTTGGTTTTATAAAATGTGAGGGGATTTTTCTCTATGTACTGTATAGAGCTTTTCTCAATGTAAAAAATAGGTGAGCTACTAATAATTGACAATTAAAAGGGAGATTTGGTTTCTTATTGTTGTGATACTGATCCAGGCTAGCAAGTTCACATTTTTTTCCCATTCTGCAAGAATAATCTTATATACAAAATGTAACTGATGAGTAACCCAATAATAAGGGCATAAAATTAGCTAATAAATAGGAACGTTATTAAAGTTATTTGACACATTTATAATGTTTATTTTGGAATTAAAATTATGTTTACAAAACCATGTCAAATATCACAATTAATAATAATTTGATAATAATAATCTATTAAAATAATTTTTTTTCTATAATTCTCAATTAAAATATAAAACACAAAATATTTAAAACTTTTGAAATATACTCAAAATTTACAACATCATCATGGCATATCACACCTTTTAAAAATAACTTTAATGATAGAAAATATATTTAATTAAGGCCGATACTGCTTATAATTAAAATGATAGGTATATGTTCACTTTTCTCTCATCGTATATTTTCATCATCATGGCATATCACACCTTGATCTATTATATACTGCTTATAATAATGACCGGAAGGTATATGTAATCTTTTAATTTGATTATTCTTAAACACGTGCTAAAACATATTTAAGTCAGTTAATAAAACACGTGACATAAAACATGTTTGAGATGAGTTTTCAAGTAATCTCTATTTTTTTTTAAAGAAGTAATCTCTATTTAGAATGTAGAGTTTTGTACATAAGTCATAATTCTAAAATACCAAAATTGTTACTGTCGAATGTGGTGGTCGAGGTTTGAACCAGACTCCTCCATTTATGTGAGTTTTTGTTGTTTTGTTTATCAATAAAAAAAATGTAGATTGTTTTCATCAAAATTGTACTCCATCTGTCCCATTTTAAATGACCTAGTTTAAAAATGTGTATAATTCATGTGTCATGATTTGACCATATTTTTCTACTAATATATAACGTCATTGCTTATAATAACTACTCTATCACTTTCACTATTAATCTTGGAGATGCAACCTATACTTGTACTTGTGTCTATGCTAGCCCCAATCCAACACTCCGCACCAATTTTTGGAACTACCTCACAAACCTCAGCCAATCCATTACCAATCCTTGGATGCTCATAGGTGATTTTAATGAAACTCTTCTCCCTAGTGACCAACGAGGAGGTATTTTTCATCACTCAAGAGCAGCTATCTTTGCTAACTTTATGGAAAACTGTAATTTGCTTGATCTTACAACAACGGGAGGTCGTTATACCTGGCACTGCAACAACAATGGCCTCCGTATCCTATCTAAAAATCTTGACAGAGGCCTTGCTAATATGGATTGGCGTCTCTCCTTCGTAGAAGCTTTCTTAGAAGTTCTTTGTAGATTGCACTCTGATCACAATCTTATCCTTCTCCGCTTTGGTGGTCTTCCTTTAGCTAGAGGGCCAAGACCTTTCTGGTTTGAGGCTGCCTGGATTGATCATGATGACTATTCTACTCTTGTTGCCACGGCCTGGAACTCTTCCAACCACAACCCCATCATTGCTTTAAATAATGTTAAAGAGAACTCCATCATTTTCAACAATGAAGTTTTTGGCAATATTTTCCAACGCAAGAAGCGTATTGAAAAAAGACTGAAGGGGGTCCAACAGTACCTTGACCGTGTAGATTCCTTCCATCATGTTCTCTTGGAAAAAGAGCTTCACCGTGAGTATAACCACATCCTTTTTTAAGAAGAAATTCATTGGTATCGAAAATCTAGAGAGAATTAGGTTAAATTTGGTGACAGAAATAGCTCCTTATTTCATGCTCAAACAATCATCAGAAGAAAAAGAAATAGAACCCATAGGCTTAAGCTTCCGAATGGCATTTGGTCAGATGATAGCACCATTCTCCAAAATGAGGCTCAACAATTCTTCAAAAACCTCTTTTGTAGTAACTAACAAGGCCCCAACCACTCCCTCCTTGAAGGTACCCACCCCACCATAGATGATATCGGTAAAATTGCCCTTACTAACCTTATCACCAAAGCAGAGGTCGATGCTGCCCTTAACTCCATGAAACCTTACAAAGCTCCTGGCCCGGATGGATTTCAATGCATTTTCTTCAAGCAATATCGGCACATCGTAGGAGAAGATATTTTCTAACTTGTCAATTCAGCTTTTCTCACAGGCTATTTCGATCCACCTATCTCTGACACCCTGATTGCTCTCATACCCAAAATTGAACCCCCCCCCCCCCCCCCCCCCCCCCACATCATACAAAGATTTCATACCCATCAGCTTTTGCAACATTGTCTACAAAATCATCACCAAAGTTCTTGTCCTTCGACTTAGACCAATTTTGGATACTATTATTGGCCCCTACCAAAGCAGTTTTCTGCCAGGTAGAGGCACTACTGACAATGTTGTTGTTTTGCAGGAAATCACTCACTACATGAGAAAATCCAAAAAGAAGAAGGGTTATGTGGCCTTTAAGCTTGATCTTGAAAAAGCTTTTGATAATGTCAAATGGACTTTCCTCCAATCTTGCCTCCAAGACTTTGGTTTTCCAGACATTACTATAAAGCTTATCATGCATCGTGTCACCTCTTCCACTCTCTTTATTCTTTGGAATGGGAACAAGATGCCATCTTTCAAGCCCTCTCATGGTCTTAGGCAAGGGGATCCTCTCTCCCTTTATTTATTTATTCTCTGTATGGAAAAGCTCTCCATTGCTATCAACAATACGATTCAACAAGGAGCTTGGGACCCTATCCACATCACTACCAACAGTCCTAGGCTATCTCACCTTCTTTTTGCAGATGATGTCTTACTTTTCTCAAAGGCAAAGAAGTCCCAACTTAAGTTCATCATTAATTTATTTAACCGCTTCAGCAAGGCTTCAAGTTTCAAAATCAATATTTCCAAGTCACGGGCATTCTTTTCAACAGGTACTCCTCAAGCTAAAATCAACAGGCTTACTTCTCTCACTAGTATTAGAAGCACAACCTCCCTGGATAAATATATGGGCTTTCCTATTCTTAAAGGGAGAGCTAAGCTTAGTGATTTCCATTTTATCATAGAGAAATTGCAATCTAGGCTCGCTTATTGGAAAAGTAAATTGTTAAACAAAGTTGGAAGATTAACAGTCTTCATCTGTTCTTTCATCCATTCCATCCTACTACATGCAAATAGCCTGGCTCTCTCAAAACATATGTGATAGTATTGACCAAACTACTAGAAATTTCATTTGGAGAGATGCTAACAACAAAGGTGTTCATTTGGTTGGCTGGAAAAAAATTGCTAGACCCAAGTATCAAGGTGACATAGGAATCAGAGGAGCCAGGGAAACACATATTTGTCTCCTTGGGAAGCTAGTTTCAGATATGCTTCAATCTTCAAACAAACTTTGGGTTGATCTTATCTCAGATAAATATAATGACGGCGTTTGCCTTTTGTATGCCACTGCTCGGCCTACTGACTCCCCCACTTGGTCCGCCATAATTCATGCAAAAAATTGTCTCGAATCCGGTTTCTCTTGGCGTGCAGGGTCAGGTAACTCTTCTTTTTGGTACTATCCTTGAAGTACTATTGGTTACTTAGGAACTTTGGTGCCATACATTGACATTCATGATATCCATTTATCTGTCAAAGATGTGATAGCAAACAGCAGCCCTCATACCTAGGTTCTTTACACTTCTCTCCCTCACATCGTGTCTGATACCATTAACAACATGCATATGAAGTTTAATGATGCCATAGAAGATAGCTTCATTTGGTCTACCAATAAAAATGGTATCTATACCACTAAAAGTGGATATCGTTGGTTGATTTCTCATGACACTCCCACTCATAATCACTCTTGGTCTTGGTTTTTGAAACTTAAAATTCTGAAAAATAAAATAAAATTCCTCATTTGGTTGGCTTGTCACTCTTCGGTCCCTACCTTGTCCTTACTTAACCATAGAAATATCTTCACATCTGCTAATTGTACAAGGTACGGTCTTCATGAGGAGACTTTTCTTCATTGTGTTCGTGACTGTGAATTTTCAAGGAATATTTGGTACCATTTCAACTTTAACCACTTTACTTTCTTTGACTATTTGGTTCCTCCTGATTGGCTAAAAGATGGGCTGTTGGGAGCTCATTCCTTTACCTTTGCTGTTATAGTTTGGTGGGCTTGGCGTCACCGAAACATCATGTGTCTTAGCAATGAAAATTGGTCTCTAAACCGCCTCGTCTTCAACATCCAAGGTATGATAGAAACTCTCAAAAATTGCTTCTCTGTTAACCGAAATGGTGTTATTGAAGAGAGATTCACCAAGTGGAACGATAACAACCATTCTAGTGTGATTCTTAATGTTGATGGTAGTTGTCTTGGCTCCCCCTCTAGAGCTGGTTACGGTGGTCTTCTTCGTAATCATGATGGTTATTACCTCTCAGGTTTTTCAGGTTACATTCATAATTCTTTCGACATTCTTTACGCGGAACTCTTTACTATTTACCAAGGCCTCTTGTTAGCCAAGGAAAAGAATGTTGCTGATCTTGTTTGCTATTCAGACTCAATGCGTTGTATTAATTTAATTAAAGGGCCAGCTATGAAGTTTCACAATTATGTTGTGCTTATCCAAGACATAAAGGAGCTGTTTGTTCATGTGAATGTCACTATTTGTCATATTTTGAGAGAAGGGAATCAATGTGCGAATTTTTTGGCCAAGCTTAAAGCATCCTCATATATTGATTATTGTCATCATGCATCGCCGCTGGTGGGTCTCCTGGGCCTTCTAAGGATTGATGCAGCTGGAACTATCTTTCCTAGATTGTAGTTTGCTTGTTTCTTTTCTTTTTCTTCTTTTGTTCTTTTTTAGGCTTGTAACCAAAAAAAAAAAAGAGTAACTTATACCATAGGGTAGAGAATCTGTAGATTTTACTACTTGCATTTTCATCAATCCAAACATACTTATTCACTGATCATGAACTTTTTTTTTTCTTTCTTGAGGTAATATTTTATTTAATATGAATAAAATAATTACCTTATCTTTGTATTAAATACCTTATCAAAACCCAACGTGAATAAAATAATTATTTCAATGTGAGTATTTTAAGAAAAAAAACATTTCAAGTTGTTTCCTTCAACAAAAAAAAAATTCAAGTTGTTAATTGAACAAAAAAAAGTTTCAAGTTGTTTGTGGGGTTGTTCAAAGGAAATTTAGATTGTCATTAAACCACTTGTTACTCCTTCCATTTTAGAATACATGTCGCAGTCAACCACTGCACACATGTCAATATACAACTTTGATCATTAATCACTTTAATTATATATAATAAAAATTTGATATTTTGAAAATATTTATCGAGACAAATTAAACATCTTACATGCTAACATTTGTATTTATATATTAGTTAAATAATATAGTCAAACTAAGATATGTGAATATGTGAATAGTATACATTGTAAAATTGCTACGTGTATTTTGAAACATATGGAGTATATATATATGGTTTTGCTAGAAGACACCAACTAATTTTTATGAAGGTGTCTTTTAACAAAGTTATAACTAAAAAATAAAAATCACACCTTGATATGTGGGTTGCTAAAAGACACCTTCATAGGTGGCTTCTAACAAAACTCATATATATATATATATATATATATATATATATATATATATAAGGGGATTTTTTCAGATTCAGACCTTTTATTACTTTTAATTGTTCTTATAAATAAATGTCATCTGCATTTAGGTTGTCCCAAAACCACTACATTTAGGTTGAGTTTTTTAACCTTAAATATCATTGAATAAAAAAAGTGCTATAAAATACACATCAATTTTTTTAATCAAGGAAAGATGTGTTTTTTTTAATTCAACGATTTTATCAACAATAAAAGTTGATCCTACAATACACTATTACACTCTACTTTTTTTTTTTGAAGGACTATTACACTACTTATTTCTCATCTCCAATCAAGCATATTATTCCAAAAAATAATTTTACCATGTTATAGAAGAGAGCATTCTCAAGGCATCCAATAATCATTTTAAACCCTAGAATATGATACAAACCCTAGTATTCTTACTCGTACTTTTTTTGCATGTACACTAATGTACAAAACACTACGTTTGAAATATAGAAAATACATAAGAATATAAAATTTCATGAGTTTTTAAAACATATGTAATATTTTAATTTGATTCTCCTTAAAAACATACTAAATCATTTTTATGTCGTTTAATAAAACACATGACATAAAACATGTTTAACATGAGTTTTCAAATAATCTCTATTTATAATGTAGTGTTTTGTACATAAGTTATAGTTCCACTAGCTAAAAAAAAGACTAAAATTGCTATGTTAGACGTGGTGGCCGACGGAAAAATTTATTATGCATACGTCATTTTCTTATGCACCCTGCATAAACACTTCACAACCATCAGATTTAGTGTACACGTGTAATAATCCTACTGCCTCAACGATTCTTGTCTCTGCAACCTCATCTCCGCGTTGAATGAACCAACTACCACCGCCACCGTAGCTTTCACCGATCACACCTCATCTCCGATCTTTCACTGATACACAGTACCCTACGAGATCCTTGATTCGTCTTCTCACAGGCAAGATTCAGAGCTCTTCAACAACAACACTTTCGTTTCCTTCTTACCGGCGCGATCCGGAACTCGCGATATCTCTGATAACGGTATCAATTTTCTCTGTTTCTTCTCGCGATCCTGAACCTTTCTCTTTCCGCAAAGAGTTGAAGTGTTTATTAACAAGCGGCGACAGCTGTAGATAGGAGAGGAGGCGGTAGATCGATGCAAGCTACGACGGTACTGTTTCAGAGTGAACGCAACTTAGTTTTTTTCACCTGCTGGATCAAAGAAAACCATTAAGTACATCTAATAGTTTTGGAGTAGAACTCACAAAAACCATTTCCACAACAAAATGGTTTTGGAGTCCAACTCACAGAAACCATTTCCACAGCAAAATGATTTTGGTATAATTTTATACAAAACATACTATAATAAGGACGTTCCGGTGGTGACAGTGATGGAAGTTTGTTTCCAGTGGTGTTGATGATGAGATTGAAGATGTTGGTGGGTTATGAGAGTTTGTTTCCCGTTTGGTACATTTTGTTTTGTTTTGTTTTGTTTGGTTCCGTGTTCGGTTTCCTTTGGGGGTATAGGAAGCAATTATGTTGGGCTATTTATTAATGAACTGGACTTATGCAGGGTGCATAAGGATTCCTTATGCATGATAACCGCACACGATGACCGACATGATGGCCGAGGTTTTAACCAAAATCCTCCATAATGTGAGTTTTTAATAGTTCTTGTTATTTCATTTACCAATAACAAAAAATATGTTTTTTTAATCAAAGAAATATGTTTTTATTTAAATTCGACGATTTTATCATCAACAAAAATTGATCCTACAATACACTCTACTTATTTCTCATTTCTATTCATGCATTATTCTCAAAAATAATAATTTTACCATGGTCTAAATGGAAACTTTTAGCTTTACTACATGAAAAGTTTTTTTTTTTTTTTTTTACAAAATACTATCATGTAAAGTTAAAAAAGTAAATAAATGTTAGATTTTTTTTTACAAGTAAATAAATGCTAGATAAAAAAAGAATGAATTTAATGATTTGTAATTTTGTTATTTGACTACCTTTAGGTGCACTAAAAGAACAAACACAAACACATTAGTATACTTGATAGATATTTAAATTTTGTGAACGACTCTTACAACTTTGTAAGTGGTAAAAATATTTCATTATTTTAGAGAGCAGGAAAATTATAAATAGACCAAATCATTTTCTATTTTCTACATTCAAACAAGATAAAATATGGTTCAAATTCTTAGGTTTGTTTATGCTATGATTCTATTTATTTTCTTATTTCTCATCGCGACGAAATTTGGTGATGGTAAGCTATTTCTTTTATTCTTTTCAAAAAAAATTATTTACTTTGTAGTTCGAACACAATCATTTACTTTCTCCGTATCTAAATGAGTGTCGTTTTAGCCAATTGTACACAAATTAAGGAATGAAATAAAATAATCATTAGACATAACATTTTTACTAGACAGCTCAAGAAAAAGACAAACTTAAATTGCATTGAAAATTGTGCGATAGAAAAATTGGATTATTTATTGAGGTAAAGTTGAGAAAAAAAATTAAAGTTGTATTGAAAATGTAAAACGACATTTATTTTAAAATAATTGTTTTTGTCTAAAGTGATACTCTTTATGAAACGGAGGAAGTAACATATTTTATACTAGTAACATTGTTTTCTTGACTTTTGTTCTTATTACAGCAGGTGATGAATGTAAAATTGATGATGATTGTCCAAAAACTGGGAACTTATTTTATATTTATAAATGCATTAATCAGAAATGTGAATTGGCAGCAGCACATTTATGATTCTATTAGTTTCGGACCATGGATTGTACGAAAACATGCTACAAATGAGAATGGGTTATAGTTCCGCCAAAATCAATGTGCAATATGCTTATTGGATTGACACTCAATAATTTTATTTTATTTTTTTTATTTCATGAAACTTGTAGTTATAGTGGTCTACTATAATAAGCTTACTTTAAGTCAATAAAGATTATTATTTTTTTCTCAAAAAAAGATTATTATTTTGATTGTCCTCTTCTCCATTAATTTTGGAGGTATCATCATGTCATACAATTTAGGCATATCAACCTTATAATAATAACTTTAATAGTTAGGTTGATAAATAAATTTTACCTTACTTCATAGTCTTTACTTTCATTTTTTATGTTATAATCAATCATTTAGATGTCTTGTTGGGTTTAGAAGATATGAAAAACACTTCAAAATTTATATTACTCTTACCTTTTAATTAGTTTTAATAGCCTCCATGTCTTGTTGGATTTTAGAAGATAAGAAAAAAAATATTATCACTATAAAATAATACTAATGTACTGCAATAACAGTACTAAAGAAGTTAGTTAATTTATTTTTTTATGTGTGTCGGCAATAGGTTTAAGATTGGGTATGACTCTGCACCAAGCTTAGTATTACATTTGTTCTGGACTAGTGTGTGTTTAATATATTTTGTCATAATAATGAAATGTGATTTAACACAAAATTAAGGTAGAATTGTTGTAAATTTATTTTTAACAAAATAGCCATATTTGTAAATTTTGTAAATTACATATTAGCTTTTTTTCTTTTTCGGTGGTGGCCGGGGTTCAAACTCGTACCTTACATATATTATGTATTGTTCAAACTAACTAAGCTAAGCTCACGAGGACAATTACCTATTAGCATTTAAATAACTTATGAAAAATGTATCTTTTAATTTCGAAAATGTATTATTCTACATGATGATTGAATACACTTTAGAATAGATTATAAAAGGGAAATGTTAACAGCACTTGGTAAGAGGTTTAAAACGGAAATTTTGACTTTGAATTTGTGTATTCAACACATTAAAGTATCAAAAAATAACATTTTCTACATAAAAGTTATCAATAAAGTTATCAATTGTTTCTAATTTTTGAATCCTTAAGAAGTGCCCTAAGACCCATTATAAAATAATATGAATAAACTTGTTGAGAAGAATAAATATTAGTTAGAAAAGTTATTGAGTAAATAGTCAATTATCCTCCCGAAATTGTAAGTTTCGTCAATTACCCCCCTGAAATTAACAAAACTTCAATTACCCCCCTGAAATTGCACAACGTTAATCAATTTACCCCCTCTGTCAAATTTTTCTGTTAGTCAACATGACGTTTTGCAAATACCCCCTGAAGTTTTGCACTTATGTGCAAAATGCACCATGAACTTGAAAATTTAATTTTTTTTTCTTATCCTTAAAAGTGATTGCATTATCATTGAATTGTGGAGCATATTAGCTAAGTTTTGACGGTATACAACTATATATGTTCCTTTAAAAGATCAAACATTAACCATGTATTAAAGTCTAATGATATGAAAGTCAGCATAGTAAAGTACAACCACACTTGTCAGATGGAAAACTAATACATGTCATACATAATGAAGCACATAAATAATATATGATTGAAATAACCAAGAATTACCAAGATGTCAAAATAACTTTACTTAGGTCCAAAAAAAAAATTCCCTTTCTCAATGGTGTATTATTCTAATAAATAACTTTACTTAGGTCCAAAAAAAAAATTCCCTTTCTCTATAACATCATGGAAGGTTAAAAAAGCAATGAAAAGTTAAAAGAGAAAGTTATCCCTTTTCTAACAAGAAAGGTTAAAAAATAACTGAAGGTTAAAATATTTAACCTAAAGTAGATATGCAAATGACATTTATTTATAAAAAAAATTGTTTTTTTAATATATGAATCGTCTAGAAACAAAAAAAAAAAAAACTATTTTACGTTCAATACCAAATTATTTGTAAAGCAATTTTTTTTTACACCAAAATTATTTGTAAAGCATTGTGAATTATATATTTGATGTGAAGGATAATGCTTGATCCCACGAATATCCAACCAACAAAAACCACGAACTGTTATCCACCGTGCATTTTCGGTAATGCATGGCCATGATTTGCCGATTCTAAATTTAACAATGTTTCAATTATTAAGAACAAACAACACTTTAAATTCTTAAAATTTGTATGTGAAATCTTCGTGGTATATAGCGGCATTCTTGATGTGAATGGTAGTGTAAAAAAGAACCAAAAGAAAAAAAATTAATGGTAGTGTAAAATAAATCGTGCAATTACAACATTAAATACACATTCTTTCTTATTCAACGAATTTTTTGCCAATGGTGTATTATTCAAATAAATAACTTCACCTAGGTCCAAAAAAAATTACCTTCACTTTACCATGAAAGGTTAAAAAAGCAATGAAAAAGTTAGTTGTAATGAAAGGTTAAAAGATAAAGTTGTCGATGCTAACAAGAAAGGTTAAAAAATAATTGAAGGTTAAACTATGTAACCTAAAGTAGATATCCAAATGACATTTATTTATAAATTTTTTTTTATATAGGGCAATAATGAGGAAACAACAAAGAGAAGTTAGACATCCAGACTCGATCGGTACCCCTAAGAAACTCTCATCTAATGCCACACTAATATAGATATTTATGCTAACCAATGTTGCTCAATTGTATCTGTGCTTGACAGTAAAATGAAAAGAAGTGTTTGATTTAGGGTGCTACGCAATCTGAGCCAGTGTAGGGGACACTACACTTGTGCTGTCTAACAGTATAGGCAATTTGTTCGGCATTATTAACAATCTTATCTGCATTAAGAAGTGTGGGGGTTAGAAGTAACAGGGGGTTCAACATGACTTGTTGGATGATCATTAGTAACAACGGACTCTTCGGTATTAATCCGCTCACCATGAAGCTTTTCCTGAATATTTGAGGTGTTATCAGTGCCCAACGAAATAGTGGCAGTGATACGCTCTTCATTCACAATGGCAAGAACCTCCTTACTAGTAGTAATAGATAGGTGCTACAAAAGCTTTAGAAGAACCTAAACCATCAAGATTTTGTCTTTTAACATATTTCAGAGTCATTTGCTTCCGAGCATGTGTAGGTTTCTTCCCACGATCAACCTTGTCAACAACCGTCTTAGGTTTGAGCCAAGTGCAAGCCGTGACGTTGTGACCAATCATTTGGCACTGAGAGAGAAATTCTAGAAGTCATCCATAAGCTACTCCAATTTAAATGCAATGTTGTCTCTTTCAACCATTCTTACGGCATGAAAAATCAACATCAACTAGGACACGAGCATAATTACGAAACACAAGTTGTTTTGTAGCATTATCAATATTCAGACGAGTCCCAATCACACTTGCAATTTCAACGAGTCTTATCCCGCCAATATTTTTGAGGTTGGTCCAGTATCTTGATCCAAACCTGGGCATGAGTTTGCATTTGAGAATCAGTATTTAAATCCCGCTTCCACTTAGATTACCTTGTATCCTGCTAGATTACCTCAAGGGAATTCTGGAAGACATCAAATGAAGATCATCAAGGTTCTAGAAGTTTTTGAAGACATTAAGTTGGGGAAATTCTATCTAAAGCTCAAAGAACAAGTCTGAGAAGGAAAACACTCAAAGAACAATGAAAAAAAGGCATTTCGCCCACCCGAGGATGAAGCCACGCGCCCCACGAATAACCCTACACTCTAGGAGAATTGTTCACAGAGCAGTTGCTCTCGCTTAAGTGATCATGCGCGGGGCGCATGTTGTTTCGTAACAAATCAACTTTTTGCTAATTTTTTCCGCTAGTTGGTGGAAAAAGCACATAATTTTAACTTAAACCTAGTTAAAAATATGTCTGTAAATCGATCTTCTTCCACACAAAAATATTCATTTAGATCTTGACGAAAATATTAATTTATGTGTCATGTGTTATATATATATATATATACTCCCTCCGTCCTAAATTATAAGCAAAAAAAAAAATACACTTATTAAGAAAACTAAAACATAAGAATTTAGAGTATAGTTTTTTGTGTTTTCTTTGGAAAAAGTTTTATAGGAAGATGTAAAAACAATTTTCATTGGCTATTGGTTATGGAAAAAATGAAAGAGAGAGAAAATTGAAAGTAATTTGCATTTAATTTTATGAGAATAAACAAAAAAAATCTTGGAAAAGATAAAAGTTTGTCTTTTTTGCTTATATTTTGGGACAAAGAAAATGTGTTTTTTTTGCTTATATTATGGGACGGAGGAAGTATATATATATATATATATATATATATATATATATATATATATAATTTTTTTTACAAAGTGCCTGTATTATAAGGGTCATGTTAATTTGTGTCCTAAGGACACAAGTTAAGAAGCTAAAAATGAAATTAAATCATAAATGTTGTCTTGAAATAATAAGATTTTAAATCTTTAAATTATAAATTGCACAATTTTCAATAAAATGTTTCTATCTTTCGTTTTCTCAACTTATGTCTTAAGGGCACAAGTTAGCATTTCTCACATTATTACCATGATATCAACACTCACCGTTAGACTTTATGGCAATCTTAGATGTCGGCGAATAAATCACTTTTTTTTTTTTAATTATGAAAAATTCAGTGGAAGCGACCTCTAATTCTCGAACCTTATAAAAACAAAATTGTTCAAGGGATTTTAACTGGTTTTCATCAAATAATATGGTGTAGAGTTGAATGAGAGAAAATGTGAATCCGATGATATTCAATTTAATTAAGGAAATTGATTTGAGTATTATAAAATTACATAGTACAATATTTTGAACCAATTCAGATTAAAAAAAAGAGATATAGATAGAATGTATTAATAAAAACAAGACTAATTGCTAGCAAAAATCCGAGATTAAAAACCAACTATGTGTTTAACCTTTGATTCATCAAATTTTGTGTAATTTGAGTCAATTTAAAATCAATCTTTTGATTATTTTTTGCTAAGGCAGAAACACTTACAGCATAGTGTATTAAAAACCAAGTATTTAAAGAAAAATTATACAATCAAACCCTTTTAGGAGGAATTACAACCCAATCTTCAAATTTTTGATTGTTTCTTCACTTCTTCAAATCTTCAACCTTGTCACTTTCAAGGATGGAAACTACCAAAACTTTTTTTATTCCAATTCTTTACCTTTCTAGATACTCCTTTTTCAAGATTCCTCTGCACAAGTTGCAACCCAAATCTTGTGTCTTGAGTCTTCAACGCTATCACTCTTACAGGAATTAATTCATAGAAATTGAATTAATCTCTATAAAATAACTCTTACACTCATATATCTAACTGTTATCTTGAAGAATGAATGAAGAGAAACAATGAGGCGAAGAGTTTATTTTTCTTTAAAAGAAAAAGTCAATGAATGTGTGTATTTTTCTTTAAATTAACTCTTACACTCATATATCTAACTGTTGCATGATTTTATTGAAAAAGTTACGCAAGATTACATTCATGATATTATTGTAAAATCTTCGTCGAAAGATGATCATTTATAACACCTTTGATTTTCATTTGAAAGAATGAGAAAATATGGATTGAAAATGAATCCACTAAAATGTGCCTTTAGCGTGTGTGCATGTGATTTCTTAGGATTTGTGGTGCACAAAAAAAGGCATTGAAATCCATCAGAATAAAACCAAGGCTATATTGGAAACAAAGCCTCATTCGACAAAGAAGGAACGTCGGTCTTTATTGGGAAAAATTAACTTCCTGATAAGGTTTATTTCCAACCTAAGTGGCAAAATGCAAGCATTTTTACCACTACTTCGAATGAAGAAAGAGGACAATTTTAACTGAGGGCAGGAACATCAAAAAGCTTTTGATGCAATCAAGGATTATTTGATAAAACCTCCAATTCTATTGCCTCCTATTAGGAACAAAAGTATGAAATTGTACATTTCAGCATTTGATTCAACTATAGGAAGTATGTTAGCCCAAGAGGATGAAAATGGTGTCGAAAGAGCTATATACTACCTTGTAGAGTTTTGAATGATGCTGAAACTAGGTATAGTCCCGTTGAAAAATTATGTCTATGTCTATACTTTTCATTACCAAACTTAAGCAATATATAAATCATGTTGTCGTCTATGTTTATTCACATTTTGATGTTATTAAATATATGTTGTCGAAACCAGTTTTACATAGTAGAGTTGGAAAATGGGTTTTAGCTTTATCTTAGTATTCACTAACCTATCAACCTTTGAAAGTTGTCAAAGGCCAAATTGTTTCTGATTTTATAGTTGATCATTATTTGGTCGAAGCAACTCAAAGTTATGTGGAAAACCAGCCATGGACTTTATATTTTGATGGTTCTAACCATAAACATGGTACCGGAGTTGATATTTTCATAATTTCTCCTTTGAATATACCAGCAAAGTTCAAATATAAAATTAATGGTATTTGTTCAAACAATGAGGCAGAATATGAAGCCTTGATAGTGGGATTATAAATTTTGCTAGGACTGGGGCAAAGAATGTGGAAATCAAAGGATATTCAAAATTGGTAGTGAAACAATTAACAAAAGAGTACAAATGCATAAGTGAAAACTTAATCAGGTATTTTGTGTCTGCCAATTCTTTATTTTCAAATTTTGATTCTGTCAATATTCAACATGTGCCTCGAATTGAAAATCAATTGGCAAATGATTTGGCACAAGTTGCCTCAGGATACAAAGTTTATAAGGAAAAGTTGCGAGAATTGCCTCAGGATACAAAGTTTCTAAGGAAAAGTTGCGAGAATTGATTGAGATCAAAGAAAAAATGATTCCTAAAGATTATCCTTCCACAGAATTGTCAATGCCAAAACTTGTGGGCGCAGAAGGAGAATTAGATTCTAGTGAATCACACTCTTATCCTGATTATTCTTATCCTGAAATTTTTTCCATTGAAAATTCATCAAACAATGATTGGAGGAAACCAATGGTTGAGTATTTGCAAAACCCAACAAGCACAGTTAGTCGAAAGACTAAATATAAAGCCTTGAGCGATTGTAATCATTGGCAATGAGTTGTTTAAGAAAACTTTGGAATGAGTTTTGCTTAGGTGCCTTAATGAAAACGAGGCTTACTTAGCCATTTTTGGTGTACATAGTGGGGCATGTGGTTCTCATCAAGTAGGACATAAAATCAAATGGTTAATATTTCGACAAGGATTGTATTTTCCATTTGTGTTGAAAGATTGCATTGAGTTTGCAAAAGGGTGCCAGAAACATGCAAGAATTCAACATGTTCCTGCAAATGAGTTACATTCCATAATAGAACCTTGGTCATTTAGAGGTTGAGTTTTAGATATAATTGGTGAAATTCATCATACCTCAACTAAAGGTCATTGTTTTATCTTAGTCGGAATTAATTATTTCACTAATTAGATTGAAGCCGTCCCTTTGTCTAATGTTGATCAAGAGGTTGTGATTAGTTTTATCCAAAATCATATTCTTTATAGATTTGGAATTCTTGAAACTATCACTACATATCAAGGTTCAGTGTTTATTGGACGAAATATGGTTGATTTTGCCAATCAAACAAGTTTCAATTTACTTACTTTGACATCATATTATGGTCATGCAAATGGTCGAGTCGAATTTGCCAATAAGATTGTCATTAATTTGATTAGGAAACATGTAAATCATAAACCGAAAAATTGGCATAAAACCTTAACTCAGATTCTTTGGGATTGTTGTACTTCTCCTAAAGAGCCAACAAACTCTACACCATTTCAATTAACTTTTGGACATGATACAGTTTTACCAGTGGAAATTTATCTACAATCAGCCAGTGGCGGATCTTGAGAAAATTTGTTGGGGGTGCCAAACCACTATGAAATATATATCAAACGGTTTTAAGAAGTAGCATAAATCATTACCTGGCCTAGTGGTTAAATTTGTTTGAAAGCAGCAAGGGGGTGCAGGTTCGATTCCCACACAAACATGATTTTTTGAATAAAATATGTACAAATACAAGAGAAATATGCAAAAAGAAGATGGCGTGAGTGTTGAACTCACTACCATTGGGATATCTTAAGTCCACCTTTCCACTACAACAAAAGACTCGTGGGTGCCATGGCATCCCCTAAGCTTTATATATATATATCCCTAAGCTTTATATATATGCCATGGCACCCACGAGTCTCTACCAAGATCCGCCACTGCAATCAGCTAGAGTGCAAAGACAAATGGAAATCCAACAGATCAATATTGGAATATGATGTTGGATGAGATGGTTGATATAGATGTAGAAAGACTGATGGCATTGGAAGTGCTTTTGAGAAAAAAAGAGCGTGTTGCAAAAGCCTATAATAAGAAGATAAAATCGAAACCTTTTAACATTGGAGATTTTGTTTGGAAAATACTTTTGTCTATGGACAAAAAAGATATACTGTTAGGCAAATGGTCACCGAATTGGGAAGGACCATTTAAAGTTTTACAAGTATTTTCAAATGGTGCTTGTGAGATAGAAGAATTAACTTTCGACAATAGAATATTTAGAATAAATGACAAGTATTTGAAAAAAAATATAAGCCTATATTGCAGGAAACAAAAAACTTGGCATTGTAGATAAACCAAAATTAATGCCAGGAGGCAATTGTCTAAAACATAAACATTGCCAAAACATCACAAGTTTAAAGGGAAATATTAAGGCCTAACGAAACTCAAATTACAAGGTCGGCCTTTTGCTTTTTAATAGCATTTTTAGCAAGCTCCAACCTAGTGTTGATACACGCTTTCTCTCCAATTAAGCGTTTGATTTCAACCTCATGAGCATTGGCTTGTCCGAGAGTATCTAAACATTTCCCTCGGATAGAAGCTCTCTTCTCTTCTTCAGTATTGATTTTCGACTCCAAGCTTTTGATTTGTTGACGATATTCAGAAATGGCCTTATCACAAAAGGCTACCTCTTTGGAATCTGAATTTGCTCAAAGTTCTAAAGAAGAAATTTTGGCTTGGGAATGATTGGCTGCTGCTAATTCTAATGTATAAGACCTTGTCTAATTAGCCAAGTTAACAGTGTCGTCCTTTTTCTTTTGAATATCCCTTGCAACTTATTCCAATAGGGGTTCAAACTTAACCAGAAAACCAATCAGAGGTTAACTGTTGGCAGATTTGTTCAGTTTGTGCAGCAAAGTCTTGATCCCAAAGGTGACTGGCGACTCTTTTTCAATGGATTTGAAGAGATCAATGTCAAAAACCTCTTGTCGATGTTCTTGGAGTAAATTTTCTTTCGAATTTTCTGAGGAGTCACTGACGGAGGGAATTGAAGTCCTTTGATTCTCTTTGGTTGAAGCAGTTATGTTGTTCCACATAAATTTGAAAGCCTTTAAAGGATCCTTACTCTTTAGTTCATGCAGTTCCCCTTGGCTGATTGTAGGGTTAGTCAAAGGAACAAACTTTGAGTGGCTGGTTTCCTTAGGAGATTCGCCTTCAATATCAAGATGGTGGGAGTCTTCCTTATCACTACTATTTTCAATTCAAGCCTCGCTTTCATCTTCACTAGCACCATATTCACTCAAGCTTTGACTCAAGAGTGACTGCTTATGGCCAACTTTTAAATTGTCCGCCTCATCATTTAGTTGGTCATGTTGAGCCTTGTCTTTGGTAAGAATTTATTCCTTATTGGAATTTAATTTTCTTGGTTTAGAGGATAATTTTCGACCACCAGTTCGTTGGTTCGTTGAGGAGATAGCTCTTTTGCTTCAATAGGGCCGTCATGCCTCCAACATGAGAATTCGCACTAGAAGGTTTCTTCCTTATAAGATTGTTTCTCTTAAGAAGTTGCTCTAGAGAAGCTTGAGCATCCTCTTCGACATGTATTGGGTAGAGAGTGGCTTTAGAAGGCTTTTGAGCGTGTTTGCTCTTCCTTTATTTTTCAATTTGAGGCAATGAAACAGAAGTCGATTGAGATTCTGGTTTGGACCATTTAGATTGGAAAGTTAAACAATGATTTAGAAAATAACAAGGTCACTGTAAATATGGTAAAGAGGATGAAATGTTTGACCTCTCTCTTTTCACTCCAATTGGGAGTGCTATTAGTTTTCTTGGATGGAGCTTCAGTGTTGGATGTGTTAGCCCTCTTCGACTCTGCAAGAAAATATAAGTTAGGAAATGTCAGAAATCATGGACATTAGAATAAGGTGTTGTTGATCACTTGTGATTTAAGAGGTTTGCCCTATTGGGTAGAAGCTCTGTTTTACCCATCTTGTTTGATTTAAGGAAGGAAGGATGGCAGTGCATTAATGTTTTATTAGGAATCCCTAGGTTAGTGAACTACTCCAAGTTCTTTTATTAGCCTACTTTCCCAAAATATATCAACCCTTAACCTAAGCCAAGTTATAACCCTCAAAGTCCTCCAAGTGTGTGAATAACTTTAACTTGATTGTCTTTTTAGAATTGTTTCAAATTTGTAGCAAGGTACATTCATGTGGCAACTGGAGTTGGGAAATGTCATGACCAGCCCTACTGGATTTAGGAGATACATACGTGTATCATAGAAAAGAGTATGGTTGGTAATATTGGTTACTTTCACCAAGTCAGACGCGGTTGAATGTATAGTGGTAAGTTTAGCTGCTGCTCTGCTATAAATGTGATGAATGATTCCTAAGCACAATTCCCGAAAAAGGTATGTTTTCCTGGAAAAAATGCAAAGAATAAATTATGTTTTTCTTTCGTTACTTGAGGACAAACAACATTTTAAGTTTGGGGTTGTGACGACAAGTCATCTTACGTTATTCTTAGCATGTTTTTTTAGTTTATTTTAGTAGAAAATAGCAGCAAAATGGAGGAGTATTATAATGATTGCCTATGATTTCGGGACTTTTGTAATGTTTTCTATATTTTAGTTTGTAATTTTAGTTTTCCCGAAACATAGCAATTTGAGGGGGGTTTTGAAGTAATTCACGAAGAAATCATGAAAATCGGCAAATCAAGAACATCCGAAGAATTGTGAAGATTCAAGAAGAAAAGAATGAAGATTCAAGAGGCCTCGAAAAACTTAAAAATGAGAGTAATTATGTTCCCAAGTCTTTAGGCAAGTTATTTGAAGACGTAGACTTAAAACGACATAAAATCGGAGAATTTGGGCCCAAGAAAGAGGTGCCATATGCCTAGCACATGAACCATGTTCCTAGCACATGGAGTGGGCATCCATGCGCCTAGGGCACTGTTCATGCCCCTAGGGCATGGCTTTTTCCATACTCTAATGCGCTAGGCACGCTGACAATGTGCCTCGAGCGCCTGAAAACTCGGGGCACAATTGTCTTTTCTTGTTATTATTTTGGGTAAAGCCTGCACTTTTAGCCCAAACCCAGGTAGAAACTCTCACTATAAATACTAGCGTTACTCATTCAGAATTTCTCGTTCAGAACTGTGACAGTTCAAGAGAAAGGCAACTTTGGAGCTTAAGGAGAGTTTCTATCTTCTCCTTGATTTTATAGGGTATGTTTTTATCTTTAGTAATTTGTTTTTAGTTACCATGTGTAACTAAATCTTTTTAGGTTAGCGTTCTAAGATGAACCTCTGTATATTTTTGTTGGATATTAATTTAATTTAATTTGTCATTTATTTATTTTATTTATGATTTTGTCCACTATAGAGTTTTATTAGATTATAGTCTTTATTTCTGTGAGAGGTGCAACCCTAGATTGGGCACTTAGGTTGTGATAAGACCTAATATTGTTTTCACTAACTGAATGCTTATATCTTGACATTTATATCCTTTTACCGTTAACTATCTATCTAGGAAGTAAGTAATTATTAATTAGCCAAAGATAACATAGGAATTGTTGACCCTATACGTAGGTACCCAGTGGTTGATACCCATTGGGTCGTGTGGTACATTACCAAAGCTAGGAATTAACTAGTTAGTAATTAGGGAAACAAACACCTAGCTGTCCGACTTAGAGCTATAACCTAGTAAGACCATTCTCTTGAAACCCTTAGTAAGGTGGACGTAGATTAGGGATGCTTGTTTCTAGAACTACTAAGTAAGCTTAAAGAGAGTGTGCCATGAGTGTCCTAAGATTCATAGATGGGCAGACTTAAGGGAACATTGGCCTTCATTGCCTTGGGAAACATTGGAAAGCCAATTTAGGTTTATGTTTCAATTACCTTTGAATTAGCAAGACCCTGCACATAAGGATCACCGTGCGATCAGCAGGTGCAGTTTGCCATCAGAGGGAAAGGCCTAATTAGGTACCCCGGTGGATGATGCCCATTGGGTCAGGTGGTGCCCTACCTATTTAGGAAACTCCCAACACCTTATCACTTCTATAGTCACCAAGAGATAAATAAATGCGACATTTAGATTACGTATTATTCAACAATAAATATATGTAGGGGATTCGAAGAATCCTAACCGCTGCTTACTTTTCTGCAACCCAAAACAGGTAAATTCGCTCTGTTGCAAACATATAAAAATTGCAACTAACTTCTATACCGTCAAACTTAAAAAAATAAGTAATAAGAATTGTTCGGACGAAAGGACAATCCTTGTGGATATGATACTCTACTTACTAACTTTATTACTTGCTGAAAACATTTGGTACACTTGCAATTGCACAACTACGCTAATCGAAATAAACATGAAAGTGTGCATCAATGTTTATGCTTCACCTGTTCCAATTTCGGAAAAGATTCGAGTGGAAAAAGTTAGATCACCTTGAATTGTATATATGTCAAACTTAGTCGCAGTTACTTGCCTAGCCTTATCTCTTGTAAATATGTTGTTTTTCATTGCCATCATCGAACCACACACAAACCACTTAGGATATGGTGGTCGAAAAGTCAAAACTAGTTCACTAGTTGGCAAAGGTGGAAATTAAATGTATAGCAAAAACATATTTATCTTTTACAAAAGGGGGAAATTTCAGTCTTGGAAGTTTTTCTAAACCTTTTTATTTTAAAGTTTTGGCAGCTGAAGTTACTGTGCAACTAAGATGATCAGGTTCATATACAGTTTTAAAGTATGTTTGAAAAGCTTGAATTTCTCGAATATTTGTACCTTTCGACTTTTCCTTTTTGTACAACATAGAAGGAAAAACAACAACTAGATTGCTCAGTAATGAACCTTCATCAATGTTGGTGGTTTTGAGTTTATAATATTTTCACCGCCACATAAAAAAATCATTAGTGCATGCAAATGAGGTGTCTAATGCTATGGGAGTGAATGTAGGAGGATTTTGAGTCACTTGATGAAGGCGTACACGCCATGTTTGTTCATCTTGGGGATGGAGCAATTGTTTTTGGATCGCATGAGAGAGCTCGGTCGAAGTTGACATAGGGCAAATTGCCTTGCAACCAAGTTTGACTGATAACCAGACAACCCAAACGAGTATTTTTGCTTTTCTAGTGGAAATTCTAATCGACAGCAAGGTAGGAGTCAGATAGGCTTTCCAAATCTCATTGTGTTCTTTTACATCTTCAACTGTGGGGGATGTAAATTTCATGCTAAACCATTATAGACCATGAGTCCCGATGGCAAAAGGCACCATAAATGGAGTGAGGTTATCACAATGAAAGAAGGTATTAAAAGCCATCAAAAAGAGGAATTTATTGCTTAATCCAGCCTCTTTAACTCTGAGAACGACAAGCTTTATCCCTTCAAATGTCCTTCGCTCGACTAGATCCTTATAGTCGTCATGGATGTAAAGTTTGGAAAAGCCAGATTGGCCCTGAGATCAATAAACCTTCTCCAGGCTTTACTCTCTTCAAGTCATATGCTCCTAGGCCAAGAGCTTCATTCATTGCACCTAAAATAAGTTTGCTAAGACAAATGTTTCAACCCTCATGGCCAAATTTATGTACATTATAACTACTTGCAGTGATGGTGAGCAGAAGAAAAAATGGGAGAGCCAAAGGGTTAAAAAACGATGTGCTCTTTGTTAGAAACCTCCTCATTGTCAGTGACATGGTTGTCTTCGATAGACCAAGAAAAAGAAGCAAATTTGAAGTTAAACTTAAAGTTTTTAATGATCAAAACTAATGTCTACCAGAAACAAATATTTCAGTTAAAATTCTGTTAAGATTAATAATCGATACAGTTAAAGAGACAAAGCAATGGAAAAAGCGAACGATTCGCAAAACCTTTTCCAGAGATCGCGTTGAGATTTCATGCCAATTGATCGCGATAATTGATTCATTTTGACGCATAGAGATTGGATCTGAGTGATGTCTTTGCTAACGACGAAGGAGAGATCAGAGGAGGAAGAAGATGAGTTGAAATATTCAAGGCATTCGAGTCCGTTGTGTGTTTGGAGAAGAAGCTTTCTGACGGTTTGGTGAATCTCCAATAGCGTTCCTCCGCCTCCTTCTATGGTGGTTATCGGAGGAACGAAACAGAGTACAGCTTTGAAAAGGAAACATGAGAAATTGGTTAATGAAGTTTCAAATGAGAAATTGGTTAATGAAGTTTCAAATGAGAAATTGATTTAACTAATTTCTCATAAAAAGTTAGTTTACAAGTTTCTTTTTTTTTTGACAAAACAAATTTCATTCTTTGTTTTTCCCTTAAAAAACATTTTATGTTTTTTGACAAATGTTTAACATAAAATTTTATTTTGAGTAGTTTCTCATAAAGAGATTAAAAAAAAAATTTGTATGTGATTTTTTTATAAGCCAAGAGCAAAATGATATAAAAAGAATAGTGTCCAACTAAGTTGGAATCCTACTATCTTCTATTGCCAATTGCTCATATATATTATTAAAAACAAAAAAAGGAAAAACTACATAAAACCTGAGCCAATCAACAACCCTAACGGGAAAAAAAAAATCCACAAAGTAATTCCAACACTAAACAACTCTAACAATTAAGCGCGGGTCTAAAACTTGGCGAATGAATTGATCGTCAACATGAATTGGATCACGTACCATCAACTCCCTGAAACAACGACATCAAGCATTAACGATTGTTACAAGTCCATACAGTCCAATGTCAATCAACAAGATGACTAGGATACCCGAGAATGACGTATGAATCGTCTACTAACACATTAACGATCCACGGTCCATCAACTCCTCTTAAAACAAGAACAAGCAATAAATGCCCTTTCGAGCCAAACCACCAAAAAGAATCAACAGAAGTTGTAACTGATTTTCCTAATAGTAACCAAACAATCTGAATCCAGTATATCACGGCGTCAGTACTAACACACATAGAAAGTGGACATTTAGAGCTCGTTTGGTGCACAGGATAGGAAGACAGGATATGATAAAACTATCATATCCTGATTCAATTTGTTGTTTGGTGCATCAATAGGAAAGGATAACTTAAACTCATTTCTTATCATATCCTACTCATCCTTTGTTATTTTTATCCTTAGTTTTTGGTGGGTTGAAATTATCCTATCATGATTAGCACTAAAATGTTTATTTTGCCCTCTCTCAATTCATCATCCATGCTCTCTTTGCTCTCCATCCATCGACCTCTACATGTTCCTCCATAACTCTTCATCGCCATCTCTTCTATTTGATAGAGATCCGACCCCAATTCCAACCTACAATCATTTTTTCCTCAATTTGCTTAATTTTTTGTTTTTTTTCTTGATTATCTATTTTGTACTCAAGTTAAATTTGAAAAGGGATGAAACAAAGAGTTTAAGAATTTCATATTATTATCTTCAACAAAGACAACTATTTTTTTTTAATTGAAGAAACCATGATTTTTTTTAATTGAACTTTAAGAATGAAAATGACGGCACCCCTAAAATAAGGAAGAAGACGATTGACAATGTTTTTTTATAACTTTGAGTTATTAATAATAGCTTAATTACATTTAATTATAATTAATTACAAGGGTAATTATGTCATTTAATTGTGACATATATGATATTATATTTGTTATCATGTGTACATCAAACATGTGATAGGATAAATGTTATCATGTTTATATCATTTCCTATCCTTATCGAATTTCATATCATATCTTATCTCTATTGTACACCAAACGGGCCCTTAAAGCATTAACCAACCTGTCTGATTTCAATCACGAAGGATTAAGACGGATTTTAAGCCATTCCTGATTCTTACGTCATGGTGGAAATAAACCAATTAGCTTTGAATCCTACATACATCAACAGATATGGGTTAGAATCTGAAAACCAAAGCAAGATGAGAACACCAGTCAGACGAACCGAGAAAAGTTCGGACATGATTCTCACATCATAAACGATATGAATCCACGTTATCAACACTGAAACACCCATCAACCATCGGTCCATACGGATGCAATACGGTGATAGGACGACGATGTTGCCCACTAAGGAAACAACAGCCGCAACTAAGAAAGAGAACCATCCACCACCGTCGAGGATAGTGGCGGCGCTGACCGGAGAATCACCTTTAGTTGACGGTGGTGCAGCCGTGAGGGCATAACGCACCACCGTGGTGTA
Source organism: Medicago lupulina (assembly GCA_958299785.1). Lineage (NCBI taxonomy): Eukaryota > Viridiplantae > Streptophyta > Magnoliopsida > Fabales > Fabaceae > Medicago > Medicago lupulina. The sequence goes on from OY283145.1 coordinate 51,976,739, forward strand.
GGGCTACATCGGAAAGGTTTGGGTATTGGATGAAGGTGATGATGTTGGGCGGCGGCAAGTTTAGTTTAGGTTAGAGAGAGGTTCGCAAGAGAAAGGTTCGCCTCAAAATAGATAAATAAATAAATAAATAAATCTAATAAACATGTAAGTAAATTTTCATTATGTGGAATTTTCAATAATGAATTATTCTAATTTATGAAAGTATGTGAATTTTTTTAGAAAGCATGTAACAAAAAATAAAGTTTGAAAGCTTCTACTATTTTTATCTTTTAAAATTAATTTTCATAATTTTTTTATAAATAGGAAGTAAAAAACCTTTTTTAAAAATATATCAAACTAACTCAAAAAATGATTTTTTGAACTGTTTGTTACAACCTCGGAGCACTTGTTTCTTCGTTGTTCTTTTGCTGTTAATCTTTGGCATTGGATTGGCTTTAAATTAAACATTCTCATGAACCTTTCCTCTGTTGATGCGCTTATGCCCAATGTCCCTTTACATTGTTCATCTCAAATGCGGGACATTTATACAGCTGCAATGATTCACATGCTTCATGCGATTTGGTTGTCTCGAAACAGTCTTTGATTCTCCTCGAATAAGGTCTCTTTACACGCTGCTAAGGTGAGGGTGCATTCTTTAATTGGTATGTCTGGTAACCTCTCATTGGGTAAGTGTGTTGCATAGGATTTGCCTTTTCTTGATTCAGTTTCGGTTTCCTCTCATCATCGTCAGATTCGAGAAGTTGTGTCAGTAAAGTGGAAGGCGCCTTCAGCCCTTTGGTTGAAGGTAAATATAGATGGCTCTCTCATTGGAATTAACGGAACTTGTGGGGGTTTGTTTCAGGATTATTAAGGCTCTTTTTTAGGCGCCTTCACTTGTAACTTGGAAACTTGTTATGTTTTTATTGTTGAAGTTTATGCTTTTATCCTGGCTTTGGAGTACGTCGCCCTTCATGGGTGGAGAAATCTTTGGTTAGAAAGCGATTTTACTAGCGCCCTCTTGGTCTTCAAAAATCCGTCGTTGATTCCAGATTTGCTTAGGAATCGTTGGGAAAATGCTCGCTCTCTTGGTATTCAGGTTTTCTCTTTCCATATTTTTCGCGAAGGAAATTGTTGTGCTGATCAGTTAGCTAGAATGGGACACTCGACCCTGGACGAGGTTTGGCTGACGACCCTACCGCCGGAGCTACGGGAGGATTTTTTCTTGGACCACTGTGGCATGCCTCGATTTAAGCTTCCTTAGGCGGATGATTGTTTGTTTTTGTTTGTTTAGTTTTGTTTCTTCTTTCTCTTGGATGGTTTTGGCCTAGTCCCCCTCTTAACATATTTTTTTCCCTTTCTTAATCATATTTATGAGTTTGACGGCATATAATGGGGGTTCATCGGGGTACCAACTTAGTTGGGATGTCGTTGCTTCTCTTTGATGCTTGTCCTTTCTCCTGATTCAACGGGAAAAAAAAAAGAAGTGGTTTAAAAAAATAATTAGTGTCACATTTCTTTGTTATAACTTTTTAAAAAATAGGTTTTTAGAAAAAATAAAATAAATGAGAATTTTGTTTAAATAGTTGCTTATAAAAAAATCATTTTAAATATTTTATCGTTTTGCTACAACATTTTTGGATAGTAAATTTCAAAAAATAATTAAATTAAGAAACCATTTTGAATAACTTTTATCAAAAAGAATTTGTAAAAACATACTCCCTTCGTTCCTTTTTAAGTGTCTTTTTAGAGTGAATTTTTCGTTTCTATGTAACTGTCTTTTTGGTATTTTAAGGGTACGGTTTGTCAATTATATCCTTTGTCAATTACTTTTATCTTTTTTAGTAAAACTAATTAATGTTATCTATTTGGAAAATTAAAGTTTGTTTTTTTAAACAAAGTTTGTTTGTTTTTTTTAAACAAAATTTGTTTCTTGTTATCTTCAAATTTAAACAAAATTTTGTTCCAAACAATGGTTTCAAGAAGAGTTAAAATTCTATAAATAAGATAAGTAACAATTGTTAAAAATTTCAAGGGTGACTCTAGCATTAGTTGAAACCTTAACTTTGATTAAAGGAGTTGGAAGAAAGTTAATTTTTTCTTAACTTTTCATAAATGTGAAGTTGAAATAATTTTTATATTGACTTACAATAATTAAATAGATGTGCACAATATTTAGAAAATTGACAATTATTTGTTATGAGAGAGAGTGCGCAAAAAAATAGGAATTTGTTGGAGAAAAAGATAATAATTGTTTGTTACGTGAGAAACATAACATATTAAATTTATTGAAAAGATAAAGTGTGTGAAATATGAATGTATTGGTGGATTAAAATAAGGGTATAATAGGAAGAAAATGTGTGAAAATACACATCGCTATTTTGGTGTTAATTTTCTAAAAAGACACTTAAAAAGGAACGGAGGGAGTATGTTTTTTGGAAGAAAATAAATAAATGATTTTTTTTTTGCGTTGAATTTACTTACACTAGCGAAAAACGGGCACTTCGTGCCCGTATTTCCGCTCTTTTTAATGCGGTAACGTTTGAAAATTATGAACCGTATTTTTTTTATGAAATTTTAGTTTTGATTAAAAGTAAAAATATAAATGTTTGTTGCTTTTTTTAATGACATAACAACAATCTTTATTATAGAAAAAATTGTTTAAGGGTATAATTGGGATAATGAAATAGTAAGTATAAATATATTCATCTAGTTTATTATATTTTTTAAATGATAAAGGAAAAAAAAAACAGATATACATGTATTCATATTGTGTTTGTTATATTTGTTATAATATTTAAATTTATTCTTATCTATTTGTTACAATGTGTTACTTGTATTTAAAATTAAGGGTATTTTTGAAAAGAAAATTTCAAACCAAAAGTGTTTTGAAAGGGATAGTTTCATTTATATATAGTATAGATTATATATCTAAGATAGTGAATGACAAAATTCTCAAATATCATTTTTAACAATATAAACCAAAAATCATATTATTAAATCTATAAAAAAGCGAGTCCTAATCGTTGGTAAAAATTTAGTTTTGTAAATTCAAGGAGGATTGTAAGTGTTATTTTAAATGATGATAATTTTGTCTTCGCAAGTTTAGCTCAATTGAGACATTGCATAACCTATGTAGTGTCATTTATCCATATTTAATATGTATAAGCTCCAGCCATTAAACTACTTCAAAAAAAAATGATGATAATTTTCTCCTTGAGTTTTTAGAAACAATAGCTAGTTGACCATTATTAATATCATTCTAAATCATTTCGATCAATTCAATTCAAAACATTTAATAAGATTCCTATTAATTGTGTGCACTCCGACCACTAAATTACTTGACCAAAAACTTTAAAATAATCTTCTCCTTCTTCAATTTTTAGAAGAAAAAAAAAAGCTAGTTGACCATTATTAATATCATTCTAAATCATTTCGATCAATTCAATTCAAAACAATTAATAAGATTCATATTAATTACGTGAACTCCAACCACTATGCTACTTGACCAAAAACTTTAAAATAATTTACTCCTCCTTCAATTTTTAGAAAAAATATAGCTAGTTGACCATTATTAATATCATTCTAAATTATTACGATCAATTCAATTCAAAACAATTAATAAGATTCCTATTAGAGAAATTATACTTGTAAAAAATTATGGGAATATAATAATATTATTAGGATATTATTAGTATACTAGTGATTGTTAAATCCTCTTAAATATACTAATAATTGTAAAATCTTCATTAATTTTGTTTTATTTTGAGAAAAATATTAATTAAATATAAATATATAGTTTAGGGAGAAATACTAAATAAGGGTTTAAATTTTTATTATCCTTTTGAACTCTCTACTTTATAATCAAAAGAAAAAAGTCTTAAAAAAACACGACTTAAAGGAAAATTTATAAATTTAAAATAAGAAATAAGTAATTTATATTATGAGTCAAGCTAATATGATATTGACCATTTAAAAATGTTCCAAATGTGGAATCTTACCATCTTTAACAAAAAAAATAATTTATAATAATAAAAAGGCTTAAATATGTTAAAGGTCCCTGCAATTTAGCGTGTTTTTGGTTTTAGTCCCTGTAAGTTTTTTTTTTCTAAAACAACCCTTGTAATTTCGAAACCTTTTGGAAATCGTCCCTGCCGTCAGGTTCCGTCAACAAAAAAGCATTGGTGGGTAACGGAGGCACACGTGGCAGTTTCATAGGGACGAAAACCAAAAACGCAAATATTCAGAGGGACGAAATTGAAAAAACGTAAATGTCAAAATTTCAAATTTAAAAACAAGATCTTCTTCTTCTTCATCCCTATTGTTTCTCTTGTTCATCTCCCTTCCCTGCCAATTTCTTTATCTCCCTAGAAAAAAAAAATCACCCCCTCGTGGCTATGTCTTCTCGTTCCAAATGTGAATCTCCCTTCTCTATGCGAAAATTATAAAACAAACAAAGTATTATAACAATGAACTCACCGTAAAGGTTGGCCATTTCCAATATCTCATTTTAGAGTTTTCATTTGAATTAGAGATGAACATCCTCATGATTTTGTTGCACCCATATATAGGCAATTTAATTGATGATGAATTAGCAATGGAACGAGAAGACATAGCCACGAGGGGGTGATTTTTTTTTCTAGGGAGATAAAGAAATTGGCAGGGAAGGGAGATGAACAAGAGAAACAATAGGGATGAAGAAGAAGAAGATCTTGTTTTTAAATTTGAAATTTTGACATTTACGTTTTTTCAATTTCGTCCCTCTGAATATTTGCGTTTTTGGTTTTCGTCCCTATGAAACTGCCACGTGTGCCTCCGTTACCCACCAATGCTTTTTTGTTGACGGAACCTGACGGCAGGGACGATTTCCAAAAGGTTTCGAAATTACAAGGGTTGTTTTAGAACAAAAAAACTTACAGGGACTAAAACCAAAAACACGCTAAATTGCAGGGACCTTTAACATATTTAAGCCTAATAAAAAATAGAGATTAGATATAATATTTTTTTTTGAAAAATTACTAAAACTGCTAAGATTTACCTTTGAATTGGGTCAATATTAGACGCCCTCTTATAGAATTATTTAAAATTAAGGTAATTATTTTAGATTGGATGTTAAATAAGGTGTATATATATATATATATATATATATATATATATATATATATATATATATATATATATATATATTTGATTTAAGCTATTATAAAAAAAATGATTTAGAAATAAGCTTTAATTTCTTCATTACACAATAACATTTATGGACTTGGACTTTTGTGATTTTTTTTTCTTTTCATAATTAACATATTTATATATATATTTTTGAGAATGTTTATTCTTTTTTTTTTATGTTAAAAGGATTTCTATAAAAATGTTGTTATGTTAATCATGAGGATCTAGAAATCACTTTTTCTAAGGAAAAAATCATTTTTCTTTTAATATTAACAAAGAAAGAAAGTAAAAGAAATCACTTTTTAACAGATAGAATTATACCATTTTAATTTCAAACAATAGTTAAAGTTTAACTTATAAGTTTTTTTTGACAAACTTATAAGTTATTTATACCATCCTTAAAAAATAAAATTATGTAAGGATATTATTAAGAAAATGCTATATATTTGTATTATTGTAGTAATAGATTTTATAAAAACTCATTAAAAAGCGAAAATTACCTTTTAAATTCCTCAACTTGATTTCATTTTAATTTTTTTTAAAAATAAACGATATTCAAAGGTACACCGATACAATACATATTCAAAGTCACAAAAAATAAAAAAGGTTGAAATCTGCGAACAAACTCACATCATCTATGTTAATAGCATAAAACTCCAGAGTACATATTCCTACAAATATGATTATATTCAAGCCACCAAAATATTCATGTTTTTGGATTTGAAACGTTAACAACGCAAAGTCGTTGATTGAATTTGCACTCGATTAAAGCTAATCTTTCAACATGAATCAAATATACAACGTATTAAGACGGAAAATAATAAATACGCCGCACAAAGACATAAATTAATAACATATGGATTTCTTTACAATAAAAAAAAATAATATATGGATTTGTATAGCGGCAACCAAATTTGCTAGTAATATGACTTTGTTTATTTTGATTTTCCGTCTTTGTACGATGAATTTTTTATAAAGGTAATGAGTTTTATTAGAGTAATATAAATATATAGTATTTTCTTGATAATATCCTTACATAAATATTTTTTTATTTTTTTTAAGGATGGTATAAATAACTTACAAGTTTGTCAAGAGAAAAAAACTTATAAGTTAAACTTTAATTATTGTTTGAAATTAAAATGCTATAATTCTATCCGTTAAAAAGGGATTACTTTTGCTAGAAATACAATGTTGTTTATTTTGCTTTCAATGCACCTAATTTGAAACAAAATCGTTTTTCTTTAAAACTGCCCAAAAAAAATTGTTTTAATTAAAATGTATGTATGTATATATATATATATATATATATATATATATATATATATATATATTTTAAAACTTGGTATTGTCACAATGATCGATTAATTCGAGAGTTCAATTTTACCGTCTATTTATGAGAACCCCGTCTAAAACAAAGCTATGTATAAAGTAACACACTGAAAAGAAAAAAAAATTCAAATACAAGTAAGTCGCGAGTATTTTGAATGTAATCATAAAGTAATTCATTATATTATATGGTGGACAAAACAAAACAAAAATAGCAATGAGAGTCATCTCTAATGAGAGTTGTAACATATCTAAATTTTATTATGAGGAAAAAAAAGTAACGATTCATTAAACCAAAAGGACATAAGATAATCATAATTCAAAGGTGAAGCGAGAGATCCAAATGCTCATCATCATTTTCATTTGCATCATCAGCTTCAGTCACTGAGCTTGTTGGAATTGTATCCTTGAAAAGAAGTAGCTCTTTCTTTTCAGTTTGTATTGCTTCGAAACAATTATCAGGGGGAGCCATTGGCCTTCTCCAAACATTAGTGTCTCGAATGTTGAACACACGATGGCTCCTTGATGTCTCACGAGCTGAATCCAAATTATCATTACCAGAAGAGAGAAACATGCTCATATCCTCAGTGTTAATAGAACAGAATGGAGGACTTGTAATTGGTATCGAGACATCATTCACTTGAAATCTATTCATATTGACACTTGCACGAGGATTGAAGTCATTACTGTTAATAGGACAAAATGGAGGAGAAGTTGATCTATTGGGAGCTCCATTATCTCGAATGTCGAACACACGATGACTAATTGATGTATCACGAGTTGAATCCCAATTAGCATTGCCAGAGGAAAGAAACATGTTCAAATCATTATTGTTAATAGGACAAAATGGAGGAGGAGTTGCACTTGGAATAGAGTCATCATTCACACTGTGAAATCTATTTGTATTACCACTTGGACGAAGGTTGAAATCGTTGAATAAAAAAGAATTATTCCTACGATTTGAACCCTCTCTGTATGGAAGATATCGAGAGTTCCTTTGATTATGAATAATTGGTCTCGAAGTATTTCGAGACCAATTTGCAAAACCTTGGGAACCAACAATATTGGATGAGGAATTTTGAGCTAAGTCTGCACGATAAGATGAAAGAAGAGTAGTGTTGGGTGAGCTCATATGTTGTTGTGGGCTACTTGTTAGACCTGAGCCTAAGGGTAGTGCTCTACCATATCGAGTTCCTGTTATGAATGATGTAGTATCATTGGCAGAAAAGGGAAAATTCCTCATTGACAAAGTTGCAGCATCAACACTGTTATTCCTATGGTTCCTATGGTACCTCTCTGCACATGTGAAACAAATATTAACTTAAAGTCATAATAAAAATATTAATAATAATAATAATAATAACAATAAAAACAAATCTATTAGAGAGCCTCAAGGTTCTTTATTCTACTTTCATATAGCGGTTTCGTTCTTTATCTGTTCTTTTTCATGTCATTTTTTTGTGTTTTGATCAATTTGTTATGACCTTTCAATATTCAAATCTATCATTTTATTTTAATACGAGATTTTGGTGTTTAAATCTATTGCTCTTCATTCATGTATTCACATAAATTGTACATTTGATGTTTGAAAACTCATATACAAACAAACCCAAATGACGTGAAAAAAAGTTAAATGATGACACAAATTTATGGTGGATTATTGTTACTAACGCAATTTTTTATTTTTAAGATATGAAGTTTTAGAAAAAGACATTAATAATAATATTGATACCTTGGTTGAAATTGTTGACACCCATGAGATGGATTTGGGGTCTTTGTACCATGGTTTGTCGTGTTGTGAGGTAACCATTTGTTGATTGATGGTTACTGTGAGTTTGACCATCATGCTGAATAGGATGAGTAAAACCATTTGTTGATTGATTGTTGACACCCATTAGATGATGATTTTGGGGTCTTTGTATAATGGTTTGTGGTGTTGTGAGGTAACCATTTGTTGATTGCTGGTTATTGCGAGTTTGACTATCACACTGAACAGGACGGCTAGAGCCATTGTTTTGAGTAATTTCTCTGTGCAAAGCCCAAAAATTATTCATCGTGGCTATGAAAAATAATACTCTATAATGAGCTCAAGAAAACTCACAAGAGATTAGTTGGCTATATGATAAAAATTTCATATGAAAACACTATAAGTATAAAAGGAAGGTAATATGAAAATGACTCGATACACGTAACGAGGGTTGGTCAAATCCTTGACATTAAAAAAAATTAGTTTAATAATTACGCATACATTCACTATATAAAAAATTATATATAAGTCAAATCATATTTTACCATTTTGCAATGTTATAATATTGTTTGAACAAAACAGTGTATAACTTAGATACATTGTCTAATGTTTTTTTTTTATCAAACCTTGACCTTGAATTAACTTTGAGGCTATTAATTACCGTGTGTCATACAATAAAAGAGGATATCAGGTTTCCTTAATACAATGGTAAGTATGTTGATTTATATCAAAAAATAAAAATATTGAATCCATATAGACCGTACTTAGTTGATTTAAGTTCGTAACGACATATTTTCATACCAAAATGTTATAAATGTGTTGGTGACGTGAATCAATGTAAAAATGAACTAATATAGATAAAGTTGTGTTGGGATTGAATTTCAATAGCTATTTCTCGTATATTTCCCCTTGATCGATTGTATATTTTTTATGCTTCAACGTGTACTTCTCCTCCTAAGGTTAACAACACGAGATCCATAGAACAACTGACTTCTGATGCATCGATGGCAAAATATTTGACTATTTCTATGACATAAGCTTGGAAAGTTATACATAAATATATACCAACCTCTACCTGTGATCTCTTGGGCAATAGTATCAAGATACAAAGGATAATATCATGTTTTCCAGTCATTTTAAGTAGGTTTTACCAGTAGAACAGAGGAATATTAGAACAATTGCTTATGAGTTTAGGACATTTGTAATGATTTTTAAATTTGAGTATGTAATTCTATTCTTCCTAAAACATAGCAATTCTATGATGTTTTTGATGTAATTCACGAAGAAAACATGCAAATTGGAAAATCAAAACATCTGAAGATTAGTGAAGACTTAGGGAAGATTCAAAAGGTCTTAGAAGACTTTTCATAGGGGAAATTCTGTTTCCAGGTCCCAAGACATCTTATTTGGAAGCAAACACCCAAAAGGATGGGAAAACAACGATTATGCATTGGAACGCACTCAGGTGCCCCGAGCATGTTCTGGGCACCCTGAGCACAGGCTGTGCGCCCCGAGCATTGCAGAATGCTGGCCAAAACTGCCTTTTGCTACTTTTTAGTGGGAAAAGCCCGATTTTTGGGCCTGACTTTAGGTGGAGTCTCTCTTTAAAAATATTGCATTCCTCATTCATAATTTCTCATTTAAAACAAAGCAGTTCAAGAGGAAGGCAAGCACTAGGAGCTTCCAGGGAGGAGTTTATCTCTCCTTACTCCAAGTCTCTTTAGGGTATGTTTTATTTTTGTTTGTAGAAATACTGATGGGAAGATTGTGTTATTTACTTCTAAGATTCATAGATGATAGAACCTTCAAGAACAATGGCCACCATACCTTTGGAAATCTAGGAACTCTGATTTAAGTTTATGTTTAAATTACCCCTGAGGGAGTAAGACCCCACACGTAAGGATCATCGTGTGACCAACAGGTGCAACTCAACAGGCGGAGGGATAGACCAAAATTGACCGAGAGAGTAAGACCCCTCACAAATGAATCATCGTGTGACCAGTAGGTGCAACTTGACAAACTGATTAGGTTATCACATCCCGACGAACTCATCACTTAGATAGTCTACTTCGAATAATTGATCGCAACTTGAATGTGAATTCATTTCAACAAATGAATAGAGAGGACTCAACAAATCCTAACCTCCCCTAACATTCTACAATCAAAATAGGTAAACTTTCTCTGTTGCAAACATATTAATTTTCAAACTCTAAACCCTTGACTCTTTTATTTATTTTATTCCCAAATAAGTAACACGAATTGTTTAGACGAAATGGTAATCCATGTAGATATGATACTCTACTTATCACTTTATTGCTTTGTAAACAATTTGGTACACTTGCCTAATTCGACCATCAGTAGGCGAAGGAGAATTATATGGGGAGTGTGGGGCGAAAAAAATTTAATTATGAGGGAGGGAAAAAAATAACAACGTTGCAGCTGGTAAGGGAGGGTATATGTTATCTTTTAAAATTGCTTTTATGGGTAGGGAGTGGGCGTTTAATGGGGTAGTGCAAACGGTGGCTGATTGTGATATAATACGTTGTTACAATAACAAATTGTAGATGTTGGATTTACCGACATTCAGATTGTGCCTATGAGTGGCGCAAAGGTCTTCATGTCATTTTCTAGTAAAGGAAGGGTCATGGGAATTGAATTTTTTAGCTCTTTCTTTGAGAAATTTAGTGTTTGGTATCCAACATGTCAAATCAGGAAAGATGAATTTGGTTGCGGTTATTTGGGGTTGCTCTGCATGCATGGAAGACAACCACAAAAATGTTGGTCATTACCTTTTAATATTCCCCAAATTTAATGATGTATTGAGTGATTGCACGACCTAAATCATCTAAGATATGTTTATTTAGGATTTTAGGAATTTATTTAGTTTTAGTTGTTAGGTAGTTATTTGGAACTAATAATGATTGTTATGGTTGATTTTGTGAAACAAGTTGAGTAATTGTTGTGACGTTATAAGAAGATGCAGTAATGGAGTGTGAGGAGGATGGAAGGGAGAAGGAGGGGGGACAATATCCAGTTAGTGGAGGGATATTTAGATATTCGTAGATGTGTAAGATTAGATGGTGGGAAGTTGGTTTGATGAGAGACTAGTGAGGGTACTGGGTGATGGGACCAAGACTTTATTTTGGTCAGATAATTGGTTATAGGGATGTGTGTTGCAAGACAAGTTTAGACGATTATTTGACTTATCTGAGAACCAATCGGTGACGGAGGCTGAGATGTCTTCATTAGGTTGGGGTGTCAGGGAGGATGGTTGGAAGTGGCACCGTATGCAGTTGGCGTAGGGGGAGGAGCAAATGGGGGAGTGTAGTCTTTTGTTGTCTAATATTTTCTTGTAGGATGGTGTGGAGGAAAGGTCGTACTAGAGTCAATGTCCATCTAAAGGGTATTTAGTCAAAGGAGCATATCAGTTGCTCTCTTCTGCGCCGCAGTCTGATAGTTTCAAATTTTTTGACATTGTTTGGAAAAAAGTAACTTTGTTTAAGGTTTATTTTCTCGTTGTAGACATTATTACTAAACTAATTACCAATGAGAGATAACCTGATTCAACGTTGAATTATTTCGGCTACCTTAAGTATTTGTTTGAGTGGGTGTGGTAAGGAAGAAAGTGTTGATAATCTATTTATGGGTTGCACAACTTGTGGCAGTATTTGGGCACAAAGTCAAAATTGGATTGGTATTACTTCAACGCATTTGTAACATTTTTTTTTTATCATTTTACTCAATTCTCAAGTTTAGCAGGAGATTCTAGGAATATTCGGTCCTCGCTTCATTTGGTTTGGATGGCGGTTGTTTGGGTTCTTTGATAGGAAAGGAAAAACAATTTTTTTTTGAAAAAGTTATAATCATTACATTAGTTGGTAGATAAAGTGAAACTATTGTCTTTTTGGTGGTTAAAAACAAAAAACTCTAACTTAACTTTCAACTTTCATTGTTGGTGGATGATGTGTGGATTAGGAAAGTGTACTAAATCGTTTATCAAGTAATAAAGTGATAAGTAGAGTATTGTATCCACATGGATTGTTGTTTCGTCCAAATGATTCGTGTTACTTATCTTTTTTGTAAGTTTGACGATATAAAATATAAGGGTTAGAAAGTTTCAATTTTTATATGTTTGCAACAGAGCAAGTTTACCTGTTTTGTTTGCAGAAAAGTAAGCAACAGTTAGTATTCTTCAAATCCCCCCTAATTATATTGTTGGATATTAAATAACAGTAACGTCGCGTTTATTTATCTTAGGTAGACTATACAAGTGATGAGGTCATTGGGACGTGACTAACCTAGAAGGTTGGAAGTTGCACATGTTGATCATACGGTGATACTTACATGTGGGGTCTATAAATCTCTGTTAACTAGGTCTATCCGTCCCAAGTCTGGTTACACCTAATGATCACACGTTGATCCTTATGTGCGGGGTCTTACCGTCTTTAAGGTAATTGAAAGCATAAACTTAAATTGGCATTTTAGTTTTTCTCAAAGAAATGAAGGCCAAGGTTCCATTAGTTCAACCCATCTATGAATCTTAGGGCACTCATAGCATACCCTCTCTCACTTACTTAGTAGTTATACAAACGGAAATCCCTAATCTATGTCTACCTTACTAAGGGTTGAAGAGAATGATTCTATTAGGCTACGACTTATTTCCTTCAAGCAGATACTTGTTTCCTTAATTACTAATCAGTTACATCATAGGTTCACAAGAGTTACTACTCAGTCTTAGTAACGTCACCTCCTAAGTAATTACTACTAGGTCAACTCTCTTTCAGTATCTTTCACTAACTACTAACTAATTACTTCCTAAAGAGATAGTTATTAGTATAATGCTATATATATCAAGATATAAGCATTAAGATAGTAATAACAATATTCGACCCTGTCACAACCTAAATATCTAATCTAGGGTTGCACCTACTACAAAAATAAAATAAGGAATTTCCTAATAAAATGTAATAGCGAACAAAAGATATATAAAATAAAAACGACATTATATTAAATAAATATCCAACAAAAATAAATAAAGGTTCATTTTAGAACTCTAACCTAAAAAGATTTAGTTACACATGGTAACTAAAACCAAATTACTAATAATAAAATCATACCCTAGAAAATCAATAAAAAGATATAAACTCTCCTGAAGCTCCAAAGTTGCCTCCCTCTTGAATTGCCACAGTTTTGAACGAGAAATTCTAGATGAGGAAGGCTAGTACTTATAGTGAGAGTTTCTACCTGTGTTTAGGCTAAAAGTGTGGGCTTTATCCAACATAGAAGCAGGAAAAGACGATTGTGCTCCGCATTTTTAGATGCCCAGGGCGCATGTGTGTGCACCCCATATCATGACCTAAGGCATTTTTTCATGCCCTAGGCGCATAACATCTCTTTCTTGGGCTCAAATTCTCTGATTTTCCGTCGTTTTAGGTCTTCGTCTTCAAATAACTTGCCTCGGAACTTAGGAACAGAATTCCTCCCTATTGTAAGTCTCCTGAGGCCTCTTGAATATTCATTCTTTGTCTCTCTAAGTCTTCACAATTTTTCTTTTCTTCTTGATTTGCCAATTTGCATGATTTCTTCGTGAATTACTTCAAAAACCCCTAAAATTGCTATGTTTCGGAAAAACTAGAATTACAGACTCAAATATAGAAAACATCACAAAAGTCCCGAAATCATAGATAATTGTTCTAATAATCCTCCTTTTTGCTGCTAAAACTTACTGAAAATAACATAAAAACATGCTAAGAATAACGTAAGATGACATGTCATCACAACCCGAAACTTAGATTGTTGTTTGTCCTCAAGTAACGAAAGAAAATTATAATTTATTCTTTGCATTTTTTTCAGGAAAAACATACCTTTCCAGGAGTTGTGCTTAAGAATCATTCAAACATTTATAGCAGAGCAGCAACTAACTTACCACAATACATTCAAGCGAGTCCGACTTGGTGAAAGTAACTTATATTCTTAGCATACTCATTTCTATGATACATGTATGTATCTCATAAAGCCAGAAGGGCTGGTCACGACATTTGCCCAGTCCATTTGTCACTAAGTGTACCTTGCTATAAATTTGAACAATTCTAAATAGACAATAAAGTTAAAGTTATTCACACACTTAGAGGACTTTGAAGGTTATAACTTGACTTAGGTTATGGGTGGATATATTTTGGGAAAGTAGGCTAATAAAAGAACTTGGAGTTAGTTCACTAACCTATGGATTCCTTCTAAACATTAATGCACCGCTATCCTTCCTTCCTTGATTTAAACAAGATGGGTAAAACAGTATAACTATTTGTCTTTTTATTTTGACAAAAACATTTTTTTTAATAGACCATTTTTTTTCTCTCTTGTTTTTTTCTATTTTTTTGTGTGTAGATCCATGGTCATCTACATTTTTTTTCATTTTTGCTTTTTCTGACAAATGTGTTCTTCTAATACCCCACCCCAAACTTAAAAATGTTGCTAATTCCAAAGAGCAACCCCAAACTTAGTTTTAAAGCATGTGCAGTCATAATAATACCTATCTAACTCCAAGTGAAATCAAACAGGGTGCATTTAAAGTGTAGGACTGTGACATGATTCGTCACTAATAAAGAAAGAAATTTTTCGTCTGGAGGCTCAAAATGGTTTCACAAAGGATAATAAGAATATAACAGGGTGGCTTGAAAGGCTATAGGTACCAAAGAAAAATTCCCTCGTGTGTAATATAACCTAGCCGATCATCTGTAGAGAATGGCCGCAAATTCAAGCAATAATAGCATTCATATGGAACATTCATAATATATATTGGAATATTTAAGTATCTAACAACCTAGAATGGATATGGAAATATTTGGCTCGGAATCTCACCGGTTATGCTATTCGGAAAAAAGTAGGTGATCAAGTACCTTCACCAGCACGCCCCATAAAGTATCGTGCTCTTAAATGTAAGGGTAAAGTAGCCTCCGTCTAAAATGCTTTGAATGAATACCTAAGACTAAAATAAATTTAAGCATAAATGGAAAGGTTGTAAATGTAAATGCAAAAGAAATCAATTTTTATTAGATAATACTTGAAAGAAAAAGCAACAGAAAAAGAAAAGAAATTGATTAGTCAAATCATTTCAGCTTAGCAAAAATAAAAATGCAGAAAATATAATAATGGGTTGCCTCCCATTCAGCGCTTGTTTAATGTCTGAGTCCCGACGGTCAGTAGGTTTCCTCCTATTCAACGCTTCTTTTGAGTCACTAGCTTGACTTCCCATGGGTTGTCTCCCATGCAGCGCTTCATTTAACGTCTATTAGCTTGACTTCCCATGGGTTGCCTCCCATGCAGCGCTGCATTTAACGTCTATTAGCTCGACGCCTCGATCCTGTTTGGGTGGCTTATATGAAAGAAAGGGCATATCATCCTTCTTCTTCTTCTTGTTCGGAAGGAACTTTGTGAATTTTGTAAGGAGAATTAAGTGTTCTCGTGCTCCAATCTTTGCTTTAATGGAATATGCGCTCGTCCTCCTTAAGTGACACTGAGACTCTTGCAGCAAGTGAGTCTTGTTTTGAGTCTCAGATATCACAAAGTTTGCTGAAGGCTTTTCTTCTTGCACTGCTACGTCGTTCACCACTCTTTCTAGATTTGTTTATTGATCCTCTGCAAGTGTTAGATTGACAGTTGTTGGTTGTGTCATAATACTTTCAAGCTTCCTTATCAGCCATGTTGGAATCGAGTTTCTGCCTTGACCTAGACTCCACCGAGCTTCTTTCACGGACAATGTAACACCCCGTTTTCCCAACGTAAAAATTTCGTAAATTAAATCAGAGTTTTCACATAAACGGAGTATCACTTTCTTAAAACATCTCAAAGGAAATGAATAACAATTCATTCATCATATAAATAGTTATTAAACTTCTCAAAACATTGCAGCGGAATCTTAAAAGTCTTGGCACGCAGGCCTCTTCATAACATTTCAAAAGTTCATCTAAAATTAGTCTTTATAAAATTATAATTGACATGCAAGGAACAGAAAAGCATTTGACAAGATTCCCCATCCCGTTACATATCAGAGCACCTAGACACGTGAGGAGTCCACTCACATCAACAGCTAGTCCTGGAAATCTGCACTTGCCCACAAGGCGGCAATTCCAACAGAAGGGGTGAGATTCACAAACAATATAATAAACAGATAATCCAACAATTAAGTTTAACAACAATTAACATATAAGCACGTCTCAAATATTTATCTCATAACATCTTAAGAAACATCAAGAATATCATCACTAAACATCTTAAACATCATCAAAGAATCATCATCACAAAACATCTTAATCATCATCAAAGAACATCATCACAAAACATCTTAAACATCATCAAAGAATATCATCACAAAACATCTTAAACATCATCAAAGAATATCATCACAAAACATCTTAATCATCATCAAAGAACATCATCACAAAACATCTTAATCATCATCAAAGAATATCATCACAAAACATCTTAAACATCATCAAAGAATCATCATCACAAAACATCTTAAACAACTCGACTCGACAATGCAACTCGACAATGCAACTCGACTATGCAACTCTAACATCTTAAACATCTTAGACATCTTATATGCATGTGGTACCAATCCAGGGCATAAGCCCTCGTCGCTTTGAGCATAAATATACTCCTAGGGCATAAGCCCTCGTCGCTAGTGAGCAAAAGCTCCAGGGCATAAGCCCTCGTCGCTAGTGAGTAAAAACTCCAGGGCATAAGCCCTCATCTCTGAATGAGTATGCATGAGACTCAATCACTTAGGTCTTAGACATCACGACACTTCTCATATGACTCCAACAAATTGGACAACATCTCACATCATAGACCGACTCATGCAGCTTAAATTAAATAATAACAGCAACATGGCAGCAAATCATCAATCATATAACAACATCAAAAATTCATCATTTAGGCATCACATATATTACAATATAGTTCACATAATGCACATATGATTCATAATCATTATCAACAACATCAAATCATCACATTAACTTTACAAGTATAGCACGTTATGCACTCATCATTCATAATTCATAAGCAATAACATTCTTCAAAAGTAATCAAGTCTGATTAAATAAGACATAAGCCAAATACTCATAAAACACCTCAACTAAATCTCTAATACCTAAGTTTGAAGTTTGGAAACCAACCCTAAGTCTTTGGACTAACTTGGGATTAGTTATGCTAAGTTTTCTTAAAGTTTTCTCAAGACCTACTTGGACTATTTTCATCATAACTCAAAATCTACAAATAATTTTCTAGTCACTTTAAATCCATTAGCAAGCTAACTCAATTATCTACAACTTTCATGTTTACACGAAGACCCAGTTCGGAACAGAAATGTATGAAAAAGACACAAGAACGTGAAACAGAGAATGCTGTTTTTTTCCAAGACCTACTTGGAGTGTTTTTATCATAACTGAAGATTCACAAAACATTTTTGAGTCACTCTGAAGCCATTAAAAAGCTAACTCAATTATCTACAACTTTTGTGAAGACATCAAAAGCTAACTATGAACAGAAAAGTCCCAGTTTTTATTTTAGTTTTTCGGTTATAGAAAATCGAAAAGAGAACGAGCCTGTTGACCCCTTTGTAGTATTTTAATCATATCTAGAGTTCTAAAAGCTTAAATTGAGTCACTCCAAAGGCTAGTGAAATCTAACATCTATATCTACAACTTTCATGAAGACACCTAAACCCAGTTCGGAACTTAAACTTGTCAAACTGAGACAACAAGTAACGTGTTTTGCACAGCGACAGCAAAATTGCAGTTCAGTTGCGATTTCGCCTTGGGGAAACCTTTTCTACTCCGTTTTCGATCCAATACCCTCAAAACATGACCTTAAACATCACCCTATGATTATCCTATCATTAGAACATTAATTATTCATTAACCTACTAGATTATCCACTTTTTTTAAGACTAGAAACTCAATTCGAAACCTAAACTAGTTTTCATTAATTCTCACCTTTCAACTTCATCTTTTAATTCATTCACCTTAACCTAGTCCTTAATTCTCTCAAAAATTCATCCATCTCTTGTTAATCATAATTGAATTGAATTACAGTTTAATATAATGAAAGCTAGGCTCACCCTTACCTTAATTTGGTCTCCTGAATCAAGCTGCGTTCTTCTTAGGTTTTTCTTCTCTCCTTCGCGCCTCCTCTCTTTTTCTCTAGGTTTCTTCAAAAGTTATATCACGTACTAAATAATTCTAACCCTAATTCTCTTACTCATCTTATCTTATTTCTACTCCTTCCCTCAAATTCTCTAAATTATGTAACAACCCATATTTAATTAAATATATTATATTATAAATCAAATAAGATAATACTAAAAATACATAAAAGCACACATCATCAAAATATATATTATATTATATCATCATATCTTATTATTTCTAAAACAAATATATTTTCAAACCAAATAACAAATATATTTCTATAACAAATATATCTCTACATAACAAACATATTTCTATAACAAATAACACTATATATTTTTATAACAAATAACATAGTATTCCTACACCACATAACAAATATATTTTTACACCAAATAACATATATATTATAATATAATATGCTACTAAAACACCAACATATAACACAAAAATAACACACATCACCATAAATCAAATAAATTATTTAAAAAGACTCTAAACTCAATCAAATAATTAAATAAATAGAATAGTTCAAAACGGGCGTTACAACTCTACCCCCCTTAAGAGAATTTCGTCCTCGAAATTCAAAGCACAAAAGAAAATGAATTCAATTATTGCTTAAATATCTTAAATTATATATAACAAAGTAGTAACTTCAAACATTACACAAAAATCACATTAAAGTTAGTCAGCCAAACATGATCACATAATAAAACATAACCATTAATTAGAAAACAAAACGACAATATTCAATCGTCACACGACACAACGACTCATCTACTTGGCCGGACGGACCAACCTGCTCTGATACCAATTGTAACACCCCGTTTTCCCAACGTAAAAATTTCGTAAATTAAATCAGAGTTTTCACATAAACGGAGTATCACTTTCTTAAAACATCTCAAAGGAAATGAATAACAATTCATTCATCATAAAAATAGTTATTAAACTTCTCAAAACATTGCAGCGGAATCTTAAAAGTCTTGGCACGCAGGCCTCTTCATAACATTTCAAAAGTTCATCTAAAATTAGTCTTTATAAAATTATAATTGACATGCAAGGAACAGAAAAGCATTTGACAAGATTCCCCATCCCGTTACATATCAGAGCACCTAGACACGTGAGGAGTCCACTCACATCAACAGCTAGTCCTGGAAATCTGCACTTGCCCACAAGGCGGCAATTCCAACAGAAGGGGTGAGATTCACAAACAATATAATAAACAGATAATCCAACAATTAAGTTTAACAACAATTAACATATAAGCACGTCTCAAATATTTATCTCATAACATCTTAAGCAACATCAAGAATATCATCACTAAACATCTTAAACATCATAAAAGAATCATCATCACAAAACATCTTAATCATCATCAAAGAACATCATCACAAAACATCTTAAACATCATCAAAGAATATCATCACAAAACATCTTAATCATCATCAAAGAACATCATCACAAAACATCTTAATCATCATCAAAGAATATCATCACAAAACATCTTAAACATCATCAAAGAATCATCATCACAAAACATCTTAAACAACTCGACTCGACAATGCAACTCGACAATGCAACTCGACTATGCAACTCTAACATCTTAAACATCTTAGACATCTTATATGCATGTGGTACCAATCCAGGGCATAAGCCCTCGTCGCTTTGAGCATAAATATACTCCTAGGGCATAAGCCCTCGTCGCTAGTGAGCAAAAGCTCCAGGGCATAAGCCCTCGTCGCTAGTGAGTAAAAACTCCAGGGCATAAGCCCTCATCTTTGAATGAGTATGCATGAGACTCAATCACTTACGTCTTAGACATCACGACACTTCTCATATGACTCCAACAAATTGGACAACATCTCACATCATAGACCGACTCATGCAGCTTAAATTAAATAATAACAGCAACATGGCAGCAAATCATCAATCATATAACAACATCAAAAATTCATCATTTAGGCATCACATATATTACAATATAGTTCACATAATGCACATATGATTCATAATCATTATCAACAACATCAAATCATCACATTAACTTTACAAGTATAGCACGTTATGCACTCATCATTCATAATTCATAAGCAATAACATTCTTCAAAAGTAATCAAGTCTGATTAAATAAGACATAAGCCAAATACTCATAAAACACCTCAACTAAATCTCTAATACCTAAGTTTGAAGTTTGGAAACCAACCCTAAGTCTTTGGACTAACTTGGGATTAGTTATGCTAAGTTTTCTTAAAGTTTTCTCAAGACCTACTTGGACTATTTTCATCATAACTCAAAATCTACAAATAATTTTCTAGTCACTTTAAAGTCATTAGCAAGCTAACTCAATTATCTACAACTTTCATGTTTACACGAAGACCCAGTTCGGAACAGAAATGTATGAAAAAGACACAAGAACGTGAAACAGAGAATGCTGTCCAAGACCTACTTGGAGTGTTTTTATCATAACTGAAGATTCACAAAACATTTTTGAGTCACTCTGAAGCCATTAAAAAGCTAACTCAATTATCTACAACTTTTGTGAAGACATCAAAAGCTAACTATGAACAGAAAAGTCCCAGTTTTTATTTTAGTTTTTCGGTTACAGAAAATCGAAAAGAGAACGAGCCTGTTGACCCCTTTGTAGTATTTTAATCATATCTAGAGTTCTAAAAGCTTAAATTGAGTCACTCCAAAGGCTAGTGAAAGCTAACATCTATATCTACAACTTTCATGAAGACACCTAAACCCAGTTCGGAACTTAAACTTGTCAAACTGAGACAACAAGTAACGTGTTTTGCACAGCGACAGCAAAATTGCAGTTCAGTTGCGATTTCGCCTTGGGGAAACCTTTTCTACTCCGTTTTCGATCCAATACCCTCAAAACATGACCTTAAACATCACCCTATGATTATCCTATCATTAGAACATTAATTATTCATTAACCTACTAGATTATCCACTTTTTTTAAGACTAGAAACTCAATTCGAAACCTAAACTAGTTTTCATTAATTCTCACCTTTCAACTTCATCTTTTAATTCATTCACCTTAACCTAGTCCTTAATTCTCTCAAAAACTCATCCATCTCTTGTTAATCATAATTGAATTGAATTACAGTTTAATATAATGAAAGCTAGGCTCACCCTTACCTTAATTTGGTCTCCTGAATCAAGCTGCGTTCTTCTTAGGTTTTTCTTCTCTCCTTCGCGCCTCCTCTCTTTTTCTCTAGGTTTCTTCAAAAGTTATATCACGTACTAAATAATTCTAACCCTAATTCTCTTATTTATATTCTCTTACTCATCTTATCTTATTTCTACTCCTTCCCTCAAATTCTCTAAATTATGTAACAACCCATATTTAATTAAATATATTATATTATAAATCAAATAAGATAATACTAAAAATACATAAAAGCACACATCATCAAAATATATATTATATTATATCATCATATCTTATTATTTCTAAAACAAATATATTTTCAAACCAAATAACAAATATATTTCTATAACAAATATATCTCTACATAACAAACATATTTCTATAACAAATAACACTATATATTTTTATAACAAATAACATAGTATTCCTACACCACATAACAAATATATTTTTACACCAAATAACACAATATCTCTACACCAAATAACATATATATTATAATATAATATGCTACTAAAACACCAACATATAACACAAAAATAACACACATCACCATAAATCAAATAAATTATTTAAAAAGACTCTAAACTCAATCAAATAATTAAATAAATAGAATAGTTCAAAACGGGCGTTACAGACAACTTCCCAATAGAATTGAAACTTTCAGGGTCATTCTTCTTTAGAGCTAATTGTCCTTAAAATATTGCCTTACAACTCCCCGTAAATGTAGCAAGGTCTTTTCTCTTCAACTTCTGGGGATATGACAGCTTGCTGAAGTCAGGGAGTTTGCAAGGGTTCTCACTTTCATCAAGGATTTTCCGCCTACCCATTCTTAAAATGGAATCTTTATTAACAAGAGGCTCAAACATTGGGGGTATTCTACTTCTCTTTGATTTGGGCTTGAAGTGTTGGTTGCACGTACTCCTAGCACTTATTCCTTCTTAAGATGAGTTTTATGACAAGTGGTCAAATTTTTCTCCTTCCTTGACTTTAGTGCGAATGTATCCAACAGTCTCTTGTACTACAATTTTAGACGAGCATTTGTTTGGGGTATTTTCCTTTTTATCCTGCTCCTGTTCTTCCTTAAGTTCGCTCAACTTGACAATTAACAAAGTGTTGTTCTGTTTGCGTTCAAGGAATTCTCGGATGCAAATGCGAGTTTTACAAATCTCATTCTTCAAACAATCCATATCCTCAAAGTTCCTCTTATTTCTAGCCCTAATTGCATTTCCGAACTCCTCAATACATTTATCGAATTCAGCATATACAATTAGTATCGCTTCTTTCATTAACTTGTATATGGCTTGTTCGTACGCCACTAGGGGATCGAGTTCATGATACTTCATCGGGTAGATTTTGTTGTAATGATTGAATTGGTTTGTTGAAGAATGATCCATTATTCGTTTCCTGAAACAATCACAAACAAAAATACCCGAGTAGCACTATTGTAGAAGTAAATGTAAATAATAATAATAATTTCAGTTATAATTATTATACTTACTATACCCTATTTATTTATTTTAGTTTATTTTTTTATAAAATAAAACGTCTAAGTAATTTGAATTATTTTGTCGAAAATATAAGTAATCTCCGGCAGCGGCTCCAAAAACTTGATGGTCATATATGACAAGTGTACCAACTCGTTTACCAAGTAATAAAGTGATGAGTAGACAAGGAATGTCATTTCGTCCAAACAACTCGCATTACTTATTTGATGATATAAAAGATAAAAGGGTTAGAAAGGTTGCAGTTTTTATCTGTTTGCAACAGAGTAACTTTACCTATTTTTGGTTGCAGAAAAGTAAGCAACAGTTAGGATTCTTCGAACCCCCCCTGTTTATATTGTTGGTATTAAGTAACAACAATGTTGCGTTTATTTATCTTAGGTAGACTATACAAGTGATGAGGTTGTTGGGACGTTACTAACCTAACTTGGTATATCCCTTTGATGGCTAACTGCACCTGCTAATCACACGGTGATCCTTACGTGCAGGGTATTTCTAATTCAAAGGCAATTGAAACATAAACTTAAATTGGCTTTCTAGTGTTTCCCAAGGCAATGAAGGTCAAGGTTCCCTTAGGTCTATCAATCTATGAATCTTCGGAAACTCATAGCACACCCTCTCTACGCTCCTAGTAGTTCTATAAACGGGCACCCATAATCTACATCTACCTTACTAAGGGTTTCAAGAGAATGGTTTGATAAAGCCTTATTACCCAGAGAAACTTGTTTCCCTAATTACAAACCAGTTACATCCTAGGTTCGGTAGAGCACCACTCAGACTTAGTAATGTCACCTCCTAAGTTCCTACAACTAGGGTCAACTCTCTTTCGGTATCTTTCGCTAGTTAATAATCACTTACTTCCTAGACAGATAGTTACTAGTATAATTCTATAAATATCAATATATAAGCAACAAGGTAGTAGTAGAAATGTTATGCCTGTCACAACATAAGTACCTAATCTAGGGTTACGTTCCTTTGAAATAAATAACTGAATCCGAAACTTAATAGTGAACAAAAGAATAAATAAAATAAATGACATATTATATTAAATAAATATCCAACAAAAATAAACAGAGGTTCATCTTAGAACTCTAACCTAAAAACAAATTAGTAAAGAAAAAAACATACAATAGAAAATCAAGGAGAAGATAGAAACTCTCCTTAAGCTCCAAAGTTGCCTTTCTCTTGAACTGTCACAGTTCTGAACGAGAAATTCTGAATGAGTAACGCTAGTATTTATAGTGAGTGTTTCTACCTGGGTTTGGGCTAAAAGTGCGGGCTTTACCTAACACAGAAGTAGGAAATGATGCTTGCGCCACACATTTTTGCATGCACGGGGCACATCACAAACACCCTAGGCGCATGTGAGTAGAGCAATTTGCATGACCTAGGAGCATGAATGATGCACTAGGCGCATAGGTTGTTAAATCCATGCCCTAGGCATTTTTTTTTTCATGCCCTAGGCGCATGTCATCTGTTTGCTGGCCCCAATTCTCTGATTTTCCATCGTTTTAGGTCTTCATCTTCAAATAACTTGCCTCGAAATTTTGGGAACATAATTCCTCCCATTTTTAAGTTTTCTGAGGCCTCTTGAATCTTCATTATTGGTTTTCATAAGTCGTCATAATTCTTCAGATGTTCTTGATTTGCAGATTTGCATGATTTCTTCGTGAATTACTTCAAAACCCCCCTAAAATTGCTATGTTTCGGAAAAACTAGAATTACAGACTCAAATATAGAAAACATTACAAAAGTCCTGAAATCATAGGAAATTGCTTTAATACTCCTCCTTTTTGCTGCTAAACCCTACTGAAAATAACTGAAAAACATGTTAAGAATAACGTAAGATGACATGTCATCACTCCTCTTGTGTCAATTGAAAATACCAAATGAATAAGGATTAGTTTTTTTTTGAAGAAATCAAAATGGAATTATATTAACAAAACCGTAGCAGTTCCAAGCACAAGGTATGGCTCAGGGACAAAAGGATAGGTAGAGAAAATAGAGAAACTCTCTAATATTCTCAAATAAAAAGATTATATTATTTGAATGTTTATATGCTTGATGATGAATGTGCCAAAACACATGGTAATGAGCCTTATTTATACTACTCTAGTAAGGCTCCACATAGAAAGATCTAGAAACATATAATGCTACTACTTAATTATAAGAACTATCTAGAGATTCTAATATCTAATTCATGTGCCTAGAAAGTTCTAGAGATATAAAGATGCTCCTGATTATCATGACTTTATTTAGTAGTATTCTTGAAAGTTCTAAAATATTCTCCACATCTTAAAAGTTCCATAATGATCTATATCATTCTCCATCATTCTCTATCATTCTCCCCAGGTTGGATGAGACTCGTCCTCGAGTCAAGATTTTCTTCTCCGTCCTCAAAACAACCTTTGTAACCTTCTGACTTAAGATGAAATTAGCCATTCTTGAAAACATCTCTTCGACTACCATTTTCGAATCCTTCAGTTGTCGAGTCCAAAGTAATCCAAGGGAAAAATCAATAGTAACATCTTCCCAAGGTGGCTTAGGAATTGGACGAGGCATGTATAACTTTGTTTTCTCCTTGAATATTTCCTTTGTGACTAAAAATTCAAATGACTTGAATTCCTTTGTTACTTCTTTGAACTCATTGATTGGTAGAGATGCCAACATGATTTTAATCTCATCCTTCACAAAAGTGTAGGTGTTGGCATAACCATCATATAAGGCATGACGATCATATTGCCAAGATTTCCCAATATGAATGTGGCAAATATCCATTGGAATAACATCACACCATACGTTTTCTTTATAATTATTGCCAATGGAAAATGAAATAGATGAGTGTTGATATACTTTTACCTCATTGTCCTTGTTGAGCCATTGCAGCTTGTATGGATCTTGGTGCTCAAACGGTTGGGACTTGAACTTATCTGCTATATAGTTTGATGCAACATTTTCACATCTTTTGTTATCGATGATGACATTACAAACCATGCCTTGTGAGGTGCAACGAGTTTGGAAGATATTGTTTCCTAGCCATAATTCTTCTTTGGTTGTTGTTGTTGCCAAACTTCTTTTAACCTCCAAAGATTCAGCAAATTCAACAGGAAGATATTCTATGTCATATATCGATTCATCATTTTCCTCTTTCTCAAAAACTTCATGAATGTCATCGGGGACATATTCATCATCATATACTAGATCTCCTTTTCCCTCTTTTTCAAACACTTCACAAATATCAGCACCAACATATTCTTCATCATAGATTGGTTCTCCCATCGTCTCATCTTCAAATGATTCATCGATGCCTTCTCTTTCTTCTTCAAAAATATTGTTTATCTCCCCATTGACGATGGTGATTACCTTACGATTGACACAATCTAAGGCTATGTGTCCATAACCTTGACACGTGAAACATTTAGGTATATTGGTATTTCTCTCTTTGATTGTGTTATGTTGGGGTCTAAATGAGGAAATAGGTTGATGAATTAGGGGTTTGTGATAATCGATATGATTTTGGGTGGATGAAAGAGGTTGGTATGAAGATGTTTTGGATAATTGCAGTTGTTTAAAATTCTCTTGATAATAACAAGGAGGTAAATACTTACGGATTAATTTTTGACACATTTTCTCCCATGTCTTAATCTTGCTTTTTCCTTTACGCTTGCGTTTCCTTTTAAGATTTTCCCACCAAATTGAAGCGTGTTTCTTCAACTTGGCAGAAACGATCTTTACCTTTTGCTCCTCCGGAATCTCCTTATACTCAAATACACGTTCAACAGTTTGTAGCCAATCCAGAAAATCATCCGGTTGTAGATTCCCTTCAAAATCTGGAATGTCTACTTTGATATCATTCATCCGAAGTTGACGTCGATGTGAATGAATCCTTTGTTGTGCTTCCAATAATGCTTGTTGGGCGTTGACAGTTTCTTGGAGTAGTTGAATATGTCGCCTCATTTCTTCCATCTCAATTTCATGCAAAGGTCTTTGGTTTTGTCTTTTAGGTGGCATTTTAACAATGGTGGTTCAACAAACTATTTAATGAAGACTGTGGTGGTGAGTGGTGAGTGGTGGTAAGTGGTGGTTTTGTTGGTGTGAAGACTTGTTAACCAAGGGTTTTCTTCACTTCCCAAACAAAATGACGGTGTTAGTTTCGCGAACAAAATGGCCGCAAAGTGAAGCTTTACAAAGGCAACTCCTTGCTCTCTTGAAACTCACTTTCCGTTGATTTTTTCGCACAAACTCAACTCCGAGGTATCGTAACCAGCTCTGATGCCAAATCTGGCTCAGGGACAAAAGGATAGGTAGAGAAAATAGAGAAACTCTCTAATATTCTCAAAGAAAAAGATTATATTATTTGAATGTTTATATGCTTGATGATGAATGTGCCAAAACACATGGTAATGAGCCTTATTTATACTACTCTAGTAAGGCTCCACATAGAAAGATCTAGAAACATATAATGCTACTACTTAATTATAAGAACTATCTAGAGATTCTAATATCTAATTCATGTGCCTAGAAAGTTCTAGAGATATAAAGATGCTCCTGATTATCATGACTTTATTTAGTAGTATTCTTGAAAGTTCTAAAATATTCTCCACATCTTAAAAGTTCCATAATGATCTATATCATTCTCCATCATTCTCTATCAAGGTATGCCCACCAACTGCTACGAAAAGTACAAAGTAAACCAACATGCCCGAGAAACAAGTAGTGGTTTAGCCAATACCTAGACAAGCCATAGGATTTGACCACCACCTCTGAGTACCATAAACAAACATTACTTTTTTTAGCTTTGAGCCACCCTAATGATAACAACTTAACCTTATCTAACAACCTAGGTACATCTGTTACAACATTATTAAAAAGCCGGTTATTGCGTTCTAACCACACAACCCAAGTACACAGAAGCCAGATTAGCTGCATAAGAGAACGTCTAGCTTTACCAACACCTGAAAAGTAAGTGAACTGCATCAAATGATCAGGCAGATTATTGGGATCCGCCCCCATGCACCCAATCCAATTACGCACCTGCTGCCACAACAATACGGAAGATGAACACGATAAGAACAAATGCTCAGAAGTTTCAACCTGATCACATCCTTCAAAGGGACCTGATGATGCCATGCGAGCTCCATAGCGTCGTCCGTGGGAGGGTCGTTAACGCCCTCCGATAAGATATCATAAGCTCCTCGAACAGTATAACCCCCTAAAGGGTCAAGTAACCACACCCATCTATCTGAAACATTATGCAACAAAGAAACATCAAGCAGTAAGGCCCTAAGCTCCTCTAAAAGCTCCTCCTCCCACACCCATAACCTACGCCTCCACCTCCAACCCTCCCCACCCTGCTCCACACCCCGAGAGAACATCTCCGCCACCGATATAGTTTTGTTCTCAGCTAAGTCAAACAACCTACGAAACCGCTCACTAAAAGGAGCACCACCACACCACCTGTGAGACCAAAACAACGTATTCCCACCGTCCCCCACCTTCCTAACCACACTACCACAAAACCACTCGCCCCCAACATCACCAGCTCCCTCACAAATCCTCCCAACCTCCCTCCACCACGAAGAACAACTCCGGCCCCCAACCTCCAACCTCCCACCTAATTCGCCATAACGGGCGACTAAAACATGATACCACAACCCCTCTCTATCCACTAACAACCTCCAACACCATTTTCCTAGCAAAGCTACATTAAACTCCTTCAACCTCCTCACCCCCAACCCTCCAGACTCCTTTTTAGAACAAACAGTTTTCCAATTTAACCAAGATATTTTAGAACGGTCCTCACTCCCCCCCAAAAAAATTTAATTTAATTTTATCCTCATTTTGGTATAATTTTTTTAAACGTGAATTGTGGTTAAATGGTGGTTGTAGCGGTAGCAGGATTTGAACAAATTTCTTCTATCGTGTGATACATTATTTAGTACAAAATGTTGTCAACAAGCGGCACTATAGCATGGTTGCACAATGAAATTTGAACAAATCACTATTTTCTACGATTTTCAATTAACAACACTGAAAATATGTGAATTTCACTCATCATAGATCCTGGGAGGAAGCTAGGTGATGCCAATTATTTCTAAGGGTCTTTATTCTTGAATAACAATGTTCAAAATTGATTCATTGTCTGTCTTTGAAATTTGATGTTATATTGATTAAAGACATGAAACACAAATGCTTTAAGTTCCAACTTGCAGTTAGATTATGACTTTGTGTTGGGGACAAGCAATATATACCTGAGACACGACATGTGCATGAGGGAAGCTGTTAGTAGTCATGTGAATGAGAAGAGTTACTCTCAAACATCCATTTATAGTTGTTTGATCATAACTATCTTATCTCACACGCTCGGTACCCCTCTTAAATATAACTTTGAGTGAGGGGCAAGGTGAATACAAACAACAACAAAACAAAAATTCAAATGAAATTTAATTAATATCTTTCATAATTTTTTGTAAATTTAAATTATTTTATATTTATTGATATATTAATTGGATTTAACTTTCATACATTTTCAATGAAAAAATGCTATAAAATCATCAAATGATTGGTTGGCACGTCAATGTATGCCTACAGACTATAGTGTATAGTATTTATGCTTCATAAAACAATTTAGTGAAAGTTTCTCAAGAAACAAGTAGTGTATACAAGTCATTATATTTGAAATAATGTTTTGAATGAAGGAATTAAAATAGCCATGTCTTTCTATGTAGAATTAATTATTCCTATAATCCATAATTCTATATGGTGATAGAGTTACATTAAAGTTTCTTGATCTTGTGTCCTCCCTTAATCACAATTGATGGCACAAATGGGTAACCATATTTTTAAAAGGGTCATTAAGAAATGGTATTTTTTTAAAAGGATTAAGAAATGATGTCTATAAATATTTAGAATTTTCTTTTTAGTTTATACAAAAAAGATTGAACTTTTTGGCATATGTAAAATTTTCCTATAGTATTTTTAGCGATAAAAAATAGTGACGGAAAATTTTATAGAGATTAAAAATGTTGATGGAAAATTTTATAAAAATTAAAAATGCCGACAAAAATTGTTACAGGGACTAAATTGTGTAGTTTTTGTAGGGACTAAACAAAAATTATAGATATTTATAAGGACCATTTACATGATTAATACTTTTTAAAATTACATCCGATGATCCAAATACATGTTGATTCACTTTGTTTTGGTAGAAATATGAAACATTTGGAATCAATATGTCCTCTTTGATGATAATTGAATAAAATGTGGGAAACTTGATATAAGAATCTTAAATATCATGAAAATGGTTTTGCTTTGTATGTCTGATATAGAAAATAAATTAATATTAGTAATCCTATATAATGAAAGAAAGAATATGAATTTTTTACAACTCTCCACCAATGTATATCTTTGCTATGAGGTGTATCACTTGATTGTGTTGTATTTTATGTTGCAGATTTATTATTATTGTCCACGTTCTGGGCAACATTTCTACACATACCCCGACTTCAAAAGGGTATTAAATTTCTTCTCACACATGACTTATATTGGTGATGTTTTGTGAATATCATAATAGATCCTGGAATGAAGCTAGGTGACTGCCAATTATTTCTATGGTTGTCTATTCATCAATAACAATGTTCAAACTTCATTCATTGTCTGTCTTTGAAATTTGGTGTTATATTGTTGATTAAAGACAAGGAAGATAAATGCTTGAAGTTCAAACTTGCAGTTTAAATCCAACTTTGTGTAGGGGACCATCAATATACACCTAATACACGACATGTGTTTGAGTGAGGGTTTTGGCCATGAGCTTGAGAAGAGTTACTCTTAGACATCCATGTTGGTTGTTTAATCATGACTATCTTATCTTGTGTACTCAATTAATATACCACTTTAATATAACTTTGTGTGGAGGATAAGGTTAATGCAGAGCAGAACAATATTTCAAATTAAATTTAATTAAGATCTTTCTTAGTTTTTCTTAAGTTTAAACTATTTTAATATTATTAATTATAATTGGTTTTAACTTGTATACATTATCATTGTCAAAATACTTTATAAATGCATTGAATGATTGGTTGGAATGTCTATGTATGTAGATAGTGTTATACTCCCTCCGTTTCAAAATACATGTCTATTTTGGAGAATTTGTTGTAACTAAGAAGCTAAATAAATTTTGTTACTTTTGATGAAATTATGTGTGTGTTTTCTATAATACCCTTAACCATTTATTATTTCATTCTATTTTTTCTCTTTCTATAATAAATATATAGGGGTATTATTAACAAGACAATAATTAATGCTGCATTGAAACTTGAAATGGACAAGCATTGTGAAACAAAATTAATCTCCAAAATGGACATCTATTTTGAAACAGAGGGAGTAGTATTTATGCTTCATTTTGTAGAATTATATGGAAAGCGGTGTGTCAAATTCTATATTACGTGTATTTATTTGAATTATATAATCTTAAATGCCCTAGTAACAAAATATAATGCATATTCATGTTTTTAATATGATCCTAACATATGATTGTATAATTATACATTGTAGACCTAATTCAACGATGATGATTGCAATATGAAGATGCATATTAAAGAGTAATTTCACCAATTTGTTTACCGGGAAACAACTTCTATGTGCCCATCTCCAAAAAATGGAAATACAAAAAGTGCACCAAAGAAGGTGGAAAATTTCGTACGGTCAATTAAGTGATCACCTTCTCTCTGACAACATGTTGAAGTTTGTGATCAAAATACACAGATTTCACAGTCGAAGTCACCATGCTCAAGTTGGAAAAGTGTCCATGCTAGTAATAGATCTCATATCCCTCATCTTGTTCAATTCGATATCCCATACAAAGACAAAATCATGTCGTTCATGCATCAATTTATTGAAAAGGTGGTGGATGTCGAAGGTGATGGTCATTGTGGATTTTGTGCCGTTCCAGGCCTACTTAAAATGTGTGTCGATGATCATTATTATGTTTGTTACGCTCTTTTACAAGAGCTAATCAGTGACAGTGACTATTATCTTCAGCTGGTTAGGACAGAGAAACAAATCAACGAGGTCAAAAACGCTCTGACTCTTGATGGAATGGGCCCTGTTCCTGGGGATAAATGGATGATCATGCCAGAGATGGGGTTTCTTATTGCACAAAAATATAACTATGTGGTAGTTCTACTATCCATAAAAAACGGAAAGTCAAAAACCTTTTTTCCTTTACGTGGTGCACCACTAAAAAGAGACAGAATCATGTGTCTCGCACATGTGAATGACAACCATTTTGTGATGGTAAAAACAAAATTTCCTTTGTTTTTAGATATGTTTCCTATATTTAATGTTATTGTTATTTACGTGAAACCGTCATAAATCATATTAAAGGTATAT
Organism: Medicago lupulina; assembly: GCA_958299785.1. Classification (NCBI taxonomy): domain Eukaryota; kingdom Viridiplantae; phylum Streptophyta; class Magnoliopsida; order Fabales; family Fabaceae; genus Medicago; species Medicago lupulina. Next base: position 52,009,205 of record OY283145.1, read on the forward strand.
CTGAATGACGGGTGTCCAATTCCTGTACAATGGGACAAACACTGTGAAGATGATGCGAAGCCTTGGGAATCTCGATATGTTCATAGGATGTCAAGATATAATGAACTAAGTCGTGTGACAGGTAACGAGATAATTGGAGATGATGATGTGGTAGTTTTTCAAAACCTTAAGATGGAAGATAAGATTGTTAATGATAAGAAGGTTGAAAATATACTAAAGGTTGAAGATGATAGTCTTAGAACTGATGAACGTAACATAGATCTTGGAGTGGAATGGTTCAAATCTATAAACCTTTGGGAGGACTAGTCTTATAATGAAGCTAGGTGGCTGCCAATTGTTTCTTTAATTTGGGTCTTTATTCTCCGGTGACAATGTTTAAGATTGATTCATTGTTTGTCTTTGAAATTTAGTTTTATTTTGATTAAAGACAAGGAACATAAATACTTTAAATTCCAACTTGCAGTTAAGTTCTGAATTTGTGTGATGAAAAAAAGGAGTCACACGACTCTCTTTCCACCCTTTTCACGCGTTCTGAAAGTTTATCCTTTCTTCATCGTTTTAGCACAGTTCTTTCATTAAAGTCATTGTTCTACTCCGAAAACGGCCATTCCGGCGATATCTCCACAGCCACTTCTCAATTCCGGCAATATTGCGACAACCACTTCTCAATTTCGGTTATTAACAGGTTGAAAATTGTTTATTCAAACCCTAATTTGATCTATATTTTCCCAATTTAATTCAATACCTTAATTTGATTCACTTCTTCCCAATTTAATTTGATTATCACATTTCCAGGCTTGATTTTTGTTTGGGTGAATCACTTAGGTTTGATTTTTGTTTGAGACCTGTTATAATAAGCTACTATGAAGTATAGCTAGCAATTACATATGTATATATCTTCATCTTTGTTTATGAAACTTCATTTTACATTGCCCTTTTTTTCATTCTCTTTCTGTTCTTCAGTCCCTTTTTGTTAATGTTAAAGAGGAATTAACTAGCTAGTTGTAATATATGTACTTGTTGTTACATAATTTTATTAGAAAAGTTTTATAATTAGAGATAGAAGGAGTAAAATTCTTGATTTCTGCTTGATTTTTGTTATACTGATTCAATATCATTCAAAAAAAATATTAACTACTTTTTAAATTCATGTGGATTTATTTTAGGTTCAATTTTCAGTGGAAGGATCAAAAATATTTTCTATAGCCACTTTTATAGAAGGATCTTGATCGGTTATTATAAGAGTTGGTTTATGTCCACCCATTGTTTCCAAAAACTTTTCAAACAACCATACAAATGAATCACTTTTCTCATTTGTTATAAGTCCTACTCCGCAAGTAATAGATTGTCAATGATGGTTTATCCTAGGTGCAAAAATCAAATGAAACTACATCCCCAAATAAGGAATAATTTTTCCTACAAATACCATCTGCCCAAAAAACATGCTTCAGTCGGCCTTCTTCACCTACCTCATACGCATAATAAAAGGATGGATTAACTTCTTGCTTCCTTCTAAAGTAGTCTATCAAAACATGTGCATCAGAATCTTTATTCAAAGTCTTTAAATCTCTGGAATAGTTTTGAAGATCTGCTTGCGTGCATCCAACATTTTCATAACCCCCACATTGTTCTTTTAATAAGTGGAAAACTTTTGAAGGACCAATATTTGCTCTATTACATGCAAGTAATAAGCTTTTGACTTGAATTCACTTTCCTTGCAGACCTTAGAAACGGTCTCTTCATAGGTGAAGCAAGTGGATGTGTATGGCTTTCATGAAATCGAACTATCTCATACTTACCTTCCCCCACCCATTTGAAAACAACATTTGCATTGCATCCTTCTCTTGTTAAAGCCCTTCTTCTTTTAGCCTTGACGATAGATTCACTTTGCTCCTTATCATTCGTCTTATTTGGCAAATAACCCTCTTTCGAGCAAACAAAATTCTTCCAACGCTTCACCCCGTTTTTATCTTTGGTCGATGATGATGAACGCACACTAAATCCGACAGAGAGTGCGTATTTTTCGTAAATTTTTTTACCTTCTTCTAACGTATCAAATACTTGTCCAATCTTAGGTTTTAATTCATCATCACAATTTGACACACATTCATATTCCTAAAATTAACAAAATAAATATTTTCAATAAACAAATTTTATTAAGAAGCCATCAACAAGAAATAAACAGCAACACAGGCTGCAGCAAGGAAAACATAACATAAACCAGTCATTCCTATAGCCAAACCCACCATTGCACAACAATAAAACCAACAAGGAAATAGAAAAAAAAAACAACTAATATGAAGAGATACCATGAAAACAAAATAAAAAAACGGTAACTCAATAGTAACTCAATATCATACCATAAACCTAATATAATACCATGTAAAAAAAAAACATAACTCAATAGTTGAATATGAAGAGATATAACAAGGCAAATGAAACTTCATAGAAACAAGACATATTTTAGGCATCTATAGTTGAATATGATCAATATAACAAGGAAAATGAATTTAAGTCAAACTAATTATAATATACTTTAGAAATTTGAAAGCAAGTTGTTGTATCTTTGTCCATGAAGAATGATGAATGTAACTCAATAGAAGTGCAAGTTGTCCAAATCAAATCAAATTGGTTGGAAGAAGTAGTGATGGTTGCAGAAAGAGAAAGATTTTACGTTGAATCTAAGGAAAAAGATGGAATAAGAAACATTAAGGGAAGCGCGTGTTTTGTTTAATTGCTCAGCAAAATAGTGTCACGTGAGCTACTAATGTGACAATTCATAGCCATCTAACTAATCTAATGGCCACAGTTTCCTCCTCTCATTTAAAAAGCCATATATATATATATATAGGGCATATCTGAAGGAAAATCGAATTCAAACAGAATAAAGCAGCGGATAAAATTTCGATTTTCTTTCCTTGGATCATTACGAATTTCAAACATGAATCAGTGATTCGATTGTTACCTCAAAAGTATGGAGTCTGGAAACTGATTACTGGAACTGGAATCACGATCACAGCAAAGCAAGCAGCAAAGCCTCTAGCAAGTCCACACGAACAGTGCTCTTCCAAAACTCGGTGCTAGCCAAGGAATCAGAAGTGCAGAAAAGAAAGGTTGCTCCAAAATCGTAACCAAAAACTTCAGCACTAGGGTTCTATTTATAGAACTTCTAGTGTGCTCTGCAAGTCAGAAGTCACTATTGGGCTTCAGTAAGCCCAACAATGAGTTTAGTAATTTTGCTAACTAATTGGCGTTCTTTACTAAACGCACCCCTTATATAAGTCATACTTATATATTTCTCTTTTGACTGTTCTTTGTGTGTGACCCTATAGGTTCTAGTCACGTTGGCAATAATATTAAATCTAATATTTAATACTATAAACAATGAGTGGTATCTAGCAACACATCATTGCTACCCAAGTGACAAGAATGTCAAGTGATCTGACGAAACCTTTCCATGATAATACTCATGTGTACACTTACTCCTTTGTCTCGATATCTTCATTGATCCCAAGGCATAGATATTGTCACCCTTGTATAGATCAATGTTTATATTTCTTGATTCCAAACTATACTGAATAACGAATAAGTACAATATCTTATATTGACTTAGTTCGGCATGGCCATGCAGTTTTACAGTCATATTTTATCAAGAGACCTAAAGATATATCTCCTGTTTATGAGGAGGGACAAATCCCATCTAGGACACTCATGCCCCTCAACATGATTCATCAAGTACCCATCAACCAACGTTATGGTTATCCTTTTACAGACAACGTTAGAATGACAACAAAGCACTTGAGTCCACATCTAGGGAACATAGTGGTTTCAGGTCTAAGAGCAATATACACTATTATCATTGTGAGAATATCTTATGACAATTTCATAACTTACTATGTAGTATTCTCACGGTGAGTCAATCCAGTATAAATATTACTCCTAATATTTATACCTATGTATAGACTTAATATCTCATATCTATGACCCATGAGATGCGGTCATCAGTCTACATACATAATAGTCTCGATGCTTTATTATTATCCTTTATTCATATTAAAGCTTTGACTACGGATACATTTAAGAATAGCGTTCTTTATGATAATGTAATCTCATGATTAAGTCACACTTAATATATTATTACACGAACTATCTATTCTAAGGACTTTATTAATGTTATCTAAATATAATAAAGAGTGACATATATTATTCAATAATAAAAGTCATGATACATAAGATAAGTATAACATAAACAATTGGCCTCTAGGGCTTATACCAACAATATCAAGTAAGAGGAGTAGTTATAATGAGAAGATGAGAGGAATTAATATGGACCATTAGATCAAAATCAACGCTTGAGATTTAATTGCTCTTTAAAAAGAGTCATGCACTACAACCTCTACCTTTCATCTTCTCCACTCTCGCTTACCTTCATCTCCTTCTGCTTCTACATTTTTTCCTCTCATCGATATCAAAAAATTAAATTAAGAATCACCTTCTGCTTCTATATTACGAAAAGTTATTCTCAACCATCCATGTATGGTTGTTTGATCATAACTATCTTATCTCACATATTCGCTTGATACACCTCTTAAATATAACTTTGTATGAGGGGCATGGTGAATACAGAACAAAACAACATTTCAAATGAAATTTAAATGATATTTTTCTTAATTGACCGATGTTTATACTATTTTTATATTTATTTGTATATTAATTGGATTTACTAGTCAATGTAAAAATACTTTATAAATGTGTTGAATGATTGGTTGGCTCATTAGTATATACAAATATTGTTGTAGTATCTCAAGAAGTAAGTAGGGTTGAATAATTTTTTATCCTTATAAATATTATAGATTTTGTTTTTTGTCTTCATAGAAAAAAGCGACATGTTTTGGTTCCTATAAAAAATTTAAACATGTAATTTTTGTCTCTGTTAAATTAAAATTTGTTATTAGCACAACTTGTGTGTTGTTATTAATAAATTTTGTCTTGTAATAAAAAAAAAACAAAATTAATTGAGTTTCAACTCGTATTGGTACACTGTATACTATTTTTTTTTTTTACAAAAACAAAAATGATATACATTCATTTAAATCGAAAGATTACATCATTCAACACCGCTAAAAACGTAAATGATGAATCTGTGAACAAACTCACAACATCCAAGTTAATAGCATATAACGGCATAATGCCTACAAAAATATATGATAAAATTAAAGTGACCGGAATATACATGCATCTGGATCTGCAACGTTGACGCTCAAATTTTTTATTGAATAATCGATCTTCAATATGAATCAAATAAACACCGCAAGAAGACGAAAAATCAAAAAACGCCGCACAAGACGACGAACAACAAACCACCACACTTAGATGATGAAATCACAAAGAAAAAACTTAAATCTATGTGAAAATCACTTATTTAGATTGAAATAGAGAGAAAAAGATGAAGATGGGTGATTTCAGGTCAAGAATTGACCCAAAACCACCCCTCAATGAAGAAACTGAAAGAGAAAACCTAGAGAGAAAAAACTATGACCAGTTTGTGAGAGAGAGGAAGAACTACGGTTTTTCTAACGTGTCAAATTCACATCTTGACAAATTAAAAAGATATATATATATATATATATATATATATATATATATATATATATATAAAGAAATTTGGTACACTGTATACTATTGTAATTTAAATAAAGCTAAATTTGTATGTTTGAAAAAAGATTGTCAAGAGCCTAGCATTTGTATAACAAAATCATAAACTTGAGTATTAGAGCAGTAAATAGGTTTTAGGTAACCTTAAGCATATAATTAAGGCTAAATTGCATTTTTTGTCCATTAACTATTTAGGTAGTATCGGTTTCTCTAACTAAAATTTGATTTATTTTGGTCCATTAACTTCTCTCTGTTACACATTTTGGTCTTTTTTGTTAATTTTAATTCAAACACGTTAGGTTTTCTTCATCTTCTTCTTCTCTTTTTCATCTTCATATCATCTGCATCAACATTCAACAACAAGAATTCCAAAAAAAATCCAGAAGAAAATGAAGGAAACCTAACGTTTTTGAATTAAAACTAACGGAAAGGATCAAAATATATAATGGAGAGAAGTTAAATGACCAAAATAAATCAAATTTTAATTAGAGAACCAAACCGATACTAATTAAATACTAAAGGGACCAAAAAGATAATTTAGCCGATTGTTTTGTTTCAATACCCGGCATGCAAATTCACTAGCAAGAAGACTGACGTTAATTTGAAAAATTAAGAAGCAGAATTATAAAACCAAGCAACATCATGAGACATGATATCCAAACATGAACAGCTTAAAATTAAGAATCCACCACTATGGTAATTTCAAAATTAGAGTGGGACATATATTAAATATTTTTGTTGTTGTGCTGGTATCCTTCCAATTCCATTTCCGACTTTCCCTAGATAGATAATCGAGATTCATATAGGATAGAGTACATTGATTGATTGATATCCTACTACTAATAGTAGTAGTTAAGACAAAAATAATGTATTTTCGTCTCAAGTCCAACCAGGTAGAAGTGAAGACACAGAGGATAAACTCAAGTGCTTAAGAAAAAAAATTGTACATGTTTGAAAAAAGTATCGGTTGACGGTTTAATAATTTTTTTCTTATTTATGTGATATGCAGTTTAATTATGACTCTAATAATAAAAGGGACATTTTATACATTGAGTACTTAACATCAAGTGAACCTATTTTTTATTGTAAAATAGTTTTGATCTTCACGGCAAACTTTGGGGTAATAATAATAATGGTAGAGATTACTAGAAGGCAAGTTTATGATACTACCAAGTTATATTCATGATTTTTTTTTTTTGTACAAGTTGTATTCATGATTTTATTCTTAATGAAATGATAAGTTTGCTTGTCTAGAAAAACAATTCAATTTCTCCAAGTAGCACAAATCTCTATTATTATTTTTTACATAAACCATAAATCTCTATTCTTACTTCATATTCAATACTTTTTTTACATTTATGAACAAATCTTATAGCATTTAAATAGAATCTATAGAAGAAATTGAATATATCTAAAACATTAGTGTTTATTACATTTGTTATTTTTGTTGTTCTTTTTAGTCCTCAGAGGCATAAAGATAAGCTATGGTAAACAAAGATTATTTTGATTGGAACAAATTTAAAGAAACAAAAGTAATATTTATACCGCGGGATACCAATGACTTCATCTCTTATACTTTACTTTTATATATTACATTCAATTTGACCCGTGCGGCGTACGGGTCAACAATCTAGTGAGAGATTAAAATTGTAAAAGACAGTCTTAGGTTGGGTTTTGGTGGAAGAATGAGGAATCAAAAATATTTTATGCAAAATCATATTTAAATAAAAATTATTGTGAATATATGTGATTTATTTTCAAGAGTCTTTTTTTTTTTTTAACAACAATTCATGAGAGTTCTTTTACCACTTACAAAAAGTCCTAATAAAAATAATAAAAACTCAAGACTTGATAGATTGAGTTTCTTTTTCACTTTTTGCATCGCTGTTTTTCTTAAACTTCTTTTATCCATCATCAAAACAAAATTATTCCTGTCAAGATATATTCATATTCTCCCCTTTTTTTTTTATGATGACAAACATCTCATGAAGATATTTGCTCAAATTTGATATAATTATATACAGAGAGTGAAAGTATAATTAACGTTTATATTAATCAATAATATAGCGTATAAGCTATAATTATACTCTCCATCTTTGTATGAAAACATTTAAAATCCGGTTACCCTAAGCACATGCTAATTTTTTTTTTCGTGACTAAAATTCAATTATAATGAAAATTATGTGATGTGTAGTAGAGATAAATTATACACTTATTTATCTTGATTCCAAAGTTTTTTCTATGGACGACGGTAAGTGAAAAAAGATAATGAGTTGTCCTCTTCAATCCTCACCCAAATGGAAAAGTTCACTCCTCACCTAAATAGAAAAGGACAAAAACTCATTTGAAAGAGAAAGGAGGGATGTTTTATTCATCTATTCATTGGATCATTGGGTTCCATTAGGTAGCATTATTGCTTTAATAGATGGTTGTTACATAGTACTTCCAAGTAGAAAAAACATGATGATTTGCTCTATGGACCACTCGGTTTGCTTAAAACTCTAAAATTTATCAATTATAATTGAGAATCACACAAAACTTATCAGGAGTTATGACCCAGTGGATGTTGTTTGAATCGAAGCATAAATTTTAATCGATTTATTTCACAAGTTGAACAATGTATAGAACAATTCTTAAAAAGCATATCCAATGAAGTAATGTGTTTGCTTCTTTTGTCAAAAATGAACGGTAATTTCATAAGGGAAGGGACATGCATCAGTTTATGATAAAATGGAATGGCATTGGGAGCATATGAATCAAGTCTTTCAAATAGGTGAGTGAAACAAACATAAGTAAATACACTTGCTAACACTAGATGGAAAAAAGAAAAAAAGTAAATACTCCAATACACCACAAGTTCCAAAATACACCAAAAGCACCTACAAAATGCAGCAACACAAAAATGGACATGGACATTCACCACCTACAAATCCAAAATGTAATACTACACTAAATCCCACACCCAGAATATTATAGTAAAAAAGTTATGGTTCACTAAATCACTGCTATGTGAAGTCAGTCTCGTGTGGTTCCCTCCATTTTAGAGACTAGGACACCTGAATCTTGATAGAAATCCCACGGCACAACTCTTTACTTGGAGCGGGAAGGCCAACATAGCGTACCCAATAGCGCAACCAAGTTTGAGCAATGTTACAACACAATATTGCTCCCAGTTCGGTCACAAGTTGACGATACCTAACTCGGCTTTATGAACCAAAGATTGGAAATCAATTCTATTGTTGTAAGGTTTCGATCAAACATCTCCACAGCAAGCCAAATGAAACATAGGAAAAGTTGTTTCTAGCAAATGTAGTAATATACTGAATACTGAAAGAGTCTCAACAATCTCAATATCAATGCTGCATAAGTTAGAGAAATAGACAATAATGCATTTTAAATTGCTTTCAGTTTAATACTTATGGCTACATCACATACACTTATTCATGATTTCTTGCATTAATAAGAATGTCCACAAAAACAACAACCGTAACCACAATTTAACCATTTTTATTCAAAAAATTGGAATTCAATATCACGTACTTTATACAATCTAAATGAATATATTATTATTATTATTATTATTATTATTATTATTATTATTATTATTATTATTATTATCATCATCAATTTAAACCTTTGACACAAACATAGCTACTGAAAAATTGCCTTCCTGCTTCTCAAAGAACATGCACAACAACTGTCTTGGGTTTGTACATTTGTGCAATTTCTTAGACATTTGCTGTTGGAACAATAGTCAAAATTAGTTAAAAATATTTTTGTTATCGAAGAGATTACTAGGCTGAGTCGCGGACTAGGTCGCTCTCTTTAAGACGTTTTGTGGCACTGTCCAAAATTGTGCAAGCAGACTATCAACCACGACGTCTCCAGGATAAAACAGCTCAGCTACAACTGTTTCGGAGTCCTACTGCACTGAAGGATCCATTCTAGAAATACACCTTCATATATGGTGCTAAGACCACTCTAATATGACATTGATACCACTCTATTATGGTACTAAGACCACTCTTATATGGTACTAGGACCACTCTAATATGGTGTTTCTACCACTCTAACCTCTAACTTCTCCATGGGCATAAAACAAAAAGGATGAATTATATTCTTAAGATCATTCTTATTTTCCGAATGGACACTTTATCTCGAAAGGGACTATGATCTTAAGAATACTCTTATTTCTGAAGGGACAAATTTTACCGGAGGGACTATGTTCTTAAGACTATTCTTAATTCCGAAGGGACATTATAAACGGAAGGGACTATGGCCTTAAAAACACTCTTTAAATCCGAAGGGACAGAAAAAGAGGAAGAAGAAAAGAATAGCTCGTCAACACAAGTTAAAGGAGGGAGAAGAGAGAAAAATTCTTTGACAACTCAAGAGGAGTAGAAGTGAGGGAGGAGAGCTCTATTTATAGGTGAAGAGCCAAAGATGAGTTACAAATCCAATGGCCAAGATTAGTTGACCTCTACAAAATCAATGACATGATTTCTCCTTCATAAATAAGCACTCAATAGAATAATTGACATGAGAATTTTTTTTTTAATTCACATATTAACACTCATAGTGTTCCAATATTTGCTTAGAGCTATGACATTCTAACAGCACTTTATACATACAGCCCAATCAATAAATTAGAACAAATAAATAGTCAAGCCATCCGACCAAATAGGAAAAATGTCCTAGTTTGTACATGGATTTCCACCAAATTGTACCTTCCAAATCACTCCACAAAGACACCTATTATTCCCAAATTCTATGCACAGAAAATAATATAAAAAATGTAGATTAAAAAATTGAACATAAAAGTCTCCTACCTAAATTTTCCCTTCTATAATGCATAGAAGAAATGAATTGAAAAATATCAAAAAATTAAAATATACACAACTACTTTATATCAAAAAAAAATATTTATAACAAGAGAGAGGAAAATTTAAAAGAGTAAAACCAAGTTAGCTAATATATATGGTCTTCAAAATATTAACCATTTCCAGAACGAAACCAAAAAATCAAATACATTTTTAGACCTATACAAAATCTTACACCAAAATTTAACAAAAAAAAATCAACAACAACTAATTAAACTAACAAAACGAGTATCTGGATATATCCAAGGATTAATCTGACTTAATCCTTAATAGGCAAAGATTCATTATACATTTTTTTTTACGGTGGAAATTTGGTCTAGTGCCTATGTTCCTAGCCACTCCTACTAGTCCATGTGCTGCAGTATTGCTGGCTCTTTTAACATTGCACACGGTTGTGTTTTGCATTTGGGACAGTCTACAACAATATGAGCTATGGATACTAAAATACATTTAGCATATAAAGCATTTAACAACTAGATCAGCATCTGTTTCAATGATTACGTTACTCATTTTTTGCTCCTTTTCCCAAAGCAAACACCATCTCAGTCCCAAAGCTTCTGCTACAAGGGGAGCTTGCTGGTTTGCTCTCTCTCTCTTTCGTTGCTGCAAAATACATCAAACCTGCAGAATTCCGGACTAGAAAGCCCCACCCTGTAATGCTGCCATCAAAACATCATACATCAACATTGTCCTTCAACGTATCATGGTTAAGAGCTATCCATCTGTGTGATTCAGGTTGTCTCGTCTCAGTAATAGCTGGTTTGTTTGCTGTGTCGTATTCATCAATGAATTCAGCTATAGAGGCAGCAGTCTTGAAAGGATTGAAGATGTCTTTGTTGAACACAGTGTGATCCATAAAATCTGGGTGATACATCAGTGCATGAACAGATGGTCTTGTGTCTCCTCTGTCTTACCGATTGGCTACGTCATGTCCAACTGCATTCCTTTCTTTCCGAGAGTATGTCTTGTTGGAAGCATGTTCTGAGTCCATAGAAATTTTTTAACGCTGTTGAGAACAGGTGCTTTCCAAATTCCTTTCCATAGGCCTCCTTCTCATTGATTGGAAGGAGCCGTGTGGCTTTTGAGTTTTCATCACAAAACAAATGATATGCGGACCGGACTGAGCCGTGTGCCAAATTAGCTTGTCTGATGGCAACCTCAAAGATATAGGGATGCTAATAATTTGCCGTGCCTCGAAAGGATTGAATAGGCTGTGTATCAAGTCCCTTTTCCATTGCTTGATGGTGTCTTCCTCTATCAGCTCACACACTTTATCTCGTGAGTAAAACCGGTGTTGCTGCTCCAGACTTTGCAATTTGACTGTCCAGAGAGCCATCTATCGTTCAAAAATGAAAAGTTCACTCCTCAACCAAATGGAAAAGTTCAGTCCTCACCCAAAAGAAAAGGACAAAAACTCATTTGAAAGAGAAAGGAGGGAACAAGTTTAATTCATCTATTCATTGGATCAGTGGGTTCCATCAAGTAGCATTATTGCTTTAATAGATGCTTGCTACATAGTACTTCCAAGTAGAAAAAGCATGGTGATTGCTCAATGTGTCACTCGGTTTGCTCAAAAATCTCTTAAATTTATCGAATCAGAATTGAGAATCACACAAAATCGATCGGAAATTACAACCCGATGGACGTTTTTTGGATCTAAGCATAAATTTTAATTGGCTTATTTCAGTGGTTGAGCAATCCACATGGCGTATAGAGCAATTCTCAAAAAGCATATCCGTTGAAGTAATGTGTTCGCTTCTTTTGTCGATAATGAACAGTACCTTTCATACCGGATATTCACTACTTTATGATAAAATGGAATGGCATTGGGAGCATATCAGTCAAGCCTTTCAAATAGGTGTTTCAATCAAAATTTCTGAACCAGATATTTCCACTCTATCACTTGCTAACACTAGATGAAAAAAACCAAACACAAGTAAATACTCCAGTACACCACAAGTTCAAAAATACACCAAAAGTACCTACAAAATGCAGTAACAAAAAATTGACATGGACAACCAATAGCAGTTGCTAATTTACAACAGCACCTACAAATCCAAAATGGAATACTTCACTAAATCCCACACCCAGTATATAATAAAAAAATGTTATGGTTCACTGTTATGTGAAGCCAGCCTTGTACGGTACCGTCCATTCTAGAGACCAGGAGACCTGAGTCTTGGCAGAAACCCCATAGCAACTCTTTACTTGAAGTGGGCAGGCCAGCATAGTGAACCCAATAGCCCAACCAACTAAGCCCGAGCAATGCTCCAACACAATATTGCTCGTCACAAGTTAACGTTACCTAACCCGGCTTTGTGAACCACAGATTGGAAATCAATTCTATTGTTGGAATGATTCAAAAAAAATTCTATGGTTGGAAGGTTTCAATAAAACATCTCCACAACAAGCCTAAACTCAAACATTAGGGGAAAAAATTCTAGAAAATGTTCTGATATACTGAATATTATGAATCCAACAAACTCAAAATCACATTGACTAATATCAATTCTGGAAGAGTTAAAGAAATATGCAATAATGCATTTTAAATTGCAATCAGTAAATGTTTACCACCACATCACACACACTTATCGATGATTTCTTGCAATGATAAGAATGTCAACAAAAACAACAACCATAACCAAAATTTAACGTTTTTATATGAGAATTGGAATTCATGATCAGACACACTCACACACTTTCAGTTTAAACCTTTGACACAAACATAGCTCAAGGAAAACCGCCTTCCTGTTTCTCAAAGTACATGCACAACAACTGTCTTGGGTTTGTACATTTGTGCAACTTCTCAGACATTTGCTTACAGCTATGACATTCTAACAGCACATACCAAAAAGGGAAAAAGTCATAGTTTGTACACCAATTTCCACCAAATTGTACCTTCCAAATCACTCCACAAAAACACCCATTATTCCCAAATTCTATTCACAAGAAATAATATAAAAATGTAAATTAAAAAATTGAACATACAAAGTCTCCTACCTAAAGTTTCACTTCTATAATGCATAGAAATGAATTGAAAAATATTCAAAAATTAAAATACACACTACTATTTTATATTAAAAAAAATTATAACAAGGGAGAGGAAAATATTAACCATTTCTAGAAGGAAGTCTAAGAAACCCAAAATCATATACATTGTTAGACCAACCTTAATCTTTACACCAAAAATTAGCAAAAAAACTACAACAACTAATTAACCTAACAAATAAAAAAAAGTTAATAATTCTCATTCAATTTTTGATTTCATTATTATTAGGAAAACAAGAAGGGCACCTAAGAAGACCATTCTCATTACAAACATTACAAACTTTGAAACCAGCTTTATCATTATACACCTTCCTACTACCATTACACACGTTACATAGAACAAACCTATGACCAGCACACACGTGGCATTCAATTGGATCCACTACGGGTAAAACTTCTAGTATCTTCTTGAGCTCGCCAATCTCATGCATTGATCTAATCTCTTCACCTCCACCGATATATCTTCCACCTATAAAAACACGTGGCAAAGATAAACCGGTTTGACCCATTATCCGGTTCAGTTCGGTCAAGAAAGACGAATCCATCGACACGTCGCGTTCGTCGAGATGAACGTGGAAAGCGCGTAGAATAGCGAGTGCGCTTTTGCAGTCTTCGAAGATTGGTCGAACCACGCGCAGGCTTGTGAAGTATATCACCACGCGCTGTTCTGTTCCCGGGAAATAAATGGGTTTTGGCGGTGAAGGTAGTTGAGAAGGTTTTTCCGGCGCGTGTGTGTCATTGTGTGGTGGGTTTTCGGGTTGAGAGAGGGAGGGTGGGAGTTTGAGGGGAGATGACCAGGCACGGAGGAGTGTGTTGGCGAGAAGGACGCGTTGAAAGACTTGTTTTGTTGTGGGTTGTGAAGAAGGTTGAGGTTGTTGAGGTGGTTCTTGAAGAATTAGGGTTTGAATGTCTTTGAAGGAAGAACAAGAGAATGAAGAAGATTTGTTATGAATTTTAGATGTTGATTTTCCCCACGGTTTCCACATTGAATGTGGGAGATTGAAAGCTACTACCTTTGATGTCTTTGTTGTTGTTTTTTTGTTGTTCTTTTCTTCTTCAACTTTCTTATAGTTCAATTTTTGTGGGAAATGAAAATGGGTTTGGAGAAAGGAGGATTCTTTGGTGGGGGAGTAAGGTTTTTGGATGAAAATGGGGGGAATTGGGAAATGGGTATGAGGAAAGGATGAATTTTTATGTTTTTTTTTTTTTTTGAGGAGGCAAAATGGGGAAATTTGGAGTTTGTTGTCTAATTTTAATGATGTTTGGAGGTGGGTGAATAGATAGATTGAAAGAGAGGGTTGGATTTGGGTTGATTGAAGTTTAGGTATTGTTGGTAGTGAATAGTGAATGAGGAGAGAGGTGTGAAAGTGGGTGGTGGTGAATTTGCATGTGTGCAAAGTTTGGGGATGTCCTCAGCTTTTTTATGTTTCTCTTTTAAGCTTTTGCTTGAGACAAAGAAACAGAGAGGAAGCTAGAGACTTGAGAAAAAATGAGAGAGAAAAATAATTGGAAATTAGGGAGAGGGAAATTGTGTTAGGGTAGAAAGGGGGTAATGTGAGACGGTTGTTAGGTAGTTGAGGGTTTGGCTTATTTTTAACTATTGGGCTTGATGATGTTCAATAAAGAGGAAGGGAGGGTGAGAGGACCTTGTTATTACAGCTTACAAATATACAAAATTGATAATCATAGTTTATGGATGAGTGATTAGCAAAAGGTCATTATTATTCACCTAATCATGTAATTGTGTCAAAAAATTGTTATGCAATACATCATTTAGTTAGATATAAACCCAATCATAAATAAGATATAGACTTAAATACTCAATTGGTCACTTAAGTATTTATTTGGTATCGTTTTGGTCCTTTAAATAAAATAAAAAAATATTTTGAGTACTTTATCTTTATCTCCATTATCTATTTTGGTCCCTTCCGTTAAAAAAATTCAAAAAAATGTTAGGGTTTCTATTATTCATCTTCTTCCTTCTTCTTTCATTCTCTTCTTCATGATTTTCATCATCAACAACACACCAATCCCAAAAAAAAAAAAAATCATCATCTTCATCAAATCTATAAATATAAAAAAATATTTTGAGTACTTTATCTTTATCTCCATTATCTATTTTGGTCCCTTCCGTTAAAAAAATTCAAAAAAATGTTAGGGTTTCTATTATTCATCTTCTTCCTTCTTCTTTCATTCTCTTCTTCATGATTTTCATCATCAACAACACACCAATCCCAAAAAAAAAAAAAATCATCATCTTCATCAAATCTATAAATATAATCAATTTCATAACTTAATCAATAACCAATTTTTTCATTCAAAAACATCTCTTTCAATCTAAACAACACAATTTCCCAATCTCCCTAAACTAAATCAACCAAAATCTTCATATCTATTTTCTATTTTTTTTTTTTCCAGATTCAATAACAATGGGAAAATCAACCAAAATCTTCAAAACATCCACAACAACTAGCAGCAGCATCTACAACAAACAATCACAACAACCCATTAACCACAACAACAAAATTGAGCACCACCAACAACAAAAACCAACCGCAACAATTTCAGATTTGACAAAAACAATTCAGATTTTTGTGAGAGGAGTGTGAAATTCGACAGTGATTTGAGAAACAAGAAACTGAAATTCGACACTGAGGGGGAGTGTGAAATTCGATTTTGGTGAGAGGAAGAAGAAAGGGTTTGGAGCGATGGCAGCGAGATATGAGTTGTTGTTGGTGATGATGTGTGTTGTTTTTAGTAGATTTTCTGCTTTTTTTTCCTGGAAATTAATTGATGAATATGATGAAGGTTTTGATGAAGATGTTAAAAAAAAAAAAAAAAATTCAGAGCCAATGCCAAAACAACACAAGTACCAAACTTAACGTTTTTTATTAAATCTAACGGAAACCTAACGGAAGGGACAAAAAATGTAACGAAAATTAAATTAAAGTACTCAAACAGTCTTTTTTTAGTTAAGGGACCAAAACGGTATCAAATAAATATTTAAGGGACCAAAAGAACATTTAAGTCATAGATATATTATCTTAATTTACAAAGGATCTAATTATTCCCGGCTCAAATAACCCAATATTATAAAATAAATGGGTAGATAGAAAAAGTCTATTATAGTCACAACCCTAAATCAAAAAGATTTAGACACATTCACATAAACTAAAAAATTAAAATAAAATTAATTTAATCACATCAATTAATATCATTAAATTTCATTCTCTTTTAAATTTTTCTATTTTATGTGAGTATATCTAAACATTTTTTATTTGAAATTGTGATCATTCGGTAGATAATATTAATTAGTTACTACGGTAAGTTTAGTAAATGGGTAGATCAGTGTATTGTTTAATACATTTATCTTTTAATCTTTCAAAAAAAATACATTTATCTTTTAAGATAGAATTTGTTTATGTTTCATCTTAATTGTATTTGTCATTTATCATTAAATATTTGAGCCGGAATTCATGAATGTAGGTTTCGAGAGAATGAACCACTCATAATTCTATGATTTGATTTTGACGCAAACGGACTTTCAAAGGATAACCCAATCGGTGCTTTATGATGATGTCTTAGCTTGTTAAAGATAATTCTTCACAAGATAGTTCTTCAAAGTTTCATGACTTGATCTTCACTTGATGAAGCTCGCAAAGGATAAAGCTATCCTAGCTTTATTGCTCGATCTTGAAATAAGATAAGTTTTTAGAAGTGTAAACGTTTTATGCATTGTTGATTAGACGATAATCTCATTTTCTTTTTCTTTTTAAAGTAACCTTTTTATAGGATCCTTGAATTTAAAAGATTGGTTTTGTTGTTCTTTTATCGATCATTTATAGAATTTCTTAAATCAGACGATTGGTATAATCTTACTTATGTCATGATCGATTAGATAATCAATTTACTTAGAGAATTGGTCTTGTCTTTTTTCTGTTTGAACCTTTCATTTAAAACGTAGAAATGCCGACTAAGTCATATGTATAAAATGTTTACAAGAAAGGGATCAAACCAAAACCTTAAAAATAAAAATAAAAATGAAAAGAAAAATGAGAACTATGAAAAGAAAAAACTCTAACTTTAACTGCAAAAATGAATTATACAATGATACTTTGAGTTTCGGTTCCTTTTGTAGTTTCGGTTTTCTAATCTTGTTTGTACCATATATTAAGTTCTACCCTAACACTTATTGTGCGGGTTTGAAGCTAATTAATTTCATTTATAAAAAAATTCTTAAAAAAATAAAAAATGAATTATACAACAATAGCAATTTAATTAAATGCCTGTTTACTCATGCGATTAATATTAATATTCCTTTTTTTTCTATAAGAAAATTAATATTCTTTATTATAGGCCAAAAAAACAATAACATATTGATAGAATTAAAACATTAAAAAGTTGAGTGTTAGATCCTTATTGCAACCGAGTGTACTCATGGCGATAATGACTCATGCACCAGATGTTTTCTTTCCACTAATAGTATACAATTAACTGACAATTACGTGCACCATTTTATGACACTGTCATGTTGCAATAGACACACTAATTAAGATTGAAGTCATTGAACTGATAATTGTAGTCTTCATCATATATATGATTTCACCAACATGGAAGCATGTAGCTTTATATCCCTACTTTCCCAGCAACCTGTGGCACGTCTTCACCAAGTTGATGTGGCTGGGCCATTTTTTTTGTCAATAACCTAGTGGCTAGAGCTCACACATGTAGAGAAGTGGGGTGTCAGAGGTGGCATGACAGGGGACGTGGCATGGCAGGGCCACTTTATTTAATTAAAAAGTAGTACTAGTACCTCTTTTTCATGGTTTGTATTTTCTCAACTTATTCTATGAGTTTATTGACTTGTTTCACATGTAGTTACTGAATAATTGAATATTGATTAAGTGGGTTATCTGAATAATTGAGGAACAACAAGGGATTATGATCGTTATATATACATATCTACCAGAAGGTGTCCAGAATGATCCTTCCGATAACTATAAGGGTTAAAATTTCAAAACCATGCATGGTATCTCTAACCATATAGATGGGATGTTTGAGAAATTTTCAAAAACAAATGAGGAGTTACAAGGTTAGCCCAAGGGGAAGCCAATGAAGAGATCTTCAGGCCTCAAATATATTATAATTTGTCTTTATAGTATTTAGTTTATTGATATTTAATTTACATTATTCGTAACATTAACTTACTACTTATATATAATTTAATTGAATATTATAAAAACTAGCCTCTAAAAATGTGCATGATGTTAGTTATTAGATTTTAAAATTTGCCAAAAAAATCACACTTTTGTTGGGCTGACCCTGTTATAATGGTTTTGGAAGAGAGAAATTTTAGAGCAAATATAGTTTTAGAGGATAATTAAAATTCTTCTATGTAAACAAAATTGTTTGGATGATAAATTTCAAAAATAAAGAGATTTCATAAAAAAAAAATAATAATTGTCAAAGTTGAATTTAGGGAATTTCAACCTAAAAATTAAGAATTTGAAGTTACTTAATTATGAATCTTAAATTGATCCTTATAATTTTTTTTCAAAAGATGCATATTGGTTTCTATATGTTTAAAAAATTTACACATTGGCTTTTTTTTCAAATTTTGTAAATTGGTCCCTATATTTTTCAAAATGATTGCTAATTTTTTTCAAATATATAAATTGGTTATTATAATTTGCAAATTGCTCCCTATTACGTTTGTATTTTGAGATATCACACAAATCTTTTAAAAATATCATTTTGGATCACTTTTCATTATATATTATACTTTTGTTTCAAAATTGTAAAAGTTATTATAAAAGAGAGGCCCAATAAAGTTTAGAAAATAAAGAATTTTATCAATCCAAACAAAAAATAATAATTTAGTTACTTAAGAATTATGTCTAAATTTTTCAATTAGCTCATCTAATCATGCTCTTAAAAATTCTGCAAATATCTATTCATTTTTTGACAAATGCAAATATCTTATTAGACATATTTAGTCAAAAAATATCTAATTAGACATATATAAAGTTTTATTTTAACTTTTAATATATACTTCTAGCTAATTAGACATCTACTCATTTGTTTTTATAATTATTTTGACTTTGTATAAGTTAATTTGTGGAAAAAGTAGCATATGAAGAAGGTAGTACAAACATACAAAGATAAGGAAATTGATCATGTGATTGTGGATTTGTGGTCACCACCATATGCAATAATAACATTTGAACATGAACAAGCGTGTTTAGCAGTACTACGGCATCAATGACTTTCTAAGAAAGCTGAAGGTTTTAATCAACGACCACTAGCACCAAAGTAAGTGGATTCTGAAAAGTTTCACATGGTGGCATAGAAAAAGGTAGAAGCAACATATTAGAAGGATGAAGGATGATTGTTAACCCACATGCACATGCAATGTTGTCTTTGATTTAACATTGAACCAACAATCTTGAGAAATGCTCTCTCCTTTTATTGGCATGGTAGATAATTGTTTTATATAGTTTTTGGTGGAACAATTTTTGAAAATTATTTAAAACCCTACAACGATTAACGTTGTTACTTTAAAGTAAAAAATTATAGTATTACTCATTTTCGTGATAGAGAGTAATCCAATCAATCTTGGTTTGGCAAAATCAAAATTAGATTAATTGCAATTTTATGATATGAACTTTTTTTATTTGACCAACTTTTTATACACTAGTCAATTTTCTATTTAGTTTTTGACGTTGTTCTTGGATTTTGTTATATAATTTGTAACAAAGCAATTTATTTTACTTAAGCATTTATTCACTGTGGTATTTTATTCAAAATTTGAATAAAATCAAAATACAATTGTTCTTATTTACTTCCTTATTGTGCAGTGCTACTAAGGGCATCTCCAACAATGTTCTTCACTTAGTCCTTAAACTTGAAGAATGTGTTCTATTTTCTTTTCCATTGGAATTGGATGACAAGGCAGAGAATGGTTGCCCTAGAGTAAAAAAAAGAAGTAGAATGTGAAGGATTCAAAAATCAGAGGAAAGGGAGGGGTGCCCATAGAAGTGGGATAGTGGGGGTTGGGTGTGTGTGTGTCCAAAAAGTCGTTTATGGAACCCACTTAGAAACGTAAACTCAATTTTTGCATCGAAGTGAAAGTGTGGAAATTTTTGAAAAACACATGTGTCATCTTTGAACTCATATATTGTGATTTAAGACAGCCAAATGACTCTAGTATTGGAGATGCCCTAAAATATTTCTGAGTTGTATATGCAATGTGAAGGAACAAGTGGACTACTATTTGACCTAAGATAGAGAAAGCAGTTTGAGCCAACTAGAAAATGACCAGGTTAGTAAGACAAACAAAAAAGTAAGCAAGGAGAGTAGTTGAATTAGCAACTGTCGAAGATAATCGACTTATATGATTCAACTTATATGATGGTAGATAATCGACCACCAGCGCCACCTTGAAGGAGATTTCGGCTCGAATCAATTAAGCATTATTTAAAAATATTTATTTCAATAACGAAAGAAAACGTTGCTAGCACTACTCTTAAATTAATAAAAAAAAAATAGCTTCAACTTGACCATTTTCTTCGACCGTATAGGAAGTTAATAATAATAATAATTTGATGTTCCTAGATTCAGAATATCAAACCAGTTTTTGCCCTATGAAAATTGTTCCTCTTTATGTCGTCAGGGTTTGAGGAATTTCAAATTGACAGACTATATGATCCTCGATGAAATCAATGACATCTTTTTGTTTGCCATCTTTCAATGGAATTTCCTCAACCCATTACGAAAAAATAACCAAATTCGACTAGAATATATCTATGATCCGTCAAGAGGCAATATTAATTTTACCAATTAAGTCTAAAGTTCATCCTCAAAAAGGTCATGGTTTGATGATAAAGTGCAGCTCATCTGCTAGCAGATGTTGAGTATTATCATGATTTTGACATTCTCCACATCCTTCAGCTAACTTGAAACAATATTTTGTCAATGTAGGCCAAAATAAATTTTGTCTCTTTAAAATTCAATTCATTTTATCACCAGAAATACCTTCATGTACTTCATCTAAGGCTCAATAATCATCTTCATCACTTAAGCATCTTGCTAAAGTTCCATCAGACATTTGTTTATACAATTCATCACCAAGAATTTTCTTTTATGATTCAAAGTAGGATTTGTTAATTGTTCAACAACTTTTAGCCTCCAATCTCCTGGTTTTAATACATTGATGTTCATTCATGAATTCAAAATTGCATTATGATATAGCTCTTCAAACCTCGATGACCTTATGAAAATGTTTCTTTGAGATCATATAGCCATAGGCATTTTGAGCCAATTCATCTGCCTCAAAGTTTTCTATTCAAGTAATATACTTCTGAATTACTTCATCAAATTTAAAAAGTAATCTATTAGCTATTTCAAAATATCTGAATAGATTAAGACTTTCATGTTTATAATTATGTTTTAAAACCATGTTCCAAAACCAAATTACCCCTTTATTATCATGAAAGGTTAAAAAGTATTGAAAGGTTAGTAAAAAATAAATAAATTCTTATGATTAACAAGTTTGTTAAGTGGTCTCACTATGCATATAAAGGGACAAATACTTCACACAGATATAACTAAAATACATGTAACAATGATTATTATAGTTTTGTGAATGGTTTCTACAACTTCATAATTAAGAGCTAAAAACTATTAAATTATTTTCAAAAGAGCCTGAACTTTATACAATTTAAAGAGATATCATTATATTCTATTTTTCACTTGCAAGCTGGAAAAACTATGAATAAAATTCTCAAGTTTGTTTATGAAATGATTTTATTTCTTTCCTTATTTCATCTCGGAAGGGAAATTCATGACGTTGGCAAGCCATTTTAATCCTTTTCAAATTTTCTTTTTTGTTTTGTAGTTCATACATAATCTTTTATCATGTTTCAGTAACATTATTTTATTATCTTTTTTCATTACAGCACATACTGATATTCCATGTGAAACGGATACCGATTGTCCAAAATCATTGGATAAGTATTTAGAAATGAAGTGCATTGATAAAAAATGTGAATGGATTAGTAGAAATCTCTGATTCTCTGAGCATAAGATCTCGGAGAGTATAAAAACTCCCCATAAAGGAGAATGAGCTATTGTTCTAACAAAAGAAATATGCATTATATTCTATAATTTTATTATATTTTTCTTTTCCTATTATCATGAACTTTGTATGTATGATTTTATACTCTAAGATGATGATAATGCAGCAAACAGTGTTATTTAGACTGTGTTACTTAGATTGTCTTCTCTCTTAATTTCCGAGGCATCATTATGACATATCTAATTCAGGCATATCATACCTTTTACTAACCACACAACCTATAAAATACATTGAATAGTGATGATGAAACATCATAAAATATTTTTGGCTATGTTTTGTAGTTATTTTCTTTGCATTTAAAAGCAAATAAGAGGTCAATTAGAGGAGTTGCCAATGGTTTTAGTAACATTTTGTATTGTATTTATGTAAGTCGTTATAATTTAGTTCTATCCTAAATCATGCAACTTCATAGTTGTTTTGAGTATTTTTAGTAAGAAATCATGTAAATCGGCAACACAAGACATCACGTGAAAGATCGAGGATATGAAGACTCCTGATGCAACTCCTTATTCGCACCTACGCACATACCATGTGCCCCTGCATATGAGACGGCCTCTAAGGCTGCCTTATACACCCTTGTGCCATGCCCATGCACTGGGGGCAAAATGTGTTATTTGCTTGTTTTTCAAGATGGATCGGTGGAAAAAACTCAATTTTCTTATCTTAAATCCTAAGTAATTATGTATTATATATATAGACTCTTGCACACTCTTTTATTTATTCAGAAAGCTAGCGGGACAAGGCAAAAGTCAAACATCAGAGCTTCAAGGCAGAGGATCTTCATTCTCCTCTTGTTCTCTCTAGGGTATGTTTTTCTATTTTTTTTGTAATGATGTGTGTTGTCATGTGCGACTAAACCTCTTTGATTAGGGTTCCACGATAAACCCCTTCTTATTTGTTGGATTCAATTAATAAAGTTTTTATTCAGTTTATGATTCAAGTGTTTGATTTAATTTGTATATATCCGTTTATATACCATATCTTAGATGAACCATACTAGAATTGACGACCCTAATTTCATCTGAACCAGATAATATTAAATTGTTTATTTTCTAAATTAAATTTTTTTATTCAAATCTAAGTATGAATTTAGAATTATGACTTATTTTAAGGGAACGCCACAATTGTAACTGGCTGAATTGCGGGGCAATATTAAAATAAAGCTTCCACTTATTCATCATGGGGTCATTCTGCTTTTAGCTTCTGTGAGAGTAGGATTGTCTTATATAATCCATCTTTCCCAAACATTTCAACTCAAATCTTGATGCTTGATTATCCTTGCTGGAACTCTATTACCAAAGAATGTATCCTTTAAATGTGTTCATGTATTTGCATTACGTTCAAAATTCTTATTTGTAACCATGACATGCCTACAAGAGCATGTGCATATGTTTGTTTTAGTTATTTCTCACCTTAACAAAACTTGATTACTCGCTTTCTTTTTTTTTTTTTTTTTTTGCATTTGTGAGAGTGTGGTTATGTAAGGTTGTCATTTGGGGATCCATGCTTTGATAAGTCATACCGAACGAGAATTCATTTGATGTGTTTTATCGATTTTTAAACTATGTATTTTG
Source organism: Medicago lupulina (assembly GCA_958299785.1). NCBI lineage: Eukaryota > Viridiplantae > Streptophyta > Magnoliopsida > Fabales > Fabaceae > Medicago > Medicago lupulina. Next base: position 52,033,498 of record OY283145.1, read on the forward strand.
ATAGTACTAGAACATGCATATTTTGTAAAACGAATTTATGGAAGTGACTCCATACTATTATTCAATGTTTCAAGAACTTTGAGTTATTATTTAGTTTTTGGGAATAAGTTGTAATTATAAATTAGAGACTATTTATTTAATTACTTTGTGAATGTGTAGATGTGAAGCTCATCTCTTTTCATGGAAATGTTTCAAAACGCTAAGTATTTCAAATCGAAAGTACCTTAGAATATATTCCACTTCAGGGTTTAGAGTGTCACGGTGACTATCAAATGTTTCATCGTAGTGAACAAATATGGAATGCTTGTATCAATCATTCAAAACACTCTTAGCAATTGTGTGGGTTAGGCCGACGCACTAATAACATCAACATCAATGTTAGAGGTTTAAGCTCAAATTCAAAACTAATTAGTTGCATTATATAATAGTCAGGGGCGGAGCCACCCCCAGCTAGCTTGGGCTAGTGCCCAGGCTCAGCTCCAACTTTCCTTGTAGTAAGTCTAGCCATTACTAGAATTTTTAGTTTTTCCTGCGGATTTTTGGACAAATTCTGCAGAAACACATTTCCTGCAGATTTTGCCATAGATTTAGGTTCCCAGGTGAGGTAATACTAGGATTTTAGAATCCGCAGGAAAGATATATCCGCAAGAAATGTGAAATTATCTGCAGGAAATGTGAAATTATTCGCAGGAAGGAAGTAACGTTTTGCGATTTTTTGTCCAGGCTCTATAAAATTCCTGGCTCCGCCACTGATAATAGTAAATGTGTTTTAATTTCATTTTCCCGTAACGTATACAAATCAGGGTTATTTTAAATTCAAATTCAACACTAGTGTGGTTTGACTTGTAGAGTAACTTCTATTATGAGGTAAAGAATCTTTAGATATTACAGCACGCCTTGCCGTCAAGCCAAACATGCATCATTGCCAATCATGATGAGGTAATATTGACGAGTTTGACATCCAACAGATATCGTAGCTAAAAACTTTCTACTATAAAAAGATCCAATCGTATTCTATTTTTCACCTGAAACGACTAAAACTATGATTAAAACTCTCAAGTTTGTTTATGCTACGATTCTCTTTCTTTCCTTATTTCTTATCACAACAGATGTCGGTGGTTGTAAGCCACGTTTTCATCCATTTCAAATTTCCTTCTTTGCTTCGCAGTTCATACACAACTTTTTATCATGTTTTAGTAACATTATTTTACTATATTTCTTGATTGTAGCGTATTATGGATGTGAAACGGATGTTGATTGTCCAAGGTCTATGAACAAGAATTTTTATCTAAAGTGCATTGATAAAAAGTGTGAAATCTAAGTACAAGATCTGGAAGAATGCAAAATCTTTTCGTATAGGAGATTGAGTTATTGCGTTAGCAAAACAAATGTGTATATGTTATGTTCGAATATTACAAGAGTTGTCATTTATTTATTGTACAAAAACAATGATTTTATTTTTCTTTTCCTAAATTCATGAACCTTGTGTTTATGGTTTTATACTCTAATGTTATTGTAAGACATCAAAGAGTTCTATTTGACACTTAGGTTCTCCGTGTAAGCCCAAAATGATCGAATTTGTAGATGATCACCCTTTCTTATTTTTTGTAAGTGAAGAATTCAGTGGAACGATACTCTTTAGCGAACAAGTGATCAATCCTTTGATGGGTGATTGGATTATCTCGTCTTTGCCAGCAAAAAAAAACTGACAGCAGTTCATATTCCTTAACCTGGATCCATTTGGAAACAAATGATCCCTTGGTTAGGGACCTTTTAGTTAGGTGATTAATTATTTAAAGATGTGTTACAAGGTAATACCATTTCTGCAACTTTGACTTGGGTCGTTGCGTTCGCTAGGGTTTATGTTGAGTTTTGACTTATAATTTTATGTTTGAGTTTCAGCAAAATTGTGGCACGGTTTGGGAAATACTGACATGATTTTGAATCAACAACTTGGAGGTTTGTTAGGGAAAAAAATCGGGGCACGAGAGGATAAAATCGTGGCACAATTTTGGATAATGTTTAGTATTGTTGTGTATTAACGTGAAATCATGGCACGATTTAATAGGGTCTAAAACACTATTTAAGCACTCCTTAACACATTTTTTGAGTAAGCTTGGTGAATCTCATGGAAACCAAATGAGGGAAATTTTAGTGTATTTAGATATTATAGCTTGAGGGTGTATGTGAGGCTCAAAGCTTCAAGATGTTATCTTGGAGAACTAAAATAGGAGGCTTTTGGGAAAGGGTTGGCGCATTTTAGTGAGATATCCATGGGGTTGGAAAACACATGAGTGAAGAGTATTATCAAACAGCAGGCGTGAGTGAAATCATTTATTCTCTTGTTCATGGGAAGAGATTGGGAAAATGGGTAGAAATTAGGTTTGTTCTTTGTGAGTTTGTTGAAGCTAATTTATTGTAACCCTTTTGTATCTCTTTGTAAAGAACTCATTGATAGTTAAGTGGGGAGATCTCTCTCCCCCACAGTAGGTCATTGTTGGACAGAACAGGGTAAACATTTTTTGGTGTGTTTGTTTCTCTACTCTATTTATCTTGTTTATTCATTAGTTCAATTGTGGTTTTGATTTACACTAGGTTGCTAGATTAGATCTAGATCTGGTGTTGCTTCTAGTTATTTCGGTTATTTGTTGCCATCACGAATCTAAATATTATTGGTGTGAGATTTATAGTGTCTGAATTCACAACAGATTGGTTTTTTCGGCCACCATTTTCAGCTACTTTCACCGCCTTTCTCTAGCTTTGGGATCTGATATTTGTGTTGAGATACAACCGTGTTGATGCTTCACGCATTACAAAGGTTGATCACATCATCGTGCTCCTTCGAAACACATATCTAGGCTCACAGTTTCTGCTACTGTTTGTTGACAATTTAGGGCTTGGTCACGATGACCATGGCTCCTCCTATCTGCAATTGGAAATGTGTTCTGACAACTAATAATTCAAGTTATGGCCACCAACACTAGGTGAAACAACGTTCTTTTGCGACATAAGTTTTGAATCAGGATGATGTATTTGTTTGCAACTTTGAAAACCTTACATTAAGGGTGATTCTGTTTGTGTCAAACTAACTCCGAAAATTTATAATCATCGAGTTGAGGTTTGTAAAAACAATACGAGGAAAGGAGACAAGCCTCTAACATTCCAGAACCTTACAATGAAGCTTCAGAAAATCAGGAAGGAATTTGGCCAATGGCACTTAAATATCTCTGTGTTGGGGTTTCTTTGAGTTCCAGTATGCCGCTAAAGATGAAAAGTTGAAGACTTGGTATGTTGGAACATACAACCTCATACCTATTTTTCTTAGGCTCTCTAAATGGGAACCTGGCTTTAATCCTTACATGTAAAAACAATCGCACGTTAGGTATGGTGTCGGTACACCTTTATTGATTGCTAAAGCGACAAAGAAAAGAGATTTCGGTACATGCTGTAACACCCCGTTTTCCCAACATAAAAATTTCTTTAAAAAGATAATCATGCATCAGAGTAAACACATAAACAGGGCATCACATCTCTAAAAACATCTCATGTTAATGAATAAATAAACATTAAATCTTCATAAAATATTAATCATCATCGCAGCGGAAAATCATAAGGAAAAGCATCTCAAAAGTCTTTGGCACGCAGGCCTCATCAACGTCTCATTAACAAAATCTTCAAAATAAACGTAAGCATGTAAAATAACTTAATACGCAAGGAACAGAGAAAAATAAAGAAGATCCCCTATCCCGTTACGTATCAGAGCACCTAGACTCGACTGCAGAAATCCTCACACGTCTGCACCTAATCTTGGTTACCTGCACTTGCCCACAAGGCGGCAATTCCAGCAGAAGGGGTGAGATTCACAAATAATTATATTAAACATGTAATCAAATAATCACAATTCAACAACCAAACATAATTCAACATATCGCAGATAGACATCTAGCATTTAGAACATCAACATAAACAACACATCATTTAGCATCGTCACAATCAACATCATAAACATCTTAGTAAATATCTTAGACGACTCGACTCGACATCATCACTTGACTATGCAACCCTACGTCTTATATGCATGTGGTACCAATCCAGGGCATGAGCCCTCGTCGCTATGAGCATAAATATACTCCAAGGCATAAGCCTTCGTCGCTGGTGAGCAAAGCTCCAGGGCATAAGCCCTCGTCGCTGGTGAGTAAAAACTCCAGGGCATAAGCCCTCATCATAGAATGAGTATGCATGAGACTCAACACTTTTAACTTAAACAAGTTAACATCTTAAACGTCGCAAAACATCTTAATCATCAAGGACTGACACATGCAGCAACTATACATACGTAGACAGCAACATGGCAGCAAGTACTTCATAAGGTATAACATTAATATGGCAAACATCGCATGTAATTCAAGCATTCATCACTTATTCAATTCATATATCACATATAGGCTTCATGTAATCATCACAAGCAGTCTCAAACAACATGTATCATCATCACAGATTACATTAAACATCATTAAAAGTCTCATAAGCTACCCAAAGGTCATCTCCCAAGGTCATATGCGACTACAGGTCGCAAACAGAACAGGTTGGAAAATCTGTCATAACTCGCTATGGCGAGTGGGAATGCTCGCCTCGCGAGTAACTAAGGTCCTGCTCGCTATGGCGAGTTGGAGTGCTCGCCTCGCGAGTTCTAGGGTAATGCTCGCTATGGCGAGTTGGGTTGCTCGCCTCGCGGGCGATCTAGGTCTACTCGCCGCGGCGAGTTGCATAGCTCGCCTAGGCGAGCGATGAACAGACTGCTACGGGTTCTGCGAAAATTCAATCAAAGGATCTCAAATTCATCATCTTAAACGTCTAAACTCTCAGAAACATCAATGTTATGATTAATCTACGTTCTGTACTCAGTCTAAACGTCTGTTCTACAGCTTTATGGCTTAATTCATGATTTATCTCCACTTTTAACCTAATTCCAATTCTCTCAAAACTCAATCCTATGTTGTTAATCGAGAGTAGATGAACTACAGATCAATATAATTAAGTGTTAGGCTCACCCTTACCTGGTAATTGCAGAAGAAATCGCAGACCTAGCTCTCTTCTCACTTCACGTCCGTTTGCACCTTTTTCCAAAACTCTGACAACGCGTTTTTGACTTCTAACCCTAGTTTCCCTTTATATACTCCCAACAAATCTTATCTTATTTACTCTTTCTCCCACATAACACTCTAAAATCTAAAACTAACCCACAACTAAATATTTTATTTTATTTTCAAATCTTATTTTATTAAACAATAAAATAAGTCACCACGTCGCATAAAATCATATTAAATCTTCATTCAACATCGCATAATATATTAATAAATATATATCAACTTCTCAATAAATCAAATAACTAAATAATTAAAAAATGGGCGTTACACATGCTGAGGTAATATCCTCTACGCAAGCCCCTCATACCAAACAACCTCTCCAATGAAACTACCTACTCCACCCTCTTCCTCATATCTTTCACCATCTCGTGAATACACTTAATCTGAACACACACCTTCACCATATCATTCTTCAGCCCAAAACCTTGACATTCTGGTATCTTTTGATATCTCACCTATCCCATCTACAAACCCTCTAACATCAGACATTGCTATACCTATATCAGTTATACAGTCATTTGAGACTATCCAAGTGTCTGATGATGATACCAAAGTACAAGATGCTATGTCAGATTCTCATTTTGACACAATAGTCTTGTATTTCTCGTAAGCCTCAATGTCTCATGCTTCTCCACACAGACAAACAACCTATAACCTCGACCCTCTTCCCTATTTCTAATCTCACCCTAAAATTGAGGAAATATTATAGTTATTTATTGCAGAGTTCATGAACTGTTCGCTAAAAGACTCACAACTTTCAACATTCTACGTTGCTAAGTGGGATGATTTGAGAGCTCAAGTGGATTCTGCGTTGGAAATTCTAAAGGCAGTAGGATCAGAATCTGTGGAATTCAACATAGAGCAAATCTATGATTGGTTTGTTGATGTAATTCACCAAATGGATATGGTGGAGCATAGACGCAATCCTGCTAGGAAGCTGGAAGCTCCTAGGATTGCTATTGTTGCCGATGATCTTGGTGAAACATCTCTGCTTCCTCATCTGCCTCAAACTATTTTCACAAGATCTGACTTGCAACCAGAGTATATGTTTGTCAAAAAAAGTTTACTGGAAGATCCTGATCTAGAGGTATTTAAGACTGAAATTTGAGAAGAACTTGCAGCTCGGAGGAAGAAGCAAGAAGAACTTAAAGTTCAGATTGGGAACATAATTGCTAGACAAGAGTTAATGGAAGCAAAACAAGATGAGATGAGTTATGACATGAAGGCAAGGGTGAAATTAGATTGTCACTAAACTACTCATTTTATACATCAGTTAAAAATCCTATAAATCATTGGTTGTTTTTTTTACTCAATGATTTAATCAACCATAAAAATTTATCATACAACATGTTCTACTTGTGCATAACATGTTCTTACTTCAATGGTGCATTTTTTCAACAAATACTTTTACCATAGTAAAAAAAAATTTGTCCCTATACTATCACAAAAGGGTAAAAAAAGTAATGAATAGACAGTTACAAAATAATTAATTGTTATGATTAGCAAAATTTGTTAAGTGACAACCTTATTAAATGTGATAAATAGACAAACACAACACATTGATGTACTTAAGAGATGTTTAATTGTAATAATAGTTTTGTGAAGGGTTTTTAACTCTTCAAAAGTGCAAAAACTCAGTTTTTTTTTTTTTCGAGTATGAAATACACTATAAAAGATCCAATCATACTCTATATTTCACATGAAAAGCCGAAAAGTTATGACTGAAACTCTCAAGTTTGTTTATGCTATGATTTTTTTTCTTTCCTTATTTCTTATCACATCAGAAGTTGGTGGTTGTAAGCCATATTTTCATCCATTTCGAATTTCCTTCTTTACTTCGTAGTTCATACACAACTTTTTTATCATGTTTTAGTAACATCATTTTATTATATTTCTTCATTGTAGGGTATTTGGGATGTGAAACGGATGGCGATTGTCCACCGTCTCTGGACAAGATTTTTTATCTGAAGTGCATTGATAAAAAATGCGAATGGGCTGTCATTGATTCTCTAAGTACAAGATCCGGAAGAATGCAAAAACTTTCCATATAAGAGAATGAGTTTTTGTGTTAGCAAAACAAATGTGCATTATATGTTATGTTCGAATATTACAAGAGTTGTCATTTATTTATTGTACTAGAACAATAGTTTTATTTTTCTTTTCCTAAATTCACGAACCTTGCTTTTTTTTATTTTATACTCTAATATTATTGTAAGACAACAAAGAGTTCTATTTGACACTCAAGTTCTCTGTGGAAGCCTAAAACGATCAACTTTGTAGATGATCACCCTTTCTTTCTTGTTTTTAAGAGAAGATTTCAGTGGAACAATACTCTTTAGCAGGCAGGTGATCAATCCTCTTGATGGGTGATTGGATGCTTACGTCTTTGCCAGCCAAGAACTGATTGCAGTTTATCTTCCTTAACCTGGATCCACTTGGAAACAAATGATCCCTTGGTTAGGGACCTTTTAGTTAGGTGATATATTATTTAAACTTGGGTGTTTGCATCCGTTATGGTTTGTGTTGAGTTTTGACTCGAAAGTTGATGATTGTCTTTCAGCAAAATCATGACACGATTTGGGAAAATCGTTTTACGATTTTGAATCAACAATTTAGAGGTTTGTCCAAGAAAAAATCATGGCACGTGAGAATAAAATCGTGACTTGCATGTGATTGATTAATAAATGAAATGCATGGTACAAAAAGCAAGTTAATAATAATATAGCAAAGGTAGTTAAGGCAAGAATAATGGTTTGTAATTGGTATTTAATGAAATTTATTTTTATAGGGTTCGTTGTAGACTCCTTAATTTTTAGTTTTATTAATTTTTCTTTCTTATTTTTTCTTTGAGGTTTTGGCCTAGTCCTTTTTTTTGTATTGACTCTAAAAATAAGTGTTTAAAGTTACTCTAAATCTTAGTCTTTAATTTCAATATTAAATCAATGGTTGTAATCAATTGCTACCAATCCCTATCATAAGCCTTTTTCTACTCCTTCGTGTACACATCCCATGATGATCTAAAATGAATGGCTACCTCATTGTCGCTTGCCTTCACCAATATTGTCTCAGAAAAAAAATAAAAATTAATCGGATTGAAGAATATTATGTCAATTGCATCATGTTTGTTTTTATATTCATGGAGATAATCCAAAACCTAATAGAATTGTAATATTTTAATATACCAGAACGTTGTTGAATGAAATCATGAATCATAAATGTGTCACTGAATTACATGATTCCTTTAATTAGCCAATTCCTAGAAGTTGAAGGCGTATAAGCAGTTTTGTATGTGTTAATTGGAAGTTATCAATTTGTTCGTCCATGGCAAGAGTGGGCTAGGTTGGTGAAAAGGCAAATAACCAATTCAATAAAGAAAAAATTATGCTCTCTACCCTACACATTTTGCTCGCATCCTGCGGCCGTTCCAATTTTACCCTTGTGCAAGTTAAGTCACGCAGTGTGCCTTAACTTGCGCAAGTTGTATTTTGTACGTGACTTAAGTGGCGCGACGTGAGTTAACTTATTCAGATATTTAAATAGCATTGACCACTGTAATTTTTTCGAACAATGAACAAAGCACTAATGAAATCTCTACCAAACAAAAATATGTGCAATGATGAAAGAAAAAAATTGTCATAAAATCCAGTTTATAATTTTTTTTTCACCATTAATAAACCAAAATCAGTTTATAAAAAAACTCCAATTTTCCCTAAAAAAAGAAGTTCAATTTATAATTGACATATTGTTCATAAAATATAAAATATATTTTCTAAGAAAAACAAGGGTGTTGTGTTTATTTGAGTTCTTTTACTTTTCATGTTTATAATTGTCTATTTGAAACATAAAAATGGGTGTAAATTAGTGAAGGTCGCTGCACCTTAATAATATTTGTAAAAAAAGAGTGAAAATAATCAAGTGGGTGTAGGTTGCTAACTTACACCTTAATAATTTTAGATGAATGTAGCTTGTTAACTTACACCTTAGTGTTTTTAGATGGGTGTAAGTTAGCTATATATATATATATATATATATAGGTGCTTAGCAGAGGATTGGTTTGGCTGTTCCTTCTAAGGAGTGCAAATTTTGTTGGGATGTTTTACAATTCCTTTGATGTCATTTCACTCTTGATTAAGCAAAAAATAATAAAAAAGAGTTTTATTCATAGTCTTATTCTCTCTTAATTTTGGAGGCAACATTATGTCCTTTCCAATTCATAATACATTTCATAACTTATTTCAAGCCCATTACCTGTAAGAATAACTTTAACTCGTTGAACTAGAGTTTTTATCTTACATCAAAGCCAAAAAAAAAAAAATATAGCATATTGTTACTTTATAGTCTTATTTTCTCTTAATTTTGGAGGTAACATTATGTCATTTCTAATTGATACATGTCATAACTTATTTCCAGCCCCATTACCTATAAGAATAACTTTAATAGTTTTTATCTTACATCAAGGCCAATTTTTTTATGGCATATTGTTACAATTATCATCTTTAATCACTTCAAGTTATATGTTTCTTACATTTTAATTAGATTTAATAGTCTAACATGTCTTTTTGGGATTCACTGCTGGTGTTAATATATTCCATTTTCATGTCTTCAAAAAAAAATTGTTGGAATATCTTACTCCCTCCGTCCCAAATTGTATGACGTTTTGGACATTTCACATATATTAAGAAAATGCAATTAATACTGTATGAAAAAGAGATATTATGAGTTGTTTTACAAAATTGTCCTTAATAAATAATATGGGAAATATAAATACTCCCTCCGTCCCTTAATATAACCCCCCTTTTGTTTTTTTTTTTGTCCCTAAATATAACCCCTTTTCAAATTACAACACACATTAATTATTTTTTTCCATAGATACCCTTATTTAATACTATTACTAATTCTAAAAGTACAATAAATTGACTTTTCACTTTATCTCTTTAATGAGGTTAATTTTGTAAAATTGTACTATAAAACAGACACATTAACTACACCAACAACATTTCTTAAGAAATGTGAAAAAAGCAATAGGGGGTTATATTAAGGGACGGAGGGAGTAAAAGAATTGAAAGAAGAGAGAATAATAAATAGTTAAGGTTATAATAGGAAAAACAACATTAATGTTGCATTGGTAATGTAAAGCGACATATAATTTGAGACAAATTTTTTTCTCTAAAACGACATACAATTTGGGACGGAGGGAGTATTATATAATTATATTCCAATATCATTATGTGGGCAAATATCGTAATAATAATTGTATTAGCTATTTATCAATTGTGAGCCTTAATTGATTAGTGATCAAATTAAGTAATAAGGCTATTAGGTTTCTTATTGGATAATTAATTATATATTTAATTAATTGATATGGACTCAATGAGTGAATGTCCGGATGGCCCGTTAACGAAATAATGGAAAACCTTAATGGTCATCCAATATAAAAGAGGTTATGGTCTCCAATATATCGTATACGGCAAAACTCTCTCTTCTCCCTATCTGAGGAGAACTTGAGACATAAAGGTACCGATTGAGGAAGAACCAAATCAGCCGCCGCTAACTCTATTGTGTGTTTCAGATCATCCACTCTCTTTTGTTATCGTTGTTGATGAGAGGGTTGTCATGAAAGTTTTATCCAGGTATTCCTAATACCCTAATTCTTAATATCCTTGATAAATCAATCATGTCGTAGATCCAATCATAATCATGTTCAATGTTTTGTTTGCTTCCATTGATAACATTATTGTTACTTACCACAATAATTGTAAATATTTTAATTAATTGTGTATAATGTTGTTTCAATACAACACCTTGATTTCTAACAACGAGAATGTATTATCTATAATCGTTCTTTACTTAAAATCGTAGTAAAAAAAATTCTTTTAAAAAGTCTTTTCCAAAAAATGCGATTCGACTCATTGGTACATTTTATAAAATGATTTCATAGCACTAATTTACTCATAACTCAAATGCTTGACATTAAAAATATTTCAAGTACAACTATCTAAGTTTAAATATATTTCCCCAACAAAGATACACAGTTCTCAAAAGAAAGAGGAAAAAATAAATATTTCATTATTGGGTGTCCAACGTGATATCTATGTATCGTACAATTCTATTTCATTATTTAATTAATTTTTTTTGAAGGAATATTTCATTATTTAATTAATTAGATATATCTCTTATGATCATATTAATATTTGCCAAAAAAAAAAGTCATATTAATATTAATGAATGTATATTTTTATATGTTATTTGAATACGGTGTCAAATTTTAGTCATTCAAATAACACTATTCATAACAATAACATTCTTTCAATAAGTATATTTCATAAAATCACATGTAAGAAACATGTATTAAGTACATCAACACTCTTAAACACATAACAACTTGGCACACAAACATGCATACAAACACATAAATGATCACTCATGTGCTCATTGGCGTCAGGCTCCTTAAACCACATAAATGACTTATGTCAATGATGAACTTTATAGTTAGCTTTACCTAACCATATGGTTCTTCCAACTAAGTCTAAAAAGAAAAGTTCGATTTCACCACCTTTCTTGCTTGAAAACTGATAAAATTTGACTGAGACATAGAAAAATAAAAAATTTCCAAAACTTTTCTAGACATTGTTTAACACTTCAAAATGCTTGCTTTCCTCAAAACTTTCAACTTGGAACAAAATTAAATTTGTACTGACATGCATTTTCCAAAACAACACTTGCTTGAAACTTTACGCAAATTAGTACTTAAAAAAATCAACAAGAACAATTTTCTATTGACATTTTGATAGAGCCTCCTTTGTATTTACACCGTTTACAATGAATTTCTGTCCAGACAATGATTAAAAATTCTCAGACAAATTTTATCATACAAAAATATAACATTTTCAAAATAGTATTTTGAGTCGAACTTTTTGAATATTTAATCTTTGACTATGAACCATATTTCTATTTCACCGTTTTAAATACACAGGTCAATCTAACTACAACCTAAAGCAAAAATTAATTTCTTTGTGTGCACAAAAACATATTGGAGAGGCTCAGCCAGACACAAACCCTAGCCGTACCAAATCTTTTTCCAAAAAATTCTTAGTTGGATCAATAGGTTGGTTCAATACAAGCTAGTCCATGTAAAGAAAATAATTATCTGAAACTTATTAAAAAACCTAAAATATTTTGAACAATATAAAGAGGGTTCGGCCAACATAGAGGAAAAAAGCGAGATAAATTTGCTACCTCCATATTTCAATGTATTCTTGAGGACAATCTACCATAAATTTTTCTCAACTCACAAACATTAAAGATAATAATTATAAAATTTCTAGTTTCCTAAAAAAAAGTTATAAAATTTCTAATCTACATTATTGACTCTATCAATGTGTCGCTAATAGTGCTATGATATAACTATCAGTCAAGTCGAATTCCTCTCACGTAACATCTCTAACATATTGTTACAAATGAAATATACATCTCCTGTATAAATTTTCATAGCAATCAGAGCCCACTGAAAACATATAAGTGCAGTCATTCATCCGATTAACTTCACACCATGTTTGTCTACAACAAAGCATAATCATTAGGAAGAATACTCCTAGATATACAATTCAACTAAGCAGCATACACGTTCTATAACCTAAATCAATAGTCACTACAAAAAAAAAAAGTTAGCAATTAAAGCACACAAAATCTTGAATTAGTTTCTTCTTACAAAAAAATCTTGAATTAGTTAAAAAAAAGTTACAAGATCTCCTCAAATAGACATATTACAAAAACGATGTAGAACATTTCATATGCCCGCATTCACTTTTATTTCCCCTTTTCACTTCCGTTTTCATATGCTCGTGTTTTCAAGTTTTCTTTGTCCTCGAAAACATTATCTTCAAGAACACTAAATCACTTACAAGTTCCCCCTTCACCATTCATTTTCACAGTTTAATAAAAAAAAATTGGTGGAAAAAAAAAAAAAACACTCTTCTTTGTATAAATATGGTGAATGGTGCACGAGGTGTCGTATTGTTGTCAAGAATTTGTGTCTAAATAGCATAGTTGTACTAACATTAGCCGTTTAAAAAAACTACACTAAGATTAAATGGAGAAAAATTGAATAACTACTTGTCAACGTATAATTGAGTTATTAAACACCTTTTGATTATGGTTCAAGGATGAACCTCAATTTATTTGTTGGAATTTATTTCTACAAGTTTTTTATTCAGTTAATCTGAGATCTAATTAATTTTCATATGTATTGCACAACATAATGCATTCATGCCCTAGGGATTGTGACATACCTAGTTAGTGTGATTGATCTTAGATTAGGTGCAAACTGGGATCTGGCTTACATCAAAATCGTTATATATGAGCTTTATTCTTCTTTCTCTATCAGTCAATTAGGGTTATTCTTATTTCTTTAATCAATTAGGGTTGATTAGGTCATGTGGTGAAGTAATATGTTTCATATGTAAAAGTGGTTCATTTAGATGACAATTTAGGAATTACAACGATGCTACGTTTCAGTTACCTATGAGTGTAAGTCCTCATCTTAATAGCTATAAGTTTGTGTAGGAAACTCTAAAGGACTGATAATCCAGTACCAAGTATTGAACGATGATCTTTAGAGTGATTGAGGAGCAACATGACATTTGGAGGGAGGCTAGATCCCATTAAACTAACCACTTAAATAAGAAACCCTGTTTCATAATTGTATTTACATTAATCCCAGCAAAGAGATAGAGGGGATTTGAAGAATCCTAAACGTCGATAAAACTCTAAATCAAACCCTTATTATTTTATGAAATTCATCCAACTACTTTGCTCAATCAAAACAAACTTGCAAACTCTCTCAGTTTATTGTTTTTACTATGTTTAGCTAATTGTCTGTTGAAACGACAATCCTTGTGGAGACAACTTTACTTATTACTTTATTACTTAAAAATGGTTTGGTGCAGTTTCTAAATTTATTCATCAACACTTATGACATTGCACCAAAGTATGGATTATCTATAGCGAACATGCAACACTTGAATTCTTGAGAGAATCATGGATATTATAAAAATGGTCCATAAACCAAACTATCAAATGATAGTCAAGACCAAATTTCACTTATTACGAGCATTAGGATCAACTTAGTGGCTTACTAAAAAGATGGGAAAGCTTCTTCGCTAAGATCCAGCATCAGATATAAGTTGCTTTTGTTTAAAATGTAATTATGCTCATGAATTAATTCATCCCTCATTTAAAAACTCCAAAATTTAGTGAAGGAGATTCTTATGATGTTATGGACATTCTAGCAAAACTAGAGAACACAATTTGACTCATGAGTATACACTTACTCAAAGCAAAATGTTAATTGTGCACGTTTTGGTAGAAATATCAAAATAAATTGAGGCATAGTCGAAATGCTATGAAACTTTAAAGATCACCTCTATGTAATTTTATAGAGGTGTCTGCAGAAAAAACAACTCAAAATTTGATTTCTAGATTGTGATTTCCGTAGTTTTGTTTTTTGAATTTTTGGTGCTTTAAAAGTTCATATTTAATTCGTCCCTTGTCAGAAATTTCTAATTTCATAAGAAAAGTCATATTTTAACGTCCTAAGCATGCTCGAAAAAATAAAGAAAACATTCCATCTCTATCACTTTTCTAGACTTTATGTCTTAAGGGAAACATAACAGATAAAAAATAGGTAGAATCTCAAATTACAAGGGCAGCATATGTGTTTAATTTATTATTACATGGTAATTTTTCAGACTTCCCATATATTGTTGGGTCTATTTGAATAATTAATCCTTTTATATATGGTTTTTCAAGCATCGACATGGCTTTTTTTTTGTACTCCTAAGTGTGCTTATAATAAGGACAAAACTCAAGTGCATTTTCTTATGTGTTTTTCGTATGGTTCTTAATTCAAAATACATATTTTTAGGATATGACAAACTTTGAGAAATATTATCGATTTAAGAAAATCATAGAGGATTTAGTTAAGAATCATAGGAAAATTACCTAAGGAAATGCACATATGTTTTTTTTATAGATAAGTGTCATTTACATATCTATTTTTATGTAGTTTTTTAACCTTCAATAATTTTTTAATAAAAAATAGGTCATAACATACACATTCATTTTTTTAATCAAAGAAAAATGTGTGTATTTTTTATAAACTCGTTTGATACATTGATCTACTTACAGAATAGCTCGATAATGTATATGAATCATTTTAAAAAGCAATTTGCATTTACATTCAATACCAAATTATTTCTTAAATCAATATGAATTATATAAGTGATGTGAATGATATGGTAGAATAAATCATGAAATTACAAAATTAAATACACGTTCCTTTTTACTCAATGATTTAATAAACCACAAAAATTGATCACACAATATGTTCTACTTGTGCATAACATATTCTCACTCAATGGAGCATTGTTCCAACAAATATCTTTACCATTGTCCAAAAAGAAATTTGTCCCTTTATTATCATGAAAGGTTCAAAAATTAATAAATAAATTGTTACGAAATATTTTTATAATTAGCATGTTTCTTATGTGTCCTTTGTAAGTGCAAAAAATAATTAATTTTTTTTAGGAGAGTAAGGACTTTATAAACTATATAAAGATCAAATCATATTATACTTTTCACCTGAAAAGAAGAAAACTATGGTTGAAATTCTCAAGTTTGTTTTTTCTCTGATTCAATTTATTTCCTTATTTCTTATCGCAACAAAAGTTGGTGGTTGTAAGTCATGTTTTCATCCATTTCAAATTTCCTTCTTTGCTTTGTAGTTCATACACAACTTTCTTTTATTATCTTTTAGTAACATTAGTTTATTATATTTATTCATTACAGCGCATTTTGGATGTGAAACGGATGCGGATTGTCCGCGGTCTACAGACAAGAATTTTTTTTTGAAATGCATTAATAATAAATGTGAATGGGCTGCAAAGCGTCATTGATTCTCAGAGTACCAAATAAAGAACAATGCTTGTACCTAAAAAAAATGCAAAAACTCCCTATAGAGAATGAGTTATTATGTTATGGAAACAAATGTGCATTATATGTTATGTTTAAATATTACAAGGGGTGTCATTTTTTGATTGTACTAGAACAATGATTTTTTTTTTGAACTCATGAACCTTGCATTTATGGTTTTTATAAGAATTTTGAAACAAAAGTACTCTCCAGTCCTTTTTATTAGAAACAAAAGTGAGAATTTTTTTAATCTTTTTATTTAAAAGCAATTTGTGACACAACTACTAAGAGCTTGTGGAATAATCCAAGTCCACAAGTAAAGTAGAGGATCACGATCCAAAAATAGTATATATATATATATATATATATATATATATATATATATATATAAAAGAATATAAATATTCAACATAACATAGCATATCAAAAGACATGACATTTAATTTAACGAATAAGAGAAACATACAATTAGTCTAAAATGCAAGACACATGTAAATGATCCTAGTATTTACCACTTTGCAGAGTGTCGTGGATTCACCTCCACTAAAAATTCATGATCTCAATAAATTGTTAAGAAACCATGTAGTCTCCATTTTGACAAGTCTATACCTCTCATGGCAGACGAACAACCAAGAGTTAATGAAAATCTAAAACATTAAGGTGAAACTCACACATAAGGCATCCACACCTTGTTGTATTCTCGTTGACTCGCGGCTCTTTCTACAATGTCTTCAATTTCTTAGAAATTGGCGGCATAACTACTAAGAGCCTAGGTCATAATCCAAGACCACAAATAAAGTAAAGGATCATGAACCAAAAATAACATATATAAAAGAAAATAGATATACAACATAACATATAAAAGCGTAAAACATGACATTTAAGTCAACGAATAAGAGAAATGTAAAATTAGTCTAAAATACAAGACTCGTGTAAATGATCCTAGTATTTTCCATTTCATATAGTGTCGCGAATAACCCCCACTAAAAACTCATGATCTCCATAATGATAGATCTTAGGTAATCTCTCACAACACTCAAGCAATCATGTAGTTGTTGGTTTTTTAAAATTTTTAAGCCTATTAGCGGAATAAATCCTGATGAACAAATCTTGATTAAATCATAAATTAAATTCCCCAAACCTTCGGACCCCTAAACCACCTTTATTCATAGATAAACAAGCTGAATCCCATTTTAACTAAGCAATTTTTTTAGAGGCCTCACAACCCCAAAAAAAAAAGATTCAATGGAAGAAATTATACTTGTAGGAGCCTTGAAAAAAGAAAGAAAGTAAACCGGAAGAGAGGACATGACAGACTTTAGAATAACTAAACGGCCACCAAAAGATAAAAAGACAATTGAGAAGTAATTCGATCAACCACATGTTTCCAATAACTATCTGACCTTGTACGGAACTCTAGAGGATTGACGACCATATACCTCATATTGTATGTATGACCTTTAGGGTAATTGAGGAGAAACATGACATCTGCAAGGACGTTAAATCTCACTAAAATAACCACTTAAATAAGAAACTTCATTTAATAGCCGGTAATTGTATTTGCATTAATTCTAAGAAAGAGGTAGGGGGATTCAAGGAATCCTAATCGTCTAATTTCTTTGAACAATCAAATCAATTGCAAACACCCCCCCCCCCCCCCCCCCCCCCCTATATTTACTGCTTTTAATATATTTAGCTAATTGCCTCATCGAAATGACGATCCTTGTAGAGAAGATTTTACTTACTACTTTATTACTTGAAAACGGTTTGGTGCACTTGCCAAATTTAGCCATCAACACTTATGACAGTGATTTTAGTACAGGCAGAGGGAAGAACATGCAATAGTTGAATGCTTGGGAGAACCATGGATATTATAAAAATGGTCCAGAAACCCAACTATCAAATGATGATAGTCAAAACCAAATTTCACTTATTATGAGCATTAGGTTCAACTGAGTGCCTTACTCAAAAGATGGGAAAGCTTTTATGCTAAGATCCAGCATCAGATATGAGTTGTCTTTGTTTAAAATATAATTATGGCCACGAATTAATTCATCACTCGTTTAAAAACTCCAATATTTATTTCAAGATGTTCTTATGATCTTATGAACATGCTAGCAAAATTAAGGAACGAGATTTGACTTATGGGTATATGCTTACTCAAAGCAAAATGTTAATTTTGCACGTTTTAGTTAAAAAAATCAAAATAAATTGAGGTGTAGTCAAAATGTTACGATACTTTAAAGATCCTCTCTATCTATTTTTATAGAGGTGGTATCAACAAAAAAAAACCAACTCAAATTTTGATTTCTAGATTGTGATTTCCATTGTTTTGTTTTTTGAATTTTTTTACGCTTCAAAAAATTATAATTAATTCGCCTCTTATCAGAAAATTTTAATTTTATGTGGAAAGCCGTATTTTGAAGTCCTAAACATGATTGTGAAAAATCATGAAAATATTTGTCATGTTTTTGGACTTTATGTCCTTAGGAAAAATAAGAGATCAAAAATAGAAAGAATCTCAAATTACGGTGCAGAATCTGTGTTTTATTATTACATGTCCTTTTTCATAGTTCCCATGCATTGATGGGTCAATTTTTATAATCAACCCTTTTATATATGGGTTTTTCAAGCATCCAGATTATTTATTTTTTTACACCTAAGTATGCTTATAAATAAGAATAAAACTTATGTGCATTTTCTTAGATGTTTTATGTATGCTTCTTAATTCAAAATACATCTTTTTGGATATAACAAAGTTTAAAAACATTTATGGATTTGAGAAAATCATGGATTCAGTTAAGAAACATATAAAAATGCATCTATGTTTTTTCCTATAGATAAATGTCATTTGCATATCTATTTTTAGGTTGTTTTTGAACCTTCAATAACTTTTAGGCTAAAGTGCATTCCCCCCCCCCCCCCCCCCCCCCCCCTTTAAGTTTGAAAAAGTTGCGATTTTAGCCTTTTATGTATAAAAACTACAATTTTTGTTCCTAAGATTTAGCCCCTTTGCATCTTTGGTCATTTTAGTCAATTTTGACTTATTCAACGCCTATATGACATGCCACGTGTGTAATTAATTAATTAATTAATTTTAAAAAACCAAATAATCAATTTTTAAATTAAATAAATGAAAAAAAATTAAAAAATCAGAAGGAAAAAAAAATTAACTCTTGAAATCTCTCTTCTTCTACATTCATGGAGTCTATCAGCTCTTGAAATCTCCAAAACTCTCTCTTCTTCTTTTTCTTCTTCCAAACCTCCTACAAACTCCACCATAGATGTAAACATCACCGGAGAAACCAAAGAAACCTCCTCCTCTGTTTCCTTAAACCCATTTTCCTTTGCTTCCTCTGAAACCTCTAAAATGATAATGGAACACATCATGTCACAAACCATAAGTCTGTCCATCTACAACACAACATGCATAAAAGTTTTAACTTTTATTTTTCGGATATTATAATGTTGCAGGATACATTCTCAAGAACCAAAAGAATAATGGGTTGTGGTGGTTTAAGAATTTTTCATTGTGAAAAGGAGATTTGGAAATGGAAATAAAATTAGGGTCTTGAGTTGGTAAATCTGGAATGAAGTTAATGGGTTGTTGAAGTTACCAAAGGAAGAAGAAGTGAAAAGAATAGATCTGAAATGAATAGATTTTGGAGTTGAAATCAAGAGGAAGAAGAAGTCATTGGAAGGTGGTGTTGGTGGTTGGGGTTAGTAGAGAGAAAGAAGCAAGATTGAACCAACTAAACGCACAAAAATCTGCAAATTCCTCACATCCCTCACGTTCACTTTTTATTTTTATTTTTATTTTTCTGATTTTTTTTATTTTTCATTTATTTAATTTAAAAATTAATTATTTGGTTTTTTAAAATTAATTAATTACACACGTGGCATGCCACATAGGCGTTGAATAAGTCAAAATTGACTAAAAGGACCAAAGATGCAAAGGGGCTAAATCTTAGGAGACTAAAATTGTAGTTTTTATACATAAGAGACTAAAATCGCAACTTTTTCAAACTTAAGAGGAGAAAAGTGACTTTTAATAACAAATATGTTATATAAAATACATCCGTTCTTTTAGTCAAAGAAAATGTTTATATTTTTTTAAACTCTTAAAACTTTAATCTACTTAAAGCATAATTCGATAATGTATATGAATTATTTTAAAAACCCATTTGCATTTACATTCAATACCTGTTTCGGACCGACATAAAATCTAAGGTGAATGGCCCAATAAAGCCAAGGCTCATATTCCTCAAGAGAAAGCACTTTGATGGTGCACCCAAAGACATGTATGTATGCCGCACAGAAGTGCGCCACAATCAATCCTAGCCACTAGAGACATCTCTTACAACCTCTAGGATTCACGCCGCAAAATCCTGAGGTGGTTATCGGCCTCCTCGGCTATATAAGCATGACTCAACGTCACGCTCAAGGTATACTTGTATTCATCCAGTTTTCACAAACAATCCACCTTTTCACATACTGACTTCAGTGTTGGAGTGCTAACGTGTCTGCAAGCATCATTCTCCTTCGACGGCAAACTCTCCTCCAAATTGGAGCACCATGTTACCACCACGACAGCAGCTGTAGTTTTCGAAGAACCACTGCTACGTTTCTCTGATCTACACCAGACAGATCAATACCAAATAATTTTGTAAATCAATATGAATTATATAAGTGATGTAAAAGACAATGTAGGATAAATCATGCAATTATAAATTAAATACAAGTTCTTTTTTACTCAATGATTTAATCAACAACAAAAATTGATCACACAATATGTTATACTTGTGCATAACAGATTCTCACCTCAATGGTGCACTATTCCAACAAATACCTTTATCATTGTCCAAAAAGAAATTTGGACATTTATTATCATGAAAGGTTCAAAAATTAATAATTATATAGTTATAAAATATTGTTATAATTAGCAAGTTTCTTAAGTGTTCTCCTTATTAGCTATGCTAAATGGACAAACATGTTGGTGTACTTGAGAGATATTTAATTGTGTTAATAATTTTGTGAAGAGTTTCTAACTCTTGTAAGTGCAAAAAACTAATTAATTATTTAGGAGAGCATGAACTTTATAAACTATATAAAGATCAAATCATGTTCTACTTTTCACATAGTAAGACGAAAACTATGGTTGAAATTCACAAGTTTGTTTTTGCTATGATTCAATTTATTTCCGTATTTCTTGTCACAACAGAAGTTGGTCGTTGTAAGTCATGTTTCATCCATTTCAAATTTCCTTCTTTGCTTTGTAGTTCATACACAACTTTCTTTTATCATGTTTTAGTAACATTATTTTACTATATTTCTTCGTTACAGTGCGGTATGGATGTGAAACGGAAGCGGATTGTCCACGATATACACACAATAGTTTTTCTTTGAAATGCGTTAATAATAAGTGTGAATGGTCCGGAAAGCATCAATGATTCTCTAAGCACCAAATCAAGGAGAATGAAAAAACTCCCTATAGAGGAGAATGAGTTATTATGTTAGCAAAGCAAATATGCATTATATGTTATGTTCGAATATTACAATAGTTGTCATTTATTTAATTATATTGTTGAGAAAAACATGACTCGTGAGAATATAGATATAAAACATAACATGGCATAGCAAAAAACATGACTTTTAAGTTAACGAATAAGAGAAACGTACAATTAGTCTGAAATGCAAGACTCGTGTATTATCCTAGTATTTACCATTCCATAAAGTGTCATGGATAACCCCCATTAAAAATTTATGATTTCCATAATTATACATCTTAGGTAATCTCTCACAACGGTCGAGCAATCATGTAGCCCCCGTTCTAACATGTCCAAGGTAACCCCTCATGACCGTCGAGCTACCAAGACTCAATAAAATTTGAAAAAGTTAAGGTGGAACTCAGACATAGGACATCCACACCTCGATGTAGTCTAATCGACTCACACCTACTATGAAATGCATGAGTATATGATTCCTCATATATGATAATAAAACAACATACATATCAATCCAGCATATGTAACAACAACAGCTAAATGTTAAGTTGACAACGTTTTGGGTATCTAACAATGTATTTGAATATCGTACAATACTATTTAATTAATTAGATCTCTCATATTCATATTAATAGTAATGAATGTGTATTCCTTTTTACGTTGTTTGAATACGGTGTCAAACTTTAGTCGTTCAAATAACCCTACTCATAAAAATAAAAAAAATAGAGAACAGTACTCAAAACAATGACATACTTCCAATATTTGTATTTCATAAAATCATATCTAAGCAAAATCTATCAAATGCAACAATGTGATAAACACATAACAACTTGGCACACAAACATGCATACAAACACACATGCATTCCAATATGTGTAATATCGTTATAATGCTTCCTTACCTCAACAAGCTTTCCTAAAATAATCGCTCATGTGCTCATTGGAGCCTGGTTCCCTAAACCACACAAATAACATGTCAACAAACTTCCCAATTTGCACTCCCTTACCACATATGGTTCATCCAACTAAGTCTAAAAAGAAAGATTCATTTTCCTAAACTTTTTTGTTCGAAAACTTAATAAAAATTTGACTGACATTTAAAAAAATAAATCATTTCAAAAACTTTTCTAGACATTGTTGTTTAACCTTTAAAATTATTGTTTTCTTCAAAACTTTCAACTTGAAACAAAATTAAATTTCTACCAACAGATGCATTTTTCAAAACAACAGATGCAATTTGTTACCTCAATCTTGCAATGTATACTTGAGAACAATCTATTACAAGTGATGGCCTTGATCTCTCAAGAACCAAAGAAGGAAAAAAAAAAATAAAGATGGAATGTGACATAGAGACTTGTGGGTAGAGAGAAGATGAAGAAGAGAAAAAAGTGTAAAAATGAGTATTCAAAGGGAAAGTTGAGGATTGAATTGTCACATGATCAAATACACTCGTGTTCGATTTCTAGTCTTAAATTTTCCTCAACTCATAAACATTAAAGCTAATATAATTATAAAATTTATAGTCTACTTTATTGACTCTAACAACGTGTTAATGCTCTGATCTAAATCTCAATTAAGTCGAATTCCTCTCACGTGACATTAACATATTTTACAGACGATGTATAAAATGCTCATAGCAATCAGAGCCCATCGAAAAAATATCAGTACAGGCATTCATGCAATTAACTTCACAACAAGCACATCTACAACAAACTAGAATTAAAGCAGACGATTATCCTTGTCTCAGCATATGCAAATTAGACGACAAGTCTTGATTCAAATTATACTGAAATTATGGGTCTTGCAATCGACAACAATTTTTCATATTGGTGTATGACATCTATGGACTAAGCTAGGTATTATTTGCGTTATAGACTGGTGAGTGTTTAACACATTGTATCATAATAGTGAAATGCTATTATTTATTTTTGTGTTAAACCTCCGGTCAATAGTGGAAATGGGTCATTATAATCCATAATTCAAGAATTCAGTTGGGAGGTAAGTATACTTTGACCAATAATTGTTCCACACACAAATTAAACTCAGGTTTTCCTAAACAATTCGTTTTTAGTATACCTCACGAATCATTTGAGTTAAATTACTCGTCAACATATAATTGTGGGACACAACATAAACCGAAGTTACTTTTCAACTCGAGAGAAATTCAATCAAGCACATTTCCTACCATAAAGTAGTAGTCGCGAAATAGAACTAGAAGACAAAGAAGATATAACATAAACCGAAGTTGCTTTTCAACTCAAATATGAATTGTGAGACGGTCAACAATGTTTGTCGCCTTGCATGAAGGCACTACGAATATGGAACACTAAAGTCAAACACTGTCTTTCTAACTACGATATGTTTAGGACACGACTGATTGATTGAAAACAGCTCAACGGAAATAAATGGATACTTGAGGGATATCAATGTCATTATCATCGTCATCCTCACAAGCCACAACAACATCTATGTGACGACGGTATGAAGGGATTTCCATCTTAGCAATATCCCTTGCTAAATCCACAATTTTTTTGTCCATCCGCTCTTTGTGCCGAGGAAACATGCTATTAAAAAGCAGGCAACTTCCACAAGAAATACTATAAGCATTCAAACCTTTTTCCTTCAGCCAATCAAGAAGCTCCCTGAGAGTAGGATTGTCTTTTATAATCCATCTATCCCATACAGTCCAACTCAAATCTTGATGCTTGATGACTTTTGCCGGAACAGGCTCAGCCATGGAAAAGAGAGGCAGTGCTAAGTTAGCGAAGGTGTTTCGGTAATCCTCGAGTTTGTGCCCTCCATCCAAAGCTTTGTACAACTCCAGACAGACAAGGCCAGTGGCCATAGCAGTTGAGGTTGCAATCGCTGGAATGATCCGCCCAGCAATAAACTTGGCCTTCAGCTTGTCAACTTCAGGAATGCTGTAATTGCGTGCTCTCATGTTGGCAAGCCCAGCTATCACGTCCATATGGTAGTTTGTATCATCATCCTGCAATTTTTAGGTAGAAATTTTTTTCTCAGCTCTGATTTAAATAAAAAAAATTATGTATTGTGAACACAGATTCTATCCTAAGCATGTACAAACTTACAAAATTGCTTATTGAAACCACCAAATACAATTACAAAAAAGAAAGGGCTTCACCAAGCAACATGATGGTGAATATTCTGTCAGAAGAAAAAATAAAAATATACCTTCTCAAACTGGATTGGCTTCATCCTGAAGCCTGGTTGCAGATTTGACCGCAATCTCTCCAACTTGACAATTAGATCATCAATAACAACTGCATCATCCACAGAAGCAGTAGAGAGACTGGTTGCCTTCTCATCTGTCACTATTTTTGCATCCTTCTTCGGCTGAAAGTCAGGTACTATCATTCTATCAACAACTTCTGCCAACTTCATAGGGTTTTTCACCCAGTCAGGGGTGGGGATACCAAATGTTTCTGCGCGTAGTATAGAGGCTGCCATCAGAAACTGGAGATGACTTGGATCAGAGGAGGAGAACTGCAGTGGACGAGGGAATCGTTTTGGTGCAGACCAAAATGGAGCTCCAGTACTAGTTGCAGCATCCTCAGGAAAAGTATAAGCCAACTGCTTCACTCGGTTAGCAAAATAATCTTCAAACCTGTGAATAAAAAACCATGCTTGAGTGTAGGACATACAGATACAGGTAAAACTAATATACACCGGCATGAATTAACATAAATAAAACATATATTATCAAGCAAACATACTTAAGCCTTGCCCAAGTAATACAATCTTCAAAAGCCTCACACTTCTCCTTGTCTAAGCATTCAAGAACGCGCTCCAAATTATCCCTTGCCTGAGCATCACCAGCGTTCTTCATTGCATTAGTATATTCACTTGGGTTGGATAAATATGCATTTACTTCAGCTGGAGTTTTCTCAAGCAAACCCTCAAACTCTGATCGAGCCCATGTCAAGCAGTGGTCAATGTTGTGTGGAAATGAATGCACAGTACACATCGGTGCTTGTTTCTCAGGTGGATCTCTTGAGGCACCATAGTTTTCTGTTAGGTGGGGAATGACCATCTGGGTATTGCATTTAGCTCCAAGAGTTCCAGATTCAAGAAGTGGTTTCTGGAAATACAGGCATCTCTGATCCACATATAGTCTTGCATTCACATTATCTAGTGCATTAATCACAACACTCAAGTTTTCCCAAAAGGTATCATGAAATACATTTTCAGTTTCAGAGCTAACACGGTTTTGCAGAGCTTCAATATTCAGTTGAGGGTTTATAGATGCAGCAGCTGTTGCAGCAACTGTGGACTTTGCCTGGCCAATATTCCAATCACGGAAGAGGAACTGCCTGCTTAAGTTACTCTTCTCTATGACATCATCATCAGTAACTGTAAGCTTCCCTTGACCTCCACAAGAAACTCCCATTAAGGCAAGATTCTTTAAAAATTCACATCCCAGTGCACCAGATCCAACAACAAACACTTGAGCATCTTCAAATTTCTTCTGTAACTTTTGCCCAAAAACTGAAATCTGAGCATCGTAACGACTATTTATTGGTTTTAAATCATTAGGATGCAATGGCTCTGTCGGAAGTGACTCCACAGAGTCGAAGTAGAAAAACTGCAGAGA
The DNA here is from genome assembly GCA_958299785.1 of Medicago lupulina. Lineage (NCBI taxonomy): Eukaryota > Viridiplantae > Streptophyta > Magnoliopsida > Fabales > Fabaceae > Medicago > Medicago lupulina. The sequence goes on from OY283145.1 coordinate 52,059,728, forward strand.
TCACAAGAGAAACGGAAGTTAAAAAACCACAAATACAACTTTGACCAGAAGAAATGTAAGGCATTATAATCTCCGGGGAGGGGGTAACTGAATACGGCAAGGGGAAAAAAGAGGTTAAAAACATGATATTCACCAGTAGACTAGGTATTTTTATAAGCCAAGCAAAACCATATTAATCCAACTATATCTTTGAACTGTTTTAAACTCTTATGACAATGCCTCAAGGTATGGATTACCGATAGACAGGGATTGTTGTACAGGCAGAGGGAAGAACATGCAATACTTGAATGCTTGGGAGAACCATGGATATTATAAAAGAGGTCCAGAATCCAAACAATCAAATAATAGTCAAGACCAAATTTCACTTATTAAGAGGCATCAGCTTCAACCAAGTGCCTTGCTCATAATATTGAAAAGCTTTTTTCCCAAGATCCAATATCAGATATAAGTTTTCTTTGTTTAAAATATAATTATGCCCAAGAATTATTTATACGAAAGACTAGAGAAGATGCATAGCTCTACTTCTAGAAATCCCCATTGAAGCAGCAAAAAGAATACGCAAAACTCAAATGGCGGACTAACTTGGGAGAAATTTTATGGCAAAATACTTCCATATGGGCTAACGTCATTTGCAGCGCCCAATATTTCAAAATACAAGAGGATATAAGGATTAACAGGAAATATCAAATACCTGAAACAGTGGATGAAATTTCCCAGAGCATGCTTTGACAACCTCTTGTCCTACAATTCCACCAAACATGGCAGCCATAGGATTCAATACTGCCCTAGCACCAAAGGCAAATTGCTGTAGAAGCTTGGGATTCACATCTTCCAACCTTCCATCACCTAAGTTCCCATTAATATTACTGGCGATAGAAATGAATTTTTGTGCATCTTCCTCTGAACCAGCGACGGGGAAGCGGCCTATCTCAGAAATGAACTTATCCAGGGCCTGGAATGCTAGATGCAGTAGAGGTGGGCGGTCAAACTTGGAAAAATCGCTAAGAAGAAATTCGCCGGGATCATTGAGTGCTTCCCTTAGAGGTTTGAAGTTCAAAACCTTTGGTTGTTTGGCCTGTGTGACAATACCACCTTTTTCATAGGGACCATAATTTGTGGTGTCTTCTTCAAGAATGAATGAATATGCTCTAGCATTTTTAATCTTTCTTGGCTTTCCGTCATTCAACTCTTTCATACCATGAACTTCAGAGAACACAACAAGGTCTCCATCCTGAAACTCAAGTCTCTCATCATCAACACAAGATACTAGAGCAGGGTTGTCATTGCTGATGGACGCAATTATTCCAGTATGTGGTTCTTCTCCGTCAACATCAACAACAGTAAACTCAGGCCCAAAATCACAAAACACGGAACCAAAAAGACCTCTAACTTCAGTTTTAATAAACGCAATAGGAGGCTGATGACTGTGGCAGTAATCATTGAACTCAACAGCTTTCTCAAGACTGACTTCAGTAAAAACAACAGCCTACAAGACAGTTATAATAAACAAATTTAAATTTATTCATATAAGTCAGAAACAAATGGACGCACTATACAACTACAAAGGACAAGATTTACTGAAATGGTCAAGTAAATTCAAACTTGCTCCTCTCACACGACTTCATTAATTGATCTACAATAGAATGATGTTATTTCCCTTCACATTTCTACCAATTATATATAAAAATAAAGTGACCATTAGAATTATTGTGATAAACGGTCTACAACGATATAAGGTAATGAACACAGTTGTTTCCAATCATGTTATTGTTGACATTCACTCCACCTAACATCAAATATCACATCAACACTTCCAAAAAACATTACATCATATAATGTGTTGTTTAAGATTTTAAGCAAGAAATACGTCTCATTTACTTCAAAATTTTATAAGAAATGTTATCTACGTTACATAGGCTTAAAACAATAGTCCAATACATGTGACCCGGTTTGCAGCTATTCTTCCTTTAAAAATGTTTGGGACAAAAAAAAATTAACATGAAAATTTAACCAATTAATCATAGACCCAAGACCAAGAACTAAAATATTACTCTAATATGTATGGTATGTGACAAGTGACATTATTTCCGTATGATATGTGACAAGGGAGATTATTTCCGAAGTATGACATTAAGTTGAGAAATTGCTAAAGTACTAGATTAATAAGGGTGGCCAGAGCACAGAGCAAGTAAAGAAAAATTATTGGTAATGGCTAATGTTCTACCCTCACCACATCCTAAAAACAGAAGTTACCAATTCAATGCTTAGTAATAACAGGAGTGAAGTTTCTCCTCGTAAATAATGGGTCTCTCATCTTTTATTATGACTCTCCTAATTAGCAACTACCATATTTATCTCACGAGTTGGGTTTTTTCTATACTATTAATCTTAGTTATGCATTCCATTATTGTATACTGTAAACTTAAGAATTAGAATAAGACAATAGGCACCAAAATAATGACTTCCATAAACGTTAATCGGCAATTAAATATAAACCTAAGACCAAGAGCTAAAATATCACTATTATATTTGGCAAGTAACATTATTGCTGAAGTATAACAGATGCAGTTCTGATAAAATGCTCAAGTACTGGATTAATAAAAGTTGCCCAAGCACGGAGCAAGTAATGAAAAGCTATTGGTAATTGCTAATGTTCTATCCTCACCATATTCCTAAAAAAAAGAAAGTTAACAATTCCATGATTAGTAATAACAGAGTGAAATTTTTCTCATAAAATAATATGCCCCTCATCTTATTATATGATTAGTTATATCTTCCATGATTTTATAATGTAAACATTAGAATTAGAATAGACCATACTCCCTAGCCACCACAATAATGACTTCCGTAAACATTAATCATCTATTATGCAAATGAATCACCTTCATTCAATAATTTCAAATATTTAAATCTTTCAAATCCCATTCCCATTCTACATAATTAATGCACACACTTGCAGTGTTCTAGTTTTGTGGTCAAGAGAACTTCCTCTATTTCCAAACGAAATACAGGTTCCTATCAAGCTTTAATAACAAATTTGTTTTATTATTTTAACTGGTTTCAAAACACCTCATCTCAGTTCAATGGAAGTCTAAATACACATTGGGACACCCGTCTTTACAGATAATAGTTATGTTAGAGTCTATGCACATGTGCTGTATAAGTAATATAAAAAAAAGAGTGTAGCCTGTACTGTTATATAACTAGCGGATATATAAATTCCAAGTGTTGTACCCACCCTGTACAGATTCAGATCATTTTCTCGCATTCTTCACTTTATCATATCATAGTACACAGTACAATTAAGATAATAGCAAAAGCAAATAACCCAGAAATGTAAACCAAAATGAGAGAAGTATGTTAGAGTATAGCATGTGAAGAAGAAATAAAGGCTTAGCACTAACTGCCTCAATAATCTTATTTCATTTTTGGAATGACATTCTACTTTTTAATCATTATAATACCCAGGTTTTATAGTTGATATGCATCCATAAAATAATGTAGCAAGATTAAAATGCAAGATTAGAAGTTTGTCATTTCAATATTAAGGTGTGAATAAGGAAAATCATTTCCTACAATTCCATACACAATCCCTTGATATATGATAGATATACATATGAATGCGTTAAAAAAACAGACTCCAAAAATTAAGTAGAGAGCAAAAGTAGAAGCACCTGGAAATTAGAAAGTTGTTCTTTGGTCAGCTTAGTTGTCAAGCTTAGTACAAGCACTGCGTTATTGAGTTCCTGCAGCTTACTGACAGAAGCCACTGCCCTGTTTTTACCCAGATCATTTTCTGAAAACACAAAGTTGCTTGACAAATCCCATAACTCTACAGTCCCTTCATCGTGCAAGGTTACAGATTTTACACCAGCGAGAATAAGATTCTTTGCTGCATGCAGTAAATTTCAATCCAAGGCATTAGAAAAAGCTGACATGTTGGAATTTTGATCACTAAACTGTTAAAAATAAAACAAGAGACAAATGAAATATTTCAAATTGCAGAGCAAAGATCTCTTAATTAATGATTTTAAATTGAATGGGACGTAAATTAGTACCGCTATCATTTTACCAATTAGGATTTGGATGTGTGCTGATGCCATGAACCATAAACCTTACAATGTTCTATAATCATATAGATCTAGGGTGTGGTTGGAGAGCGATTCTATTAAGGGAGCATTTGGAAGGTAATTTTAGAAATACTTGTAAATAGCTTATAAAATGTTCAAATTATTTTCAGCTAATTTTCATAAGCTCCTATAGATTATTCTAATAAGCTAGCATTTAAAGCAGAGTTTACCCTATTGCCTCTTCATTTGTTGAAAAAACTATTTCATAATCTCTTCTCTTCAATAAAATGTATATTCAAACACCCCGTGAAAACTTGTCTAATAAGATATTTGACGGAGTTCAACTAAACGCCCCTTCAAATTCAATCAGCCAACTTATCAACTATCAGTCATCTTATCAGCTATCTTATCATCAGCTACCCGCTATAGGCTAGCTTATCAGCTATCTATTATTTCTCATCAAACAAATTCTAGATCTATCAACACAATAAACATCGTCAACACATAAGTTAGTTAAAAAGAGCGATCATTTTATTACCAATCTCAGCACCAAGTCCTCGCATCCCGGAAACAAGAACACTACTTGCGAAAAGCCTCCTCATAGTCTCCCTACCATACACAGCAAGCTGCCTGCTATGCAGATCCTCGTCAATCTCCTGCGCGTTAGAATTTCCAAATGCCATACTCGAAGCCGCAGTCAAATTCCCGGTACTGGTACTGTTACTGTTTTCGCCGCCGCTGCTGCTGAAACTCTTGTCACTCTCGTTCACGGTTGATTCACCCATCCGCGCCTTCTTAACCGAACCTGGATTGTTACTGTTACTGTTACTGTTGCTGTTGTTGATCGGTTCTTCTACAACAACTTCTCCTTCACTAAGTCTCTTTCTTGGAAGCATATAGTGAAATAATCTGCTGAATACGCGGCGACAAATACGCACCATCGAGATTATCAACAAAACAAAACAAAATTAAGATGAGAATAAAGTGATTAAGTTAGAATCGAATCGAAATCAATGAAAATGAAAAACCCTAAGAATCGAATCGATGAAATTGAAAAACCCTAAGAAACATAGGAAGAAGAAGATGTATCTGGAAACGTACCGATAAGGAAGAAAGGAATGGAATCTGATCGGAAATGAGAGAGAAAGTTTGGAATTCTTTTTGGTTCGGTTTGGAATTGTGTAAAGAGTGTAAGAGGGTTTGGTTTGATTCGGTAATAAAGCGAGAGAGAGGGGTATTTCTGGATTTTTGTAGGAAAATGTGTTTGGGTAGGATTTCTATAGTTTTACTCCCTTCCCAATACAATCATTAATTATGGAACTTTTTAAATATTTGTATAGATATATATTTATAAGAAGTTATGAAACAATGCATTCCCTAATATTAAAAAGACGATCATTAAATGATGGAGGCATCAGTGACAAAAAGTGATCTAGTACGGTGGTGACGAAGTCTTTGGAATGAAATGTGTATGTAAGCACGTTAGCACTCCAACGCTCAAGTCAGTACCAGAAATGAGATAAAATGTGTGAAAAGTGTGGGAAAAGTGAATCATACTTTGCGGGTGAAGTTAAGTCACCCTTATATAGGCGTGTGTGAGAACAATCGTCTCCGTGAAGTGTGGCGCCTCATCAGAAGGCTGTTATGGGACACGTGTACGGTGTCTGATGCACAGGGGCGTGTTTAGGTGTGATGACGTGAACCAGAACTAGGGTGTTCGCCCAAGTGACGTGCGTCGATCCGACAGGCTCCTTGTCCACGTGTTAGCGTTGGATTGGCTTTCTAGTCGGTCTAGAAAAGTTGTCACCCAAGTCGTTGTTGCCTTTATGGTGCAATGGCTTAGCCATGTGGGGTGTTTTAACGAGGCGCCCTTGAATATTGGCTCCTTCAAGGGTCTTGAGAACATAGTTTTAAAACTCGGCTCAGTCATCGACTCGGTAAGGGTGTTGGGTCACTGGGTTAATGGTCGAACCACTGAGTCACTGGTTGAACCGCATGATTGAATCGAATTAAACCGAATAACTCGGTTAGATGACTCGGTCTTATGATTAAATTTATACAAGTACTTAACCCGATTAAATTGGATTGAACCGATGACTCTGCCACTTAAAACTAAAAAATTGACATATAATATGTATATTAGTATTTGTATAACTATATTTTTTTAGAGTGTAGCAATATTTTGATGAAAGGAAATAGATTTTGTTTTGCATATATATTAATAATAATATGACATGTAGATTTTCTAAAAAAAAATATATGATGTGTATTTTTTTTAACAAGAATATGTATGATGTGTATATGTTTTTTAGTGGAGAGATGATATGTATATTACTATTATTAATGAGTAAATATTATATTTAATAATGAGGTACTTTCTTTTTAAAAAAATGATATTCTTAAATATATGTGTAAACTATTTCATTTTACTTCACAAACATGTAATTGCTGTGCTGGTTAAGTTTCCATCTTTTCATATTAATGTGTAGGGTTCGATTCTGATAGCCTCCAATTTTTTCAAATTCTGATTATTTTCTACAAAATTTAAAAGTCAAAGCATTATAGTATTAAACTGCCTGTATAAAGTCACAACATTGTATTAAGAGCATAATGGAGCATTAATTAACGGCATAATGGAGCATTAGGACCATTATTTAACGGCATAATGAGCATTAATTAGTATTAGTAAACACACAAAATTATTAAACCGGATTGGCTCCGAAAACCGGTCGAGTCGCTGATTTTAATCGGTTTTTAACGAGTTTTACCGGTTTGTACCGGTTCATTTACATGACCGATCTAATATATAGCTCGAACTGGCATAGCCTTCGGTTCTCAGTCTGAGCCAGTTTTTAAAACTATGCTTGAGAAGGTTTTGTTGTCGCTTTGTGTTGGACATGGCAGCGTCCTAAGGTCGTGAGTGGGAGTTGTTGGCATTTAATGGCCTGAACTGAAATGTTTAAGATGTGATGGGTGTTTCCACATGTCAGCTTCGTTGGTGCACACGTATTGGAGAAAGTGCTTCACGCGTGTATCACTCAAGTGTATTACATTGCTCGAGTTTTTTTTCAGCCGTTGGATCGTGACCTTCTAGTTTCCTTTCATTTGTGTCGTTCGTTTGAAATTCTTGAACCTATAAAAGGAGGGAAACCTATTCCTTCCATTCATTACGTCCCCTGGACTTTCAATGTCTCAGAAGTTCTCTCCATATTTTCTTCTTCCTCTAAGCTTTATTTGAGGTCTTTTCACACCCTGTTTTACTCCTTTTCTCTATATTTATGTTCATCCTCTTCGTTTTTGTTCTTTTCTGGATAGAGAGAAAGATGAGTGTTTGTTCTATGAATTCTTAGAATCTGATGGATTCATCATCAAGTGGTTATTCGCCTTCTAGTGGTTATGAAAGTACTGATTATGGTGGATAATGTTGTCATTTTAGGGTTGGTGTTGGCTTTGACTTCCCCCCGATAGTTTTAGGGAATCAGTTTATGATTACTGTTTTCAAGGGGGATGCTTCACACCTTGAGATGAGGGAATTCCTCACCAAGTTCCTTATCGTGCAAACTTGGTCATGTGTATCTGCTAGGGAGATATATGTAGGGGCTGAGAAAACTAGCTTGGTCAAGAAGCTTGCCAAGTTTAAGGAAGAACATGGGCCTATAGTTGAGGTTGTTGATTTGATGCAAGAAATAGCAGTAGAAACTTTGGGCGTCATGGGAAAAACTAAGGGAACTGCATTCATCCTCGAACAAGTTTGACTGCGTTTAGACTTCCCAGACCACGCCTGTATCTAGATATTCTCGATAAAGATAAGTCCAAGAGTACTCGATGTAGGTACCTCTAAGAAAAAGAAGGGCGTTCAGCGAGCGGTAGATCTTGGAATCAAGAGCCTCGACAAGCCCCCACTTGCTTCTTCCTTAAGCGGATCAACCTCATACTTCCGTAAAAGACGTTCCGTGATTTGGTTTTTCTTTTTATTATTTATGTCATTCTGTTGTGGCGGCCCCTCTTGTAATGATTTAACCATCTTAATGAGAAGAGGTTCCTTTGTTCACTTTGTTGTCTTGAACTTTAATTCTTGCTTTGTGCCGCGTTGATTTGCTTTTTGTTTCATGCCGCCGTTTTATGCATTTCATTTCATGTCGCGTTGAATCTTTACTTCATTTGCTTGTGTTTGTCTGGCGCCCAGGGGAACATGACCGATCAAGGTTTAGTCCCCCCTTTCCTTCCCCAAGTTGCGACTTGGTTTCAGAACAGTTTTAGGGGGCAAGACTCTCTACCTAAAGGGTGGCTATCCCTTAGGCGGGTATGCCACGGTTGTTTAGGTTGTTTTTTCTCTTGGTAGTGAAAGTCATGCCAACAGTTAGTCTTTGGTGATCGTTTAGGTTGTCATTTCACTTTATAGTGAAAGCCATGTCGATCGTTCGTCTTTGGCGGTTGTTTAGGCTATCATTTCACTTGGTAGTGAAAGCCATGACAACCGTTCGTCTTTAAGGACGCTACCTCCTATAGGTTTAGGACTTTTGGTCCTGCCAATCAAAGAATTTAACAAACGCATTTATTTGTGAAAGAAAAATGCTAATTTTATTAATATCATGAAAATGGATTTACAATGGGTCTTCTATGTGAACTTCAAAAACCAAAATACAAAGGTAAAATTTGAACCGAAGACCATTAGTACTTAGCTATAATAGGACATCCACACATCGATGTAGTCTAATCGGCTCACACCCACTATGAAATGCATGAGCATATGATTCCTCATATATGATAATAAAACAACATACATATCAATCCAACATATGTAACAACAACATCTAAATGTTATGTTGACAACATTTTGGGTGCCTAACAATGTATCTGTATATCGTGCAATGCTATTTAATTAATTGAATCTCTCATAGTCATATCAATAGTAATGAATGTGTATTTTTTTTACCTTGTTTAAATATAGTGTCAAACTTTAGTTGTTCAAATTTACACATGATAAAAAAAAAAAAAAAAAAACCTTCACAAAATCATATCTCAGCAAAATCTATCAAATGCAACATTATGATAAACACGTAATAGCTTGGCACACAAACATGTGTACAAACACACATGCATTCCAATATCCTTATTTATTAATTTTGTTAAGTATTAACCTAATTTTTCCTTTTCACTAATCCTTTATTAGGTTTTCAACAACTATATCCTTAAATTTTGGCTTTAAATTTGTATCATATATGTTTTTCATTTCTCTCTTTAATAATCGTGAATATTTTTCAAAGCAAAAATTTAATAGATATCTTAATCCTTATCCTTATTATTTATTAATTTTATTAGATCTGCAACAACCTAACCTATTGTTTCTATAGATTTTTTTTTTTACAAGTTGTTGTACACTTATTTAATACGTTTACAAACATAATACCCTAATTTTCATGCAAACTCGGCTACCCTAAATAATCTGTTAGGAACCATGAGCTGCATCAATTTTGTATGTTTAACTATAAAAGTAATAAATAAAATTGACCCGTGCAACAATATAATTTTGTATTTTTTTTATTTTTATTTTTTATAATTTATTTATTATCATTTGATTGTTGTATTGTATCTCTAATAATCTAATTTGCGTTTATTGATCGACCCATATCTTACGAGTTAAAGATTATTTATTAGTTTTTATTATAATCAAGAAGACCCGTACGTCACACGAGACAAAAGTGTAGTATGTAATATCATTATACAGCTTCCTTACCTAAACAAGCTTTCCTAAAATAATCGCTTCTGTGCTCGTTGGGGCATGGTTCCTTAAACAACATAAATAACTTATGGCAATAACAAACTTTCCAATTTGCACTACCTAACCACATAGGTCATCCAGCTAAGTCTAAAAGAAAGATTCATTTTCCCCAACTTTTTTACTCAAAAACTTACATAAACCTTTTACTGTCATTTAGAATTTTCATTTTCTTCAAAACATTCAACTTGAAACAAAATTAAATTTGTACCTACAGATGCATTTTCAAAACAATTATTGCTTGAAACTTTACGCAAAGTACTTTAAGAATATCAGTAAGCACAATTTTTTAATGACATTTTGACAAACTCTCCTTTGTATTTACGTCGTTTACCAGGATTTTCTGTCTAGACAATAATTAAAAAGTCTCTGACAAATTTTTTCATACAAAACTCTTCAACACTTTCAAAATAGTATTTTGATTCTAAATTTTTTAATCTTTAACCTTTGACCTATGTCCATTTTCATCGTTTTAAATATGCAGGTCCATCTAACTACAACCTAAAGCAAAATTTATTATTTTTGTCCCCGAAAACTTAGGGAGAGGGTCAACCAGGCACACACCTTAGCTATCAATTTTTTCCAAATTTTTTCTTAGTTAGATCAATAGGTTGGCTCATTAGAAGCATCCACGTAAAGAAAATAATTTTCTAAAACTTTCAAAAACTAAAATATTTTTTACGAAAACATTTTATTTTCTCAAAATCAAAATTTTATTTTATACCTATACTCATAATGACCTGGTCTTTAATATTTGTGAAGGAATAAATGAGAAAGAAATTTGTTACCTCAATCTTCCTTCAACAAAAAAAAAATAAAAAAATCGTTGCCTGAATCTTGCAATGTATTCTTGAGAACAATCTATGACAAGTGATGACCATTGCTAAGCCTTGAACTCTCAAGAACCAAAGAAGGAAAAAACTTGAAGATGAATGTGATAGATAGAAAGAGACTTGTGGGTAGAGACAAGATGAAGAAGAGAAAAAATGTGTAAAAATGAGAATATTTAAAGGGAAAGTTGAGGATTGAATTGTCACATGATCAAATAAACTCATGTGTTCGATTTCTAGTCTTAATTTTTCCTCAACTCATTAACATTAAAGCTAATATAAAGAAAATTTCTAATCTACTTTATTGACTCTTACAATGTGTCACTAATAATACTCTGGTCTAAATCACAATTAAGTCGAATTCCTCTCAAGTGACATCTCTAACATATCTTTACAAACGATGTATAAATCTCTCGTATAAATGTTCACAGCAATCAGAGCCCATTGAAAAAAAATATCAGTACAGGCATTCATGCAATTAACTACAGAGCAAACTCCTCTACAACAAACTAGAATTAAAGCAGACAATTATCCTTGTAAGCATATGCAAATTAGATGACAAGTCTAAATTCAAATTATACTGAAATCATGGGTCACACAATCTTTTCATATTGGTGTATGACTTCCATGGACTAAGCTACGTTTTATTGTTGTTATAGACTAGTGAGTGTTTAATTCATTTTATGATAACAGTGAAATGTGTTATTTATTTATTTTTTGTTAAACCTCCACTCAATAGAGTGACATTTGTTTGTTAGAAAATTCGAGCCAAATAGAACTAAAAGGATAAAATTTAATAACTACTCGTCAACATATATTTGTGGGACACTCTACCTAGTCCACCATTGGACCAAGAGCAATTCAATTAAGCACATTTCCTACTATGAAGTAGTAGTCGAGTAATTAAACTAGAAGGGATCAGATGCAGAAGATATAACGTAGACGTAAGTAATTCACCATCTCAAGAAACATTGGTTAACTAAAGAATTATACAAAGCAAACAAATGATACAACATAAACCGAAGTTGCTTTTCAACTCAAATATGAACTGTGAGACGGTCAACAATGTTCATCGCCTTGCCTGAAGGCACTACGAATATGGAACACTAAAGTCAAACACTGTCTTTCTAAGTAAGCTATGTTTCGGACACAACTGATTGTATGAAAACAGCTCAACGGAAATAAATGGATACTTGAGGGATATCAATGTCATTCTCCTCGTCATCCTCACAAGCCACAACAACATCTATGTGACGACGGTATGAAGGGATTTCCATCTTGGCAATATCCCTTGCTAAATCCACAACTTTTTTGTCCATCCGCTCTTCGTGCTTAGTAAAGATGCTATTAAAAAGCAGGCAACTTCCACAAGAAATACTATAAGCATTCAAACCTTTTTCCTTCAGCCAATCAAGAAACTCCCTGAGAGTAGGATTGTCTTTTATAATCCATCTGTCCCATACAGTCCAACTCAAATCTTGATGCTTGATGACCTTTGCCGGAACAGGCTCAGCCATGGAAAAGAGAGGCAGGGCTAAGTTAGCAAAGGTGTTTCGGTAATCCTCAAGTTTGTGCCCTCCATCCAAAGCTTTGTACAACTCCAGACAGACAAGGCCAGTGGCCATAGCAGTTGAGGTTGCAATCGCTGGAATGATCCGCCCAGCAATAAACTTTGCCTTCAGCTTGTCAACTTCAGGAATGCTGTAATTGCGTGCCCTCATGTTGGCAAGCCCAGCTATCACGTCCATATGGTAGTTTGTATCATCATCCTGCAATTTTTAGGTAGAACTTTTTTTCTCAGCTCTGATTTAAATAAAAAAAATATGTATTGTGAACCCAGATTCTATCCTAAGCATGTACAAACTTCCAAAATTGCTTATTGAAACCACCAAATACAATTACACAAAAAAGAAAAAAAGGCATCACCAAGCAACGTGGTCAATATTCTTGTCAGAAGAAAAAATAAAAATATACCTTCTCAAACTGGATTGGCTTCATCCTAAACTCCGGTTGGAGATTTGACCGCAATCTCTCTAACTTGAGAATTAGACCATCAATAACAACTGCATCATCCACAGAAGCAGTAGAGAGACTGGTTGCCTTCTCATCAGTAACTATTTTTGCATCATTCTTCGGCTGAAAGTCAGGTACTATCATTCTATTAACAACTTCTGCCAACTTTATAGGGTTTTTCACCCAGTCAGGGGTAGGGATACCAAATGTTTCTGCGCGTAGTATAGAGGTTGCCATCAGAAACTGGAGATGACTTGGATCAGAGGAGGAGAACTGCAGTGGACGAGGGAATCGTTTTGGTGCAGACCAAAATGGAGCTCCAGTACTAGTTGCAGCATCCTCAGGAAAAGTATAAGCCAACTGCTTCACTCGGTTAGCAAAATAATCTTCAAACCTGTGAACAAAAAACCATGCTTGAGTGTAGGACATACAGATACAGGTAAAACTAATATACACCGGCATGAACTAACATAAATAAAACATATATTTTCAAGCAAACATACTTAAGCCTAGCCCAAGTAATACAATCTTCAAAAGCCTCACACTTCTCCTTGTCCAAGCATTCAAGAACACGCTCCAAATTATCCCTTGCCTGAGCATCACCAGCGTTCTTCATTGCATTAGTATATTCACTTGGGTTGGATAAATATGCATTTACTTCAGCTGGAGTTTTTTCAAGCAAACCCTCAAACTCTGATCGAGCCCAAGTCAAGCAGTGGTCAATGTTGTGTGGAAATGAATGCACAGTACACATCGGTGCTTGTTTCTCAGGTGGATCTCGTGAGGCACCATAGTTTTCTGTTAGGTGAGGAATGACCATCTGGGTATTGCATTTAGCTCCAAGAGTTCCAGATTCAAGAAGTGGTTTCTGGAAATACAGGCATCTCTGATCCACATATAGTCTTGCATTCACATTATCTAGTGCATTAATCACAACACTCAAGTTTTCCCAAAAGGTATCATGAAACACATTTTCAGTTTCAGAGCTAACACGGTTTTGCAGAGCTTCAATATTCAGTTGAGGGTTTATAGATGCAGCAGCTGTTGCAGCAACTGTGGACTTCGCCTGGCCAATATTCCAATCACGGAAGAGGAACTGCCTGCTTAAGTTACTCTTCTCTATGACATCATCATCAGTAACTGTAAGCTTCCCTTGACCTCCACAAGAAACTCCCATTAAGGCAAGATTCTTTAAAAATTCACATCCCAGTGCACCAGATCCAACAACAAACACTTGAGCATCTTGAAATTTCTTCTGTAACTTTTGCCCAAAAACTGAAATCTGAGCATCGTAACGACTATTTATTGGTTTTAAATCATTAGGATGCAATGGTTCTGTCGGAAGTGATTCCACAGAGTCGAAGTAGAAAAACTGCAGAGATCACAAGAGAAACAGATGTCAAAAAACCACAAATACAACTTCGACCAGAAGAAATGTAAGGTATTATAATCTCCCAGGGGAGGAGGCGAACTCAATACGGCAAGGAGAAAAAAAGAAGTTCAAAACATGATATTTACCAATAGACTCTGTATTTTTATAAGCCAAGCAAAACCATATTAATCCTTGTATATCAACTTCGACCAGAAGAAATGTAATGTATTATAATCTCCCCGGGGAGGGGGCGAACTCAATACCGCAAGGAGAAAAAAAAAAGGTTAAAAACATGATATTTACGAATAGACTCTGTATTTTTATAAGCCAAGCAAAACCATATTGATCCATGTATATCTTGGAACTGTTTTAAACACTTATGACAATGCCTCAAGGTATGGATTACTGTTAGACAGGGATTGTTGTGCGGGCAGAGGGAAGAACCATGGATATTATAAAAGAGGTCCAGAATCCAAACATTTAAATGATAGTCAACACCAAATTTCACTTTTATGAGGCATCAGCTTCAACCGAGTGCCTTGCTCAAAATATTGGAAAGCTTTTTTCCTAAGATCCAACATCAGATATTAGTTGTCTTTGTTTAAAATATAATTATGCCCAAGAATTATTTATACAAAAGACTAGAGAAGATGCATACTTCTACTTCTAGAAATCCCAATTGAAGCAGCAAAAAGAACACGCAAAACTCAAATGGCTGACTCTTGGGAGAAATTTTATGGCAAAATACTTCCCTATGGGCTAACGTTTGCAGCATCCAATATTTCAAAATACAAGAGGATATAAGGATTAACAAGAAATATTAAATACCTGAAACAGTGGATGAAATTTCCCAGAGCATGCTTTGACAACCTCTTGTCCTACAATTCCACCAAACATGGCAGCCATAGGATTCAATACTGCCCTAGCACCAAAGGCAAATTGCTGTAGAAGCTTGGGATTCACATCTTCCAACCTTCCATCACCTAAGTTCCCATTAATATTACTGGCGATAGAAATGAATTTTTGTGCATCTTCCTCTGAACCAGCGATGGGGAAGCGGCCTATCTCAGAAATGAACTTATCCAGAGCCTGGAATGCTAGATGCAGTAGAGGTGGGCGGTCAAACTTAGAAAAATCGCTAAGAAGAAATTCGCCTGGATCATTCAGTGCTTCCCTTAGAGGTTTGAAGTTCAAAACCTGTGGTTGTTTGGCCTGTGTGACAATACCACCTTTTTCATAGGCACCATAGTTTGTGGTGTCTTCTTCAAGAGTGAATGAATATGCTCTAGCATTTTTAATCTTTCTTGGCTTTCCGTCATTTAACTCTTTCATACCATGAACTTCAGAGAACACAACAAGGTCTCCATCCTGAAACTCAAGTCTCTCATCATCAACACAAGATACTAGAGCAGGGTTGTCATTGCTGATGGACGCAATTATTCCAGTATGTGGTTCCTCTCCATCGACATCAACAACAGTAAACTCAGGCCCAAAATCACAAAACACGGAACCAAAAAGACCTCTAACTTCAGTTTTAATAAAAGCAATTGGAGGCTGATGACTGTGGCAGTAATCATTGAATTCAACAGCTTTCTCAAGACTGACTTCAGTAAAAACAACGGCCTACAAGACAGTTATAATAAACAAATTTAAATTTTATTCAAATAAATTGGAAACTAATGGACACGCTATACAACTCCAAAGAAGTACAAGTTTTACTGAAATGGTCAAGTACATTCAAACATGCTCCTCTCACATGACTTCATTAATTGATCTACAATAGAATGATGTTATTTCCCTTCACATTTCTACCAATTATATATAAAAATAAAGTAACCATCAAAATTATTGTGTGTGATAGACGGTCTACAACAATATAAGGTAATGAACACAGTTGTCTCCAATCATGTTATTGTTGACGGTCATTCCACCTAACACCTAATATCACATCAACACTTCCAAAAACCTTAACATTACATACATATACTGTGTTGTTTAAGATTTTAAGCAAGAAATATGTCTCATTTACTTCAAAATTTTATAAGAAATGTTATCTGCATTAAAACTTCAAAAAACCTTAACATTACATACATATACTGTGTTGTTTAAGATTTTAAGCAAGAAATACGTCTCATTTACTTCAAAATTTTATAAGAAATGTTATCTACATTATATTGGCTTAAAATAGTCAAATAAATGTGACCTGATTTGCAGCTATTCTTCCTTTAAAAATGTTTGGGACATTAAAAAATATGGGACATAAAAAAATAACATGAAAAATTAACCAATTAATCATAGACCCAAGACCAATAACTAAAATATTACTCTAATATGTATGATATGTGACGAGTGACATTATTTCTGTATGACATGGGACAAGGGACATTATTTCCGAAGTATGACATAAGGGCAACCCGGTGCACTGAAGCTCCCGCATACGCAGGGTCCGGGAAGGGGTCCCACCATTTGGTGTATTGCACGCAGCCTTACCCTGTTTTTTACACAAGAGGCTGTTTCCAGGACTTGAACCCGTGACCTTACAGTCACATGACAACAACTTTACCAGTTGCGCCAAGGTTACCCCTCTTCCGAAGCATGACAGAAAGTTGAGAAATTGCTCAAGTACTAGACTAATAAAGGTGGCTCAAGCACCAAGCAAGTAAAGAAAAATTATTGGTAATGGCTAATGTTCTACCCTCACCACATCCTAAAAACAAAAGTTACCAATTCAATGATTAGTAATAAAAAACAACACAGTATATGGGCCTCTCATTTTTTATTATGACTCTAACTCTACTAATCATTGAATTGTTTTTAATCATTTTGCTAATTCTCCTAATTAGCAAAATAATGGGCCTTTCAACTTTTATTAGGACTCTCATATTGGAAATACATGATTTCTAAGATCTCATTTTCTCATTAGTTTCTCACATTCCTCTCTTTATCATAGATTCATAGTACACGGCAAGGTTGTCAAAATCAGGATCCCACTAAAGATCATTGGGGTATAGAAAAAGCGTAGATCGTAGGATCGTAACAAGTATCGTAAGATCCCATATAATAGACATAATTATAAAAAATAACCTTTAAAAAAACTTATATTAATCATAATTCTCATTATCTTAAACATCTTCTAAAAACATTGATACGAAACAAAGCATCATCCTAAAAATCAATTTCTTAAACATCATTAAAAAAAACTTATTCAAGAGGAAGCACAAAAGAGAAATTTATAAAAGAATAAAAGATGAAAGGGAATTGATTCATTGAATGAATAATTGAAGAATTACAATTTCACAAAAGATGAAAAAAATTTCACAATTTTAGAGAAATTCCCAAATTTACTAACCTAATTATTCAATTAAACACCAACAAGTCCCAAAACTGAAATTAATGAATGAATCTGGCCTTTTAGAGCAGAAAACGGGTCGTTTTCCGGCCAGAATGGGGTTGGGCTCCTGTTTGAAGAAATCGGGTCAAACCCAAACCGGGTCGGGCCAGACGGGTTAACCCCCGAGCCGGCCACCTTCCCAGGCGCGAAAAAACGCCGATTCAGCGATTCAACGTGTTTACGCGGCGCGCCGGCCGCTCCTCCATCTTCTCCGATCTTGGATCCGCTCCAGATCGGTGGAGGCATCATGACTCGCATGATCGTACGATCTTGGGATCTAGATCGCGATTTAGACAAAATTGGTACACGGTACAATTAAGATATTAGCAAAAGCAAATAACCCAAAAATGTAAACCAAATAGAGAGAAATAGCAATATAGCATGTGAAGATGAAACAAAGGCCTAGCACTAAATGCCTCCATAATCTTATTTCATTTCCGCAATGGCATTCAACTTTTTAATCATTATAATAGCCAGGTTTTGTAGAGGATCTGGGAATGCGTATAAAAATATGCAAGATAAAAGTTTGTCATTTCAATATTAAGGTGTGAATAAGAAAATCATTTCCTACAATTCCATACACAATCACTTGATATATGGTAGATATACATATGAATGCGTTAAAAAAACTGACTCCAAAAAATAAGTAGAGAGCAAAAGTAGAAGCACCTGGAAATTAGAAAGTTGTTCTTTGGTCAGCGTAGTTGTCAAGCTTAGTACAAGCACCGCGTTATTGAGTTCCTGCAGCTTACTGACAGAAGCCACTGCCCTGTTTTTACCAAGATCATTTTCTGAAAACACAAAATTGCTGGACAAATCCCATAACTCTACAGTCCCTTCATCATGCAAGGTTACAGATTTTACACCAGCAAGAATAAGATTCTTTGCTGCACGCAGAAAATTTCAATCCAAGGCATTAGAAAAAGCTGACATGTTGGAATTTTGATCACTAAACTGTTAAAAATAAAACGAGACAAATGAAATATTTCAAATTGCAAAGCAAAGATCTCTTAATTAGTGTGCATGATGACATGATCCATAAACCTTACAATGTTCTATAATCATAGAGATCTAGAGTATGGTTGGAGAGCGATTTTATTAAGGTAGCATTTGGAGGGTTATTATAGAAATACTTGTAAAAATAGCTTATAAACTATTCAGCCTATTTTCAGCTTATTTTCCTAAGCTCCTATAGCTTATTGTAATAAGCTAACATTTAAAGCAAAGTTTACCCTATTGCCTCTTCGTTTGTTGAAAATACTATTTCATAATCTCTTCAATAAAATGTATATTCAAACACCCCGTGAACACTTGTCTAATAAGTAATAACCTATTCTAAGGAGTTCAACTAAACATTTACTTATAAGCTATCCGGACAAGTTTAACAATGAGAGTATGGGCATATAAAAAATAATTGCCACATGAGTATCCAAACTAAACAATAATATAAATACTTACATCAAGAGATAAATTCAAATAAGATTCAAATTTCAAACATGTAATAAGTTCATGTTCCAAATGCTGTATATTAAAACCAAATACTAAAATAAATACTTGTATCAAGAGATAACTTCAAACAACCAATAAGAGTCCCTTTCAAATGCCCTTCAATACTATTTTTTATCAAATAAAGTGCCCTATCTTGAAAAGCAAACAAAAATGAATCATGCCTAGTGGTTTGTTTGGAAAGTACAATAAGCTAAGCTTATATGACTAAAATGGACATGTTTGGTAACCTTCATTTTCTCATAAGATTATAGCTTATTTTTACTAGCATATATCGTTTTCTAATAAGCACAAAAACCTCTAGTCTCACGGCCGAAAAAGTAGTTCATAGCTTAAAGATAATAGGTTATCATTTTTTTCACAATTTTACCCTTGTTATTTTAATTAGGAAAAAATTAACTATTAAGTAAATATATCTTCTTTATATCATTTAATATAATAACATTTTATCAAACCCTACAAATTCAATCAGCTAACTACTTATCAGCTCTCAAGCTATCTTATCATCAGCTACCGGCTATAAACTATCGTATCAGCTATCAACTATTTCTTACCACACAAAGCTAGATCTAACAAATCAAAAAAATCAACAACAAATAAGTTAGTTAAAAAGAGCAATCATATCATTACCAATCTCAGCACCAAGTCCTCGCATCCCAGAAACAAGAACACTACTTGCGAAAAGCCTCCTCATAGTCTCCCTACCATACACAGCAAGCTGCCTGCTATGCAGATCCTCATCAATCTCTTGCGCGTTAGAATTTCCAAAAGCCATACTCGACGCCGCAATCAAATTCCCGGTACTGTTACTGTTATCGCCGCCGCTACTGAAACTCTTCTCACTCTCGTTCACCGTCGATTCACCGTTCCGCGACTTCTTAACCGAACCTAAGTTGTTACTGTTGTTGTTGTTAATCTGTTCTTCTACAACAACTTCTCCTTCACTAAGTCTCTTTCTTGGAAGCATAAGGTGAAATAATCTGCTGAATACGCGGCGACAAATACGAACCATCGAGATTATCAACAAAATAAAACAGAAAAATTGTTAAAAACAAAGTGATTAGGTTAGAATCGAATCGAAATCGATGAAATTGAAAAACCCTAAGAAACATAGGAAGAAGATGATGAATCTGGAAACGTACCGATAAGGGAGAAAAGAATGGAATCTGATCGGAAACGAGAGAGAAAGTTTCGTATTCTTTTTCGTTCGGTTTGGAACTGTGTAAAGAGTGTAATAGGGTTTGGTTTGATTTGTTAATAGAGCGAGAGAGATAGGGGTATTTCTGGAATTTTGTAGGAGAATGTGTTTGAGTTGGAGTCTTCTAGTTTTACTTTTCTAGCAAGTAATGAAGGGAGGCCGGATTGGTAATAACGACGATAGTTCTAAAAATTGGATTGGTGATCGATTTCTTAATGGTACTGGTCACTAAGTCATTGGTTGTAGCACTCGGTCGTATGATTGAATTTGATTATATTAAACAACTCGATTATATGACTTAGCCTATATAAAAACTGAGTTGTTGCATTCATTTTCTCATGACATTTGGGTTATAGCATGGGTAACATTTGGTTGCTACATATGTATTCTTTTGACACTTGATTTGTTGCATGTATTCTTCATGAGTCATGATACTTGATTTATTGCATGAGTAACACTCATAGTTGTCAATACATAAATGCGGCGCAGCACAGACAACCCAAAAATTAAAGTGAAACGGACGATTTTTCATGACGTGGACACTAAAACTAAAAATTATATTACTAATTAAAGGACTAAGAAAATAAGGGAAAAAATATTTAGTATTAGTATAAATGAAAAATTAAAGATTATTAATTGTTTTTAGTATTAAATACTATTATAAAACTAAGTATTTAACTAGACTTTTGGCCCGTGCGACGCACGGGTCTTCTCGACTATAATAGAGGTCAATAGATAATTTTTAACCCGTAAGATCATGAGTCGATCAATAAATACAAATTAGATTATTAGAGATATACAATATTACAATCAAATTATAATAAAAAAATTATAAAGAAAAAAGATAAAAAGAATACAAAATTATATTGTTGCACGGGTCAATTTTATTTATTACTTTTATAGTTAAACATAAAAAATTAATGCAATTCATGGCTCCTAACAAATTATTTAGGGTAGCCGAGTTTGCATGGAAATTAGGGTATTCTATTTGTAAACATATTAAATAAGTGTACAACAACTTGTAAAAAAAAAATCTACAAAAACAATAGGTTAAGTTGCTGCATACCTAATAAAATTAATAAATAATAAAGATAAGGATTAAGATATCTATTAAATTTTTGCTTTGAAAAATGTTCACGGTTATTAAAGAGATAAATGAAAAACCATATATGATGCAAATTTAGAGCCAAACTTTTAGGATAGAGTTGTTGCAAACCTAATAAGGGATGAGTGGAGGGAAAAAATTAGGTTAAGACTTAACAAAATTAATAAATAAGGATAGTTACTATTAACATAAATGAAACATATATTTAATATGAATATCATTTATTTAGAGTCATTCTTATTTACTTATAAAACAAAACAGTAATATATATATATATATAGAGAGAGAGAGAGAGAGAGTGAGTGAGTCAGGATCTGTTGACACCAGGTGTCAACGGATTAGTTGACACCAAATCTCAACCGTCTGTTTCGATTAATCTAATGGTTTATCTTACATGAGCTTTCCTTAATGGTGCACCCTCATTTTTCTGCTCAATCTGCTTTAACATAACAAAGTCCAAAAGAACAACAATCAAACCACTTGTCTTCTCACTGATCTCAACCAGAAAACATATGATTTCTTGTTTATGGAAAACTGACAGCCAATTTAATTTAATTTTAAAGGGTTTTTTATTTTACCAAACTTCATTGAATAACAACGTATGATCTCAACCATAAAATTGATTTTGTATCAGACAATCAAATATGCAATTGCTTTTAATTATTCAATCATGGCAAAATATTCAATTTTCACACCTACAGTTCCATCGATGGACAAATCATATAAATACTATTCGTCGATTTACCACTTTTCCCTCATTATGAAGGGTTGCATACTTCGACCTAAATTGTTTGTCGCAATCTATATGAAAAATTGGCCCAAGAAGAAGAATAGTGAAGCCATATAATATCCATGAGTGGATGTGCAGGAGAATAATTTTTCCAAAAGCAATAAAATTACATGATCAAAGTTGAAATGTTTGCGAGATCAAAATTCAAGACCACCAAGGGTTAACTTTTAAACTATTTTAAGCCTTTGATCCAAAAAAAGGGACGGTTGAGATTTGGTGTCAACGAATCCGTATAATAGTGAAGCCATATAATATCAATGAGTGGATGTGCAGTCGTTTCTTGATCACATTCGAACAAACGACTGCGGGGGGGGGGGGGGGGGGGGGGGTGGATCATTACCAGCTCGGTGAACTCATCACACTGGAGCATCTGAAGTGTTAGTTTGTAAACGCACAAGTAAACAGTTCGCTCTCAAAACAATACACAAAAGCCTCACGCAACGAGCACTCGATTCACACGTTATACTTGAAAATAAAACAAACATTTTCAACAAGGTATAATTAGAATTAATAAACACCAAGATTCCATTCAAAAGTGCTAAAACCACAAAGGGCGCACAATGTCATTACAAACATGATAAAAAATAAATTACAACATCCTCTTCAAATTCTGGAGGAGGCTTACTAACACCATCTTCAACATCATAAAGATGATGAATCCCCTCGACACAAAGCCCTCGACACAAAGGTCGATCCCCGGATTCACCACCCTCAGCTGGGCTACTGCGCGGTGGAAGCCAAGCTGGACAGCCTCCATGAAGCTTCCTTCCAGCTCACCAACCCTGTCCACAAGGTCGGTGCGCCTTAGGCCAACAGTGTCTTCCGTCTCTTCCTCCCCCGGCAGGTCTGCCTTCTTCAAAGCTTCCTCCAAGGATGCCTTCTCCTCAGCCAGCTTCTGAGAAGAGTCAGCCGATTGCCCTAGAGAAGCCCGAACCTCAGCTAGTTGCTCCTCCATAGCAGCAAACTGACGGTCACGCTCCCACTCCTCGACAACTGACCTCTTGCTCCTTGCATCCTCCTCAAGAGCAGCGACCTTGGCAGTCAGAGCATCCCTCTCCTGCCCCAATGCAATAACCCGAATTTCATTCTCCAGCGAGGCATTATTCAAAGCCGTCACAACCTCCAAAGCCTTCATAGTAGCAATAACTCCTTCAGTTATTGCCTTACTTTGGCCTGCAGGGCCAAGGTCATGAATAACCCGCAGCTCAGGGTCATCCAAAAGGGTGGCATTGGGGCCACAACGGTCAGGCTCAGACCACACTTTGGGAAGCTGGAGGAAATCCCCGCTCTCCGAGCAAAGAGGAGTGGCTTTAATTGGCATGACGGGCTCCGTTGAAAAGGGTCTCTACCCTCCGTATCTTCACTGATTCCTGCGCCCTCTCATCAGAGCGGCCTCCTTCTTCCAAGTCCACCGCCGGACTAGAGGTCGAGCCGGGGCCAGAGTCGGCCATGAGTTGGTCTATTGAAGGGACTACCTTTTCGCCGCTTCTTGGCAAGAACTTTCTTGTTGGCTTCATTCACCAACGCCTGCAAATTCTTCATTTTCTCTGCAAACACAAAAGAAGAAAAACGAATCAATCAAAGGAAGAATACATGGCAACAGAATCAGACAAAACAAAAAGAAGCATACCAAGGCAGTCATCTGGGTCCTCAGACACCACCAATTCAGGGGTATTGATGAGGCGGGGCTCTATTACCGGTGTCCCATCCGCACTCATCAATGGGTTTCCCCGTTTGTCAGTTTGAGTCTTCCGCGAAAAAGACTAAACAAATGCCCAAATATTTTGATATGCGTCTGCTTCTTCCTCCTTCAAATTAGGAGCAGTCCGGGAGAAGTCTTTGGAATCAAGACGGAAATGGTCTCGTTTCCAGCACAAAGGAAAGAAGAGGAAACTAGACCCATCTTTTGCTACACCCAACAGGGTGCTCAGAGCAGCATCACTCTTTGGGCGAATCAAAAAGAAACACTCTTTAAAGCTCCGCACTTTGCCCACAAAGATCTCAAACATCTTTTTGGTTTGACGGAAAGAGATCAGTCATTTCCATGCTGAACGGTGAAAATGGTGAATAAGACATTTTTGAAAGCTAGAACCTTCAAGTAGTTGCACACCAACTCAAAGGCCCGCATGAAGGCATAAGAGTTAGGATGGATCTGGGAAGGCGACAACTTGGTTGAACGAAAAACCTCCCGTCGCAAAGGTTTTCGTATTCCGAACACACCCGATCTTCAGACCTTCCTATAAAGCTGAAAGGAATTTTGCCGGTACTACCCTCAGACAACACGGATTCAGTCTCCAAGGATTCGTTCCCAGGCCAAGTAGATGCAGACGCGGTAGTTTCCTCGTTCGCCATGGAAAACCTGAAAGAGCAAAGAAGAAGTAAATCCATCATTCAGATCCACCCTTCCTTCACCCATCGGGCCGGCCACGACATGGAAGGGATCAAACCGTTAATCAAAACATATGGAGAAAAAGCACAGCCTGTCGCCAGTGTTTCTCAAGCAAAACGCAAAAAATGACAGCAAAAACCTAAAACTCCTTCAGTGCAGTGAAATCCACCGTGATAAACGGTTGAAACCACCGTGTCGGAGTAACTACCACCCAAAAGAGCATGCAACCTTGCAGTTTCTTAAACGAGAAACTAAGGAAAGCAAAACGTAAAGCAAAGGGTTAAAAGATCATCAGAATAATACCTGTTACGATTGAAGAAGATGGAACTTGAAGTGAAGAACTAATGGGTCGGAAAGGCTTCATCTCTGAAAGAACTCTCAAAGATTTTTCTAAGTCTTAGAAGTGAAAGTGGTAAAAGTTCCAAACAAGAGTTTGAACTATTTATACCCACTTCACAAACCTTTCAGAAACCACTAAGCTACATTCCACTACAGCCCGTCACCTACAGTTCCACACCTAAGTGACAAACTCACGACTCAGATTTAATCAAATCTTTCATCTAAGGGTCCTGATGATTGGAAGAGGTTAGCCAAACGTCAAGATTAAATCAACGGTACTGATAACATCTTGGAAACACAAACCAAGAAGACACTCCAAAGCTACAGGTACTCAAGTACCACAATAGCCTTTACACGTGTCAGTCAGAAACCAAAGGTTATGTCTCCTCAACCTTTCCCTCGAGACGTGGGCATTAAATGCAGGAGTGACAATCAACCAAACTGTCTGGCGAGGGAATCTTTCAATCCAACCAAAGAAACCGAGCATCCACATATCGAACACTCATCACCTGAAAGGCGGACTTGTCCGGATGGGAGCAATAATTGTTATAGGATAATGAACGCAAGCCTCTTACGTGTCCGCTCAAATCCTACCACACAATATTGCAACCACTAAAGACTGACAGTCTAAAAACCGGGGCGATCTCATATGGCTTGTCCGCTCGACCTTGTCAACGACATTTCTTTCCTGGCCGTCCCTAAGCATCAAAATATGCCCGCCCTTAAGTCATCACTCTTTATCAAGAGCAACGACTTGGGGGGCTACTGTTCTGGACCGACCAAAAGGATCCTTGGCCCATTTACTTAGGCCCAATATAATCTAAAGCCCAAACGCTACGTTTGGCAATATTACTTGTGGTACCTCTCTTCCTCGCGAAGGGGGTGCACAGAGCAAACGAGACCGGTTCAAATGAACCCCAACGTCTCTTTCCATGTTCCCGCAATAAACTCTCGGCGGTTACACTTCTCACGATTTCGTAACCGCCAGAGCTGGGTGTGCCATTAGAACGGCTCTATAGCTCTCCACCTCTATAAATAGGGGAGTCAATGCAGTCCCCAAGGTAGAACTCTTCTTACTCTCTAAACCCTTACACTATGATCTCTACTGACTTGAGCGTCGGAGCAACTGCAGGTACACACCCCCCTCTGTTCCCAGGAGCATTCTAAAGCTTTTCACCACCTCAATATCATCTCATTCAAAGCACCGACAATCACTTTCTGATCAGGTACGATCAAATAACATGATATTTTTTTAGGAACAAATAACATGATAATTGATCATCTAACTTTTTAATCGCACTTAATTCATTTTTAGAAATATTATATAGCTTCGTAATCTTAAAAATAAAAATTATTTATCTCCTCTAAAATCCCTACTTGAAATATAACCTATCAAAGTATGTTTGGATGAGGTAATTGAAATTTTAAAATTAATTTAGAATTCTAAAAAATTCAAACAATCCAATTAAATTCTCTTTAATTCTAAATATTTTTGTTTCGAAAGACTAAATAAATTTGGTATTGCCTTTGAGCTACAATCATAAATTCTAAATTTTTGGGCCAAAATTAAAAAATAAATCCTAATTGATAAAATTTGAGGGGTTAAATTGTACAATTAGAGGGGTTAATTTGTAATTTAAAAAAATATGGCCCAATTTGTAATTTTTGAAAATTTATAGGGGTCAAAAAGAACAAAATGAAAAAAAATTCCAGCTTTTAAGTGTCATTTGAAATTCTCTAAATTTAACTTGGACAAAATATTTTATATTTTTCTATGAATTTGAAAATGCTACAATTTAATCATCCAAACAAATAGAAATTAGTGAGAAGGATTTGAATTTCCTCAAAACATTACATTACCTTAAAATATTTTTCCATCCAAACATTATAGACATTATTTGTGAATTAGGAGGAAGGAGGTGAAGACAATGATATATAAGAGAACTCCTTGCCTTTTTTTAGAAAAGTGTTTTTAAATATAATGAAATGAAAATACTTGTAAGTAATACTTCTTGATTTTGAGATAATTATAAAGAGAATTAATGAGTTTGAAAGTTTATTCAAAATCCTCCTCCAATGTATTTTTTAGTTACCCATTCTAGAGAGTTTTAGTCTACCCTTTCCGTTTCATAATTTTTAAGGTGAGGAGCTATTCACCCTTCCCATTTCATTTACTCATTCATTTATCCTAACAGTTCTCCTCTCTCTATTTTCCACCAAACTCTAAAAACAAAGCTTTAAGATATTGTTCGATGTGACTATGAGCTATCATAACATAATTTTGTTTATTCGCAAGCACTTTAGATCAAAATGTGAGACTCATATTTAAATGATTTGAGTCTCTTACGGGCAGGGTGAGGGAAGTTTATTTACACCCCACATTTATTATTAAAATGTATTTATCATCTATTTATATAATCATTATTTTTTTCATATACTATAGTAAATTGTTTTAATAGTTTTTATTTTAGGGTTATGCTAAGACACTTGTTAAGGATTTAAAAGAGGAAATAATTTACAAATCTTATGCAAAAGAAATTCATTTTTGAAGTTTCAATACGTTGAATACACAATTAAAAAAAAAATTATTCTTTAAACTTCTAAACAAGTGCATTTGCCTAAGGACACTTGTTAGCATTTCTCTTTATTTTATTATTTATCAATAGTTATGGTTCATCATATTAATCATTATAAATATTTTGTTTTCCTTTTTTTCTCTCAATATATATGGATATGCGGGGTAGGGAAACCTGGCCCCAATTATTTGCATGGTGAAGGGAAACTTGATCTCATCGAATATGAGAATGAATATCCTTTTTCATGCCCATTAATGACCGGGGGCTGGGACAAGTTATTTATTGAGAGTTGAGAGCAGGGGATAAGAGGAAAAACTCTCCTCCAACCTACCTATTTATCGAGAGTTCATCCAGGGCTTTTTGAAAATATAAAAAACCATAGACACTCAAAGTAAATATATTTTTGATATTTTTCTTATTTCTTATGTATTTAATTACTAACGATTCACTGACCTTCTATACTATTCTTCATTAATCTTAATCATTCTCCTTGGATTGGATATCCTCTAATCAATATTTTATATATCCTAAATACTAAATATACTGTGAAAGATCGACAACACTGAAGGTCATAAAAACTCTATAGTCACTTCCTTTTTCTATGTTGGAGTCACCGCCATTGATATTCTACATACTTTTGAAAGGATCATAGGTTCTTGGGGATAACTTTGTCATTTTGCAATTGTATCCATATCAAGTTTCATTTTTTTAACAACTTGCAAATAATATTTCCTCACCGAGTCTTATGCCTTAAATTTTGTTTTTCAATTCCCTCACAAACATGTTCATGCAACTTTTTGATTTCATTGTATTGTGGAGCGCTTGAAAGGGTTAAGTCTAGTAGAAGGGGACACATAACATAAATTATCTCAAAAATGAGCATTTATCGATAGCTTGATTGGTTTATCTTAAGTGAACTCAACTTGTGCAAGGATATAATCACATTGTTTCAAATTCTTTCCTTCAAAATTTCAAAGTAAATTCTCCAAAAGCTTGTTAATTAATTTTGCTTGTCCATCTGTCCGAGGATGACTAGACAGCAATGCTAAATTGATACCTTTCTCTTCCACAATGTTCTCTAAAAGTGGCTTAAGATTTTCACATTTCCATATTTTGGCCTTATTGAGGAATTTTGAGTTATGTTTCTGATTTTAATGCTAAAGTTATTTCCAATGAAATACTATGATTAATTTCCATAAAAATAAAAACAACATCAGCAGTACTTGATACATTGCTCAAAAGTTGAATCCACAAGTTCAACAAAACATCGTTACTCAAAATCCAATGATAATATTATCGATACAAGCTAAAAAAGGAATTGGTTTGTTTATATTCATATGGAATTTATGCTTCTTTATACTTGTTGATTACATATTGTTTACCTTATCGTAATACAAGATAACATGGCCATTGTTATTTGTAATGTCGATGATTTCCTTTTTCTGAGTTTCAAATGGCTAGACCAAGATGGAGCCATGGCACTTTACAGTTTTTGTACCTTTCACTTTCGAATCCAAATTTCAACTTTTTTTTTAAGAGGGAATTTCACCCTTTTTTAGATGCCCACTAATGAAATTTGCTATTGCACATTTCTGTTTAGCAAAAGTGTAAGCATTATTATCAAAGAAAAGCATAAGCATGTGATTGACTTCAAGATACGATACGATCGTTGTTATACTTCAATACATTTTGAATTGCTTCCATTTGTAGAGGTGTTTACCTATAGTTTTATTCTTTGTTTTAATCTTCTTGTTCTCGGGATAAATGAATCTTAATAATCTCGAGTTTGGTCGAGAGACGAATAAAATTCAATTTAGATTGTTTCGTTAAGAATTTGAAGGCGATACTCCTTAACAAATAAAACATATTGTTGGTTTGTCAACGACGGATCTACGTTAAGGGTGTTGGGGCACCGCAATCACCTCAATTGTGGAATTAAGAGATGCACTTAGATCACTAAAAGTTATTCAATAATTTTATTTGTGAAGAATTAAGTACACAACAATGTAAGAGATAAATTATTGAATACTTGTTTGGTCATTTATGTTGGAAAATGACTCAAAAATATGCATTTTGAAAATGTCAAAATTGGGGTCCGAATGGAGCAGTTCGGGGCCCGAATTGTGTCTGCAGAAGTAACATTTTGCTACGTGAAAAATCAGCGCCCAAACAGCAGAGCTCGGCGCCCGAATTGTCTAAGGGGTAGAAAAATAAAACGGTGTTTTCATGAGCCGGTTCTGTTCCATTTTTTAGGGATGCTTTAGCAAGCGAGGAGCTAATCTCAATATCTATTTTGTAATACCCGATTATATCGAAACTCTTCTTATTAATGATATGCTATAACCACTTTTCTTTAAAAAAAACTTCAAAAGTAATATGAATGCATAACAGAAATATTTGATGCAGATTGATTTAACCACCCCACCAATGAACAAATATTTAATGAAATACTTTGTCCTTATGCATAAAATTAGGCTCAATGTGATAATGGGAGCAGAGATATATATATATGTGTGTGTAAAATTCCTTGTACAAACAAGAATGTGTCACTTCGCACCTGAAATGGTTGGATTATTTCCCCACTAAAGAAACACAGAATCAAATGGAACCCACTTTCTGATCCTTCATTAAGATAGCCTCCATGAAACAAAAAAAGAAAAACTAACTAATAACCACTTGTTGGCCCTCAAAACGTGTTATGTTTTGCTTTTTCTATTCCTCACAATTATCATAGTTTTCACTAATATTTCTGTGATGCATTTTATTTATTTATTTATAGAAGATAAATGTTAGTGGTTAATTTGTTCCAAGAATGGAGAATATTTTAGTAGCAAGGTCGAAGCCTAGATTGAACTTTGGACCTTCTACACAACACTCTTTAATTAAACATCATTGATCATGGCGTTAAATCGATCATGTTATGTCGACGTATTCGATAGCAACGCGACTGTTTTACTTTCGATTAATCATTGGTTAGGTTACAGACTACGACTTAAGTTTAATTACTATATTTCAGTTTACATGTTTACTCCTATACACGAGTGATCGTTCACTTATCGGTAAATACAAGTCATACACAACAAAAGGAATTTTAATGGCCTCAATAAACTCTCATCCATTGAAAAAAGTGATAGTTAACCTCTGATCCTTAACCTTGACTAATGACAACTCCCTAAGATAAAAGTGGAAAAATTATATATCTCCATAACTGCTATATAAACACCACAAATTCATTCCTATATGTTAAACTTTACAATTCTCTTTCAACATTTTAGGTTCATCAAAGGCTATACATATAAAATTACCTATTTTTGTTGTATGGTTGCAGCAATATGGCTAAAATATCGGAGAATTGAGGACGTTTGGAAGGGGTATTGTTCCAGCATTTTGTCATAATGTATTTTAGATTTGGTTGGCAGTCCTTGGGAACTTCAGGTCTAAGGCCACAAGCAGCAATGCCAACTGCTGCCTGCACAGGAGAAAGTGCAGAATATGCTGCCTCACCACTAACCATCTCCCAAATTACCATGCCATAACTGTAAACATTGCTCATCGATGTCTCTGTCACGCTTTCAGGGTCTCCTGCAATTATCTGTTTTCAACCCAAAAAGAAAGAGGAGACAGAGTTAGCATGAACTAGGGTCCTGTTTGGATAAACAACTTAATTAAGCACTTATAACATACAAATCAAAGAGTGTCACCAACATTCATGTGAATTGGTGTGTTTGTGTGATATGTAAGGACATTTTCTCTTGGAAGACTAGTTAATAAAGCATGAAAACCAGCTTATTAATGCACAACAACCAAAAACTATATGCTTATTTGGTACTCTTGACTAATTTTTTTTTATGTACTGTCTATTAAGTTCTCACTTTTCTCTTTGAATAAACACTTTATTTGATATTTTTTTTCCCGTTCTGCGCACGAGGTGCGAGGGCATTCTGATCATCTTCATCAATAAGACAAATAACTATAATACTGTGAAAAAGACCATATCAAAGGCTTGAGACATGCGGGCTCCATTCTCAAATTAATTCTGGTATAATTGCAATTACATAAAGCATACTTAGTTTATAATGACATACACGAGTGGTTAGTGGTTAAATAAAGGTATGCATGCATTGTAAAGGGAAAGCAAAAAAGGAAATTATTAAGATATGTTAGGCATGCTCAAACAATGATGTCAGGACGTGTGACAAACTTTTTTCAATTGTAGACTACTGATAATGCTTCACATACAATGTATCTAAACAACGATTTTTGAGACAAAAAAGCTACTGTAAGTTTCTCTCCGGCTCAACTACTAGCATGTCATTTTCATGTTGTACTGGTCCATAAGAGAATAAAGAAGAGATAATAGAGCCAAAACACTATACTGAAATTTTTCTTTGAACTAGCTAGTGTATACAAGGACGAACACAGCAACAGAGAAGACAAATAAGAAAATTCACATAAAAACTTGGTCATATTACGTAAGAAGAACAAAACACCAAAAAAGGAAATCAGTAAGAACATAGCTGCAATTCTTCCTCGAACACATGTGGGATAAAATGAAATTTTAAAGAAACTTTCTTAGTGTCAGATAGCTAGTTATAACAACGTAAATTAGTAAAGCTCTGAACTTCCTTGAGGAGAACGCTAAGTTGGCTAAATAAGCATCTCAAGCAGATTTTTTGCCCATGTTTGATAGAATTTGATCTTGTTATTGCTTTTAATCGGTGAGAATAACGGTGCATATACAAAGTTCTACTCCTCCATCTCATTATAAGTGTCATGTTTGAAATGTTTGTATGTCTCAAACTATTTGTCACTTTAGAATACCAAGAAAATACTTATTAACTTTTCTAAAATTACCCTCATTTAATTAAATAGTCTACCTAACTACTTCACAACTGCTACTTTGAGCAACTCCAATTAATGTGCGTATTTTAGTCTTAACACTATATGACAATAACATAACTAATCATTTTTTAATTAGTGTGCAATAACTTAAACAACACTATATGACACAGATATGATTGAAAATGCATGCTCATAGTAAACCATGTGCATAAGAGCATTAGTATTTTCTCACCCTATACTTAGATACAAATCATTATGTGTCAATCTTTGCAGGCAGTGTTACAAATTTATGTCAAATCATTATTAAATTGTGTCACACAAATACTGTATCTTATACATATTGTATCTGATACTTGTATCAAGTCTAAGCATCATAAGAGGTGGGGTTTTAGTTGGTCTGTTCGTCTGCTTGCAGGGGGCTAGCAGCTGCCTGTCACTGCTTGCTGCGTTAGTAGGCTTGTTTGTGCTGGTTTGCTCGTCCGTGTAACAGGTTTTGAGGGCTGTTTTTTGATCAGCCTTGTTTTTGGGGTTTGGGACAGCAGTGGCGTGTGCTGTCGAGATGGAATCCCCTCCCCCCCCCCCCCAGGTGTTCTGGAGCTTGGCTTCGGGTTGTTCCTTTGGGGGTGGCTGATTTTTAGGTTCCTCAGGCATACAGAATTTTTGGGTAGTCCCTTGTGGGTGTTCCGCATATATACGGCACCTTTGTAACCTTTCCTCTTTCGCCCTTGGTTTTTGTGTGTCTTACACAAGTGGGGTTTAACAAATTATGCAGTTTCAAAAAAAAAAAAAAGAGCCTATGCATCATAGTTTGTGTGTTAAAGGCAGCTAGGCCGCATATTTGTGTGACACAATCTTCAATACTTGCAACAATTATTAACTTGAAAAAAAAGGGAATGAGTAGAAGCAAACCTCAGGAGCTAGCCACCTATAACCATCAGTTTCATACTCCATTGCTTCTCCAACACTCTTGCAGGCAGTGACTACACCCATATTTCCCAAACAAGCATTCCCATGCCTATCTAACAGAATCCTCTGTGTATTAAGATCTCTGTATGCAACACCATGATCATTCATAAACTTGATCCCCTCAGCGACGTCAACCGCAATTCTAACAATATCCTTACTCTGAAGCTTCTTGTTCTTTAACATTAAGTCGTGTACGGACTTACCTACCATGAACTTAGTCACCACACATAACCCATGATTATCATCCACACAAATGCCACAGAACTGCATAATGTTTCTATGGCCACATGTCATTAGTTCCAGAAGATCTTTGTGGAGCTCGAACTCGTAAGCATTTCCTTTTTCACACCCTTTCAGCTTCTCGATTCCAACCCTTTTCCCCATGTAGATCCCTTTATAAGAATTAGGTCCAATCTGTTCAGTAAACTCAACATAATCAGCATTCAACAACCATTTCTCAATCTCATCACCACCTGACTTTATCGTCTGCCATTCATCGACAGATACAATGAAAGATGAGGTAGGCAAAGGCATCTGAAGCTGAATCTTTTGGCTAGAATGCTCAAACTCCTTTCCACTACCACTATCTTCTCCAATATCCCCTAATTCTCTCCCTTTGAAACTCTCTTCCTGACAACCACAAAGTCCAAATGAAAGCTTCCCATTCACAGAACCTGTTTTGGGCTTCTTTATCGAAAACTTCAAAGCATTCTCAACTCGGGTCTTGACCAATTTTTCATGACCGGTCCTAACAACAAGAAGAACAACCCCTAAGGTGAAACCTTTCTTCTCAAAGATCTGTGCCCTCTTGCTACAAATGGAGAAACTATCCAACACAACTGACATTGCAGGCCATGAAATGAGAGCGTTGTAAGCAAAATTGAGCTTCAAAACAGACCCCTGAGCCTGAACCTCACCATCACGACCACCACACTCTTGTTGAATCAAAATTGCAGGCTGATCACTTTCCAATGCTTGTTCCATCAACTTGATGTGAAGAAACACATCCTTCATATCAAATTCAGCCTGTGCATAACTATAAACAAAAAGAACATAAACATAAGAAAAAAAAATCATTTTTTTAAACAAACAAAGAAAATCACCATGACCTTAAAAAAACATCACATGCTTAAAAAAAACCAATCTTTGAAATTTATAGGAAGAAAAAGTGAGAATGAGATACATTCGATGCCACAATAACCCGTCAATGTATTGAAATTACAAAAACATCTTTGAGCATGTCCTTATTTTAATGGAAGAAACATTCGATAAGGAAACGAACTAGCTAGAGAAAGATACATCCGAGGACAAAATTACCTAATGAAAGAAAGATTAGAGAGCAAAACTCACTAAAGAAAAACACATCTGGAGACACTTTTGTAACTTATAAGTTATATACATTCAATAACTATAGTGATAACAACCAAGTGAACGAACTCAAGTGGTTAATGACTTTCACTGATAAAACCGAGTTCAATTCATGGGTGAAACAATTTTTTGCCAGACTTTACCTATCTCTCGAACTATAGTGATAAGTATTGACACATTCAAGACCAAAAACAATTGTTCACTCGTCATTTTGTTCCATGTAATTTTAATCTATCAAAATAGCAATAACAACAGTAGAACATATAATCTAGTATTCAGTTTGAAGAGAAAAAAGGTACCTGAGAGGAAGAGAATTGTAATGATTACGAATGTTGGAGATAAGATTATCAGGAAGCTGTGTTCCAGGATAGAGTTGAGTAAGATTACGAAGAACAGAAGCCCAAGCAAGTTTCTTAGAAGAAGGAGGAGACTCAGGAGGATTGTTAAGGTTGAGTGTGTTTTTGAAAGATGTGATAGCATCAGAAAGATTACGACCAAGTTTGTGAAACTTGTTCTTGTGTATGAGAATGGAAGAGTCTTTGGAAGGAAGAGAAAGAGAAGAAGAAGAAGAAGAAGTAGCTTCTGATCTGTGGTGAGTTTGCATGAGGACTTGTTGTTGTTCAACTGTGTCTTCATCAGTGGTGACTGTGCGAGTTGGCCAGCACTCCAAGGCTGCAGCCATTGGAAATGTGAGGGAAGAAAGGCCAAAAGGTGGTGGGTGGTAATGTGGGGATGATACTAATTTCAATGTGTTTTGTGAGGTTAGTACTCACTTCACTACTCACTAGTAATAAATGCATCAAATGCTATTGCAATCTACTCAAAGAGGTATACTTTGAGGCTATTTTGAGAATGATCCGAGAAACTCTAAGTTGGTCACAAACACAAATAAAACATGTTTGGGTACATTCGTTTGAATAGGAAAAATAATAAGATAAAAGTAAAAAATGATGTGACTAATTTATTTCTCTTATGAATTTTTTTCAATTATGTATATGTCCAAATATTCTTAATTTGGAGTTGTGACTATGTAAAAGTTTCTCGGATCAAAGACCCTAATCACTAACCACAATGGGTTAGAAAAAATAGTTTGTTTT
Source organism: Medicago lupulina (assembly GCA_958299785.1). Taxonomy (NCBI): domain Eukaryota; kingdom Viridiplantae; phylum Streptophyta; class Magnoliopsida; order Fabales; family Fabaceae; genus Medicago; species Medicago lupulina. The sequence goes on from OY283145.1 coordinate 52,095,359, forward strand.
TTATACAACTTCTATCATATTTTATTATGTAGATATTCATGAAAATATTTAATGAATTATACAATCAAGTTATTGTCTCGAGAAAATCTTTCATGGAACTACCCTAGATAAATATTATCTGGGTACGTTCACATAAAATTGACAAAATTAAATAAAAAGTATTTAGTCATATCAATTGATATCTTGTAGTTTTATTTTTCTTTAATTTCTTTTTTTTTGATTTTGTATGTGCCCAAATATTTTTATTTGGGTTTGTGTTCAACCAAGTGAGGCTCATTGTCATGTGATTTGATGAAATGCACGTGTACATGAAAATGTTTTACGGTGTGCATATCAATTAATTTTATGATTTTTTTTTTGGTTTCATCCACTTGAGGATGTGGAATTCTCAATGGAATTCAAACCTTAGTTCACTAAGTTGTGAAAGATTAGTCTATTCTATTAGGATCAACTTCATATGGTAACTAGTCTTATACTTTAACTGTCGTTTTTTCGAGTTAAAAACCTGTATGTGTTTGTTTAGTATCATAGTGAGTTAGACAAAATCACGGTACTATGTTTTTATCAAAGTTAGAAAGCGTAGGTTTTACAAAATCATACTGATTTATTGTAATTTTGTTAACCACACATCGATATAAAACAATCATTATATATGTAATTTCAGTAAATAAGATAATAGTGTTATTTATGTGGCACATAATTTGTTTAAAGTTTATCGTAACAATCATTATTTTAAGCTATCTATGTTTTACTACTTTGTGTGATGAATCCCTTCTAGCAAGATTACACACCTTGATGAAACAAGACAAAGGTTAACAAGATTCAAGATTACATATCTTGTAATGAATCTCTGGTGATGAATACCTAACACTAGATCCGCTATGCATGAAGGTGTTAGTGCACTGATTAGAGTATAAGGTGGCGAAATCATGATAGAAAGATGATGTTAACATTGGTGATTGAATGAAATTGATGGTTGTGTTATGTGGAGAGAAAGTGGAACATGGTAGGTTTGGTTGGATACTAAAGTCATTGGAAGTTTGGAACCTGGTCTGTCTTGTGACCCACATCATAGAGAAATTAGTCAATAATGGACTTCATTTTGGCCGTTAATTAGGGTAATCAATATTGTGACACATTAGTTGCTGTTGTTTTTGTGGAGCTAATATCCTATTGTTGGAGCCCACTTCATGAATGGATCACATTTCATTAGAGAAATGTAATGGAAAATTATCAAAATAAATAAATGTTATGGAAAATTGCTTGTAGTAAACTATTAACAAATGTTTGCACCAAAAAAAAAACTATTAACAAATGTGGGAAGAAATAGAAGAGATGTATCTACTTGTGAACTGTGCTTAAAATGCAACTAGAGCCTTGGAATTGAAACTATAACGCATATGCATGCAATTCGAGATTGTGAGAATGTTAAGCCCCTCGGATTGGAGCATATTTTGAGTCTTCGATTCATCCTTAGCGGGAATAATCTTGTAAGAAAGTGGATGATATTTCTAGGAGATAGCGAAGTTTTTGTTGTAGTCACGATAAGCTCTCTTTAAATTGATAGGTATGTTAGTTGATCTGAAGTAAATAAGTGCGATGAGTAACTGATGAAAGTGCTCGTGCAAGACGGTTCTCAACGTGGCGGAAGAGATTTTTTTGTGAGGAGAAAAGGACATGCAAAACTATTAGTATTCTGATGTTCAAGTCAATGAGTGAAATGAGGAAGGAAAGACGTGGAGAAAATGGTAAAATGTGATTGTATCTTGAGTGTGGCACGAAACTACATTTATGTAATGGAGTACAACGTGAAGTGCCGGATAACGTCGTATATTAGCTAGTACACTCCAAATTGAACGAGGTGTACTCATGTACAGTAAGACGCACATGAAGTCTTCCATGTTGCGCCTAGAAGCTATGATTATAGATAACAGAACCGTCATGCATTGGACAGACGATGTGGGTTGAGGCTCAATCTGAAGTCGTTGCACCAAACCTTTATTGTGCTTTTTCCAAGCACTTAGTTCCCCACACAAATGTCAAACTGTTAGCGTTGACCAAGCAATATAAAATCTAAATAAAATGATCAAATACTAGCAGCAAACCTCGTACGCTATGCTTTCAAACCCATTAAGGAAAGTTTGGATTAATCTTATTTTGAACTTATGTAAATCAGATTATGTAAATAAATAAGCTTTTGTGTATTATTAATAAGTTCATAAATGTAGTTTATGCAAAAACAATTTATAAAATATAATTTTCGTTCGTGAAAACTCATTAACTAACATAATAACTTATTTGTTTGCATAAACTCAAAATAAGTCTAATCTAAACGGACCCTAAGTGACATAGCTGCAAATCGAATTATATGTGCAATTCCAATAGAGGTGCCGAACTTTGCTTATCTTTTTAGGGTTAAATATGTTTTTAGTCCTTACATTTTGCGCCCCTTTGAAGAATAGTCCCTACATTTAATTAAATGTTTCTAAAATCCTTACATTTTATTTCCATTATTAAAATTAGTCCCTGCTGTTAATTCTCTAACGGAATGTTGATGTGGCAGTTAGTGTGTCCCAATTATTTTAAGGTTAAATATGTTTTTGGTCCATACATTTTGCGTGACTTTGAAAAATAGTCCTTAAATTTCAATAAAAGTGTTTAAAATCCCTAAAATAATAAGGACTATTCTTCAAAGTCACGGAAAATATAGGGACCAAAAACATATTTAACCTTAAAATAATTGAGACTCATTAAGTGCCACATCAGCATTCCGTTAGAGAATTAACAACAAGGACTAATTTTGATAACGGAGGTAAAATATGAGGATTTTAAAAACAATTAATGAAATATAGGGACTATTCTTCAAATGAGTGCAAAATATAAGGACTAAAAACGTATTTAACTCATCTTTTTAATAGAACCAATTATCAAAACAAAAACATTTTTAATAGAGCCAATTGTCAAAACAAAAACAAAAACCCATGTTTATAGAGAACCATGGATCTCTCATTCTTCCCTGTTCTTCCTCTATTCTCCTTATTATTTCTAAATCTCGTTGTTCTTTTATTTTATTCGCTGTATTAGTTGTATTAGTTCAATTGAGATATGTTTTTTAATAAAAATTCAATAAGAAAAAGATTCAAAGTGGATCAAATCAGCTATAAAGATCGGGCCTAAAAGGAAAGACATATTTAATCTACAGGATTTTACTCATTTCAGTTTAATTTTTGCTCTTTGACATCTCAAAAACACCAAAATACCTCCAATAATAATGAACCTATCGCTTGCTAAATGAACCAACTGCAGTTAGCTATCATTGAGTTGCAAAATTGAAAGAAAACCTCCAACGGCACATAATCACTTTAAATACTAGGCAATGACATTTTACTAGTAATTAATAAGCAGCACCACTTTGCTCCCTAACCACAATATTTCAGAGAAAGCACTTTCACTAGATTCACTTTTCTTTAAGGGTTAATATGTTTTACCCCCTGTAATATAGACGAGTTCCGGTTTTCCCCCTGTAAAAAAAAAGTTTAGATTTCAACCCTGTAATTTAATATTCTTTCGTTTTAGACTCTGAGGCCATCTGACTAGACAAAATGATGACGTGACATGCTGAGTGGCGCGCTGACTGTGCATATTTGATTATGTGACATGCTGACTGTATAATTAATTTTGTTTTTTATTTTTTAAGGGCACATGTGGCATTTTGCCTATTTTTTTAAAATAAAAAATAATATAAATGAAATTATATTAATTTAAAAAATCTGAAAATTTATTTTTGAAAATAAAAAAAATCTTAAAAAACAATATTTTTTGAAAAAAAAAACCGAATTTTCTAAAAAAAATAAAATTCTGAAATTTAATTTTTAAAATAAAAAAACAACAAAATTTAGGGAAAAAAATCTGAAATTAAAAAAAAAGTTTAGATTTTTTCGAAAAAAAAAGTTTTTAAAATTTTTTCTACCAAAAATAAAAATTCTGGAATTTAATTTTTAAAATTAAAAAAAGTTAGTATTTTTTTCGAATTTTTTTTTTCTACCAAAACTAAAAATTCTGGAATTAAATTTTTAAAATAAAAAAAAAATTTGAAATTAAAAAAAAAGTACAGATTTTTTTCGAAAAAAAAGTTTTTAAAATTTTTTCTACAAAAATAAAATCTGGATATTTTTTATAATTCAGGTTAAAATATGAAAATAAAATTTTGAAAATTATATAATCTGAAGAAAAAAAATTGAAATTTTAAAGAACTATTCTAGAAATAAATTTTTTCATTTTCTATTTTACTTTAATTTCTTTTATTATCCTCTTTAGTTGTATTTTTCTTTCTTTCAGATTGAAAAAATTACAAAGTATACCTTTTTCGCAGATCGAGATAAGAAAATTCGAAAAGTTTATTTTATTTTAATTTTCAAAATCTTAATTTCAGATTTTTTTTTTTTGAAAATAAATTTGAATTTGTTTACGATTTTTCGAATTTTGTAAATTTCAAAAAAAAAATATGATTTTTTTTCTTCTTCTGATTTTTTCAATTTTGAAAAAAATAATCATAATTTTTTTCTATTTTTTATTTTTAAATTAATATAAATGAAAATAAAAAACAAAATTAATTATACAGTCAGCGCGCCACATCATCCAAAAACGCTGACTCGACGTGCCACGTCATCAGGTTTGTACAGTTAGATGACCTCAGGATCTAAAACGAAAGAATCTTCAAATTACAGGGTCTATTTCGAAATAATTTTTAAATTATAGGGTTGAAATCTTAACTTTTTTTTTTACAGGGGGGAAAACCGGAACTCGCCTATATTACAGGGGGTAAAGACATATTAACCCTTTCTTTAATTATCAAGGTATAAGCCCTTCTGCATCAGCAATCATACTGTAGCCAATCCTGCATCTCAAATATATAACATAAGTGCAACCAAACAAGCACATAATCACGAAAACTAATGTCAAACACATTCGAGTAAAAGCATGTATAAAAACCCAAAATCAATACTCATAACGACGAACAAATTAGTTACATGTCTTTTACGCTAGAGCATGGCTCCATCAATTCTAGTTTACGACTCCAACGACACTTAAATGTTGTTGGAGGCTTTTTTAATTTTGCACGCAATGACAATTAATTGCCCTTGATTCATTTAGTGAACGACGACAAGTAATTGTCATGGCGTTGCAATTTTTCAACGTAATGACAGTTAAAATGAGTGTTATTTTCACTTCTCAATGTAGAATCAATTATCTTTTTGTTAATGCTTCAATTTTGTTATTGTTAATTTTTAAATGGCCTCATTCTAGATTTCATGTTAGGATTCTAGATTTATTTGGTTTTGAGTTTGATTACTAGTTGGTTGTTTTGGGTTTGACTAACTAACGAGATGGTCATGCTAACTAGTGCCCTCGAAGCACTAGTTAAGAAGAGCAAAAGTAAAAAATTTTGCATTGAAAAAATTATTCTTTACACTTTAAGAGGTTTGATTATATAAGTTCCAAGAATTTTTTTACTATTGTAGTCTCCTTAGTCCTTATCTTTTTTTCAAGTATGTCTTCTAATGCACTATTCTCAATGTACCATCTTCTACTTTACATTTATGATGATTAAATACACATCAATAATTGGTACGGTTAATTTAGTAGAAATGACATATTTTTTGGCTACTTTATTACATTTCTTAATCTACATGCAACGATCATTTTCTATCTATGTGAAACAATCTTAAACGAGACTCGTTTTAAAATGATACGAGTAGTATTAACTATTTATTAATTAAAAAGAATATTAAGTTTGAGGTTTGAAGCCTAACTCTAAGGCAGGTACTTCATTTGCAGTTGCTTGGAGCCGGTCTTGAACCAAACCTCAGCCACAAGAGGATCTCGAGATACATTCTTTCTTCCTCCAATGTTCAACTGAGAGATTATATATTATTACAGGTTAATAGTGTTTTCACCCCTGTAATATATGTCATTTTCGGTTTTCACCCCTGTAAAATTTTCGGTTTGATTTGCACCTTGTAAATATATTTTTTTCCAGAATACCCCCTCCCCTGTCCAACTCACCAAACTCGCCTATGTGGCGCTGACTTGGTTTTTTTCTTTAATTTTTTTGGGTTGGCCACATCAGAAATTTAATTATTAAAAAATCTAAAAATAATATAAATTCATTTATATAATTTAAAAATTTGAAAATTAATTTTTTAAAATTAAAGAAATTTTTTATTTTACTCGAAAAAATTCTGGAAATTTTTTTTATTACCAATTTTTTTTGTTTTAAAAAATTTAAAAATCAGGAAAAAAATAAGAAATTTTTTCAAAATTGGAAAATATAATATGGAATTTAAATTTCAAAATACAAAAAAAACAATATTTCAAAGGTTAAAATAAAGGTCAGATTTTTGTTCAAAAAAAAGTTTTTGCACAAAAAATAATTTCAGGAAAAAAATTTATTTTTAAAAATCTGGAAAATCACTTTTGAAAATTCAGATTTTTTTTTCCAAAATTTTTATAAACTCTTTTTCGAAATTAAAGTATTGGAAAAAAATCATTTTTTATTTGGTAATAAAAAAATTCCAGAATTTTTTTTCTAATTTTTACAATTTTTTATTTTCAAAAATTAATTTTGGAAATTTTTAAATTATTTTTTTACTTTTAAATTAAAATAAATGAATTTAAATTATTTTTCTGGCCAACTAAAAGAATTTTTTTTTTAAAATAAAGTCAAGTCAGCGCCACATAGGCGAATTTGGTGAGTTGGATCGAGGAGGGGGGTATTCCGGATTTTTTTTTTACAAGGGTGCAAATCAAACCCGAAAATTTTACAGGATTGAAAACCGAAAATGACATATATTACAGAGGTGAAAAACACTATTAACCTTATTATTAACATAGGGTATATATATTTGTCTTTCAAAATAAAGATAACAACATATATATTTATATATTTGATTGAGTCTAACTTCTCTCTAAATTTTCTTTCTCCTTCGTTCATCGAGAAAGAGTGATTTTAGGTCATTTTTAACCTAGAATCATCTCTTCTACATTTTTCCCCCTTTTCTTTCAATCTAAATAAGTGGTTTTCACACATATCAAATTTTTTGTTTTGTTTTTTTTTTGTGATTTTGTCGTCTAAGTGTGGCGTTGTGTTGTTCGTCGTCTTGTGCTGCGTTTGTTTTCGCGTCTTGTCGCGGTATTTGTTTATTTCCTATTGAAAGATCTACATCAGTCAATTACAAATTCAACCAATGATTTGGGCGTCAACGTTGCAGATCCGGAAGCATGAGTATTTCGGTGACTTAGGTTTTATCATATTATTTGTAGGCATTTTGCCAATGTATACTATTAACTTAGGTGTTGTGAATTTGTTTGCAGATTCACCTTTAAGTTTTTAACGATGTTTGTATTTAATGTAATATATATATATATATATATATATATATATATATATATATATATATATATATATTTGATTGAGTCATGAATATCATATTTGATTTTATAACATGCAATTGTTTAATTTCATAGCAAATATGTTTCGGAACGGATCCCGGCAGGACTTCATTTAAAGTCACACTAAGATGCTTCCCTCCCGTAACCAATCACCACATGATCATCATCAAACATTGATCCGCTAATTGCACGGAATATCTCTCAACAATCCCAACATAATTTATCCTAAAACCTCGCTTATAAAAAGACACTCACACTAGACACACTCAATTATGATAAACTTCTCAAAAAAAAATTATCAAAAATTAAGTTGAGCATTGAAGTGTCTGCATTTACAATTAGATCACCTCTCCGAGAAGTTATGCCATCAACCTCGGTTGCACATCACAAACTCCGGCCATCGTCATTGTCCACCTTGAATCAAAATCAATTAATCTTTTTTAGGAAATCTCAAAGATCAATATATTATCATCATTTCTATTCTGGCAGATAGAAGAAAGGACAAAGTCATTAGAAACTCACACACATAAGTAAAAGAGCCGGCGTTCGAACCCTAATCACGATGTCCAACCTAACAATTTCGAGATTATTGTCATTTTAGCTAAGACTTGTGGCCGAATATATTATCATTTTATATCGATATTTTTCCAAATAAAAAAACTGTAAAACAAGGATAATTTGTGATTGCAATTTTAACTTTATTGTTGTTGTGATTTGATAATTGATACGTGTATTTTACGATGTATGTTGAAACAAACTACAGATGCATGCATATACACACTTCTAGTTCTATGAATGAATAATTAATTTTCTGTGAAAAACTTTTTGACTTTGTACAATAGCTAGATCAAGTTACTTGTGAATATGGTCACAACTCACAAATCGTCTTTCCTAAAAGTACCCAACTAATTGATTTGGCCGTACGAGGTCAAGAACATCATGTTTACTTTGATTTGGTATATTTCTTATTTCACTTTATTTTGATTCCAATTATAAGATATTTTGATTGGGGTAAAATATAACAATGATTTTATATTCATGGACAAGGCATCATGGAAATTAGGAATCAAAGATATGCAAGCTGATAAATTAGATTAATATTCTTAAGTCTTAATCAAAAAAGATTAATATTCTTAAGTAGGATCAATTAACCAATGCATTAACTTGTATGTCTACCATTTGGTACCTGTTTGATCAAAATATGATCTAACAAACAAATATCAGATGCTAAGAATCCTAACACGCTCAAAATTTTACATATTCCGATTTGCCAAATCTTAGACTTCTTTTTATTAGTTTTTTTTTTTTTTTTACCAAATCTTACATTTTTTTTTTTAAATTTCTTTAGTAGTTATTACTAGTATAAGTTTGTAGGAGTGATTGTGCATATCTCAAAACTGCTTTATAAAACATGCACTAGATTTTTGCACTAACTAATGTAGGACTTAATTTTTTTTAACAGGTAGACCCATCTTTTTATAAGGTACCGTTAACTTATTTTTTTTAAGAATAAGGTACCATTAACTATTGAGTTTGATGTGTGGATTATATGAATAGTCCGATGTCAGGTTTATGATAAACTTTTTTTATACATCCCATTAAATTTAGAGTTTAACTCAAATATAGTAAAATTAACTTGTAAAATGAGAAATACTTGTATTTGAGTTATGTTTAAGCATTATTATTTTTGAGACTTGAAAAATATCATTTTTAGTTGACTTTTTAAAATAAATAAAAGAGATTCAACTTGCTTTTCATCCCTTTATTAAAAAAAAAAAAAGAAACTTGCTTTTCATCCCTGTAAAATTTACAAAATTTTATTTTTAATTCTTATAAAACATTCTTCAACTTTTAATCCCTCTATTATTTCTTGTTGTCGGAGCTTTAGATTCCCGTCATTATGCCATACAAATTTGTGTAACAAATGTCGAAGTGGCAAGTGTCTTGTGAACGTTTTTCTTTTTTGAATAAATCTTGTGGACGTTTTTAATTACATTGACTTTTCTAAATATCAAAAATATTTATTAAATAAATTATAATTAATTATTTTTAACGAATTAGAGCTTTAATTTTAAAAATCCCCAAATGGAGAAAATACTTTTTCTCCTTTGAGACATGCAAGCAAACAAATATTCCCCTTTGCCCTTTTTTCAGCGTTAAATAAGTTTTTTTTTTTATTATGACAAGAGTTAAATAAGTTTTTTGATCTTTAATAATATAACGGATTTTGATTTTAGTCCATAAAATTTAAAACGAGATGTTTTCATTCTCCTGAGATTTTTTGTTTTATTTTTTGTTCGTAATGACCAATTTATGTTTATATTAATGTTAATATTATGTTCAAGAAATGCTAAGAACATTAAAAAATTATGCCAAGGCCAAAAACAAAATTATTATTTTTGAAGGAACGAAACGAAATTTTTTGAAAGGACGGAGATATCCTATATTATTTTTTAGGTACCAGAACCAAAATTCGTTATATTTTTAAAGACAAAAAAATTTATTAGCCTTTTTTTGTTATTTTTCTTTTTATTTTTATAAAACTTTATCAGGCCCATTTTGGATTTTATGGCAGCGAAAAAATATCGCAATTATGTTCTACAACTATCCAAATCCAAAGAAGTAAAACTCTAAAGGTATGTCTCTATTCTCATTGCCCAAACATCATTGTTTTCTCCATCAATGAACGATGGAGCAACTTGTGAATGACTTTATTCAGTTGCAAGTTTGTATGAACCTTGACCCCGACACTATTAAAGGGTTTTTTTTTATTTGTCGAAATATATAATTTATTTTATGTGTAGAAGCCTCATGGTAAGATTTTATCCATGACTCTATATATAGAGCTAAACTATAATACAAAATATATTTCTAACGCATATTATTCAAATATGGAACAAATCCTAACAATATTAAAAAAAAGAAATATAAATTATATCATCATGATATCTTATATAAAATATTAAATATATTTAAATTTAAATCTAAAATCTTCTAAAGAAATATAGATAAATTATCTTCAACAAAAGACAAAGATGAAGATGATGGGATTACTTACTATTGAATTTTTTTGATTGGAGCATATAGTGGTAATGCAAGAAGGAATAAGGAAGAGGTCTTATAGTGTGTCACATGTCCATGCAGTCCAAATCCTACCCTTGAAGGAATCCTCTAAACACAATATTGATTTATGCATTACTACCACCAAGCTTGAGTTTCAACTTAAACTCATTTTCTTTCCCCAAAAAAAAAACTTAAATACTCATTTGACACTGATTAGCTTATTTATATGAGGATCATCTCATCTGTTAAGGCTCAAATTCTAACTTAGTCAAACTCAAGCACCAAGACTTCAGAATGTCATAGTCAAAATAAGATCACAAATTCACAATAATCCACAATGCATAATTCAAAAGGAATTTCAAATTCTACACTTCAGAATCAAACATCATAATCAACTTTAGATTCATAAAGACTTCATAAAGAAAAGCTTCAAAATCATCACTTCATAACCAATGCCTCAAACTTCATAATCATGTTTAGAATAGAACATCAGAATGGACAATCCTGCTTCAAAATCAAGTACATCTCAAGTTGTTTGTTCTCCAAGATTCATGGCCCATTTTTGAAAGATGTTTTAATGATAAAAAAAATTAATTTGAATTAAAAAATCATTTATGATTCTAATATGTTTTATTTTCCAAACAAGTTTTTTTTAGTGTTCTTATGAATAGGGCATCACAAACTCACCTGTTTAAATCATATAAAGAAACAAGAAATCTGAGTTCAGAATCATGACAACAAAATCAAGTATTAATTGCTCATATTCTAACTTAGCTAGATATTAAGCACCAAGACTCACATCTCCACATCATAATGGACAAAAGTAACAGATATATTTCAGCTTGTTTTCCAAGATTCAAATAGACTTAACTTATCTACAAATATTTCAGCTTGTTTTCCACCATTAATCGTAACTTTTTCAATAAAAACCTGTAAATTTACTTGGAATAAGCGATTTGAACCAGTGTTGTTTTCTCTTTACACACTCTATAGTCTATTCACTATCACATATGTCTTAGCATGAAACCTCAAGCTTTACATACCACTTTGTTGGGAAAAGAATGGTGAAAGACATGCACTATAATTATTAATGACAAATGTATTTAACATTTATGTATTAGCTAACCGATTAACACAAAGTCACTACTAGTACATATGAATTATATTCACAACAAAAAACATACTAAGAAGATAATTGCACATTTGAACATGTTTCAGTCGAGTTCATGTATGCTCCATTTACCTCGTGCTCCATTTAAGTAATGGATGCATGACACATGGCAAACAAATATCCAAGGGTTGAGATCAAAATTGAAGGATTGCATGTTTGTTAAAGGAAAAACACGCTCCCTCCTCTCCTTTCTGTGCAATACGCTTCCTCATATTCAGCATCCATGATTTTACCAATCGATTTTAACAATTCTTCATATGAGTATGAATAATCTTTTCATATGAATAAATTAATAATTCTTCATATGTCAGATTCAAAAATTCTTCATATGAATAAATTCACATTCCTTTTTACTAATCTAATTGTTATAAAATCAAAACAAATTCAACATCCATGATTTTGTAACGTGACCAATTGCGATGCTTTTTTCTTAATGGTGTATAAGGATAACAAATGCCTTGATCAATGCATAGAAGATTGCAAGGGAGACGTTTCAGATTCGATTCATATGGAATTTGAAGAGGGAGGGTATAGTCGTGAGAAAGGGAACATGGTATTTTATTTTTCAATTTTAATTTCAACCCTTGGATATTTGTTTGCCACGTGTCGTACATCCATGACTTAAATGTACTAAATGGAGCATGAGGTAAATGGAGCATACCTGAACTTGTTTCAGTCTAAGTCGAGGCCAAAAAAATGTAATGTATGGACTTGCATTCCATAGGTCTAGGCGGACTATAGCATGGACTCGCCCTGGTCTGCATCGTAACTCGCCATAGTCTGCACCAAAATAATGACCCGTTAGAAGGATCCAGGTCATTCATGATGATCCAATGATAAGTTATTGTTATCTATTTACATGTGACAGTTGATGTATTCATATCCATTGTTTTCTAGAAACACATGGGAATGACAAAAAAACATCAGCAGTAGTTTAGTTTACTAAACTACCACTAGCTTATAAACAGAAACCCGACGGTAGTTAACTACCGCTGATTTTTTTGGTCATTTTCATATATTTCTAAAAAACTATTGTTGTAAGAACACCAACTTTCTTTACACGTGCCCCTTGAAGGGCATGGACCAACCACAAGGTTTAGCGCAAAAAGTCCCAACTACTATCTCATTGGCCTATATAAGGCTAACATCAAGACCTTACAAGATATTACCATTCTTAATCACTAGACCATTGACCCGTGCACGCACGGGTCAAAAACACAAAAGAACTAACAGAGAACAATATTAAGACGAAAATCGTCCTAATGTAATCCTCAATTCACCAACTAAAATAAAAGCCTTAATACAACAATCAAATTGCATACAAAATCACACCACCGATCTCCATAGGATATTAGGCATTTGCAGCAACGATGAAAGCAATGATAGCATGCCAAAATCTGTAGCAAGCATCAAAATAATAGATCACAAAAATAAGACTTTTTTCTAGTAAACTATAAGTAGACATAATAGCCAAAATATGAAATGGTCTGTGAAAAAAATATGACATATGCATTGCTCTCTAATGCATTTGACAAAGCCGAAAGTTCTGCTAAAGCATCCTGTTATGAATTTTGAATCCTATTCCATAAATAACATAATAATGAATGCTTAAAATGTGAAGGAAACTATTATTTTTCTATATCAAATGAACTATATAAGTTTAGTTCAGATTAAAAATGTTTTAGGCTGAAACAAAGGTTTCAACAAAATATGCTATAGTACAAAGAAAAGTAAGAAATAATGTATCACTCATTAGATGTATTGCTGGGTAATGCATTTCCATAAATAGTACTAATAAAAGGAAACAAAACATGTTAATTTTAACCACTACTAATGTCCTTCATGTGCATACTAAGCCAAACCATACACACTACCAACAAACAAACTTAATCTTATCCAACATTGATTCTTTTTATTTTGCTGCAATATTCCAATATCAACAAAACATTAAACAATAGATATAAGCAGTAATGGAGTTTGCTTTGAAGGCGTTTATTTAACCATCTCGAAAACAAACCAACGCCAACTACGCCAAAGGGACAAACCACACCCACCTATAATGAAAAACCAGCGTAAGATGAATACAAACAACCAGATAAAAAGAACAATAAAAATCTGTAAAATTGCAGTTGAAACACACTGAGATAGATCAGAACCCAAGTGTGCAATTATTCTTACGTAGCAGCTGCAGTATCGAAACACCTCTGCTGCACAACAACATTCCACATGCCGAAAATCATCCTTGAACTATGCTGAAAATTACCTCAAACTTGCTCCAAATTAAACTAAAAATTATCTTGAACCATATCCGAATTATGTAGAGAAAAACACCTGAGAAAACACTCGATTCAGTAAGAGTTTAAATATTTAAGAGAACAACTACCAAACCACTACATTTAAACCCTTTATAAGAATATTTAAGAGAACAACAATCTTATGTCATTGACATTTATCCCTGTAAGAATAATTGCAGCAATAAACTCAAATTGTTGTAATATAAGCTTTAAGTTGTTTTAATAAGCTATCATGCATGTAAATAAACTGAGTTAAAATCCAAACAGAGGGTAAACAAATCGATTTAGAGAACTTATCATTGATAATCAGCATGTTTGACACCACTATTTTGCAACACAAACATCAATTAAAGTGATAACATCAGGTTTAGTGAGAATTGCATCTTTAAGAGCTTCCCCAAATACCTTAGCATATATCTTCCTTGCATGAGCATCTAATTCCTATATATACATAAACAAAAAAATCACCATTATTTATTTACACAAAAATTAAAAAAGAATCAAAACCCAAAAATAAGAATCACCATTGATGAACTTACAATGAACATGGTTTGAGAGAGAGAGAGAGAGAGAGATAACAGGCAAGGCAGAAGGTTGCAGAGGTAGCGTTGCCGACGAGATAAGTGTAGAGGTGGTGTGTCAAGGTTGAGACCCATGGCCATGTGAGGGCAGAGCGGTGGTGGACAAAGAGAGTAAAGAGAGAAAGGAATGCTTGACACAAAGAGGGAGAGAAGGGAGGCCGATGGAAATCTAGAGGAAATGAGAGAAGAGACAAATCTTAACATTTTGTCAAAACATATGAGAGAAAGCTTAATCTGAAGTTCATTGAGCCGTGTGCACATAACATCAAGTGGATCTTTGGAAATTGAAAAACTCAAATTCAAATTTGAAGTGCATTGGAGGGAAATATTTGCGGGGTAGATTTGTCATTAAGCATTAAGAGAAAGTTTAGGGAGGGAAAACACAAAAGCAATTAGGGTTTAACATTTGCATGACCTAATTAGCTTTTAGAGTAAGTATGATAAGTATGATACTTCAGTGTTAAAGTGTCATTACAAATACCACCCCTTCTATTCTTCCATGGACTTGGTAACATCAAAACCCGTATTAAAATATATTAAATTTTTACCAACTAAATTTATTTATGGCATAAGTTCAAAATTCTAAAAGTTTTACCATCTTATTAGCACTATTATTGGTGATACCATCCATAAAATACAACGCACCCACACGCAAGAAAGACCAATGTTCACCAATCACCACACTGGTACACTCCAATACTTGCTAGTTGCAAAAACTCTATAATTTGATAGAACACGTTTGTCTTATTGTGCATCAGCATCATCCTAACTAATTATAATTTATAACATTACAATCAATTTCTTTTAATCAATTTTATCTCTATTCTTCCAAATTATATTTTAATAGCAGCAGTACCGTATAACTTTATTATAAGGTGGCGTATACTTCATGATTAACGATGAAACACAATTATTCTTCTCAATTTCATAAACAATTCAACTTTTTTATATATAAAAAAATTCTCACATCACTGTTACATTTTTTTTTGACAAAATGATACATTTTCTTAATTTATGAGACT
Organism: Medicago lupulina; assembly: GCA_958299785.1. NCBI lineage: Eukaryota > Viridiplantae > Streptophyta > Magnoliopsida > Fabales > Fabaceae > Medicago > Medicago lupulina. The sequence goes on from OY283145.1 coordinate 52,110,942, forward strand.
GGCTATTTTTATTTTTTTTTAATTTATTGCATATTTTTTTTCCCGAGCCATTTTATCGCTACACCGCATGGAATGTTTTTTTTCTTTAAGGAACCCCATGGAATGTTTAAAAAATGGCATTTCTTTCGTAATATCAAAGCAATTAGATTTTATTAAAATAATATTAATAATATAATAAATAAATTAATCAATTAAAGCAATCAGAAGATCCAACGTATTCCCTCAAAAAAAAAAAGAGCTAACATATAATCAAATGATTAAGATGACCTAGCCATAGCCATGGACTATTGATCCTCTGATGTTGAAAAAGAATGTATGAAAAAGTCCGCAAGTCGTAGCTCGACCATTAAAATTATCGAAATTGTTAAGTCGGATGTTGTGATTGGGGTATAAACCCTGACTCCTTCACTTATGTGTGTGAGATTTCAATGGTTATTTGTCATTTCGTCTATCTAAAAAAAATCGCGTGAAAATAATGTTGAAGATTTAGACCCTTAAAAATATAGAGGGAATAGCTTTGGTATTTGAAAAAAAATGAAAAATGGTTGGTTAAGAGTTGAAATTTAAATTTGATAAAACATGAAACCAAAATGAAGATATTTTTCCCCTAGTCGTAGTTCAACTATTTTAAATTATTTGAATTAATACGCAATTGCAACCAAACTGCATGCTCAATTTACAAATGGATCCAATTGACTTTGAATAGGGGCTTTAATATCGCATATGTAGAATCAAACTCTAAGACAAGTTTTTTTTTTAAGAAGTTAAAATGGAATTAAATTAGCAAACAACCAAAACTACACAACATAAGGTGTGTAAGAAAGAAAAGGCAAAGTCAAAAGTTTACAAAAAAAAAAAAAAAGGAACCAATTGGTTGAAGCCATCGAGATTGGTAATCAAAATAGAAAATAATGTATTTCGAATTCAACCACCAAAATATCCAAAATTTAATTTTGTCAAATAGTTGATATAAAGAGTGATCTCTATGTTTAAAAATGTGAAAGGTAATCAAACTTTATGATAGTTGTTTCTTTGATTACGAAGTATTGTAATATAAGACATCCTTGTTATGGTTTGGTGACTAGTATTAGGGATTTAGTGAAGTTAATCAAGTAGCAAATTCTTTTGTAATATCTTTAACATTATTCCTCATTTTGCTTCCTTACCCTTCTTTAGATTTAAATGCAATATATTCTTCTATTTTATCTCATTCATAATTTAAGTCTCTATTATTAAATCTCTATCTTATCTCATTCATAGTTTAAGTCTCTCTATTATTGTTGACTTTTTTCTGCTCCTATACATTTTGAGGTTCAAGTTTGATTATATGACAATTGAGATGCTTAAACAAATCTTGATTATATGACAAATGAGATGCTTAAAAATCTAAGTGGATGTCATAGAAGTGATTTATTAAGTGAAAGCTCATACATTGGCTAAGAAGATTAGTAATGAACTAATTTACATTTCATCAAAATTTACATTAATTTATATCACAAATTACAAATGCAACCAAATTTTATGTAAATCATTGTCTAGTGAATTCTCTCTTAACAAATCACTTTCATGCCATCAACTCATGTCGAATTAGTCTCACTTCTCATACTAAAATTCAGTCTCAAAATATCTTAGATGAAAAACAATCTAATTATTTCATAATTTAGATCATAAAATCAGTGAAAATATAATCAATGATTCTTGAAAACTAAAAAGAGACTTGTTAAAAAGGACAAAATATATTTAAAAAAGAGTCTTATATATAAAGACAGATGTGTAATACCAAATACGAAGTCAAAGTTGAAAATAAAAAAATTTCACTCTAAATTTATAATCACTAAAATACTTTCATAAAAAAAACAAATGGTCATTCTAAACCGTGCTCACGCGGCAATAGTTAAGCAAAAATAAATGAAGTTTTAAGTTGAAAATGATACTTTTTAAATTATTAAAGAATTGATTATACAATTTACACTATAATACTATTATATTATATTTGATTATTTAACCGATACATATGACATCCCAAAATCATTAGTTAATAATTCTTCCGATCTAAATTATAAAAGAAATTTGAATTACCAAAAATTGTTATATATGATCAAAAATTTCATCGAAATACATCAACTTTTGTTAATCAGGCTTCCTCGAATAAACAAGATGGGATGAAGTACTTTCCATAAACAAATACCGGTACTAGTAGAGTAGAGGGAGAGCCTTACCATATACCGGTAAATATGAATGTTAAACCTGTCACGTCAAGATGGCCCAGTTTGTATGAAAATTGTGAATACTGTTCAAATCAGTCCACAATCTATACTCGTCCCCACCACCAACATCACCACTACTCATTCATTCAATCCAATTCATTCATCTAAGCTATTTTACGTCCCATCACCCAATTTCTCTCTCTCTCTTCTTTCTCTCCACAATACCCATCCTCTAAAATTCCCCTTCTCTTACTTACACATATTGCCAAAACCCCCCAAAAAAAAACCTACTATTGTCTGTCGGTAATGGAAGCTGCATCGTGTGGAGAACCACCACCACCACCGCCAATTCCATCAGAAACACCACCGGAGGCAGCACAACCACAACCTTCATCACCAGTAACACCAACACCAAGCCGCTATGAGTCACAAAAGCGACGAGACTGGAACACGTTCCAACAATATCTACGTAACCACAAACCACCATTAACCCTAGCACTATGCAGTGGAGCACATGTGATCGAGTTTCTCAAGTATCTTGATCAATTTGGAAAAACTAAGGTGCATGTGATAGGTTGTCCGTATTTCGGACAACCTAACCCACCTTCTCCTTGCGCTTGTCCTCTTAAGCAAGCGTGGGGAAGTCTTGACGCTCTCATCGGACGTCTTAGGGCTGCTTTCGAGGAAAACGGAGGGAAACCGGAGAGTAATCCGTTTGGAACTCGGGCGGTTAGGATTTATCTGAGGGAAGTTAAGGATGGTCAGGCCAAAGCTAGAGGAGTTCCTTATGAGAAAAAGAAACGGAAGAGGCCCACCGTTACCGCTGCTGCAATAATATCAACTGCAGCGGCAATGAATAGTAGTGGACCTGGTGACGGTGGTGGTATTGATGGTAACACCGAGAGAATTGGAGTTGGTGTTGGTGTTACCACCAATAATACCACCACCGTCACACCTATTGTTAGTGTTAGTACGGCTATAGTATAATATTTAATTTTAATGTTATTGATTTTTTTCTACTTTATACATTTTAAATGTTATTAATATTATTCACCTTTGATTTTAGGGTAATTAATCATGATATTATGGTTTCATAAATTAATTCCATATTCATGGTGAATTTTTAGATTGATTTGTAGTTCATCAAAGTGATGTTTAGTCCTTAATCACGATCAGACGTTGATCCACATATCACAACTGATGTCTTCATCGCGATGTTCACCGATGTGCTCATCGCGATGTTGTATGGTGTTGAGCTTTCAGCAAAGAAGTCTAGTTCCTATCGGGTCTTGGCTCAGTTCGGAACAATTTTCTTTTCCTATGTCAGCTATATGTTACTAACAATAAGATGTAAACTCACAATTCAATTACCTTGATATGGCACTATGTTACTAGGTTTCTTCTATCTTCTGACATGAAATGTGTTTGTTTCTCACTTTTGTTTGGTTTTTGTTATTATTATGACTCGTGAGTGAAAAGAACTTGAAAGAACTAGTTGGATCCCTTGTTTTTCTTTGGCTTGCAGGAAAATTCAGAAGATTCCAAAGTCTTTCATTTTCCACAAACCTTAATTTATATTTACATTATATTCACACTTGGTGGCATATTTCTATGATGATACCATTAAGCAAACAAGCAAAGCACATATAATTTTCATTATGACATTTCCACTTTTGTCTTGACCTGGTGATGCAAAACCAATCAGTGATGTGCAGTTGGAAACTTAACAATTTAGTGATGAAAGTTTGAAAGATGAGAAATATGGGGCCAAAGACAGTGTATTTTTGTGGAAAGAAAACAAGGAATTGACCCTTCCATAATATTTACAATCACTTGATTGTATCTTTGAAACCATGGTTAATTATTTATCAAAATTACTGTAAACTTTTCTCTCGGTGCCGGGTTTCGAACCGAATACCTCTAGATTGTAGGACAAACCTTACAACCAAGTGACTTCTTAGGAGACCGGCGAAATTACGGTAAACTTTTAAAATTAAAGTTTTGTTAAATCCAACAACAATGAATGTAAACTAAACATACACTTAGTTGGTAAATATATAAATAAAAAAGTTTATATTGATTTTATTTGATTTTTTTATCTGCTTGTAAGAAGGGAACAATAACATAGAACAGGCAATAAGTCTAATTCTTCTTCATTTATAAAAAAAATACTAGATTTAGAAGTAACACTATTCAACTGGTCCCAGGCCTCTGAGATTTTCTGTGTTCATTTTATCTTACACGTGTGCTTATCATTCACATCATATTTTTGCTCTTCTGTTTCAGGTGCCCCCTTTGCAATAAGTTGATCTGAAATTTGTGTTTTCATACTGTTGTTATGTTATGTATCATTTGAAGTAGCCACACAATAACCAACACAGCTGGTACCATTGATAATAATTCAATTCAAATTTCACAAGAATCTGGATTCAAATCTTTTGAATGGATAATAGGTAAGTACATTTGTCGATACTTTACGGTGTGAAGTTTTTCCTTAGCCCTAATGAACTCTGAGAGATAACTTGCATAAACCTTTTATTATTTATTTTTCATAAAAAAGAGGTAGCCACAACCCCAAGATACAAATTTGTTAGATCTATAGGTTGTAGAGTAGTTAAAACTTGAATATTAAAAAAAACAATAGATAATAAAAAATCATTATTGATTAAAGTAACCATAATAAGTTCTCGTAAGCTTAACTCAGTTGGTAAGAACAATGTATAATATATGCAAGTTCCGGGTTCAAACCTTAGCCACCACAAAAGAAAAGTAGCAACAATAATTATTTTACACTTATTCTCTTAAGGTTACAAATTTAAACTTTTAATATTGAACCAGAATTTAGAGTTACTAGTCTAAAATTTGAATGTTGCAATGTGCTTAGGGCATAAAATCTAAATGCAAGAATTTTACTTATTTTATCTTCAATATTTGCTGAGGTATGTTTTTGGCATGTTGTGCCACTTTAGCTTTCTCTCAATAACTTCTTCACTCTTTACCCCTCCAATAATTGACATTTTCCCCTATGATATATTAAATCCTAAAAGAAGATATAGGCTACAAGAGTTTATGAATGAAAAGAAAAAAGATGATCCATTGTGATTGCTGCTTATATTTTATTTGAGTAACCACTACCTAAGCCTGAAAACGACCACCAGCCAACCGTTTCTTACATTCTAGAAACAATTAGTTTATGTTATTAATTTGTATAATCATGAAATAAAATAACCCATGACTATATAATTTAAGATGTTTTGTTTGTTTTTGTAATATAGACCCACCAACCACTTCCAAACAAGACCACAATTTTGAATTTTAATACGGAATCATGGACCCATATCCGCTAAAATCATTATTCATCTACTCATGATAGTGTACTGAAAATGTTTTTTAAACATTTTATTTGTGTGAAATATTTGAGTATCCTCACATTAGCCTATAATTAATTTTTAATGGAGAATCTTGAATTGATCATTTTCAAAGGAATTTTTTATTTCAACCATGTTTTTTTAATCCGCTAAACTCGAATCTAGGTTATTGTTTAAGGGAACCAAATCCAGTTCAACTTTAATCACAAATAGATTTCTTTTATTACTATTTTGTGTGTTTCTTTTTCTTGCATTGATATATTTTCTCTCCTTTGATAATTTTTCATTTTTTTTGTGACCAACATGATAATTTTTCATTTCATAATTATGTAGAGGAACTTTCGCTTTCTGGCCTTTTGTAGAACCACGTAATTTCTATAGGCCACTTTATTACTCACTTTCTTTTTGTTTTTTTCTTTATTGTGTACGGTGGCTACTTTAAACCATTTCAATTTCTGAAAAGTCAAAAAGAAGAAAATATTTAAATAGAAATAAAAGTTAAAATCCACATTTTTCCCCTTAGTGTAATTATACTCTTTGCTTTTTTATTAGGGCATGCAAGTATGTAAATGTGGAGTTCAATACTTATTAGGAAAATGTTGTATGGCACGAAGGCCATACAAGCACGACAACGCACGACTTATTTATGGTCATTGGATGACTATTATTCTTTTTATTTATTATTTTCTCTTTTTTACATTTGTTTTGCCATCTGTCTGATTGTTGTGTCGTCAAAATTTGTAGGCTTTAAAGTCGTGCTACATAGCACTGCTCTACTTATTATCTATCGGACGTAAATATATATTAGAGTTGTAACTTGTGTCTAGGGGTATATGTATATCGAAATGAAAAGTAAAATGCACAACTTTTAAGACAAATATCATATATTAAGTTTCTTAACATAATACATGCTAACATTTACTAATATTTTATATGGCTAGTATATATAATTATATCTCTATTGGATTGAAAAAAATTGCGAAAATTTCACATAATGAAGTATTTTTGGATGTTGTTTAAAAAGTATGTTTGGATATAAATGCATAATAAATAAACTCGTGTAAGAAATGGGATGGGTAGAGAAAGAGTATCCCACTTGACCTGGCTTCTGTTCTTCCCACTTTCTCTCCACATTGAATAGCATCCACTTCTATTCTTCCATAACTCGTATAATTAATGTTCTATATGTCTATCGTAGACTTCATTCATAGGGTGGTTGGGAAGAATGGAGTTTTCTGATGGGAGTAGTTTTGGTATTGGGATGGATCGGAGTTAGTTTTTATTTGCGTGTAACCAATAGAGGTGTAGGTATGGAAGAATTTTTTATCAACTAAACCTAAGTCATAAGGTATTAAAGGAATAAAATCCTCTCCATTTTCTACCCTCTCCATTTTTTTTTCATTATCAAAAGTTTAGAAATATAGATACAACAATATGATATTTGGTGATTCAATTATTTAATACAAAAACTAGACCATTGACCAGGGCTAACGCACGGATCATATGGAAAGTAATATTTGACGGTAATAAGTAGCAAAATAGTTTAGTTAAATGTCATGATTGTCATATAATATTTCATAATATTAATAAGCAAAGACGTTGGTACTATACCATAACATAATTTTCTATGACAACGTCTTTGATACCGTAACGTAACATAATAGGTTAAGTATAGCAAGACGGGTTATCATTTATAAGTAAGAGATTAAGTTAAGTATAGCGAGACGGGTTAACGGTTATTCCTTTCCAAAAGAACAACATATAATTAGGAACATAATTTTATTTTACTTTTGATAAACATTAAATGCAAAAGTGTGGGGGAAAAATTAATTTAAAATTAGGTTAAGTATAGGGAGACGGATTAACATTTATAAGTAATGTAACATAATAGGTTAAGTATAGCGAGACGGGTTAAGATTTATAAGTAAGAGATTAGGTTAAGTATAGTGAGACAAGTTAACGGTTATTCCTTTCCAAAAAAACAGCTTATAATTAGGAACATAATTTTAGTTTACTTTAGATAAACATTAAATGCAAAAGTGTGGAGGGAAAAATTAGGTTAAAATTAGAGATTACATTTTCCATAAATTAAATCTAGGGTTAATATAGTAAAGTCACATGAAAAAATTAGGTTAAATCTGGGTTAATACTGTGTCATGGGTTAACTTTTAGAAATAAGAGATGACATTTTGCATAAATTAAATCTAGGATTAATATAGTAAAGTCACGCGAAAAAATTAGGTTAAATATAAGGTTAATACTACGTCATGGGTTAACTTTTAGAAATAAGAGATGATTTTGCATAAATTAAATCTAGGGTTAATATAGTAAAGTCACGAGAAAAAATTAAGTTAAATCTAGGGTTAATACTGCGTCATGAGTTAACTTTTAAAAATAAGAGATTGGTGATCACTCAGCTGCTCGTCATCCTAATGATCCAATATGACACCAATACACTTGTGGCGTCAATATATTCTTTTAGGGTAAAAAGAGGCTAAAGCAACGAGCGATAAACAAATAGAACAATAGTTCTGGCAAAAGAAAGTACTTCCTCCATTCCAGAATGAGTAATCTATTTGTAAAAAGAATTTGTCCCAAAATGAATGACCTTTATGATTTTCAAGCCATTATTAAGTATTAGAATAAAGGAAATAGAAATTTTACCAAATTATCCCTATCATCTATTGATTTCTTTATTACTGTCATAAATGCAAAGTAAAAGTAATGTTTTAGGAATAGTGTATATAGGGGTACAATTGGAAAGGTGTGATTTTTTTTTTTTTTGAAGGGGATTGGAAAGGTGTGATTAACATTACATTGAAAATAAAAAATAATATTCATTTTGAAACAATTTTTTTCTTAAAGTGACATTAATTTTGAAACAGAAGAATTACAATTTTTTTTAATTTATGTGAAATTATCAAAAGGATCTCTCCTTGTAAAATGGAGGGAGTAACAAATCCAATATTTGAATAGTTGGAAAAAGTTCCAAATTCTTTGTTATGAGATTGGTTTTCTACTCACGTATGGGAGTTCAATTCAACAACACTTATCAGCTTCTTTAGGACGATTATTAATAGAAAATGATAAAAATTGCTATTATGGCACTTGTAAAGGAAAAATATAAATATTTTGACTTGAAAAATGGTGTTGTCGTTTTTTTTTTTTGAAGTTATTCAAGATGTAGCAACTCTCGGTGGTTAGAGTTTGGTTTTGTAATATCAAGGAACATAGTTCAAATCTCACTTGAGACAATTGTAATATGACTAATAGATCTTCCCCCTTTAAAAAAAAGTTAGTTGAACTTTAAAAATTGTTATTTTTAATGTAATTTTTTTCTCTTTCTTAACAAGAATGTTAGCATGACTTGGTTAAATACGAATCCAACTAATTTTAATTTAGTTTCATACTTAGTTTAACAATTAATTTGTTGAATTTGATTCTCGACTATTATAGATGACCATACCATGAGACCTCACTATTTCATGAAGGGTCTGCTAGCTAACACTCACACTTAGAAAAACCATTCGAGTGAACTTGACTTTAGAATGACCATTCAGGCCAATTCGACCTCGGAACGACCAACCATGTCACACTCAATCTATAAATGACCAATTAGGTCAACTCAACCTCAAAAGGACCAGCCAAGCACGATGAACTTCATACAGACCATTCAGGTCAATTATACCTCAAAAGTCCCAACCAAGTCACACTCAACATTAGAAGGACCACTCAAATCAGCCGACCTCAAAAGGACTAACCAAGTCACACTCGATATTAAAAGGACCATTCTAGTCGACTCGACCTCCAAATAACCAGTGAGGTCACACTCAGTCTTAGAAGGACCTTCAGTGAACTCAATCTCCAAAGGACCAATTAGGTGACACTCAATCTCAGAAGGACCATTGAGCTCAACTCGACCTCAGAAGGTTTGACCTAGTCACTTGATTAACTATATTAGTCAAGGACAGACTAGAAGATCTTTCGGGACGAGCCTAGGCTATTATCCAATTAGGTTAAGAGGTCAATGTTATTAAACGATACACTTCGAAGGAAAAGAGAACATTCTTGACCTAAACAATGTATTTCTTCCATTAGAATATACTTAGAGAATTCTCAAAGCTTTCTCTTTGAAGGTCCACATGATCTCTTATATTGTTTTGTGTTTATATATGTAAACAAGTTCTTAAACCGAAGAAGTTGAGTTTGAACTTAAAATTGAACTTTTTAAACAAATATTTTGACCGTAATTTATGTACAATTTGATTCTTTTAATTTGTTAACTAAAATTGTAGAACTTTGATGATGAATTCAAGAATTAAATCAAATGTTTAATTACAATCATATTGGCTTATAATCTAAAGCTTAGAACATATCTTGAGTTGTAGATGTCATTTTGAAATAGAATAAATTAAAAAGTTAATATATGTATTTTTTTATTTTTTTTTACTTTTTTTATCTTTCCCTTTGAAGCTAAAAAGGCCAAAAACATCACATCTTGAGATATTATTGTCCAAACAAGATCTTGTTATGTCATTTGAAAGTTAAAATAAATATCTACGATACAATCTTGAAATTGAAATAGTACAGTTAACATTTTGTTACAAGTTTAAGGCCTGATATTCCATTTGTTGCTATAAACAACTACTTTTGGTGATAATTTTTTGAGTTATAGACATCATTTTGAGATGAAAACTTGAGACATTTGAAATAAATAAAAAAATATAAAAATAATGTCTGATTCTTTTGAATATCAAGAAGAAAGATAAAGTTTATTTAAATATTATATTATTGTTCAAAATTATCTATTCAGTAATATTGAACACTTACAACAAAATCACACCTTTCTTCATCTTTATTGCAGAAGTTATATATCACTCTCTTTTTACCTTCAGTTCTGTTATATAATGAGTACACCAAACATTAAATGCATCTATAAGTAAAGAAGTCATTTTAGGATCCACATAAATGGATGAAGTTCCCTAACGCAAATTATGTGGCTCTTAGGTAAAATTATTTACCAAGAATTTATTTATGCTTCAAGTTGAAGGAACCATATGATTCATTTAAATCTTTTATCTTTCTGTCCAACTAATTAAAACTATTGGGTCAAACCAATTATACTTAGGGCATATAGGAGAAGAAACATTATTTAACTCCTACATTTTGTACATGATTTTTCTGGCAATTTGAATCGATATAACCTATTTTGGTGTAGTAATAATAAATAAAGTTAATTTTGGCTGAAAGAAGACTCGTCAAATGTGAAACTACATTTGTATTTGGCTCAAAGAAGTAAAATATAAATTGAACAAGTGTGAGAGTGAAGTGGGTGGGTCCTAACTCTTTTGAAAAACTGCAGCTTGAGTCACCGACAGGGATATCTAAATCTAACATGTAGATTGATTTATTTGCTGACACAACTTGTGTCTGACTCATCTCATGCTCAATCCACTACTATTCATTACTTCACCAGTTCACACACAGAGAAGGATAGCAATGGGCGACTTTGGTTTCAGTGTTTTTGGGTACCTTTGTCTCTATTTTTCTCCTAATTAATAATTCTCTCTTATTAAAATATATTATTTTAATTATTTAATCATCGTTCTTTTTCATCAAAATTACACTAAAGTCATCAAAGTCACCAAACACAAAGTCAAAGTCTCTCCGAGAGAGCCCCCACTACATCTTTGATGAAGGGGTATTAAGTGTTTGTGCAGTACATAATTTACTGGTGCGGTGGAAAGGAACTATAGAATAAGTGAGTTTTACATTCAACATCGTGGATCAATATTTTAAATTATCGTAAATAAAAAACTTGTGATCCTTCTTGTCATCACAGTTAAGACGGTGACTTAATAAACGTCAGTTCAAAACAAACTATATTTTTATTTTTTATTTTTATAATCAAATTGATATCAATTAATTCACTATATCAATCATATAAATGAGGAGGACCATTAACATATACTATCAAGAGATAATGTTTATGGTCGTTAAAATTTTAAATAATTTTAAGTATTAATCCATAATAAATCACTTATAAATGTGATTCATATTAGAATTTCTCCTATAATATAAGACACCCGAGTTTAATTAAAAATTATTGCTCAAATCACCAACAACAATTGATACGTTCTTTTAAATAGATGTTTACAATTCTCTTGGTTCTCACACAGTGTGACAGTAACATGACAATGTTATTTCGACAAAATATTAAGAAAAATAAATAAGTTGAATTTCGAGACACACATTTGTTTTTCTTGTATTTGTTTAAACAGCACCATTTAGGTTACTTTCTTGGACATTACAACAACAAGGGTGGTGAACTTTTTCATGAAGCCAAGAGCAATCACCTTTTAAAGTTTCAAATGATTTTTAAGTATTGATGAACAGAGATAGGACATTGGGTCAAAAATGAATATCGCATAATTTTTTTTTAGGACCGCATAATTATGTATGTATCTTGTTTCCTCTTTTGTATTTTGTTGTTTGATGCTCTATTAAAAATTGACAACTCTGGATTGTTTCGCTATAAATCACGTGTAAATTCAAAAACTTTAAAGTAAACAATGTGTAATTTCTCTTCTTTGTTGGTATTTCACTTTGATGTCAAGATACATGCATGGCTTGTCTCCCACCTTTCATTTGTTTCTACCATTCAGAAGGAAGTCCTGAATGATAGTCAATTATAAACATTGTGTCTGCGACGTCTACATGATAAAAGTCATGAGATTTCCTAAGCCACAATAAAAGTTGTTCTTGTGTTGGTAAAATGGTGGACCAGACCACATAAATATTTTTAAGTCAATACTAATGCAACAAAAGTACAAGGAATTTTTATAAAAGATTTATTTATAAATGAAAAAATGAAAATCGATTAAAATTAAATTAAGGATCACGTGTATTATTAGAGAGAAGTCAGAATCTATGAAACACGGATACTGAACACGACACGAACACTGATACAACAACACCCTTAATAGTTTGAAAAAAATCAGTGTAGTGTAATTTTACGTGTCGGTGTCAGACACGATATGTATCTGACATCATAACATGTCTAATCTAATGAATATCTGTGCTTCACAGGTCATAACCATCAACCCAGATAACATATTGTGCAAGCTACAAGTCTATTCATCTAGCAACAGAGCCCCTCACTTATGCAACTATAATTAATGTAGACAGTAAATTCATGAAGGAAAGACCCTCTGCATTTTAACTAGTACACAAACTTGCGACACATACACATGCATGTTCTTTCTTTTTTAATAAGTTATACATTTAAATGTATAATAACTATTTTAAAAGGAATGTTATTGGTAATAAGTTAGCATCACAGTTTTTGTGTTTGCCTGTTCCCCTATGCTGAAATTACATAAATATAAATCACACTGCCGCAATAAAGATCTTGGGGAAGAATTCTGTGACTCTTGGTGACGAATTTATTCTACAAGAAACAGTTAGCTGAATTGAACTTAATTTTGAAAGAGACCACAGAGATATGGGTAAGACGAGTTATTATTATGGATTTAAAAGTAGACTACCCCAGTGTACAAGAGTCAATTACTTACTGAGATAGAATTCTTCAACACTTATACAAGATCTCAGTTTATCTTATCTCAGTGGACCCACTAATTTTGCAACTCAGCTATCAAAGTATTGAATTTGATCACAGTTATCAATTTAATATTACATTTTATAATTGACTGTATGCAAAGTTCATTGCAAATGTTAATTTTTTTGGTAATCCTATTCAAAGTGCGTTAGACACTAAATGTAGACACCTCTCAGTCAGAATTTGAACCTTAGTTTGCCACGTTGTGAGAGTCTAAACAACGCAAATGTTAATGACATGGCTATGATAATTTAATGCAAATTGCGTACTCTCTTTCAAAATCAAACTGAACAGTTAGAAAGATAACATGGCCTATTAATTGCTTTGGATGATGCACCATTATAACATTCAGGGGAGTGACTGTATTCCAACGTGTTCCCAGTACCCCATCAGTAGTCATCATTCATCAACACCCAGTGGAAACAAATTCAAATTCAAGGAGATAGGTAGGGAATGATAGGCTTCAGGTTTCTCATCCCATTAACTTCTTATGATAATCTTCATATTTGTTGTTTGCAAGAAGTATCCTCGTAAGACTATGACCACTTGTTTGTAGTGCCGCGTTATCTCTTCGCTGCAGCAAATTGTTTCCTCGTAAGATTATGAGCACTTAGCACGTAGACAACATTATATCTTCCAAACATTAAAACCTACAGGAACAATTTGAACGAGCAAAATAAGAATGTCACTGCAATGAAAATCACATAAAACTAGTAAAACATATTCCATTTCAAATTTTAAGGAATCTAGAAAGATCAATTATCTTTAAAAATATATATATGATGTGTTCTAGTGAGCCAAGCTTTCTGTTGTTGAATTGAGTTAAACAATATTTCTAGTTATCACTTTCATGAAAAGGCAAACTAGATGCACACGATCATGTCATTTTTTCTGCTTAGTGTTCTTCTGATATACATATGCACCATTGTATTCTCTTTTATGTTTGTCAATGTTCTCTATCAGTTGCTGATATGTTTGCAACACTTCAACAGATTTCTGATTGACCATATTTGACACAATTTAAACACAAAATTAAAGAGACAGGGAGTATACATAAACTGGAATCCAAGGGAAAATGAACTATTTCTCGTTGAGTCAGAGGAAAGATGCTGAGCTTGTTATTTACACAGTTGGACAAAAGCGGAAAAAGTTAAAACTAGAAAACAGATATTCAAGTGGGGCTCTGCAGAGATGGCTCATGAATAAAAGCCCAATCCAAATGGCCCAAATGTCTACACACTATAATCCGATCCTACCATTATCTTCAGATTGTTGTAATTCTGCAAGTTCAATGGTATCCAAACCTCGCACACACTACACCTCATAGACCACTTGAACAGAGAAAACAGGGAAACTTAGAGAGGAAGGAAAACTAGTCGTTACTCTGTCCATCAAGAACAAGAAGGTTTCCTGGAAACGGCCATCAGAAGAGGCCATAATGGCAGCAAGAAACACAGATTCCCTGGAAAGAATCTAGCTCTAGATACTAATTATTTGAACCAAACATCACACAGACTTTCAATCATATAACACATGAACAGAGAAAATAGTGAAACTAAAAGAGGATGGAAAATTATTCACACTGAAAAATGTACACACTTGTCTTGTTACTCAATGAAACAATAACTTGATACACACTATGAATAAGTTCTGCTCTCATCAGGCTTATTCATTAAGCACGGTTATACAACCCAGCAAACAACTAGTCACTTCTAAAATAGGACCTGAATTAACCAAGTGTCTCAACACACACCTGATAATTCTGGTTGGATAGAAAACAGCTAGCTTGCTCCTTAATATCCGCAACCTGCATGCAACACTCCAAGTTCAGCCTTCTTTTGTTCATCTGGTCCCTAAAAAAAGGAAATCTGATCTCTCCATGTTTACTTCTCCATGTGCAATTGGGTGCTTAGCTAGAAAAAAACCTAACTTTCGGGGAGTCCTATATTGTTTTCACAACATGAACAAGCACCAAATGAATGTGGCGGCTGGATACAATCTCACCATCTTAGAGTCTCCATTATGACTGTATGCAAGGCGCCCTTAGCAACATTGAAGTAAGGTAATAGTGTCAGCAACATGAGCATGTCTCACTACCATATAAATGGCCCGTGATAGAGTTGATTCAGTAGTGTCCCAACCAGCAATTACAAACTTCAAAATAACCTCACTGACTTTTTTCAATTGCATCAATTTCTCCTAGTTATATGAATCTTAATAATATATCATTTTTAACTATTTCATTAACATGAGGAGTAATCTATTAAAATGAAAGCTTAGATTTCAACTCCCACGTTAGGTTTGGAGACACGATTTATGTGACACATGATTGTTGGCCAATCTTTTTAGCATCCTCTATCCCTATCTTCCTTCTCTGAATTACAGAGTAAGTGAAATCGTGGAAGAATTTGATGCTCTATCCTCCTTCTAATCTTACATTTAGAACTTTCTTAATATTCTATAAGGGATCAATGGAACAAAGGGCAACATAGGAAAATATGAAGGAAGCACAATAGAAGAGGGGGAAGAACGACCTATATGCATATTCGAATTATGATTTCTTAAGGTTTTTTATTTTAATTTAAAAATGATAATATGACAGATAGGAACCACAGGATCCTATAATTGAACACCACAATAACACAACAAAGAATGAAGATGGCCCTAAACAGAAAACTTATTCCGTCCTACTCTAAAACTCATAAGAACTCCCCTTTATATACAAATAAAGAGAACATTCTAGTATATAACCCTAATGGGACTTTTATTGTTTAATCCTAATGGGCCACTTACTAATAATCTACTTAAACGGTTAAACCTAATTACTACCTACTAATTACTTAAAACACCCTCTCATGTTGGATCCTAACATTGCCACCAAGTTGAAAAACAGACTTGTCCTCAAGTCTGAGCGTGGGAATTTGCCTCTATCAAATACAAAGTTGAGCAATCCATGAAAAATAAGTGAACCACTCCAGCAATATTCACATGTTGTAGCTGCCATAGGAGTATTGAGTTCTCCCGGGTCCCATTGCTCGACAGTCACTGAGTACTCCAATGATCTTATCTTCTTACCTTGTGATCCTTGTTTTCAATAAATGCAGCTTCCAACAGTACGTAGAGCTCAAATGTCAAATTGTACTCGTCGAGAATCTTCCAACAATAACCCATATGTGTCTGAGGGACTTTTGGCACCTTCTCCAAGTGATTTGAGAGATGCATGGTCACTCACTTCATCCATCAACAAGCTTGATGAAGGTTCAGACTTTCGTGCGTGGTGTGGTTCTCTGAGTAGCCCATGGGGTTTGGTCTCCGCCAGAATTGTTGAAACTTTTTTGGTGACAAGCTTGTTTGAGAAGGAAACATCAATGACGTTCACACTCTCAAGTCTTCTCCTCTCTGTCTTAACTACATTCGCTTTCTCTACAGACAAACAAATAGCATCAGCTTGCAGTTTCGCCACTTTGGGATGTGAAGAGTGATCTTCTTCGTCTTTGCCATGCTCATCCCACTTGCCTAAATTCTCAACATTATCTTCAAAGTCGGAAAAATGATAATATTACGTTGCAAAACAATGAGCTCTAATTGATTGCCAATGTAAAACAAGTTTACTAACAAGTAACAACGCATACCTATTGAACTCTTTTTGAAATGAATCTATAATAAAAACAAATATTATTCATGTATAAAAGAAGGTTACTTTTTGGTAAAGATGGATAGAGGAAGTTAATCAAAAGTTAAATTTACTATGTGTGCATACAAAAAGCACATAAAAAATAGGTTTCTTGTCATCTGTTTATCATAAAACAATACGGGAGATTAGAAAAATGAATATTTATTAAATGCAATTCAAAAGACAAAATAATCAATAAATTAC
This sequence comes from Medicago lupulina, assembly GCA_958299785.1. Classification (NCBI taxonomy): domain Eukaryota; kingdom Viridiplantae; phylum Streptophyta; class Magnoliopsida; order Fabales; family Fabaceae; genus Medicago; species Medicago lupulina. The sequence goes on from OY283145.1 coordinate 52,128,012, forward strand.
AATACACAAAAAAGAAGATAATGATCTCAAGGAGCTCCTCTCAGCAAAAATATTTATGACCGGTGAGTCTAATTTCATCTACTAGAGAAAGGTTTTAATTATAATCTGTAAAAGAATGAGATGAATTGTACAACAGTTTTACCTTTTGCAGCACCAATTAGCCACCACACAGGTTGTTGGAGCCTCGTTGAACCTTCTTACCACCACTCTTTTTTAAATTCAACAAATATATTAGTCATGAGAAAATTTTGAGCTAAATCAGCTTCAACATCAACTCAATTAGATGAGGAAGCATTGGAAAATTTCTGAGAAGACTATACACTTTTGTTGAAATACTTTTGGACCCGCGGCAAAGTGGAGTTCAGGTTCTAACTGCAAAAGCCTTTATCTTTATGCAATAAAGTTTAGACTAGGTGCTGTGTGCTCTTTCACAGTAGCAATTCCAGTGTCCTTTATGAAGATAACATAAGCTGGCAACTACATTCAGAATGTGTGAATGATGAACTACAGGCTAAACAGCCTATAGTCAGACAGCAGAAAAACTAGCACATGGCACCACATTCCAGATTTGATCAAACTCAATAGTTCAATGAGTTTCCGTAAGAACTCCAAAGGTCCAATAAATGTATATGACCCATCTTCAAAAGGATCAAAGGCGTTTCACTTCAGGCAACAAGGTCAACTTCATCTCGTTCTGGGGAAACCACGTCTAATCTCATCATGCTCTTGTATTGATCAGGAACTGGAGCCCCAGCATGCACACAGAGTTCCACAACAGCGGGAGCCTTACCATAATATCTCTTGAGATTGTTATTCAGAGCAGGGCCATTCAGATCCTCAACATGCCAGACAAAATTTGGACCCACAATATCATCTAATGTTGCCTCTTGCCATGCATGTAAACCATTCCGAGACTGATGCTTTGAAGCCTTGCACATTCTCAACTTATGTCCCTTAGGACCAACCTGAACCTCAGGACAATATCCACAAGTATTCACAACATACTTCTCCATGATCTTCTTTGCACCTGACATCATCTCAAACCATGAGTCCAATGTATGTTTACTTAAATCCCTTAATTTGTTCCTTTCTTCGTCACTCAACTGATCCATATGACTTATTTTGTTCTCCACTAGACTTTGGACCTTCTCTACGGGCTCTTTTAACATATAGGACGAATCAGTTAAAGGATTGACATTTTTGAAAGAACAATTTCTATCAATTTCATTATCTTCCGCAACGGATTCAAAATCTGCAATTCTTCCTTCGATGCAATATACAGGTTTTGTTCTCCTCTTCGTGGGAAATTTTTTAAGGTCTAAACCCGCTTGTATACAAAGTTCAACTATGGCAGGAATACGTGGAACACTAAACCTCTCATCATGCCCAACTCTTGGGTTGCCAACACGGTCATACAAATGAAAGCATTTTGGGAAACAAACCACATCTTGAACAGCCCCCCTTTTCCAAACATGAGTTGCACTCCGCAGCCAACTCTTTGGTCCAGTACATGTTCGAATTTCATGACCCACATAACCAATGTGAACCTCATTACAAAACCTGATAAGTCAACCAGTAAATGTGAAGCCAACAAATACAAGCCAATGCAATTTGTTCTACTTCTACTCCAAAAACATTAGAAAGCCAAGATCAATGACACAAAAATCTACCATTTAAAAAAACAAATACTGTCAAGTATACTCAAGTTTCATTTGTTTAATCTAAGAATCACGCAAGAGCATATTTGGCTCCTTTTAAAACGAACCTATCTGTTTTTTTAAGAAAAATGACATAAGGTAGAATGTCGCAACTCTATTTCCCGTCATTTTCCCCCACATCAGTGCAATCTTACATGTGATCTTTACTAGTTGTCAGTCACTAAAATACCCCGTACATTCCAAAACTTTTGTTGTTTAAGGTGTTTTGCCCAGAGATTAAGGAATCACTTAATTGATGGGTAGTATAAGTACCAAAATTACCATATTCTAATCATTGAACACTTTACAAATACCTATAAATTAGTCCCTGACATTTTCAAATGAGGAACAAACTAGTCATTTTGTTGATTTTAACTCATTATATTAGAGTGACTAATTTGTATTATACTTAAATAAGGAGTATGATATACTTTTCATCTGTCATATATGCATATAACATTAACATTTACACTTGATATTTTTATAATCAATTGTTGAGAATTGAATTGCTTAGGAGCTAAATCCTTGATACTAAACATCAATTTATCTCTTATGCAATGCAATTATTCGTACCACTTAAATTCTTAACCATCATCATTTTCTACTTCAAAATTCAAAAGCAAAACAATCAAAGATTCACATAAAAAAGAGAGAATGCATACTCGCAGCGCAAAACCGGAATAACTCGAACGAGTTGCTTCAAACCGGAAAGTAGAAACCCTCTGGCTCGATAAACACTTCTCGCAACCTCCACAAGCTCCGGCACAAGCAACCCATTCTCAGGCGCCTCTTCCAGAACTCTACAAGGCTGCGCCTTTCGTGCTTCTCTCTCCGCTTTCGCCCTCGCAATCAAAACTTTCATCGGCGTCACGTAGGGTTTTCTCTCTGATTTTATTCGGTTAGGGTTGGGTACGTCGGAGTATGGGAATGCATTGTCGGGTTCGGGTGAGTCGGGGCAAGTGTCGGATGTGAAGGAGAGGGTGGAGGTGAGGCGGTGGGAGAGGCGGTTTAGGAGAGGGAGATGTGAGATGATTGCGGTGGTGCGCATGGCGGAGACGCTGTGGTGAGAAATGGAAGTGGCGGAGCGCCGGCAAAGTCTAGAACTGGTGTTTCTACTCTTCTTGTTTTTCTTTTTCTTTTTCTTTTTTGAGGTTTTTTTATTTCAACTCGTAATAGACCCGTGCTTGTAATATTATGGTAATCATATAAAAAAGGGAAATGTTAACCGGTAATATGATCAAATATTTAAAAATATTAAATAAAAATTATCAACATTAATATAATGTTTTTATTGAATTATTTTTTCTTATATATTATAAAATATGTTAAATATTTGAATCACGTATGTTGTGGATTTTATTTTCTTATGTACACGAAAACAAATTTTTATATACATATTTGAGAAAGTAAATAAACTAATTTTTTTTAAAACTCATAATTATTTTCAAAATATCAAAATTAATGTAATGTTTCTATTAAATAACCTTAATTTATATGCAAAACAACGTTCAATGTTTGCATCACACCCATTGTAAATTTTATGTGTTTTATCTGCAGAAATATTTTTTTATGTAAATATATGAGAAAGTTGATATGATAAAATTGTGAAAACTCATTAATATTGTTAAAATATAAATATTTATACAATGTTCCTATTGAATACGTTTTTATTTTATATACAAAACATCGTTCAATGTTTGCACTGCACCCGTTGCAGATTTTATATGTTTATATATGCATAAATAAATTTTTATGTACATATATGAGAAAATCGATACGATAAAATTTTAAAAACTCATTACTATTTTCAAAATATCAATATCAATGTAGTGTTTCTAATAAATAAATTTTTATTTTATATGCAAAACACCGTTCAATGTTTGCATACCCGTTGCAAATTTTATGTGTTTTATCTGTAAAAATAATTTTTTATGTAATATATGAGAAAGTTGATATGATAAAATTGCGGAAACTCATTATTATTGTCAAAATATAAACATTAATACAATGTTTCTGTTTAATAAGTTTTTATTTTATATGCAAAACACCGTTCAATATTTGCACCGCATTCGTTGCAGATTTTATGTGCTTATATATATAAATAAATTTTTATGTACATATATGAGAAAATCGATACGATAAAATTTTAAAAACTCATGACAATTTTTTCCAAATATCAACATCAATGTAGTGTTTCTATTAAATAACTTTTTATTTTATATGGAAAACACCGTTCAATGTTTGCACCGCACCCGTTGCATATTTTATGTGTTTTACCTACATAAATAAATTTTTATCTAATTATATGAGAAAATTGATATGATAAAATCGTGAAAACTCATTAATATTGTAAAAATATAAATATTAATATAATGTTTTCATTAAATACCTTTTTATTTTATATGTAAAACACCGTTCGATGTTTGTACCGCTCCCGATACGCATAAATAAATTTTTATGTACATATATCTAAAAATCGATATGATAAAATTTTAAAAACTCGTGACTATTTTGAAAATATTATCATCAATGTAGTGTTTCTATTAAATAACTTTTTATTTCATATTTAAAACACCGATAAATATTTGCACCACACTCATTAAGGATTTTATAAGCTTATATATGTATAAGAAAATTTTTATTTAACGATACGTGATAGTCGATATAATAAAATTTGGAAAACTCATGTCTATTTTCATAATATCAACATCACTATATTGTTTCTCCAAAATACCGTTAAACATTTACACATTACTCATTGTAGAATTTATGTGCTTATATATCCAAATCAAAATTTATGTATACCGATATGAGAAAGTTGATATGCCTGGAATTTGAAACTTATGATTATTTTAAAATTATTAACATTAATGTATCTTTTCTTTTTAGAAGAAATTAATGTATCATTTCTATTAATTTTTTTTATATGCAAATTAGTAAGATTAAAAGAATAAAAGATATCAGAATAAACTATTTTCCTATACTTATAACATAAAAGATAACATAGATTGTTTTGGTATATTTATGCTATACTACACTGTTTTTTCTTATTATTTTATAGAGAATTGACGATAAAGCCCACTAAATTAATGATATTAAAAGTGCGACTAAGAATTTTTTGTGCAATTTATTTAACAAATAAAGAGAATCAGATAATAAGGAGAAGAAAGAAGAAACAAATTGACTTTTTTATTTGCAAAATATAGGGATTTAATTAATTTGTTAGAGTTGTGATGACATTATCCGAATATTTTTTATAAAATTAATTAATTTCATAGTTATCTGTAGAAATTTGTTATAACTGTGATGACCATTATCCATTATTAATTTAAAAAATTAAAAGGATTAAATTAAATTTTGCAAAATGACGATTATGCACGTAAAATTAAGGAGATCATGAGTTTTAAAGAGGACAATTAAGAAGTTTTGATGTACTTCAACTTTTATATATTGTTAGTAGATTCTTAAAAACATTATATTTTATCAATTTTTTTACTTTTTGTTCTTATTGTTTTATTTTACTTCATGTAACTTTTTTTTGAGAGGTACTTCATGTAAAATTTATGTCTTAAATATGTCATGCAACCTCTTCCATTTCATAACATTTACTTGAGGTTTGGTCCCTTCTTAGTGTTCAAGAAATAAGTTTGTGTTTATTGTCGCGGTTACAATGTCTATTACTGCAACTATTTTATCTTAATTTTAAGTGGATATAATTGTTTTTGGTAATATTATTGAGCAAAATACTCTTAGTGTGTGTTTGGTTGGGCGTGGCGAGAATTGATTTTAATAAAATTAAGTTTGAGATAATTGATTTTGATTAAAAGTGAGTTGTATGTGAATTGATTATGTTTGAATACAATTTAATAGAAGTGATTCTTATAAGTTGATATTGTTTGGATAATTTGAATCAAAATTGATTTTGAATGTGTAATGACTAAATTACTCTTTTAATTAAAACTAAATATTCTTACTTAAAATAATTATTTGAACTTATCTTAAATCATAAATGGATTATAAGAGTTTTTTTTAGAAAATTTATGAGTTTTTTTTTATAAAAAAAAAAAAACTGATCAGTTGAGTTATTTTTAATAATCCCTCATGTCCTCAATTTCACTCTTTTTCTCTCATACCATTTCTCCACCACTCACCAATTAAGAACATATTTGCGGTCTTTTGGTTCCTTTTCTTTGTTTTAAGTTATATTATTATTTATTTTTTTGCCCTCTTCTAGGAAATTCGAGAAGAAAACATGGGTATATTGATAACTATACATGTCATTGAAATCAAAACTGAGTTTCACAAACGCGAAAGCTAGGAATCCCTGCTTTAGCTGTACCGGCGTTTTGGTCTCAAAACTGAGTTTTTTGGAAGTGCTTTTCATTCACCCAAACAAACTAAAATACATGGAAACATGGTTTGAAAAAGTAAACGTCAGTTTGGCCTCTGTAAACGTGTTCCCAATCAGTCACTTAAACTTTGTCGAGAGGTATCTTGACAACCAGGTAATCATGACACGATGATCATTAATGTATACATGAGTGCCCTAGCAATCCAATTCAACATACTTTGAGTGTCTCGTAGATATACCATTGTGGGAGCTTAATATTTGGGTTCCATGAGAGTGTAGGTTGTTATAATATCCTTCCTATTGATTTTAAGGTTTGGTATGTGGGTATCAAGTTATGATGGGATGAGCAATTCAGAAATCATGTCTGTTAGATATACCATTGTGGGAGCTTGGTATTTGGGGTCCATGAGAGTGTAGGTTGTTATAATAACCTTCATATTGATTTTAAGGTGTGGTGTGTCGGTATCAAGTTATGATGGGATGAGCAATTTAGAAATCTTGCCGGAGAAGGGGGGGTTCTGAACCTGAGAAGAAGGAGAAACAATAACATATCGCTTTTCCCAGGGAAATTGAGAAGTTTGATTGAAAAGTAGGGTTCATATTAGGGATTTTTTGATTGCAGCAATTGATTCAATTGATAGATGTTATGCAATGCTTGGTTAAGAAGATGATTAACTTGTTACTGTTTTCCTTTCCTTCCATTAATCCAAATAACTTCATTTCTCCATTTATTTACACACTTTCATTCATTCTATTTTCTGCAAGTTCTATCATTGGTCCGACCTACCGGATCTTCGATTGAATTGTTATTAAGAACTAATATTGCCAAACTTGAATTCGTCAAAGACCAAAAGTGCTATTAAACCTAAAAAAAAATGAGGGAATGAAATATCGAGATCTCTACAGACGACGCGGTGAGGGGGACTTGCGGCGCCGAAGAAGAGGTGAAGGTGTGGTCTGAACCTAAAAAGCAGAAGAAACAATAACATATCATGTCAATTATAAATTATAAAATAGAAATTCAAAGAAAAGTAATAAGAACTAATATTGTCAAACTTGAATTCGTCAAAGACCAAAAGTGCTATTAAACTTAAAAAATGAGGGAATGAAATATTGTGGTCTCAAGAGACGACATGGTGGGTGTGACTTGCGGCGCCGGAGAAAGGGGGGTCTGAACCTGAAAAGAAGGAGAAACAATAACATATCACTTTCCCTGGGGAAATTACCGTCCATCAGATTTATAAAATAAAAGATATTTTAATACCTCATCAGGAAGAGCTATAACTGAGTGGGTGAATATGTTGGCCCACATCTCATGCAATTGCAGATAGGTATAAACCTTTTTCTTTTTAGGCCCGGTTTCATCACCAACATAGGATCTGAGATCTATACCTTTAAGTGCAGATGACTTGAGAAGCAGCTTCTTTCGAATCTTAATAGGTTTCACTTCTTCTTGTGCTAGCCCCAACTGTCTATAACATATGTCGGGGCAAACCATATATGCACTATATAAGTTAATGCATGGTGCCACCACATATCTTAGACGCAGTTGGTCCTCAAAATCTCTAGAAACTTGCACCCTATTATATGGCATCCAGTTTATTTCTTCCACCAACATATTGTAAAAGTCCCCTTCCAACTCTGCATAACTTTTTCTCTTGATTTTGGTCTGAAATGATTGACGATCAAGTTAATCCACCCTAGAGATAAGGGGACTTCAGTTGGTAAGTCTAGCTTTAATTCCCGCTTTAGGATAGGGAAACACTCCAAAGCAAATATGGTTAAAGCTAAACTAAAACAAGAAATACTTGATTTTGGTATTGATTTTGCTTGTGATATAATAATATCATCCAAATCACCCTTGATGTGGGCCAACATTGCTGCCCCCCAAACATATTTCTTGATCTCCTCACCCAATAGTGGTAGATAATGCGTCTGGCCGACGCTTGTCCGGGTAGGAAGCAAAATATATCCTAAACTGAAAAATATGAAGGTTTTTGCCAACATCCCAACAACCACTTCAGATATAATTTCAGGCTTTTGACAGTGAGCTAAAAGTTTTTTTAAGTAAACTCCACTTGTCATTCCTTGTTTTGATTTAATTGTAAGAAAATCTTTTGCAATAGGTTTACTCGAAGCTAAATGTGTTTCCAGGAGTTGGACATTATCTTCATGTATCATTCCCGACACCGACATCCCATTGATGGGAAGTCCGGTAAGATACAAGATATCATCTAGCCCAAAATCCAAATGAAATTTATCCACACCGTTTCCAAATTTAAAACAAATATCTTCAACAGTATAAGTGCTCACGATAGCGCTTACAAAATTCAGGGGTAAGGACAAATCATTTTCTATATTCAGCAACTTCTCGCGAAGCATCACCAAGAACCCAAAATCCATTTCTTCAACTTTCTGTTTGACACTATCATCTAGTTTCCAATTCTTGATATTATTTATATGTATATCAGACATTGTTATCTCCTTCATCTATTAAGGAATGACAATCAACCATCATCAACTACTTACAAAGAAAATTAGTTTATATACACTGCTTAGTGAAAATCACACCTTGAGGGAACAATATCAGACATTGTTATCTCCTTCATCTATTAAGGAAAAATGAGTGTATATAAACTCATTTTCTTTGTAAGTAGTTGATGATGGTTGATTGTCATTCCTTGATAGATGAAGGAGATAACAATGTCTGATATACATATAAATAATATCAAGAATTGGAAACTAGATGATAGTGTCAAACAGAAAGTTGAAGAAATGGATTTTGGGTTCTTGGTGATGCTTCGCGAGAAGTTGTTGAATATAGAAAATGATTTGTCCTTACCCCTGAATTTTGTAAGTGCTATCGTGAGCACTTATACTGTTGAAGATATTTGTTTTAAATTTGGAAACGGTGTGGATAAATTTCATTTGGATTTTGGGCTAGATGATATCTTGTATCTTACCGGACTTCCCATCAATGGGATGTCGGTGTCGGGAATAATACATGAAGATAATGTCCAACTCCTGGAAACACATTTAGCTTCGAGTAAACCTATTGCAAAAGATTTTCTTACAATTAAATCAAAACAAGGAATGACAAGCGGAGTTTATTTAAAAAAAACTTTTAGCTCACTGTCAAAAGCCTGAAATTATATCTGAAGTGGTTGTTGGGATATTGGCAAAAGCCTTCATATTTTACAGTTTAGGATATGTTTTGCTTCCTACCCGAACAAGCGTCGGTCATACGCATTATCTACCACTGTTGGGTGAGAAGATCAAGAAATATGTTTGGGGGGCAGCAATGTTGGCCCACATCAAGGGTGATTTGGATGATATTATTATATCACAAGCAAAATCAATACCAAAATCAAGTATTTCTTGTTTTAGTTTAGCTTTAACCATATTTTCTTTGGAGTGTTTCCCTATCCTAAAGCGGGAATTAAAGCTAGACTTACCAACTGAAGTCCCCTTATCTCGAGGGTGGATTGACGTGATCGCCAATCATTTCAGACCAAAATCAAGTAAGAGAAAAAGTTATGCAGAGTTGCAAGGGGACTTTAACAATATGTTGGTGGAAGAAATAAACTGGATGTCATATAATAAGGTGCAAGTTTATAGAGATTTTGAGGACCAGCTGCGTCTAAGATATGTGGTGCCACCATGCATTAACTTCTATAGTGCATATATGGTTCGCCCCGACATATGTTATAGACAGTTGGGGCTAGCACAAGAAGAAGTGAAACCTATTGAAATACCAAAGAAGTTGGTTCTCAAGCCATCTGCACTTAAAGGTATAGATCTCAGATCATATGTTGGTGGTGAAACCGGGCCTAAAAAGAAGAAGGTTTATACCTATCCACAATTGCATGAGATGTGGAATAATATACTTCCCATGCTAAATGTTCCTCATTTGCATTATGGCTTTCTAGGTCATAGGTTGTGTTACATTTGACTATACCTAATCATTTATACTAATAAAGGAAAGACCTAACTCTATAATCACCTGTAAGCTTTTTTAAGTGGTCCACACATACAATTATCACATCAAAACTTAATTTAAACACATAATAGCATGTTAAAAACGTGTAAATTTCCTCAAATGCCAGCGATGAAAAATTAGATAGATATATTAGATACCGTAGTGGGGCGCCTTAAGAAATTGAGGTTGTCCCCCAAAGCTGCAATATCTCTCTCAGGCAAGTGAGGAAATTTTTCTCGAATGAAGTTGTTAACCTCTTCTCTAGCTTGATTCCAATATCTCAAGGTTTGCACATCCTTGCGGTGGGATGCTTCCTTCTTGGCATTTATGAACACATTCAGCAGCATCTCATCCAATACTGGTGGCCAGTTCATATCAGCAGCTATTCTCTACAATGGAGTAAAATAATCAGTACTCATAATTAACAATTAACCAACAAGACTTCACTAATTAACCTACCTTTGGATCCATGTGTATCTTCACCTGAAAATGACAAAAATTAATCAGTAGATTGTTGATGAGCATTAAATTACACAATTTAGAGAGGACTTTAAATCCCCAAGTAAGCATTGGATCATTCGAAAATACAGAAAATACAAGATTATAAGAGATATCAACAACAAATGCATGAATGAGCTAACACTTCCCACTTAAATTTACAGAAACATTTCAACAAACACCTAGTACTCATTATTGCATAAGCTACCTTAAATCCCACAAATGCTTAAATCCTTCTTCATTACATTATAATTTAAGTTAAAAAGACACATAAACATGAAATCTATAATATACGGAATCAAAATCATAGATTTAGATTTAATTCAAACCCTAATTCAAAATCCATTAATATATTTAAAATCAAACCCTAATTCAAAAACAGGTCACAAGATAATGCATGCATGAGCTAACACCAGCAAAAACAAACCATTCGTAAAAAAGAAGCATCACCAGCAAAAACAACAGATCACCAGCAAAAACAAACCATTCGTAAAAAAGAAGCATAACAGAACCCTAATTAATATATGTTAAACCCTAATTAAAAAACAGATCACAAGATAAAGTTTGAAATAGATTTAGATTCAGGGTACCTTTTTCACTGATGAAGAACAAGATGCAGATGAATCGATACATTCAGATTTTTTTTCTTTATTTTCTAATATTTGAAGATGGAGATGAATGGGTAATGAAAAACTTTTTCTCTTCCTTGAAAGAGTAGGCATTTAAGAAGTATGATACATGATTGATTGATGGCTCGCAGAGCAGGCAACTTTTTCTCATCTTCACCTTCAATGTCAACCTTCACCTATAATCCAAACAACCACCGGCTAGAGCCTTCATCAATACCTTCAATATTTTCAAAAAAGTGTTTTTTGTAGTGGCGAATTTACCATTTTAACCTCAATCACAAATAAAAGTAATGCTAGTTTAATTTGAGGAGTTATATGATATATAGGGTTGGAAATGAGTCCAGTGGAGTCGAACCTGATAGATGGAGTCCTCGTGGTTCTGGTTGAAAAGGTTGAAGAGCTGTCTGCTGCAAGATTGCGCATTGAGGAACTAAAATCTCAGGCAGCATGTCGACGGAAAGAGGTAGACGTTTCTCCTTAACTGCTTGTTCTATGGTGGTTGGCTTATAGGTGAACCATAATTCTCTCTGTTAATTTACTTTGTATTTGTGCTTGCATTTGATCAATTTTTGTAAATATATTCATATGTTTTTGTGATGCAGCCTTGGGAAAGTGAGTTCATTGATTCACGACGCGTTTGGGATGAATATGCATTGAAAAGGCAGGAAGCACAGACACAAAATAGGTGTTTGACCATTGAGGATTTGGATGTGAGTGCTCTAAAATATTGTGTGGTTTTTGGTGTTTTTGAACTGTGTAGTTGCAATAAGTTTTTTTTTCGTTAGTACGAATCTACTTATTTACTGACTCTTGATTGTTATGGCAGGACTAATGGGACAGAGGAATACCATGTATTTGAAGTAAATATTTTCACAAGAAAGGGGGGTTTGAATTGTGACCTGTTTAAAATATGTCTGATAAAAATTTTCTTTTATATTGTAAATCACGATTAGTTTGTTAGTAAATTAATAATAACAATAATAAAGGTGAGGTGTGTGATTTATGAACAATAACTTAAAAGAGAGAGAGAGAGAGAGAGAAAGAGATGACACACGAAAGTTATCGTGGTTCGCCAAACACCGGCTACTTCCACTCCCCACACAAGTGTGAGATTATCCACTAGGTAGTTGTGTTAATTAACGTTAAACACAACTCCTCTTTTGTCTTCTTTACACAAATGAGTAACTTTTACCCCTTGCTAGATCCGACTAATCTTTCCTGCAACTGAGTAAATCTACCTTTGCTTATACAACCAAAGAACAAACGAGTACAAATCACCCTTGCTAGATCTTTCTGATCTTTTCCTGCAACTTAGTGATTTTACCTTTGTCTTTTTACACACTTGTCACCTACAAGCTTTTACAATCCACTAAGAAATAAATTCTTACTTGGATCAAATATCAAATAAAAAGTAGTAGTGCTTTACTAAAAATAGCTCACAACAAAAGAGCAATTTTAGTTCACTGTAAAAGAATTAAAAGAGAGAGCTTTGTGTATTTTGCTTTGTGTATATTTTGCTTGCTTTCTCTTGAAAAAATTCGGTGGTTTTTCCCTTGCCCAGCATGTGTATTTATAGCCACAAATGTTCCAAGAATTTTGCTTGCTCTTTCTTCCCACGTGAGGAGCGTCCAAGCCATGTCACTAAACATGTGTGAGAGATAGAGCATAACAACTCATTATCATTGTGTTCTCACGTGTAGCTTTCTTTCCTTTCCAATTGCTCATGGCCCCACTCAAGTGCATAAGATAGATATTTTTCTTCTTTCTCACGTGTGGCAAGCTTAAGGCTTTACAGCCAATTATTTCTCATGCATATCCAAGTGTCTTCTTCTAATTGGACTTAAAATATAAATTTTCATCTTGCCTTGCTATCCTTCTTTTGCCTTGTTCCCTTTACGGCAGTAAAGCTTGCTTTTGTTTGTACTTGCATGCAATGTTGATTTGAGATGTAGTGGTATTGGAAACATAGAAAACCACTTCAAAGAAACTAAGAGCATAATACCATTTGTGGTTTATGTGTGCCAACGTGTTCCAACAAGTTTGGGCATGTTTGGTCCAAATATATCCAATGCATTTTGTCTATTTATTTCTTGCTTTGTTCATTATATGAGATGCTTCATTTATTTTTAAGGAACTCGTTATATCAACCTTTTGAGCGTAAGTTCCTGCAACTAAAAATACTCATATAAAAATGTTAAATACAATAATATCAGAATTCATTTATAAGATAAAATTGAAATTTATTTTTTCATCTTTAAAACTATAATAGGGATTTATGAATATTATCTCAACATTCTCCCCCTTTTTGACGATGACAAAATATATTAGAATTTGATTTATAAATGTGTTCCGATAGAGCTCCCCCTCAAATTGATGTATATCTTTTGAGGTTTTAAAGGGATGACTTTTTAAGAAAGGGCTCCCCCTTAATTTGATATCCCAAATGTCTTAATTAAATATGAAGAGTATTTCAAATATTTGAGATAATTTTGAGTGGAAAACAGAGTCATATAACTATAAGAGTGGCTACTCATGTTTGTCATTTTAATCAGGATAAACATAGAACAAGGTAGCTATGTGTTAAACATAAACAAGGGTCTCTCTTTTTTTTTAAGCAAAGAACAGAGTAAATAAAAAACAGGACAAATACAAACTTGCATGCTACATTAAGGTTTCATTTTTGGCCATAAATTGCTAAAGTACAAACATCCATTTTAAGCAAAGATTCTTAGCTAAAAAGGAAAGACAAATAAACAAAGGCAACGTGATAAACATGTGCTACACAGTACTAAAACATAATATATAAAGGGAAATTTTTTTCAAATTCTTTCCATGCAGTGCGCGCGCAAGAGCATGAGAAAACTTGCACCAAGAACGTAAGAACACTTGCACAAGAGCACTTGCTTTCTCCCCCTTTTGTCATCTTCAAAAAAATAGCACAACACACCGGAAAACACTACAGACTACTGCTGATATGGAGGTGGGTTAGATGAAGAGCCAGGGTCCTTGCCATGAGCAGGAGCCATCATCCCAAAGTAGTGGAACATGAAGGATACAAAGCTTTCACGCAGATTGTTAACATCCGTACGAAGAGCAGTGACTTCAGAGAAGAGCATTTCATTTGAGATGGTTTGAAGTGGTGGTTCAACAGGAGGATCATTTTTTGGAGAGGTTCCAGTGGACTTAAAGCTATCAAAAGAGCTAAAATGCGAGGGAAGTTGTGGCATGTCACTTAAGAGAGGATTGTCATCCAATTTGGGAGACTGAATGAACCTGTTGACACAGGTTGTGCCAAACAGAGCAGAATCTTCGCTTTGAAACAGAGGAGCTGAAGGGATAGGAGGTGGTTCGACATTTTCTTCAAGTGACAGTGTGAGATCAGTTGAGACAATTTGAGCTGCAGGATGATGATGATATTTTGGAACATGTAGAGAAGCGGAGGGTGAGGACAGATGACTTTCTACAACGACCGCATTTACCAGATTAAAAAGAGGATTTTCCTCTTCTTCATTCACAAGAAAAGCTTCCTCAGGAAGTGAAACTTGATGAATGCCCAAAGCTTCCGAATCTTCATGAATTTTGAGATGAGAAACGTTTTTACAGTTGAAAGGTTTCTGATTTTCTATGGCTTTTTCTCCAATGAAGGAGAGTTTGAATTACTTGAAAATTTTGGTTAGAGCCATAGCGTAAGGTAATCCCCCATTTCCTGAAGTATCCTTGAGTGCGGCTGTCATGTGCCTAATGATTACATATGGAAGATTGACTCTTAGGCCACTAGACAGGTGATGCAAAATCATGAGATCATTATCATTAACTCGATACCTGTTGCGGCTGCGAGGTAACAGACTATGAGCGCAAAGATTATGCAAGATCTTGAATTCATTTTTCAGAGAAGTTACAGGAAAATCTTTAGCTGTCTTAACGTTTTGGAAAACTTTGTTAATCACATCATTTCGATTAACTTTAGCTTTAACATACCATCTCTTTCCATATAACTTCACACCTGAGTTTGGTAAGTTGAAAACTTTGGCAAGAACGTCAGTGGTGATGATAACTTGAGTTTGATCCATTTCACACAGTATGATATCATGTCCTTCAAGAACTTTAGCAGAAGAATAAAATTTCTGAACAAGAGTTGGATAAATTACCTCATCTAACTCACAGAAGGTTTTCCAACCGATGCAGTTCATGACTTTATCAAGCATGATTTTCCTAGATTTCATATCCTCAAAGTCAAAGGATTTGCTTTCACAAAGAGGTCTGGCTACGATTTCAGGGGCTGGGTCTGTGAGATAGGGATTAGTAATCATCTTTGCTTTAATGTTAATAGGAGAGACGATGTCTTCGAGCATTTTTTCTTTCTGAGCTTCTTTGCGATCGTAAGGTAAAAAGGCTGATGAGGATGTTTTGAGACGTTTGGTAGGGTTTTGAGTTTGCATGTCTAAATCTGGTTCATTATCAAGCTCAATGTATGAAATCTTTGGGGGTTTTGAGCTTAATCTGATGGATTTTCTCGGATCAGTTGAGAGAGATTTTCTGGTGTTTATGTTTGGTTGAAAAAGTTCATCAAAGGTTTCGGCTTTCACTGGAGCAGAAGTGGTAAAGGATTTTGGAGGTGAACATGAGTAAGGATCGGTTGATGGATTAGGAATGAAGTTTGAAGAAAAAGTGGTTGTTTCAGGAACGTAGATGAAGGAACTTGGAGGAGTGAGTGGTGGAGAAGAAGGAGCGGTTGGATCAATGGTATGAAGGAGTTGAGAAAAAGTTTCTTTTTGTTTTTCCATTTTGAGCTTACTGGAGGATGAGATGAAAAAGAAAAAGATCCGTTTGAATAAGAAGAAGAAAAGGTTTGAAGGAGACAGAGTGATGGTTAGTGAGTTGATGTTAGATTGAGCAGTCTTTGGGCTACGTAAACTGGGAATGGAATGATGAGAGGCTATAGTAGCCTTTTTTCTCATAGGAAGATCAAAGGATTCCAATGGCTAGGATTAAAAATTGAGAGTTTTGAGGCGCGTGTGATGAGAAAAATGAGGAGAAGAGATTTGTTTTAAGAGAGTTTTGTGGAGAAGTGGAAAAGATTATGGAGAGAAAAGAGGGAAAAATAATTGCATCAATTAAATTCCTTTCTCTCTTGATTTGCCGTGACCAAAAAACAATAACAAAATAACCCCCTCTTTTTTTTTTTTTTTTAAAAATGAAGCCCTTTCCCCTTTTTTTTAAAAAATTATTTTAAGAAGGGATTTTTAATAATTTTTAGTTTCTCTTTCAAGAGAAGAAAACGATCTTCGACTAGAGGTTTTGTAAAAATATCAGCTAATTGCTCGTTAGTGTTAATAAAAACAAGCTCAACTTCCTTTTTGTTCACATGATCACGAATAAAGTGATGTTTTATTTCGATGTGCTTAGATCTGGAATGTTGAATGGGATTTTTAGACAAATTTATGGCACTGGTGTTATCACATAATATTTGAATATTTGCGTACCTGAAAGAGAAATCTTCTAGTTGATTTCTAATCCATAATACCTGAGAGCAGCAATTTGCAGCGGAAATGTATTCAGCCTCCGTGGTGGATAATGCGATAGTACTTTGCTTTCGACAACACCAGCTGACTAAAGCTTCTCCGAGGAGTTGACATGCACCACTTGTACTTTTTCTTTCTATTTTGTCTCCTGCATAGTCAGCGTCGCAGTATGCCATAAGATCAAAGTGTGATCCCTTTTTATACCATAGACCCACACTTGTAGTGCCTACAAGATATCTGAAAATTCTTTTAACTGCAATGTAGTGAGATTCTTTTGGAGCAGTTTGAAATCTAGCACACAAGCCAACTGCAAAAACAATGTCAGGTCTACTGGTAGTTAAATATAAAAGAGAACCAATCATTCCTCTATATTCTTTTTCAGGAAAATCTTTTCCATTTTCATCTTTGTCAAGACTTGATGAAGGATGCATGGGAGTAGTCATGATTTTAGCTTCATTCATCTTATATTTTTGAAGAAGATCTTTGATATATTTTTCTTGACAAATAAAAATGCCATCCTTGTGTTGCTTAATTTGTAATCCCAAAAAGAATTTAAGTTCACCCATCATGCTCATTTCAAATTCACTTTCCATGAGTTTTGAAAAATCATCACACATTTCTTCATTTGTAGCTCCAAAAATGATATCATCGACATATACTTGTACAATCAATAAATCATTTTTGTCAATTTTTTTGAAAAGTGTGGTATCAATTTTTCCTCTTGAAAAACCATTTTTGATTAAAAAGATGCTCAATCTTTCATACCAGGCTCTTGGAGCTTGTTTAAGTCCATAAAGAGCTTTGGTTAGTTTGAACACGTGGTTTGGTTTTTCAAGGCTTTCAAAACCTGGAGGTTGATGAACGTAAACTTCTTCATTTAAAAAACCATTTAAAAAGGCACTTTTTACGTCCATTTGAAAAAGTTTTATGTGTTTATGAGATGCATATGCAAGAAGGATTCTTATGGCCTCGAGTCTAGCCACAGGAGCATAAGTTTCATCATAGTCTATGCCTTCTTGTTGATTGTAGCCTTGAGCTACTAATCTAGCTTTGTTTCGTGTTACTTTTCCTTCTTCATCTAGTTTGTTTCTGAAGACCCATCTTGTACCGATGATGGATTGATTTTGAGGTTTAGGCACAAGATTCCAGACTTGATTTTTCTCAAACTGATGTAATTCTTCTTTCATTGCTTCGATCCAAGACTCGTCTATAATTGCTTCCTTTATTGATTTTGGTTCAATTTGTGATATCATAGCAAAGTCATTTGTTTGAAAGGATCTTCTTGTTCTTACTCCATCTGCAGTTTCACCAATAATTTGTTCTTGTGGATGATGATCTACAATTCTCCATGATCTTGGGGGACTCAGGGATTCTTCTTTGTTTGATGATTGTTGATGAGGATTTTCAATGTTGGGATTGATTTGACTTATTTCCTCATCTTCTTCATGAATTCTTTCTTGAGTTTCAAGTTCCTCAAATTCATCAAATTTTATATGCATGCTTTCTTCTAAGATCTTTGTTCTTAAATTGAATACCCTGTATGCTTTTGATGTAACGGAGTAACCAAGAAATATAGCTTTGTCTGATTTTGAATCAAACTTACCCAAGTTGTCTTTGTTGTTTAAGATGTAACAATAGCATCCAAAGATGTGAAAATAAGAAATGTTTGGCTTTCTTTCCTTCCAGAGTTCATACGGGGTTTTGTTTAAGATTTTTCTTATTGATACTCTGTTTAAAATATAGCAAGAGGTATTTATGGCTTCTGCCCAAAAGTATTTCTCAACATTTGATTCATTTAAAATAGTTCTTGCCATTTCTTGTAAAGTTCTATTTTTTCTTTCTACAACTCCATTTTGTTGAGGTGTTCTAGGACAAGAAAAATTATGAGATATCCCATTATCATTGAAGAATTGTTCAAAGGATGAGTTTTCAAATTCTCCCCCGTGATCGCTTCTTACAGAAATGATGTTGGTTTCTTTCTCATTTTGAACTCTTTTGCAAAAAGTTTGAAAAGCTTCAAAAGAATCATTTTTGTGTTTTAAAAATAAAACCCAAGTGAATCTGGAAAAATCATCAACGATTACAAAGCCATATTTTTTTCCGCCAAGACTTTCTATTGAGATTGGTCCGAATAAGTCTATGTGAAGTAGTTCAAGAGGTCTTTTTGTTGAAATAAAATCTTTTGGAGAAAAACTACTTTTGGCTTGTTTTCCTCTGACACATGCTTCACATACTTTATCTTTCTCAAAATTTATCTTAGGAAGTCCTCTTACTAGATCAAGTTTTGATAATTTTGAAATTGTTTCCATACTTACATGACCAGCCCTCTTATGCCAAATCCATTTATCCTTTTCAAGAGATATGAAGCAAGATTCGACAGGGAGTTCATCTATGTATAGAATGTAAACATTTTTGTTTCTTGATTCAGTAAACAAGATTTTTCCTGAGGAGATTTGTCTTACTTCGCATGTGTGAGGTTTGAATGTTACTTCAAGACCACTGTCACACAATTGACTGATGCTGATTAAGTTGTGTTTCAATCCTTCTACATATTGAACATTTTTAATTTTAGCGGAGTTTATCTTACCAATAACACCTATACCTTTAATCTGAGATTTCTCATTGTTACCAAAGGTTACTAATCCTCCCTCCTTTTCGGTGAAGGAGAGAAAGCTTTGTTTATCTCCAGTCATATGTCTTGAGCATCCACTGTCCAAGTACCAAGGCCTTTTCTTGACTGTTATGAGACATTCCTGCAGTAGAAGTTAGTAATACTTTGGGTACCCATATTTTTCTAGGTCCTTGATGGTTAGTGTTATTTTTAGGAAATCGTTCTTTATGAGATCTAGCAAAATTTGACTTAAAGGTGACTTTCCTTTTTTGTAAAACTTGTTCTTTCCTTTTTCTGAAACAAAATGGTTCAAGATGTCCATATTTTTCACAATATGTACATTTGTATTTTTCATTTTTTGTTCCCTTTTCTGGAATGAAACAATTTTCATAAAGTTTTTGCTTTTGATTAGTTTTGAAACCTATGCAAGCTTTATCAAAAACACTTACTTGTGATCCCATAATTTTTTGAAATGTTTCAGTTGATTTAACAAAGTTTGAGATATCATTCTTTAATTGTAAAACATTTTCTTTTAAAATAATGTTTTCTTTTTGACAACCATTTTTATTTTCAACAACTTCTTCTGATTGAGATTTTTGAAGATTTTCAATCAGACTTTTGTTTATTTTTTCTAGAGTTTCTTTTTCTCTTTTTAGTTCAAGATTTTCATTTCTTAATCTCTCACATGTTTGTTCCAAAATTTGTGAGTTATAAAAAAGGTTATCAAATAGATATTCAGTTTTTTCACAAGATGAGCATGGATCAAGATTTACCTCTTCGTTCTCTGATTTTGCCATTAAACAAAGATCTGCTTGTTCATCTTCGTTTGTTGGTTCTTCTGGTTCATCCCATGTTGTCAAGAAGGACTTTTGATTTGATTGGAAATAGTTTGGTTTTCTTTTGATGAGCGGACATTCATTTTTGTAGTGCCCAAGTTTGTAGCATCCGTAACAAGTGACTTGACTTTTGTCAATTTCGTTTTTTGTGTTTTCTTTTCTGGCTGGAAGGTTTCTTTTGTTTTGATCTCTTCTTTGTATCATTCTTTGAAGTTTTCTAGTGAGGAGAATGATTTGATCTTGATTGTCTTCTTCATCAGGTTCTAGTTGTTGAAAATCAAGGTTCATTTCATGTTCTAGGTTTTGTGATTCTTGATTTGTTTTGAAGGCAATCATTTTGTTTTTGTTTGAGGATTTGTCTTCTTGTAAAAGGACTTCATGAGCTTTTAGAGATCCGATAAGATCTTCTAATTTCAGTTTTTTTAAATCTTTTGCTTCTGTTATAGCTGTTACAATATGTCTCCAAGATTTTGGAAGACATCTCAAAATTTTTCTGACTCTTTCATGAATTGTAAAGTCTTTTTCAAGAGAACGTAACTCATTCATAATGATAGTAAACCTTCCATACATTTCATCTATGGTTTCGGTTTCTTTCATTTCGAATAGTTCAAATTTGCGAACACCAATGTCAATTCTTGTTTCTTTTACGTGACTGGTGCCTTCATGATGTATTTTAAGTGTATCCCAAATTTCTTTGGCATTCTTGCATTCCTGTACTCTATCATATTCTTCTCTGCTTAAAGCCATGGTTAGAAATAATTTAGCTTTAAAATTTAATAACACGCGCTTACCTTCTTCTTCTGACCAGTCTTCCTTTTCTTTTATATTTAGTTCTTCATCATATGGGATGTAGTTTCCTTTTTCAACTATGGTCCACATATGATTATCTTGTGATTGTAGGAATAGTTCCATTTTTCCTTTCCAGTAATAGTAGTCAGTTCCTTCAAAAAGAGGTGGTCTGTTTGAGGAACCTCCTTCGGACATGAATTTTACTTTAGACATATTTTTAGATTCTTCTACACCGTTGGGTGTTTAGGTTGATCTTTCTTCCTTCTACACCGTTGGGTGTTTCGGTTGATCTTTCTTCCTTCTACACCGTTGGGTGTTTAGGTTGTGTTGAGACTTGCCTTCTGGATCTTTTTCCTCCTGCACCGTTGGGTGCGTAGGCGTTTTTTAGAGGCAGCGCTCTGGTACCAATTGAAGTAAATATTTTCACAAGAAAGGGGGGTTTGAATTGTGACCTGTTTAAAATATGTCTGATAAAAATTTTCTTTTATATTGTAAATCACGATTAGTTTGTTAGTAAATTAATAATAACAATAATAAAGGTGAGGTGTGTGATTTATGAACAATAACTTAAAAGAGAGAGAGAGAGAGAGAGAGAGAGAGAGAGAGAGAGAAAGAGATGACACACGAAAGTTATCGTGGTTCGCCAAACACCGGCTACTTCCACTCCCCACACAAGTGTGAGATTATCCACTAGGTAGTTGTGTTAATTAACGTTAAACACAACTCCTCTTTTGTCTTCTTTACACAAATGAGTAACTTTTACCCCTTGCTAGATCCGACTAATCTTTCCTGCAACTGAGTAAATCTACCTTTGCTTATACAACCAAAGAACAAACGAGTACAAATCACCCTTGCTAGATCTTTCTGATCTTTTCCTGCAACTTAGTGATTTTACCTTTGTCTTTTTACACACTTGTCACCTACAAGCTTTTACAATCCACTAAGAAATAAATTCTTACTTGGATCAAATATCAAATAAAAAGTAGTAGTGCTTTACTAAAAATAGCTCACAACAAAAGAGCAATTTTAGTTCACTGTAAAAGAATTAAAAGAGAGAGCTTTGTGTATTTTGCTTTGTGTATATTTTGCTTGCTTTCTTTTGAAAAAATTCGGTGGTTTTTCCCTTGCCCAGCATGTGTATTTATAGCCACAAATGTTCCAAGAATTTTGCTTGCTCTTTCTTCCCACGTGAGGAGCGTCCAAGCCATGTCACTAAACATGTGTGAGAGATAGAGCATAACAACTCATTATCATTGTGTTCTCACGTGTAGCTTTCTTTCCTTTCCAATTGCTCATGGCCCCACTCAAGTGCATAAGATAGATATTTTTCTTCTTTCTCACGTGTGGCAAGCTTAAGGCTTTACAGCCAATTATTTCTCATGCATATCCAAGTGTCTTCTTCTAATTGGACTTAAAATATAAATTTTCATCTTGCCTTGCTATCCTTCTTTTGCCTTGTTCCCTTTACGGCAGTAAAGCTTGCTTTTGTTTGTACTTGCATGCAATGTTGATTTGAGATGTAGTGGTATTGGAAACATAGAAAACCACTTCAAAGAAACTAAGAGCATAATACCATTTGTGGTTTATGTGTGCCAACGTGTTCCAACAAGTTTGGGCATGTTTGGTCCAAATATATCCAATGCATTTTGTCTATTTATTTCTTGCTTTGTTCATTATATGAGATGCTTCATTTATTTTTAGGGAACTCGTTATATCAACCTTTTGAGCGTAAGTTCCTGCAACTAAAAATACTCATATAAAAATGTTAAATACAATAATATCAGAATTCATTTATAAGATAAAATTGAAATATATTTTTTCATCTTTAAAACTATAATAGGGATTTATGAATATTATCTCAACAGTATTAACACTTTGTTTCAGAAGGATAGACACACTTTGGCTTATGATAAAAGATGGAGGGTGCGCACAGACTTTAAAAGTATCAAGTTTTAACACCAAAATCCCTTATGGTGCGCACAGACTTGAACAATTACAAAACTGGTGTTATTCAAGCCCTTGGAGGTGTTGAAGGAATTCTTGAACATACTTTATTCAAAGGAACATGGTAAGTAATGTTTTTCATTTAAACTAGTTCTCTATTTGGGTCAGTGTAATGATTTTCCATTTGTTTAGCCATTTTCAAAAGTTGAAATGGATCTTCTCAAGTCCATCCGTTCGAGATGGTTTGTGTGGATTTCGGGACTTAGGTTAATTGCTGAATAAATAGTGTATTTATAGAGGTAGAATTGCAATTTAGCTAGGCAAACACCCCATGAGGCTCTTTGACCTTCGGGCGAGGAGAAAGTCAGTAAGAATAGGACCGGAAACTGGAGTCGACTCATACTATTCTATAAGTGGGTGAGCCCTCCCTTTCAGTTTCAATTAAGGACGGACTGAAGCCTTTCCTGCCCCGCCTTTCAAGTTTTATAGGCATAAAAGCTGTTATATTATCCCCGATCTTTTGGCTTATGCTGGACTATCTATGATCTCTTATCCCTAGGCTGGTGATAGAAGAAAAGAAGGTCGGTAGGCAGAGGACTCCAACTTATGATGAGTCAGGCCGCAATGCTGCGAATTTCCGAGTCTTGTTATACCGGGTAACGAAAGCCTCAACCATAACTAAATGTGTCACGAGAAACAGAATTCTTGGCCCTCTCCTATTCTATATAGAGGTCCATCATAGGGCCTAGAAAGACAGCCGATAAGTCAATTTTTATGCTTGTTGTTTCTAAATTAGCATGAGGCAACTCAATACTAAATTGAAGTCAATATTTAAAGGGTTTATGATTGTTGTTTTTGCCAAGGTTGTGTTCTCGCTCATATCATATTTTGCCAATGACCTTGAGACTCATTTTGCTATGGGTACACCAAAATATAGATTCTAGCAGCCTTCATCTGCTGTAGATACCGATAAAAGCTTACATAGTATACACATCACATTATCTCCATTTTAGCGGATGTGGTAGCTTGACATGTATTATCACTATAGGAACTATAATTGTAATTTTGTAAAATACAAATTGTCAGCAGTATTTTTAACCCTGAGTCAGGTTTATAATGCTAGGATACGTAACTTGTAACCAAGCTCTAAAGTGGGTTTGCTGAGTTAATAGGGCATGTGGCCGAGTTGGTAGTAGTCATGGTTGGGTTATGGCTGAGTTAATAGCTACGTGGGCCAAGATAATAGGCTAGTGGCTGACATCGACATATTTATGACAATCTACAAAATTTAAATAAATTTTCCACAAATTGAAATGGAAATATAAATATACTTATACTCATAACAATTTTAGTTTATGGTAAATATCTTTTAACTCTACACACATTCAACTCAATTAACTTTTGAAAGAAAATAATATTACAATTATTATATAAAATAATAACAATGGATGATTTAAGCACAATTAATAATATGCAACCATATACAAACACGAAAGTATATAGATATAGAAGCCGAAAAAGGCAATACCTCAATATAGAGGGGGTTATTTTGACTCCTTACTCTAAATCTTGACCTTTAATTTCAATTTTGATTAATGGTTTAGATTAATTGATATGATATGCTTTAATTTCATTTTCTATTGTAGTCAACACTTATTACCACAAAATATCAAAGCAATAAATGTCTTTTAATTGTTTGATTTTTCTCTTCTCCCGTTGTTTTTTTTGGTCTTAACACAAATTTATTTATTTTTTATGCAAGTATTGTAAATGAATTGGATATAAGAAAAGACCAGGGTTACTTCTTCTATTGTTTTTTTCGTGACAGAATAGTACAAAAAAGTGTGTTTATAAAAAATATAAGAAAAGATCAGAATTATAATTAAGAAACTAAATAAAATATATCGTTTGAAAAAATAGTAACGGTAGTAGAACAAATATGCAATTCTCTAAATTTTACAATTGTTTTCTTTAAAAAAAATATATATGCAATTCTTTTAGCGTAAAAAAAAAAGTAAAGGGAGAAGAAAAAAAAATCAATGGGAGAAGAAAAAAAATTCTTTTAGCGTAAAAAAATATATGCAAATATTTTCTTATGCAATTTTTTTGAAGGAATAGCAAATTTTTTCTTATGAAAGAATTTTTTCTCTTACCAAATTATTTTAACGTGAAACCAAAAAAACCAATGGGAGAAGAAAAAAATCAAACAATTAAAAGACATTTATTGTTTTGATATTTTGTGGTAATAAGTGTTGATTACAATAGAAAATGGAATTAAAGTATATCATATCAATTATTCTAAACCATTAATCAAAATTAAAATTAAAGGTCAAGATTTGGAGTAAGTTATTACACCGACTCTTGGAGTCAAAATAACCTCCCTCATATATATATATATATATATATATATATATATATATATATATATATATATATAGGGTTTTGCTAGAAGTCACCCATGAAGGTGTCTTTTAGCAATCCACCCCTCAAGGTGTGATTTTCACTTTTTAGTTATAACTTTGCTAAAGGACACCTTCATAAAAATTAGTTGGTGACCCATGAAGGTGTCTTTTAGCAACCCACGCCTCAAGATGTGATTTTCACGTTTTAGTTATAACTTTGGTAAAAGACACCTTCATAAAAATATATATATATATATATATATATATATATATATGAAGGTGTCTTTTAGCAACTCACACCTTAAGGTGCGATTTTCACTTTTTAGTTATAACTTTGCTAAAAGACACCTTCATAAAAATTAGTTGGTGTCTTCTAGCAAACCCCTATAGGTTTTGCTAGAAGCCACCCATGAAGGTGTTTTTAGCAACCCACACCTTAAGGTGTGATTTTCACTTTATAGTTATAACTTTGCTAAAAAACACCTTCATAAAAATTAGTTGGTATCTTCTAGCAAAACCCATATATATATATATATATATATATATATATATATATATATTAGTTCAGAATGAGAAATAGACTTCTAGTCTAGATATTAATATAATAGTAACATTCAGTTTAAATAAAAATGGCACGCAAGCTCAAAATTCATTCAAGATACATTAAAGTTTATAATTATCAAAATGAAGCACATAACATATTCAAATGTATAGATAAACCTAATAAACTTGAATCAGATATTATCGATAGCTATGCATCATTTATTATTGGCACAAATAAATCATATTTAACTATGAGAAGTAAGATTAAATTGATATAACCTGCATGACGATATCAAAGACTCATTTGCAATTCCCTTGTACACCAAGATCACCATGGGCCAGTATTAAAAAATTCCAGCTTTAATAATCATCTTTCAATTTTACAAGGCTCCTGTTAACCGAAACTGGTGGTTAAAATCAACACAACATGCCACGGACAATAAATTCTCATTCATAACGTACAAACAAATCCAAAACATTTGAGATAACAGTATAAACAAATCTAAAAATAAAAATTACTTTATATCAATAATTCTACGCCAAACAAAATACTCTTAAGATCGTAGGAAAAATTAGACATAGAATTATTATAAACTAACAAATCAAAGGAAATAATAGCACAAATAAATTGACTCATAATAGATAAAAAATATATAATAGAAAAACTTCTCGGTTTTGAATGAGACGTGAACAAATTAAAGCATTGGGTTTAAGAGTATTTTGCCGTCAGGGATGAGTTATCCGATGCAGTTGACCTTATACCTAATACTCTCAAGATACAACAGTCACATCTTACTAGCACCACACGTAAATTAGCAAGATCTCAAGAACCATTTCTTAGATGTTCAACGGAACTTAATTTATCTTTGTTATTTATTATCAGAGACTAAAAGTAAAAAGTAGAAATGACATGTATGTTTTTTTTTTTCTTTCAGAGAAATGACATGTATGTTCTCTCTTTTCTCTATACTGACTGCCCAAACCCACATATATATATGCCATATAAACACGTAAACTAACTCCTATGTAGGTGGAAAGAAAGAAACCGAAAGTAATGGAAATAATGGGGAATAAACGCTATATTTAGTCAAGTATGAAACGGTTAGTCCCATTAAAATAGGAATTGGAAAAAAACGTGTATGATCCATTCCAAGGAGAATAATTAACATTAATAAATATGATAATAATACTTTAAAATAAATAATTAAACACTTAAAAATTCTAATACTGCAATCATTTCATTTCAATGAATCTTTAAAATTTATAAAATATTTTGAAATTTTATAAATCCATAGAATCATTTGAAATCCTAAAATCTTATAATATAAATTGATTGAAATCCAAATTGTAAATCCTGATAGTCTTTTAAAATTGTGAAAGTCATTAAAATTCTACAAAATCTTTTAAATCCTCGAGACTTTTTTAAGTAAAAGTTGTTCTTCAAAATCTTAATCCAATACCCCTTAGTGTTCAAGAAATAAGTTTATGTCTATTACCGCAACTATTTTTTCTCAATCTTAACCGGATATAATTGCTTTTGGTAATATTATTGAGAAAAATGCTCTTAAACTTTGTTGAGAGGTCTCTTGACAACTAGGTAATCATGACACAATGATCCTTAATGTAGACATGAGTGGACTAGCAAATCCAATTCGACATACTTTGAGTGTCTTATTAGACCATTTACAATGGTTAGAAAACTCAACACCCACTTTTTCTCTTTCTAACACTCCACATCATTTTCTCTCTATTCCACCTAATAATCCAACACTCATTCAACTTTTATTCTCTCTAATGATTTTTTATCGGGTTAAATATGTTTTTGGTCCTTATAAAATTGCGACCTTCTAAGTTTAGTCTTTACTTAATTTTAATAGCTTTTTTAATCCCTACAAAAAAATGTACTTATAATTTTAGTCCCTGCTAAAACAAATTTTGTTTAATTATCCTTAAACTCTTAAATTTTTTAACGATTCTTTTTATACAAGTTTAGAACACTATGAAAGGTTCATTTACTAAAATCTAGAATTTTTTAACATGAAATAAATTAAATATGAATATTTTAAAACGACAAAAGTTTAAGATATAAGTAACAAAAATATGGACGTAGAAATCAAATTTTTGCGATATTTTTTTCGAAGGAACTTTTATTAACGTTCTTAACACGCTTGTAAAAAATTGTTGGAAAACTTAAGAGTTTAAGCATAAATTAAACAAATTTGGATTGAGTAAGGACTAATATTGAATGCAAATTTTTTTTGTAGGGATTAAAAAAGCTATTAAAATTAAGTAAGGACTAAACTTAGAAAGTCGCAATTTTATAAGGACCAAAAACATATTTAACCCTTTTTTATTCAACACCCTACCCCATCACTTTTTATTTCATATTCTTATTTAATTTTATATTTTTGTTTTTATGATTACATAAAATTACAATTATCGAATATAATTAAATTAAAATAATAAACACTTAACACTTTATTTTTTAGTTTTTTGCAAAAAAAAAATATTTAAATAATTTATTTATATTTTCTTAACTTAAAATGCAAGACAACAAACTAAACACACAACACACAAGTAATTTAATTAGTACGATACAAATCATCTTCAATCACGAAACATTCCATTTCACTAAAAAGAAGATTAAAACTTCAAAAAAAATTAATAGAAAAATAATAATATTAAAATAGTGAATTTTTTCTGTGTTCAAATCAAATGAACCAAGTCTCTATTTATAGACAAAAAAAAAATCATGAATTTTGGTAAATTTTTTTTTTAAAAAGTTCATTTGCAATGAAATAATTAAGTTCAAATAATTAAGATGAGATAAATCCAACAAAGTCAATCAGCAAGCGCCACATCATCTTCAGCTTTGGCCATCATTCTCCCATTCAACATGTTTGAAAGGTTTCATCATCTCTCTCTTCCACCTCATTTGCATTCAACTTTTAACACAACATTGCAATGATTTCAACGGTTGAAAAGTTGCTTCAACCCCACTATTGTAAGTGGTCTTAGATACCATTGTGGGAGCTTAGTATTTGGGTTCCATGAAAGTGTAGGTTGTTATAATATCATTCATGTTGATTTTAAGGTGTAGTGTGTGGGTATCAAACTATGATGGGATGAACAATTCATATATCTTGTATGTTACTCTGAATCTTCCCAAGTGGTCTAGTTAGTGAAAAGGAAAGCTATTGCTTTCATAATTATTCTAATTTATTGTAGCGAATAAAGTCTATCAAAATATGGATTGATGTATTTTTATTCATCATATTCTTCTATAAGATAATATTTGTGCGTATTTCTTTGCAAAGTCGAGCGTCAATAATATCGAACCAGTTGTTAAAGTTTGTGATCGTATCTAAGATTTTATTAGACTCTTTTGACTAATGCAATGCCATAAGTAGTTTTTTTTTTTTCTTGTTTTTTTTTTTCGCTTCCGGAAAAAAAAAAATCACCTTGAAATTGAGTAAAAGAAAAAAGAAATAAGTTAGTTTAAAATCTACTAAAACCCTCGGAGTGAGCGAGCGTGAGCAGCATTAGTCACCGTCACTCAATTTCTAGGGTTTAGCTCTCATCGTCTCTCCAAACCTTCACCAGCTGCCATGGCGAGCACCAAAGTTCAGAGGGTTATGACCCAACCCATTGTAAGCATCCTTTCAATTTCACTTTCCTTTCTCTTTTAACAACTTAACCTAATCTCCGTTTTTCTTCTTCTTTTTCTCAGAACTTGATCTTCAGATTTCTTCAAAGCGTAAGTGCTTTTTAATTGTTCCTTCTGTACTTGCCCTAATTCCCTTTTTTTTTTTTAAATCTAATTTGGTTTCGTGTTTCTGATTTTTTTTTTTTTTTTGCAGAAAGCGCGGATTCAGATTTGGCTTTTTGAGCAGAAGGATTTGAGGATTGAAGGCAGAATTATTGTAAGTTTTGTTTTCAAGCTTATTTTTTTACATGGGTATTTATCAAATTGATATTAAAATGTTATGTGAAAAATGAGAAAAGAAAAAAAAACTTCAATTGGGATTTTGGTGCTGTGAATCGTCTTTGGATTATGAGTTTTAGCCTAGTGTATTGTGGTGTGCATAGTGTATTTGTTTATTTTAAGTTGCTGAACAAATAAGTCACTGTTTGATAAATATATCTTCTATAGCCTTATGATGCTTCTAAATTCAATTTAATTTCCTGCCAAGTAATACTGGGTTTGAGATTATTGTTTCAGTTGGTATGAGCTTTGTTTTAAGGAACTTACATATACAACCAACCGATAACATTATGATGTCGTTTGATCTATGTAGCTATCCCCACTTAGGCTTGGTTGTTGTTGTTGTATACATAAAAGTTACAATCGATAGGAGTGTGCATAAGAAAGTTACTATGGTCCAATTGGTATACCAAATAGTCTCATGGTACTTGGCAGAGTAGGAGAGATCGAAGTTTTGGATGTAACTGGGCCATTCTGACTTGTGTTCTTGATCTGAAAATTGAGATTTTTTTCTCCTGCATTTTCTGAGTTTCATTTTTGTATTTCTTGTCCTTTCATAGGGGTTGCAATATGATCCAACTTTTCCTGTGGAGCAGGAAAAGCAGAAAAGGAGATTACTAATCTCCTATTCTGTGGAGCTTCTTGTGTTTTCATAAATGAAAAAAGTATTCAACTTTTCCTGCTCTTTCTATGATCAATTCTATTATGTCATGGAAAACCTGATCGTGACCTATGTAGGTTGTTGATTTATTCTCATGGTAAAGTTTTCACTGGTGTAGAACTGCGAACTTGAAATTTTTAGTGGTAGCTATTTAATCCACTTAATCAGTTAATCTCAAATATTCCATAGGTCATTCATTCAAATCTAGCTACCACATTTTGTTTCTCAGTCTCACGAGGTTCCCTTAAAATGTATTTACAATAACCAGAAGTTGATTCCTATCAACTGTACTACCAGCCAATTTGCTTGTATCCCTACTTCTCATACATTAATCGTCTTCCTAGTGACCCATTTCAATACATCAAAATCTGTAGTCAACTCAAACTGTTGCAGTCTTGTGAGTGTTTGCAAGCCAGTGGAGTTAATTATCAGGTTTTAGCCAAGAGTTTTATACAAACCGGTGGTGTTACTATCAGCTGTGCATTTGATATTTGCCCAAACCTGTGGAGTTGTAAGCACTTCAAAATGGACAGCTGATGGAAGTGCAGAAAAATAGTTGGAAGAACTGCAAATGTGGAGTTATTTTCCACAGCTTACAACTCTTCCATCATTGCCTTTTTCCAATTTTGATCATCAAGAGCTTATGTGATGTTTAGTGCTGTTGTGTAGCTAAATTTTATGCTATCAGCTGTTTCTAGGAACAAACAAATTAGAAATTTGTACCCCACAAGCAAAAGCTCTATGTTTACATATACATGTTTTGGAATAGGAGGAAGAGCACATGTCGCTATGCTTGTCGTTCTCGATGTAGTTAATTCAAAATCACGTGACTCAACAACTCCAGGAATCTAAATCGAGTTAACTCAATTACAAAATGGTTTACCTAGGTTCACGAGTTTGAGGATGATTGAACATGTCTACTGGTTATTTATCCCCCCCACCCACGTGGCTCAACAACTCTAGGAATCTAAATCGAGTTAACTCAATTACAAAAATGGTTTCCGTGTAAACTTACCTAGGTTCACGAGTTTGAGGATGATTGAACATGTCTACGACATAATGGTTATTTATCCCACACACACACACACCACCAAACATGTTTGAAAAAAAAAATAGTGGTTTAGTGTTTTTTAAGAAACCCCAAAATGCCAGATGCAACAGCTGCAGGTAATGCCCTGTATTGTGCAAAACACTTTCCTAGTGTACAGTAGTAGCACTGGATTCCACATATGTATCCAACACGAACCATCTGGAAAGGAGGTGAATGTGTTGGGAGTCTCAGCCCCATAACTCCCAACATAAATAAATTTGCAAATTAGAATACATGAACAAGTCCATTATTGCAATGTTGCACCTAACAGGATGACTTGACAAATGAACCCAACTTGTGAATGTTGAAACTTTGCTCCACCAAGTTGAATTCGGAACCTGGTCCCGCCATTCTTTATATTTTAGTAACTCTGAACCTTGTAGTTTATCTATTTGGAACCTTTTATGCTCTTGTTGTGTGCTAAGTTGTGAACCTATCTTTGGTTTATTATTTTCATGTCAAATTTGAATCTGATGCTATGTTTGTTGGTTTGCTGCTTGAGCAAGCCAGGTCTGGCCACCTCAGCTCATATACTTAGGATTGGTTTGTTTTTGGGGTTCATTTGTCTTATTTGTAGATTGGGAAGGGATTGCTTGATAGTTAATTTCTGGAGGAGATGATCTGGAATTAGCATCAACCAGTGTAGGAGGCAGAATTGTTGTTATTTCTGCCTAGCTTTAATACTAACTTCAAATAAAATTTGCCTTTCAAACTGATCTAGAAAATTAAAATACAAAATCCCCTCTTGAAGAAGAGACGAAACTTGAATCTGTTTGTAGTTATTCATTTAACAGCATCTCTAAGAAATGTTTACACTTGTCACTACTTTGTACAATCTAAATTTATTTTGGCCACATCCTTGTTATCCAAAACCTTGAATTTGAATCTCATTTGTCTCTTTCAACAGTTTAGGACTTTGTAAACTTTTTGATACATGAGCTCATTTCTTGGGGGAAAATGCTTGGTTATTGTTTTTGTTAAGAGTGTAGACAGTACATCCTCTTTAGAATTTGGATATTTGAGTAGATGGTTAAGGATCTTGTGATCTTATTTTTGTTTTAAACAGGGTTTTGACGAGTACATGAATTTGGTTTTGGATGACGCTGAAGAAGTAAACGTCAAGAAGAAGAGCAAAAAGACATTAGGTAATACACGTTTCTCAAATTTGATTCTATTTCTCTTTGCCACTTACGCATTTTCTGACGGGTGTTTTTGTTTTGATCAGGGAGGATCCTTCTTAAAGGAGACAACATAACTTTGATGATGAACACGTAAGTGAAATTAAATTCACATTTTCATATATTTCTCTATTGTTTTCTTCTCCTCAATGCAAAGTGAAATGATTTGCTTTTACAAATTTCAGGGGTAAATGATGATGATCACATTGGTATGGTGGTTCCGTTCAACAAGAAGGCCGATTTATCTTTACCCATTCAGTTTAATTACTATATCTCTTGTCAACATGTTTAATATGCTGTGTGAAAAATGTTATGCTGGCAATATGAAATTTTTATGCACCAAACAAATACTAGGTTTGTTGGTCCTTGTAGTCATGCCTTCTTGTTGCTTGTATTAAAGTCCAAACTCCAAAATGTAAACCAAGCTGTGGTGGTGATTCAGAAAGTTTAACACCAGTTTTATAACCTTCATCCATTTATTGACTTCCCCCCTTTTATCATATGCTATATCGACCTAATTAAGTGTTTCAGAGGATTTTTTAGATTTTTTTTTTCGGGCATTTTTTTATGAATTTAATCGACTAAATTAAACTCAATTCCCTTGAGGTTTTCAACTAAACATTAACCTCCCCTCCATGTAATACTGTTAGTTAGTTCAAATACTTTTCCACTTTCATCCTCTCAAATTGGATTTTTATTTGTTCGAAATACAATTAGCACATGAATAATTTTCAAAGCAGTTTCTTTAATCGAATGTCATAATAATTTACAAAACACTATCGAATTCGAAGTTGGCAACACATAATCATAAGAACAGCAAATAGTATGTGTTAACAAATAGTAAGAGCTACTTTTACCAATTGTAACTAAAAAACCAGGATAAATGAATACTTTTGGAGAGAATATATTAGATAATGATAACGTCATATGTCAGAATTTTGAGATGGTGAAGGAAAATGACTGAATATTCTGCCTATCATGCACGAGTTTCTTACATGCTTATCATTTCGAGTGACACCCATGTGGTCTTGTTGTCGGCTGAACTACTAGACCCATTAGTTGTGATTTTTAAGGTCAGGAACATGACTCGTAACACAGTACAAGGCACAAATTAAAAGTTGACAGGTCTAATAAAACATCATGAAAATGAGATTGAAGACGACTGTTAGACTTGCATATCAATATGCTATTTTTGGTTGTCTATATTAATTGTTCCTTAGCCTTGAAAAATTCGATTTATGCATGATTGTTGTAAACCTTTGTTATTGATGCATAATTTAGTGGGTATCAAGTGAAAGTCTCAACTACTCAAATGACTACACGATGCGGCTGTAAAATGAAAAAAAAATATACTCCAATGATGCAATACATTATGATTTGTTGATATCATAATTATATTGACCAACTCTATGGAGTTAATCTAGTTGTAGAAAAATATAGATCTTGAATTTAGAGATTTCAAGTTTTAGTCTTGTTTTGTTCAAAAAAAAAGTTTGAGTTTTGTTAGTCTCCTTCGGCGGTTAAGGTAACAACTTTTTTACGAGGAGGACAAATATAAAAAGTTTAAATATACTTTTTAAATTATTATATTAAATTTAAACTATAAGAAAAAAATATATTAAATTCGCAATAATTTTACTTATATAAAATGTAGATTAAAACAACACCAAGAAAATAAAAATTGAAAATAGATACTCAATTTGTTTGGGTTAAATGACACTTCAAAAAGTAAAACTTATCTATAATTGACTTTATATTAAATTAACTAGCAATGTCTTTTTCTCTTGTTCAAAAAATAAAACTTACAATGTCTTTTTCAATGTAAACAACTAAGTAATCTGCAAGAAACTTATTCTCTATTTTGTGTTTCAATCTTGCATTGAAGATCATTGTTTTTTTTTTTTTTGAGGGAAGATATTCATTGCTAACAAGACTCTCTTTGCAATTGCTAAACATGCATAAATTAAAAAAAAAAAAATGAAATAAACCTATTAAACAAGCGATAATCTTTTTACTTTTTTTTTTTATCCAGTGGGGTCAAACCAAATCACAGATTCTTCTCCTTCTTCTCTCTCTTTTTCCTTTCTCTCTTGTGAGCCGTCACAAAAACCCTAGTTTCTTCTCCTTCATCCACCAAAGAGAGGTGATTTAGGGTCAATTTTTGACCCAAAATCACCCCTCTAACTCGTTTTTCTATTTCCCTTTTATTGAAATAAGTGATTTTCACATCTATTTCGTTTTATTTTGTGATTTCGTCGTCTTTGTGCGATGTTGGTTGTTCGTCGTCTTTGTGTGACGTTGTTTGTTTTTCTTGTTTCTCTCAGGTATTTGATCGCTTCAGATTGTCAGATCAGCTTTGATCTAGTGCAGATCCAATCAATAACTTTGGCATCATCCACGTTGCAGATCCGAAAACATGGTTATTCCGGAGATTTAAATATAGTCATATGTGTGGGCATTTGTACTTTTTCGTTTTATGCTATTAACATGGATGTTGTGAGCCTGTTCACAGATTCATCCTTTTTGTTTTTAACGAATTTGCATTATATCGATGTACTCTTTCAATTTGAATGAATGAATATCTTTTATTTTATTAAAAAAAAAATCTTTTTACATTTTTGTTTTAATTAATTTATGACAAATAAACTTATTTTAGGTAACTATATATATATATATATATATTAGACTAGTTATATAGATTATACTTATTTAGTCAATGTAAAATAAAAAAAATTGGGGTAGCCAAAACTACCCCGCATTTGCTCTTAGCTTGGCCCATGGTCTCCATGTTAGGAGGTAAATATAAAAGTTTTTGTGAATATTCTTTAGAGAAATGATATTTAACAATCATTTTGTGATAACTTTCTCTCTCATAATGACATTGTGATCTTACTTTCTCTTTCAATTGTTTTGGTTTTGTGTTAATATCAACATTTATTTGTATTTTTTGCTTGTCCTATATGTTGTCTACAAAAATGGTTGTTCAAATAACATTGCACTATTTTTTTAAACTCCTCCTCTCAATCTTAAAATTAAAGAGGAATGTTAGCAAGACTCTCTTTCAACACTAACTCAAACACTCTTTTTAATTGGGTGAAACATATGTGTGTTCCATACTTTTCTTAATATATACGTGTGAAATATGCAAATGACTTGTTTATTTTCGGAAGGAGGAATTATCATTTTACATAGATAGCTCGGTTGATGAGCTAAAGAACATTAAATGAGTTATAAGAAGAAATTTGGTCCCGAAAATTAATATAACCATTAATTTTTAGTAATATTTGCCGATAAAAAAGTAAATGCATCGAAGATAAAACATGCCTTTTAGTTTGCACTAATTTTTGAAAGATCACTAGTTTTGTGGGGGAAATGTATATATATTATTCAACAACTAACTAACCAATTATTAATGTAAAATTAAGTTAGTAGGGCACACAAGCAACAAAAAACTGTTTGTATGGGGGCATAAATGTGCGATAAGTAGATATACATTTTGTATAGGGTAATCAAAATCTACTCAAGAGTTTAAAACGAAGATTCAACTTACAAGCCCATCTATAAATAAGTCAATGATAATCATAACAAAATAACATTCTATACGTGACTTTGATTTGCACTTTATTTCTTAGTAATGAACTCCGCAACGATACAAAGCTTTCTCAAGGGAAAGAGCATTTTAATAATTGGCACAACAGGCTTCTTAGCAAAAGGTACCATACATATATCACTATTATTGTCACCTTTTATGAAAAAATTACCATATATAGTTACGTATAGTTGAATATGTCTTTATGTGCAGTTTTTGTGGAAAAAATACTAAGAATTCAACCAGAGATACAACAGTTGTATCTTCTCGTAAGAGCTTCCAACAATGATTTAGCATCACAACGCTTGCAAAATGAGGTACATCAATGCAAATACGGATAAATATTTTGAATGAGTACTATGCATTATGAATATTTTTTACGTGACTAACATGAACTAATTGATTGAATAATTTAATAGGCATTTCAAACAGATTTGTTTGGATTGCTACGAGATAAATGGGGTCAAGAATTTGATTCTTTCATATCAGAGAAGGTTACAGCTATAGCAGGAGATGTTGCTGTTGAAAATTTGGGATTGAAAGATGAAAATCTTAATCTGTTTGAAGAAATAGACTTTATTGTCAATTTTGCTGCAACCACTAAATTTGACGAAAGGTGACGACAATAAGCTAACTAAATCGTTTTCTTGTCAAGTAATTTTGACCGTTTCAAAACTAAAAAAAAAAATTAAATTAACGATAGAAATTTATATAAAAGAGTGTCTCAAAAAAAAGACGAAGACTGGGATTCTCAGCCTCAACCCATGATTAAATTGTGTCCAAAGTTTGTAATAAAAGTTAGTATAAGCTTAAATAAATGCTCTTATAGTCCTCAAGTTTTATACTTTTTCCTCACAACAAGGTTTGAAATTTGAAACATATTTTTTATATGACATGACATTTTTTTGTTTAATCACATTGTTTATGGTTCGAATAAGATACTATGTTACATCATTAAATGTGATTGATTGTTCTTTGAACCCAAAAAAAAAAAGTGATTCTATATCATTAAGGAATATGACCACGTGCAAAACAAAAAAAAAACTCCAAAATGAAAGAATCTTGACACTTGTAAAACAAGGGACTAAAATTTAATTATAGTTAAAATATGAGGAATAAATGTGTATTTAAATCAAATTTAAGAATTTGTCTCTAATTTTATCACTAAATTTGATAATATGAAATATATAGAGATTTATCTTTTTTGTCTATAATCTTGATTGTCAATTTTCATTTATTTGATAAAATTAATTAAATTTTCATACAGGTTTGACATCTCAATGGGTGTTAATACAATGGGACCTTTACATGTCTTAAACATTGCAAAGAAATGTTGCAATATAAAAGTTTTTGTTCACATATCAACAGGTAAGTTTCTAGAGCAAAAAGCATATAAGGTTGCCTAAAAAGCAAGGGAAATTTCTTGCTTTATACCCTACATCTTTACCTATTTTCCAAAACACATGCATGCTATTCCAAAAATACTCTTAACTTTAACATACTGATACTTTAAACATTTTTTTTAAGAAAAAAATCACATATTCTCTCCTAGACTAAATTATCTGTAAATTTCAATGAGTTATTTTTTTAAATGTTTTTGAAAGATCCAATTTAAATATTTATACCAAAAAAAATTAAATTCAAAGATTCATTTTGAATATTCATGCCAAAGTCTTGAAAGCAAAACATAGGTTTGAATATTCAAATTAAATTTTTTGAAAACTAAAGACCTGCTACTTTAGGGGTTGAATTTTCAAAATAAGGGAGAGCTAAAATGAAGCTTATCCAAATGTGATTCTCATTATTTTTAATAAATGTTAATAAAAAATATTATATTTGTTCTTAATTTTAATAAAAATGATAAAAATCTATGCTTGAACAATATTTGAGAGATCCATATTATACATACTCTAAAAGTTATATTTGATGACTTCCCACTGTTGGCTATTACTAAAAGTAAGTAAATTGTATTCATTATCTAGCATATGTATGCGGAGAGGCCAACAAAGGAGATGAAATTTTTCAAGAGAAACCATTTGAGATGGGTCAAACTCTAAATGGAACTTCAAAATTAAACATTCAAACAGAAATGAAATTGTTGGAGACAAAAATAGATGAACTTCGGGCGATGAATGCTGATGAAAGCACAATCAAATATGCATTGAAAGATTATGGAATTGAAAGGTTTATCAAATTCTTTTTCGTTTCTTTTAATTTTTGTAGCACACTTTGTATATATAGTTTATATGTATGTTGTTGACAAAACCATGGTCCATA
Organism: Medicago lupulina; assembly: GCA_958299785.1. Classification (NCBI taxonomy): domain Eukaryota; kingdom Viridiplantae; phylum Streptophyta; class Magnoliopsida; order Fabales; family Fabaceae; genus Medicago; species Medicago lupulina. The sequence continues at coordinate 52,166,593 of OY283145.1, forward strand.
ATCTTAATCTAACATTCATTGTTTGATGTGATTTGAACTGATTATTACGAAATTAGAGCAAATTTGCATGGTTGGCCAAACACGTATGTATTCACAAAAGCAATGGGAGAAATGCTTGTAGTAAATCAAAAAGGTAATGTACCATTGATCATCATACGACCCACAATGATAACCGGTACAAATAAAGATCCGTTTCCTGGTTGGATTGAAGGCGTAAGGTATGCCATCTTCATCACTCACAAATGTTTACAATTTATATTTCGGTGCTAACTATTATCTCTAGAGTTTGTTAAGGAATCTATAAATATAAGTTTGTCTTAAAAATATAAACCGTTATATTTGATCAAATCATGATTGTACTATTTTTTATTAAAACCTTGTTTGTTTTAGTTGTTAACGTTACACTATATTTTTAATCGATACACGATCTTGACAAATGAATGATCATTAGTTGCAAATTGTTCTAATTTGTGATTACAGAACTATGGACAGTGTAATATGTGGATATGGTCTCGGGAAATTAGCATGTTTCGTCGGCAATGCCAACACTATTTTAGATACAGTAAGTGTCATATGTTGATTTTTTTTTTCTTATATAAATAATACAATGTTGTTCTTATCCATTGAGTTATATTTATCGAGTTAAGATTCTCTCCATTTACATGCATTTAAATTTATTTTTTATCTTATATCTTATTGAATATATAATATCCTTGTTTTGGATTTTGACATATCCCATTACTTATACTTATTTATTTGCTTACGATTAACTTACGGAAATTTAATCATAATTAGATTAGCCAACAATATAATAAAGTAAAATATGATAGTAAATTTTGGGACCAGCTCTGACTAGACTGGAATTAAGTTTCAGTCAAAAATATTGGTATAGTCATGCAGTCCGTGAGTTCAAGGCTGGTTAGATTCCATTTGAAGAGGCTGTTTAAGGAGCAACAAAGCAACAACAATAGAAGCTTACCGAAAATAGTGCAATTTGACCTAGATCTATTGTTGCTGCTTAAGGAGCAACAAAGCAACAACAATAGAAGCCTTAAGGCCAGCCTCTTCAATTGTTGTTGTTAGATCTATTGTTGTTGCTTTGTTGCTCCTTAATGGTTAGATCTAGGTCTTCTATTGTTGTTGCTTTGTTGCTCCTTAATGGTTAGATCTAGGTCTTTTATTATTGTTGTTTTGTTGCTGCTTAAGACTACTTTGATATTGGTTACTACTTTCCTTTTATCCCACACATTTAAGTTTAGAATTCTGCTCTCCACCCTGCAAAAATTGCTCGCGCCCTGCAACCATGACGAAAATACCCCTGCGCTAGTTAACTGGCGCAAGTGCAAAAAACTGCGCTAGTTAACGCACGTTGCGCCACTTAACTAGCGCATGTGTAAAACACTGCGCGCGTTAACTGGCACTGCGCACGTTAACTGGCGCAACCTTTTAGCACATGCGCCAGTTAAGTGGTGCATAATATGTTCTTGCGGCACAATCATGTGCTAACCTCTATTTTCCTTGATTTTTCATACATTCATTCAATCAATCATTTTTCATTATTTATTCAAACATTCATTCAATCAATCAAAAATAGCAGAATAAAACAACGGGAAAAATTAACGAATAGTATCATAAAAGGGCAAATGTTATAAAAAATCAAATGTTATAAAAAATTAAAAGGATTACAATCAAATCCTTCAAAATGTCATAAAAAATCTAGAAAAAAACCCTAGTCTCGTGGACTCCTACTCCTCCTCCGGGGCGGCGTCATCTGCTCCATCATGCTCCACTCCGATTGGATGCCCTGCATAATGCGAAGAACCTTCGGGTTACCAAACACATCAGGATGCCCCATTGCGCTGTCCACTCTGGCCCTGATGTTGTTAATGATCTGATATGGGTCTGGAGGATGTCTGGCCCACTGTTGCTCAACAATAACCTCTAGTATGAGCATAATCAGGAATGGTCGCAGGGGGGTTCACAATAGGATGTGACACTGCAACGAACCATCTCATGTAGCCTCTAGTATGAGCCCACGGTTGGTTATCCGGAACCTGCTCACCCCTCTGCTGATGGTTGAGGACATGTAGAGCAAACTCCGTGAAGGCATCGGCCACGTCATCCGCCGCAAGAACCTCGATGTCTGTAGGAGGCCTGGGAATCCTCTGGACATACCCGTACTGCCTAAGAACCCGCTCTGGCAAGTGACAGACCATCCTGTCGCGGCCGACCATGATCCATCCGGAGTACCAGCATATGTCCTGGAAGGCGTGATGTGTCGTCGCCTCTCGTACAGCCTCCAGGTGACATGTGAATGGTCCAAAGAATCAATGGCAGCTCGGTAGTGTCCATGATTAGAAAATCCCCTGGGAGGTCTCCATTGACTCACAAGCGGGGCAACAGTAGGGTCGTAGGCATCATCATCAATCCTCAGAATGATGTTCGAGAAGTGCGCCAAAGTCCATCCCTGCAAACACAAAGAAACAAATATTTATATCACCGCAAGAATTATACAAACAACTAAACATTTACGATCAAATAAGTAAAGAAGAAGAAAAACAAATATTACCACAAGCAATGTCATGTAACCACCGCAGGAGGCCACCGATGAGTCGGAGGTAAGTGAGAGCTGCTCATATAGGAAAGCAAGTCCCATCCCACCCCACGACCAGCTGTCCAACTCATCCATATCTTGCAACGCAAGCAGCCAGAGAAGATTAATGTTTTTGTTGTTCTTGGCAGAAAAAATGGTCCAGCCAAGCAAGAGCAACAAAAACGCCTTAACGCAGGCCAACCTAACCAGAGCTCGCTCGTGGACCTCCTCCTCGGTGTCAATCTCAAGCAGCTAATTACACCTGTGTAAGAGCTCCTCGTAGCGCCTCTTCAGGACACCAAAACTAACGTAACAACCACCCTGTCTTGTCAGCTTCTTAGCGGCATCCTCTAGTGTAAACAGTAGGTCCGCCTGCATCATCTCTAACCCCTGCTCACGAGTTAACTCTCTATCAGCAAGGAGCCTCCCAGTGATGGGGATGCCTAGGAGACACGCCACATCATCTAGTGTAATGGTCATCTCTCCAGCAGGTAGGTGGAAGCTGTTGGTCTCCCCATGCCATCTCTCGGTCATCGCACAAACGAACCCGTGAGATATGTTCTCATATCCACTACTGAGGAGGGGATTAAGGCCGAACCCAATCACTTGATTCCAAAACCAATCATTTCCTTCCCCGGGCATAGGCAATGTCAAGTTTGTAATGCTCAGCTTCTTCCCGTGAGATATGCCTTTCACCCTATGTTTTCTTTGAAACTGAAATACAAAAACAAAACACAACAAACAACACCGTTAAATAAGTAAAATAATAATTAGATTAAGTTGTATAAATAGTAAAAGAAAAGTAAAATAAACATTAAATTATACTTACATCGGCATCGACCCATATCCTGCAGGCCACATGTCCACCAAAGTCAGGTAGAAGCCTGAGGTCAGAAGGCCCCCCTGCATAGCCGTCCGGGCCGGCCTCGTACACCACCCTAGGCACCCCCTAAAATCGAGCCGGAGGTTCATCAACAACAGCCTCCTCATGCTGCTAGGTTCCTCAACAGCAGGCTCCTCATGATGATATTGATGCTGCTGATAAGCATCAAACTGGTACGGGTGAGGCTGAGGGTCCTCAAACTGATACTCATGACCATGCGGGTGCTCATACACCTGATACTGCGTTGGGTCCACCGTCTGGGATGGACCTGTATGCGACGATGACCCTCCCGCAACATCATCTCTAGAAATTCTCGTTCCCCCACCTCTCCCTCGACCAGCCATAGGAGGACGTGATGCTTCTTTCTCCCTCCTTACACTACCAGTAGGGGAAATCCTCCCTGCCCTAAGTCTGTCGCTCCTATCATGCTCGGACGGTATCTGAGAAGTATTTCTCCGAGACATATCTGCACAATATTTAACAAAACACAAATTAAATTATACAATTTCACATGAACATTGTTTCATTTCCAGCAATTCAACAACAACACTAAAATTCCAACAATGACATTTCAATCCGTAAACTACCACATTGCAGTTAAACATATTATAATCAAAATTAACAAACCATATGCTAACTAATTTCATAAGTCACAATCCAAAAAAAACAAATCAATTACCATTGAGACATTTTATCAAACACTTGGTGTGCAATTTTCAAACAACAAAGTAATCTAACAATTTTCAAACACTAAACTACCACATTGCAGTCAAACATATTATAATCAAAATTAACAAACCATATGCTAACTAATTTCATAAGTCACAATCCAAAAAAACAAAACAATTACCATTGAGACATTTTATCAAACACTTGGTGTGCAATTTTCAAACAACAAAGTAATTAACAATTTTCAAACACTAAACTACCACAATGTACTCTAAACAACTTCTAAACAACAATTCCTAAGTTAATTCATGAGTAACAATCATCAAAACTAACATGCAAACAAAATTTACAAAACCCTAAAAAGTCACAATTTCTTCAAAAAAACAAAAATTTCTACAACTTAAATGTAATTAAGTAGGGTAATCATCACTTACTTGATAATATGGGATGAATTGGCTTTGAATGGCGCAAGAATGGTGAAAAACACACTTGGAGAGCAAATTTTCGTGTTTAGAAAAGTTGGAGAAATAGAGAAATGCTTCTGTCCGCGCTATATAACTTAAGTAACGCTGCGCTACTTAACGTGCGCGGCGCTACTTAAGTGGCGCAGAAAATATTACTTGCGCTAGTTAAGGTGCGCTGCGCTACTTAACTAGCGCAAGGGTATTTTGGGCAGCACTGCAGGGCGCGAGCAATTTTTGCTGAGAGCAGAGCAGAATTCTTAAGTTTATTGGTGTGATTTTGAGTATGAACTCACAACAATTTTCTGAATTCTTATTATTTATGGAAAAAGCTGCTTGGTACGATGGTAGAGACACAAAAAGCAACTAATGAATTATATCCATTAGATTGTTTAAAATAACCATTGAACTGAATTTTGATTTTAACTTTTATTTAAGAGAAATTCTTGTGTAGATACACACTTAACACTTGCAATTTACAAACAACGAATAAGAGCGTGACACATAATTAAAACAATCATTAAAAATTGAAAAATAATTGTTTAGTAAAAAAAATGAAAAACCGTTCCTTCTCTCTCCCATCATCCACTTTTTCTGGCATATATTGTTCTCCAACAATACTGCTATTTTTTCTTCGGATCTACCATGCTTCTATGGCAAATTCATCTTGTTAATAAGGTTTTGGGTACCCTTTGCATGTGTAGCCATAGCGGTAGTCACTTGTCGTTATGAACTAAGAAGTGAACAATGGTGAAAGAGATGAATTTTTGGGTTGGATTTAAGGATAGTCTTAATAGGAAGAAGATGAAGATTTTTTCTTATTCTAAGTAGCAGTCTGTTCATTGATAGCAGCAATGATCTTGAGCAGGAAAACAATGGCTGGAGAGAAATAACGGTGGAAGAAAGAGAAAAGAGGACTCTAATTTTTAGTAAATTTATTTAAATTTTTTTTTAAGTTAATTATGTGTCACACCCTTATTCGTTGTTTGTAAATGACAAGTATTAAATGCGTTTTTACACAAAAATTTCTTTTTATTTATTTCAAAAATATAAACCACAACCTACCGTTTTATCGTGTGCAAGTCGTGCTTATAGAATTCGCACCCTATAGCAAAGCTGATTATTTATTTCATTTTAGGAGCATTTTAATGTGTTATGCGTATATATTGATTATCTCTATAGGAAAAACAAAAATAATCTAACTTTACTATGGATAATATGATATGCAGATACCTGCAGATTTAGTCGTCAATTGTGTGATCACAACCATTGCTGTTCATTTGGATCAAGATCCAAACAAATTTATCTACCATATTTCTTCATCTCTAAGGAATCCTTTCAAAATTTCTGATCTTATAAACATTGCATACGATTATTTTGTGAAAAATCCTTGGATAGATGCAAATGGAAAACCAATAGTTACCTCCAAGAGACTTTGGTTGACAAGTTTGGATGCTTTCAACAATTATATGATGTTCCGCTATGTCATGCCCCTAAAGGTTTGTCAAATGTGAAACTTAACAACCTAATTAATTTTCAAATCTTATTCTTAAAATATTTATACTAATCCATTTCACACAAATATTTTGGCATATTTGTTAGGTCTCAAATTTTGTGAACAAAATATTTTTCCGTTTATTCCAAGATAACACTTATGATGACAACTGCAAAAAGATAAGAATGCTTAAAGGATTGGCAAAACTATACACTCCATATGCGTGTTTTAAGGCCGTGTAAGTAATTTCACATGGCCTTTTAGTAATACAAGTTATATTTAATATATTTTTGTTTGATTCTCTTATATGAATATATGAGTTTTTTTCCATTTTTTTTATTTTTTAATTTCAGCTTTGATGACACGAATACAGAAAATTTACGAAGGGTAGCAGAGGGCTATATGGGAAATGGAGAATTAGACTTTGACCCCACTAATATTGATTGGACAAACTATATGATGAATACACACATTCCTGGCCTCGTCAAGCATGCTACGAAGTAATATCTAAATCAACCAATATTCTATTATTGCTTCGAAATGGCTAGACACTGCAATGATTTAGAATATTTATGTTGGAAGAAAATAATTTGTGTGTGGAGTGGAATAAAATAATTTGTGTATTGAGTGGAATATGTGAAGTGACACTTATGGTTTTGAACTTAATGTATGAATAAAATAAAAAATGGTTTGTGTAAAGGAGTGGAATATAGAAGTGATAAATGTAATAGCCTTGCACAATGATTTGTTAAGAACTTTGTTGTTTTGGGTGCAAGAACGATGGTTAACTCGTGTTGTTTGAAAGATTTGGATTATTGAAGTAGTAATGTTGTAGTCTTGCAACTGTAATTGTTAGTGAGAATTTTAGTCTTCTAACTTTATGTTTGTAACCAAACTTGTAAGATCCAAGGAAAGCAATATTGTTATTTTGTGCTTGCGATTGCGATCATCATGGATGCTGCAACGCGCATTGTGGTAAGAAATAATTTAACGTTTACTCGCCATAAGAACATTTCAGTTTAATCTACATAGAGTGTTGAGAGTGGCTTGAGAGACTTAAAGGTCACAACTCTCTTCGAATCTCAAGTAGATAAGGGCTTTGTGGGTCTAAATTTTTTTTTCTTTCTCAAAAGACTTCGACAAACGGGGTAGAGGCGGGTTGATTCCGCTGTTACAATGGCTAACATGGGCGGTAGCAATTACAATGCCATCCGTACATGTGGCTGTTACAACAGCAATATTGCAACCACGATTGCGGATGTGAGCTGCGAATTGAAATCATGGGCCACACACTATTTGCACTATACTCAATAGTGTTTGGGTGTGCTATCCACAATGTGGTGACTTTATAATCATTATTATTACTAATTTTGGTGGCTCATCCGAGTTTTTTTTCTGGCTCCACCACCGTATATATCCACACGCTAAGCTCGCTAGTGTTGATTGTGATATCCACAATGTGGCGAACGGAAGTTTGAATCTCGGTTGGGTAAGATATCCATCCATATTTAGTAGGATTACCTCAAGTAAAGGAAAGTTTATGTCTCTTTATTATTTTGTAAAGAAAAATCCTTTTACAAATTTTGCTCCCACATCTCACTCTTCACTCTTGTATTTCTGACACTATCATATTCTCATTTCATAGTCTTCACAAAATGCTCCTACAAAGTTCTTTATCCGTTTCTTTCTCATTCTTTGATAAATCAAAGCTTCCTCGATTCTTATCTTCCTCTGCACCCATTTTCAACCATGTGAACGGTTCTTCTTCCGTGAGATTCTCCAAGACAAATGTGGGTTGTGGAGGTGTTGTTCAAGGCTCCATGGAGGGTCCTAATAATCGACCTGTTTGGAAAATAGCCTTTGAACCTTTTGAGGAAGTGAAAAAGGAGCTTCTTCTCATCCCTAACATGCCTCATGCATCACTGGCTCGACATAAGTACAATGATCAATGTGAAGCTGCACTTAATGCACAAATCAAGTAAGCTTTACGTTCTCATTTCTCATACCATATTGATTCTTGGCTTTTGTTACGTAACTGCAATCGCAATTTTGAACCAACTCGAAAATGAAGGGCTAAGTGTGTTAATTTCCGGAAAATAAGTCGTAATTTGTTTTATGTTTATGCAAATATATAATGTCATTCTTATTTTATTTTTTTTCTTCTCTTGTTTTTCAGCGTGGAATACAATGTCTCTTACGTGTATCATGCAATGTATGCTTACTTTGACAGAGATAATGTTGCTCTGAAAGGATTGGCCAAGTATATATTAACCTAAAAATCCATGGTTCTTTAGTTATTTGAATTCTATTACTATAAAAACGTTGGTAAATTACATATACAATTACAGATTTTTCAAGGAAGCAAGTGTGGAAGAAAGACAACATGCTGAAATGATGATGGAATATCAGGCATTGTTATTTCCCACATTACAATATTAATAAATTAATTCCTGTTTTTTTTAGCTATTATTTTTCTAGCATTATTTTTTTATCATTTTCTTATGATTAATATTTTATATAGAATAGAAGAGGAGGAAGGGTTCAGCTGCAATCAATGCTGCTACCGTTTTCAGAGTTTGATCATGCAGAAAAGGGTGATGCATTAAATGGTGAGTTCATGTTATTTCTTAAAAAAAATAAAATTTAATAAATTCTGAAGGCTTTATAGTCTATGTACGGTACACGTGAGTTTTCTAAATTGGTCTCCATTTTGAGAACCATGCATGACTATGATAATACCTGTGAGGCTTAGTTGTTTTGTTATTTGTGAATTTAGGTTGTTTCTCTAATTATACAATTGTTAGTTGTTTCATTATGTTTGGTATGGCTCATTGTTACCAATAAGTGTGTATGTGGGGCGGAGGCCCCGCTCGTCGTGCGGTATGGTTTAAGGTTACCATAATATTTAAACACAAGTTATAGTCGTACTTTGTAAACTATAATAACCTTTCACTGATAATAGAAAGATATTACAATCACTCTGTAGTCAGAGACGTAGACACAATTGACTGAACTCTCTGATCAAATATCATATGTGTTTCTTTCATATATCTTATACTTTTGAATAGGGTTTCTGTTCTAACACATTATATTATTGCAGCAATGGAACTTGCTTTGTCATTGGAAAAGATAAACAATCAAAAGCTTCTAAATTTACATAGTGTAGGTGGTCACTTCTAAATATTCTTCATATTTTTCTCAAACCTTTTAATTAACTACATTTTCCACTTGTACACATGGAATTTTTATAAGGTCTTTGTAACTTCTATGTATAGGAAACTGTTGTTCAATGGCAATAACTAGTTTTTCTTTTTCTCCCAATCAATGCAGTTAGCAAGTGAAAACAATGATGCACAACTTGCTGACTTTATTGAAAGCCAGTTTCTGGTTGGTCAGGTAAAACAACTTTCATTTGATTCTTTTTTATGACAAAAAAATACATGAGGTGGGTGTCATAACAGTTGTTAACGGACTTGGATTATTTATAGTTGTAATATGGTGGTGCAGCGGTAGAAACTATTGAATTTAGAACGAGAAAGTTTCTCTTCAAATCCAACGGTATCTAGCTGCAACACCATACAACAACGGTAGATGATATTTTCACTGTTCTGAATGAAACAGTTATACATTTTTAGCGAAGAACAACGCTTACATTAACTGTGTAATGTTATGTTCTTAATTTTACTTCTGTGAAAAGGGGGTGAAATAGATTTTTTTTTTTTTTTGTTCATATGTGCATTAGGTGGAAGACATTAAAAAGATATCAGAGTATGTGGCTCAGTTAAGAAGGATAGGCAAAGGACATGGTAATTTGTTACTTGTACCAAAACATTTTTCATAATTCAAATATACTTGGTGAAAAAAATTGAAGTAATTGACTTTTACTGTTGGAATTGCAGGAGTTTGGCACTTTGATCAGATGCTACTTAATGGAGGAGTGGCTGAATGATAGTATCTATGAGACAGAAAATTGTGCCTGTGAACTCAGATTCATATCTTTATCACTGTTATATCTTGACTAGGCTTCTTTCTTTCTGAACTTTTTTCTGTACTGTACTTTTAAAAAGGTTGGTTTTCAAAACCTAAGTAAACAATGAATTTCAAAAAACTAATTGGCTTCTGCTGTGCATAGATGTGTTTCATTTTAAACACAGTGTAAATGGACCGCATAAATCCAACAGGCTGAACCGGAGCAACCCGTAAACACCTGTGCCGTTGATTGGTTCAAGTCGAAAACTAATCCAAACTGAAGGCATTTCAGACAAATTGTGTAAAGAACAATGTGGTGAGCATCAATATCATAAAAAATAAAAAGAATGGAATAATGTATTTTCCCAATTCCCCTTATAAATTTATTTTCCAAATACAATTTGCTAAGGTCCCTACAAAGAAACACTCTTTAACAATTTTCTTTTTCATTGCTGCATCATTTAAGCAATGAATTCTTCAAATCTAATAATAATCAATTGGACTATACAATCTGCTATTTCCTCATGTTATGTAGAGTTGGCAGACTCATCATCCCATTTTTTATTCATCCATCAATTGAAGGTCGAGTTGTGTTTGGCAATCTCCTACCATTCACAAAGTTACTGAATAGATGCAATGCTCTAGAAGGTTGTGCATAGGGTACCATGTGAGCTGCACCCCTTACGGTGGCGAAAGTTAACAAATTTCCATACTCAGTTGCCCAACCTCCAACCTACACATAGATATGCAATGCCATTAATCAACTCTTACTCATCAAAACCAGTGTTGTCAAACTCGAATCGCAGAAAATAATGGTTTGTTTAAAGTCTACAAAGCTACAATGTTGTAGCACCGCTAAACAGCGTATCTCATAACAATAATGATTTGTTTAAATTCCACTACCCAATAGCGCCACTATAGCCTTTATTTGACAACAGTGACAAAAATCACCGTTGATTTGGAAAACTGGAGTGAAAAAATTGCATAACCATACTATAGAATACTGAACTTATTTTTCAAAATGCAGAAAATGGTTAAACTGTTAAGAAAAAAATTACCTGGCCTTTGTGGAACCAAGCTCCATATGGGACTGTAATCTTGAACTTCAGGTCATCAGCCAGTTCACGAATGAGTGTTCGAGAACCTAGCAATGGCACCACGGAATCTTGGTCTCCGCTGTCATAACAATTTAACGCATGATTAGCTTCTTAGTAATCAGAGGATTTCAAGAGAAATGATCAATAGAGATTTGGAAGCCTGAGAGGGAGTAAAACTTGTAAGGAGTCGTTCAGATAAAAGATGTAAAATGAATAATAAAGTATAGTATCTATAGGGACCAACCACATAATTAATTTATAACTAACTTGTTGATATTAACATAATTAGCATTCTGAAACATAGCTTACTATCAAAATGTATAAATTAAATAGCCAATAGGTCTCTTTTGTCGAAATTAATTACCTGAAAACCCATACTGGAATATGGTTTTGAACAATCCGTTTGAGAGTTGGAAGTATATTAATGTTAGGATCTGTATCACTGTAATTTAAAACACTGCAATGAAGAAAAAATGCAGATCAGACATTCGATCACTAATTAAAGTGAAAAAAAAGGACATATCGAATAAAATCAACATGTGAGGCAATGTTTGTTTATATTTATAAGCTATATTAAGACGATATCTCAAGTTTATGGGACTTGAGTTTCGCTAATAATAGTTATACCAAAGTATGTATTATAATTTATACTTACCCACTGCACATGGACCATGAATACGGTAAATTGGTACGGTTCGCATGGAGAGCCTTTTGAACCTCAGGGAGGTTGAAGTAAAATTTTCTTTCATAACTCATACAGACATCTACACCTACACTTATTTTAGTAGCCTGCGGAAACGAAATAGACGAATTAGTTAGTTTATAACTTCATCAAAAGTTACAAATATCATCACTATTCACCAGAACAAAAGAAATGAAAGAGGCAAAAAAGTACCATCTTTTTCAATCTCAGTTCTTGTTCAACTATGGATGGATAACAAACATCGAGAATCACATCATAGTTGTTTATATAATCGCCGACAACTTCATTTGCATCATTAATGGCAGTGCTGCATGATGCAGATATATTATGAGGAGATGCAAAGGTATAATCATCAAAATCGCAATCTTTTGTAATGGCAAGGCCAATTTCATCTGAAATCATTCCATGTGACCAGAAATAATCATATGTTGCTTGTGCATCACGATCCAGATTCAGAAGTGGGTTTCCAATCTGACAAAGCCATGGAAAAAAGCTTAGATTATTTAAATTAAATTCCCAAGTTTCTTAATTAAATAATCAATAGCCAAATATACAAGATATCATATGAATGGGATCTTACAGCAACTCCTTTCAAATTGAATTTGTAACCGGTTGAATGAGCATTAAAATCAAGAATAGCATTAGCTAACTGAGGTATGTAATGTCCTGAATAACATTATAAGTGTTAGTAAAGAAACAAAAATTGTTCATGAGAACTAAGGTAACAGGAAACAAATTATAAAAATAGAAAAGAGGAACAAAAAGAAACAAGGACATTGATTTGGCGGTTTTAGAGTAAAACTTCACTTCACAAAATAAAATATTTCAGTAAACATGTAAAAATAAAATGGGATAATAATTGTATAGCAAATATCACAGTTAGCAATGATGACAAAGGTTATGTGCATATGCATAAGCATAAAGAACAGAATATGAAGTTTAATCATATAGTATAACCGAATGATGACATAGGTTATGTGCATATGCATAAAGAATACAATATGAGGTTTAATTATGCAGTATAACTGAATTATGTCAGCAAAACAGAATATTTTGTAACACGAGACCAACTTTTGAGAATTTCGAAACGATAAATTAATAATTAAAATTGGGATCTGATTAATGTGTCTTTTGGACCTGCATAGCTTTCTCCGGTAAGAAACAATGCTCTGGATTTGTATGTAGGAAACTTCTCGAACCATTTCAGGAAGAACGAAAGCATATCATTGGCTGCCAAAAACAAATTAAAGGATTATATCCATGTGCATAATAAAACTAACAGATTTCATACATAACACACCTAATAATAACTACATAAATTTTTTCACAGAAAAGTTTAAATCAGTACCTGTGGCCTCGTCACCGATGTTATAATCGGAAGTTGTATTTGAGTACGACCAACCAACTCCAGCAGGAGATTCAATAAAGAGAAGATTGGAAGCTATGATAAAAAAGCAGACACAGTATTTATATAATCAGGAATCTATATACACCCAAATTATTCTCTGATAACAATCAAAACACAAACACATAAACCATAATAAACAAAATTGATACCTCTATTCCAAGACATCGAATTCTTTCGTAAACCACGTCCATCACCAGCAGGAAAAAACGGACCCAATTCAGTAAAGGCACCTCCTCCAATGGAGGAACAACCCGGACCTGAAAAATTAACAAAGTTACTACTTAATCTCTCTCAATTAATATACAGATTATGAGCCTTGTAACAGGATTTGAATTTGAATTTGAATCTGATGCCACCAATATAATAACAAAACAAAAAAAAAAAAAAAAAAAAAACTTTGCATGTTAAAAAGAAAATGGCATCTTTCATACAAGGTAAAGATACTTTCTGTCAAGTGTCAACTGTTAGAAAAGCAAGAATCATTCAACATTTTTGATCCACAGATTCTGTTCTTTTCAAAAAAAAAAAAAAAAACAGGATTTTTGTCCTAACAGTACAACAACAACACAACCTAAATTTGTAGGGACAACACAACATAACATAACATAACACAAAACATCACAAGTACAAATAAATGACAATCACCTATGCTTTTCACCAAAAGATAACATGTAAAATTCAAATTGCATGTTTGGTCTAATTGTCAGAATCACAGCAAACCACCGCGATATGGACAAAAGTTACACTTTTCAGATTACAAAAAACCATAGTACCATCGTGATTTTGCCAAACTCACCGTCAATCCAAACATAAAACCAAAAAAATAAAATAAAAAAATACACTGAAAATAATTTAACAAGAAAATTAAGTCAGCAACCATAATAATCAAAATTAAAAGTGATGAAATATAATATATTATACCTCCATTGAGCCAAAGAGTGAGGGGTTTATTTTGAGGTTTATGATCAGCTTCAACAAAATAATAAAAGAGACTTCTACCATGTTTTACATCAATATCAACATAACCAGAATATTGACTGAATTCAACTTTAGGTTGACCTGGAAGACTAACAATCAGATCCTCAATAGGGTACCCTTCAACTACCTCAATATTTGTTGTTCCTAACAGATTGCAAAGATAGGACACAACAATTAATACACCAAGAAACCAATACTTTGCCATTGTTATTCACTCACAAGATACTCACGCTCTGCCTCTCTCTGTTCACTGAGAAAAGGTGTTTAAATAGTGTGGTACCACATTCAAAATAATAGTTATTAATGTGCATAAAGTAATAATAAAAAATTAAAAGATATTGTTTGTTCCACGATATGTGTGACGTTGGACTAATTTTACGCCTGTTATTATGAAATACAAACAAATGAACTACTAAAAAACATATTCCCTCTTGTCTTTAAAAAAAACAAAATTGACTTGTTAGATACATCGAATAAATGAAGTATTTGGTTTAGATTTTAGATCAGATATATAAATCATGCAATTTATCTAAAAAGTCAATTATTGTTTATAAATAAGACCCGAAAGAATATAATAAATCAAAAAAAGACGATTCTTCCCCATACCAAAAATGATGATTTTACCGAATCATTCATATTAACTACCTTTTTTTTTGTCTTAATTGAAGTCGTAATTCACTTAAATTAAACTCGCACACAAGTGTGAGATCCCGAGTTCGAATCCGGGTCACGACGTTCGGCCTTGCAATTTCAACATTTGTCAGTTGAGCTAGGGCTTCTTATTTTAAAAACTACTCTTTTTATTTTGACAAAATTCATATTAACTACTTGTGCATTTCCATTGTGATAAATGTGAACAAAGAAATATTTTGTCAAAAATAATAATAAATTAAACAATATGATTGAAAAATAAACAATTAAAATTGCATTCAGAAGTAAAGTAAAAGTGACATTATTTTAAAATAATTTTTTCTTGAAAATTTGACGAATACAATGTTTCACGAGATAAAATATAAGATGGGTTGTTAAGATGGGCCACTTTTGCACTTCTAAAATGGTCCACCGTTACCTATACTTAAAATTATTAGAAAATATCTATTAGCAGAAAAAAAAATTATTAAAAATTTTAATGACGATCAACAATAATCTTTAGAAGGGGAAGACTAACGAGTATCTTTGCCTTTAGTTTTTTCTGCTAAAACAATAATATGATTGATGTCGATTTGAATACAAGTTATATATTTATTTTTTGTTTATTTTAATAGAACCGATATTAATCAAGTTATTTTTTCAATCGTGAAACAAAAATTATCATTAGTCACGCCTAATGAGATGTGTCGTTGTTGGTGTTTTAAATATTTTTTTGAAGTATTGGTCCACCATTCATCACTTTTTTTTAAGGACCATTCATCACTTCTTATTTTAGAGGACCATTCATCACTTATGAAGTTGGTCAATATTCAATTTATCCCTAAAAAAGTATAGAATGAATTTGAAAATAAGTTTGAATTTAAATATTATTAAATTGAAAACTTTGCCGTTGCTACCCGCTTTGTTCAAGGAGTGACATAGACATGATGATTGTTTGTTGTGTTTTTCATCGCCATGGCGTGAAATGTCTTCAGCTGTCGTTTTCCTTCAAGCGACTATGGGTCGTTTGTTGTTGCTTTGTTCCTTCTAGTGTTATAATTTTAACTTCTAGTGTTTTAATTCCCCTTGATTAAATCTCCTTATCATTTTCCAATTTTGGCTTATTAGAGAACGAAAGATGCTTTTTCTCAACTGTTGTGAATTCGTCCATAAAAACACACCAATAATAATTTTGATGCGTTGAGCAAATTAATACCAAGCAATCAATATCAAGCGGTTGACAAAATAATTCAAACAATAAGTAAACAGCAAGAGATAAAAGAAAAAGGAGAACACAAGAATTTGTTTACCAGTTCGGTCTAATAATGACTTAGTCTGCGGGAGAGAGCAGCTCTCCGTTCCACTACAATGATATGAGTTTCTTTACAAAGAGATATTGAGTTACAAGAATCAGTCTTCAACCTAATTTTACCCAAGTCACAGCCTTTTCCCGTGATCAAGAGACTCAATCCTAATAGTGTTTTGTTCAAGGTGAATCAAAACAATCTCAACTCTAGTGTTTGTTGCCAAGAGAAAATTCTCTATTAAACCCTAGTTTGTATGTTGGCTTCTAAACCCTGTTTTCTACACAGTGTTTTGTTTCTACACCCTTTCTCTCTCAGTCTTTCATCTGATACAAGGTTTATCTATACTATATATAAAGGGAACTACCCCTTTCAGCACACTTTTGGGTTGGATTTTTTTTCTTCAAAAATACCCTTAATTTTAAATACAAATAGCCAATTATAAAATAACATGTGGATTAATAATCAATGTCACTAACTGTCACCGTTAACCCTTTTTTACCACCGTTTACCACATATCAAACTCACGAAAAGTTTAAAAATTATATTTGCATTCTTTATGTCTCTTCTCATGAATTCAAATCGATCCAAAATTGATCATGGTACCTTTTGATCACATCTCATCACCTCTACAAAATTAGAAAGTTTCAAGGCTCAAGAACTTGATTAATACTTCTGAAGCACCAATGAATGGAATATCTTTAAGGTCCATTTCATGAATTGAATATCTTTATGTTTTATTCTTCGACCAATTTACTTTCCGCCAACATTACAATTCAAGCTTTTTTTTTTTTTGTTAGAACTTAGAAGAATGAATGAATCAGAATTTGAGAAAATCAAAGGTGAACAATAATCACTTATGCAAAAATAATCTAAAGTTTATGTTTTTTCCTGCTTTATTTCTCACGAGTCTATGAGTGTTTTTTATTTTTATTTTAAACAAAAATAATAGCCGATGAGGATTGGACTATAAATCCTCTAAAAAAAGATTAGTAACAAACGTGAGCAAAAAATAATATTAAAGATTGGACTTTAAATCCTCTAATAAAAGATTAGTAACAAACGTGAGTAAAAAATAATGTTAAAGATTGAACTTTAAATCCTCTAATAAAAGATTAATAACAAACGTGAACAAAAAATAATGTTAAAATTAGACTTTAAATCCTCTAATAAAAGATTAGTAACAAACGTGAGAAAAAAAAATAGTAACAAACATGAGCAAAAAATAATTTTAAAAATTAGACTTTAAATATTCTGATAAAAATATTAGTAACAAAAATGAGCAAAATATTAGGATTCAAAATCTTTTAGAAAAAGATTTGTTAGCACCATATTAAAAATATTAATAAGTAGGGTTCTCACAATTCATAATTCGTTCCCGCATTGTTTAGTTTTTCTCAACCTCTGTCAGCCTTTTGCATCAGAATTCATAATTAATCTGTAAGTTTTTCTCAACTTTTTCAATAATAAAGATTGTTGTTCGTGTCATTAAAAAAAGCAACAAACATTTATATTTTTACTTTTAATCAAAACCAAAAATTTCATAAAATAAAAATACCGTTTATAATTTTAAAAAGTTAGCGCAATAAAAAGAGCGAAAAGACAGGCACGGAGTGCCCGTCAGGCACGAAGTGCCCCTCTCTTTGCTAGTATTTATAGTGGAGAGCATCCCTAAAAAACCGGAACCAAATCAGGCCCATAAAATACGATTCTGTTTTTCTGCGTCAGCGTAAAATCGTACTACGATTTTCCAGATCGTACTACGATTTTTCCATAATCGAAAGTCCAAAAAACTGGTCCAAAATCGTACTACGATTTTCCACATCGTACTACGATGTGACAGATTATGAAATTTCAATTTTGAGTCACTTTCAACATTTTTCTACTTTAACTTTAAATTAATAATGATGCCAATTTAACCATCATTTTGACTCTACAATATGCACTAAAGGAAACAACATCGATGCATATTGCTTAGTGGCTAGCTATTCTAATTCATCAATATGTGTGTGAATTGGTGTGTGTGAATTCACATCTGATTTGTGAACCTATTGTTGCTACATTAGTTTTTGTTGATTAAAACTTGAGTAAATCACTAAATTAGTTTTGATCTTTATAAATCACTTTTAAATTAGTCTTTGATTATTAATATTTTAAGTCAGTCTTTATCTTTGTCAAAAGTTTTTTTAATTAGATTCATCATCATACGACAAAAACATAAAGACATGACCTAATTAAAAAACTTTTGACAGAGACAGAAACTAGCTTGAAATATTAACAGAATAAGTTGAGAGTGGTTTACAAAGACAGTGTCAAATTTAGTGGTTTACTCATTAGAACTTGTTAACGATGAGTGGTCGGGGTGGATCATATTCGTAGTGGACAAGGGTTTGATAAAAGTAAATTAATCAAACTTTTTTTATATGCACAAGTAAATTAATTTTGCTTCATACACAAATTCTACCATTAGATTAATATAATTCACATCATATCTCATTTGATTCAATAAAGAGACAGACTAATTGAACGGTGAAAACAAACTTGTGCATGGTGCAAAATTTATCTCATTGTTTTAGTGTTAACATTTATCTCACTTGACTTGTGCATCATATACTTCACACTAATTTAGTGTTAACACGTAATACTAATTTAGGTATACCATGCTATTATACACCTCATAATTTTTAAGTGGGTGTGTATTAGGATTCTCCATATATATATATATATATATATAAACTAAAGTCATCTACTAAAAATTCAAGTGATAATTTTTTTACTTTTCTATTTCTACTTTTTCAAGAGGATTTCTCTTTCTACTCATTTTTTAAAAGTATATTTGTTTGGGATAGCTAAATATATACCATTAAAGTTATTTTTATTTACAATATATGCTATACTATTAAAGTAGTTAATTATAAAGATATACTAATTCGTTAAAAAAGAATAAAACAATAAAAATTGGGTAGGTTTCAAGAGACTTCACCCCTGCAAACCGTGACCTTCATTTTAACGGATTAGGCATTCTAATTTAGGAGGAAACGTGTTTAGGAAATGTTTTCTTCTTTTAAGATTAAACCAAAGGATTTCCTATCTCTTTCCCTCTTGTTTTTACTAGACGCTGCATCGTGCTACTTTAATCTTCTAGTGTAAATGGAATATGCATAGTACAATACAAGAAACGAATATTAGTTGTAGGACGTAACTAATAAATTTTGTTTTCATGGTTAAATATGGTTACAAAACAATGTTGATTTGTATAACAGTCACGTTAAAAAGAAATAAAAATAAGTAATGGAGCTGGGCAATTCCATGTGCTGGAAGATTAATTTTTGTTACATATTAGCTACCGGCAATTGTGTGTATGTTTTTGTTTTACACAATACAGATTAACCTTATAAATCTACCCAAAAAAAAAGATTAACATTATAGTTTGATGGTTGCTAGTGCAAGCCACAAAATGGGATTTAGTGGGACCTAATATTATACCCAATACACAACATATTTAAATCAAAATGTTAATTGATTCTCCACAAAAAATGAAAGGAATAAAAAACACACATCAATGAAATTCTGCATTAATTAATGAAAACAACCTAGCATTGAAGATTTGACCATATCATTCAGCCACTCGTCGGCTACCGTTTGCATTTTAGTCTTCGACATTTCTATTGATTGACGTCAGACTAATCACAATCGTCGTCTCACTCATTGGTTAGGTCGTTGATTTTGGCCACGCATTAGGCGAGAACTTGAACAAAAAGAGTCTCTATTGTGTTTATCTTTGTATTGAGTTTTTGAATACTCGATATCACCAATAATTTGTTCCAGACCATTTCGTATTTTGATTGACGACCTCGCTGTCGATGATCATTGTCAAATGAGAAAACACAACTTATAACGAGAACAAATCATTGTGTGTTCTTATTTGACGGTGATCACCAGCGACGAGATTGTCAATGAGGGCATGAGATGATCCCTATAGCAAATTATTCGCAACATTAAGCATTAAGAAGCATGAAGCAAAAATAATCACAACACGGGCCTTGTTTTTTGTTTAGCTGATTGCCTAACGTGTGGTTGACATCAACAACATAGACAATGAGTAAGACAATAATTGCGACTGGTATGACACCTAGAAAGATGAAAGGGCGCTATCGACTGAAACACAACAGCTACAGTCACTGAAGTAGCCGACAAGTGGCTTGATGATCATGCCAGAAATTATGGGTTGCATATACATATATTAGCAGCCCACTAGTTTTTAGGAAATAACAGGGCCGAAGGAGAAAAAAAAACCATAATCACAACACAAGAATATAACGTGAAAACTACAAAACCGAAGAAAAACCACAACCATTGCCTAAACCGACAACAAGAGAATTATTACTATGTGAAATTTTTTACAACACATAAACTTCTCTCACTCTCACCCTAATGCCCAAGTACAACCACACTCTCACAAAGCAAAAATTTAAACTAAGTCAGATATAAGCTTAAAGTACTACTGACCGGTGCATCTAAAAAACAAAGAACCTAGGACCAATATATAGCCTTGGTTTTCCCCTTGCTTCACCACACTAAGTGATGTGTGACTTCTCCAATAGCTAATATTTTTAACTTCTTCTTTATTTAAGAAACTTGACAATCAAATCCAACACTCATGTGGGTGGGACTCCGAGCATGCACATATGTAGTTAACCAGGAGAGCGTCGGGCACACCCAAATTGGATGCAGCTGTGTTGGATGCGACTGTCATCGTCTTAAAGAGAAGGGTGGACTTCCGGTTTGAAGCCGACTCAAACTTGAAGGGATGTACGGAGTAATTCTACTAGCATTGTTGTTATTATTGGTGGGAGGGATTGTCCAATGGAAATATTAATGAAATCGTGTTTGTGTTGGTTGGTTTGAATTTGATTTTTTAACTTTTGGTATGATGAAAAGGCTCAAACATATTTTGTAACTTGTGTTATGATGAAATTAGGCCAATCAGATTTTTGACAAATTAATTAGAGATCGTGTGTTGTTGTTATTGCAGGTTGCTTGCTAGGAGCTGTGGTTAAATTATGGAAGTGTAGATAAGTGAATATATACTACTAATAGGTGAATGAATTAACACATGCTCAAGTTATTTTTTAACACATCTCTCACGCCCATCACTATTTGCCTTGGTGCGTGAATATAAATGGTGGGTGATCCAATTGTGGAAATCTAATAACAGATCAATGGATCTCAAACAAGGTTCTGATATCGTCTTATAAACCGTGGTTGAACTTTGCACAACCCTACAATATCGACTTGTTATATTCATATTTTAGTCAAATTTATATATAAATTCTCATTTTAGTGGTCTTGTTTCAATAAGATTTAAATTTTATTTAATTAATATTTTAACAATTATTATGAAATGGATAAAAGTAATAGATAAAATAGATTAAATGAAGATTCTTGGTACGAAATTCACATGGATATGAGAGCTAAATATATGTCCATAGACAGATGCATAAGCTTAATATATGTCAAAGGCTCCTTATGTCAATGTTGTTGGTTGTTTAATGTATGATAGAGTCTGCAGTAGACTAGATTTGACACAAGCTGAAAGTCAAGTTTGCAAGTTTGTGTTGAAATCGGGTAAGCGTCATTGGGAGGCAATCAAATACTTGAAGGGTACAACATGTAATGGTATTATGTTTAGCATTGCACAAGGTGATCCTTCGGTTGTAGAATTTGTTGATTCTGGCTATGTTGGCGATGTTGATGATGGGAGGTCTACAACATGATATGTCTTTACTCTAGCAAGATGACCTATTTGCTGGAAATCATCGATTCAACCTATAGTGGCCATGTGACAATTGAAGTGTAGTGCATGGTGTAACGCCCTATTTCTAATTAAGCAATAAATCATACAATTTAAATAAATACGTAAGAAATAGTCGTCACTTCTACAATTAGTCATCAACATAGTCATGCATGAAAATAATCTCCAACATAAAGTCACAGCGGAATCAACTACATCTCAACATAAATGTCATGTCCTCAACATAAGATAAATCCAACAACATAATGATCTCCACAAGATACAACTCCAGATATAATAAAATCTCAAAAGATAAATAACATGCACTAAATCCTAGATCAGAGCCTAATCTAGACACGTGCGATAAACGAGGAAGCTCCCGCTCCTCTAAGCAATACTCACCAAGCAAAAACATCTAAACCTGCATGTCGTCTACCCATCCATACAGAGAGGTAGGCGGTCCACCAAGACCACGACCACTGGGGGTTAGAATTACATTAATCATAATCAAAGACAAAACAAGATTAGCATGCATCTTAACAATATCTTGCATAAATAATCATGAACATAATATTCTCAACAGTTATTACACAAGCACAAAGTTCCAATCACAACAATCATCAAGCGCACCAAGCTCGTGAACAAACATGACTCTTCCTAGAAACATATAATGTGACTAGACCGACTCGACTATGTGAAGTACCAAATTTCTTTCATCTCCGAGGCCGTCGCCCCTGACGCTTATAAACACGCCACAACAACCTGCATAACAACCCGCATAAAGAATACCGAAGTATTCAACAACAACAATTGGAGATGAAAGACAACAACAACAACGTGTGTGAACTAGGACTCGACCACAACAAAATATGCATCATGCAAATTTCACAACTCCACACCAACATATTCTTATTCATGCTTGCACCAACATATTCATCACCAATAGCATGAATGAGAAATATCAACAACATATATGTACTTTACATATATCCCACCAACAACAACATATATACATCAACATATATATATATATATATATATATATATATATATATATATTCACCAACAACAACGTATATGCACTCAACATATATAATCACCAATCAACATATATTCACATTCAATCTCATTCACGAAAGAATTACAAGATAGGAAAGTTCAATGAATATATCTTCAACTAGTTTCCGTATAATACGATTCACCACTTTAACAAATTAGGCCAATGAACCAAAACGAAATTAAAATGATTCAATTGTCTCTACTAAGGAAGTATACTAACCACATATGAGTGAAGGTATAACCACATAAGTATTTCATCGGCCAAATACTATGAATTCTCTACATTCGCAAGGTTCGTCTCAAAATGTCATTTTTCAAAACATAGTTCATTTTTCAAAGTAAGACATTCTAGTTCTCAAAGAAATAGTTCAAGATCATTTGTTTAATCGTCTAGACAGCGTATGTATGTAATCCCACATCATTGTCTTTGAGGAAATAAGTTTTCGAAAAATTGTGTTCTTGGACGATTTTTCCAAAAATTATGAACAATTTATGAAATTAAGTCCAAATCCACACCAATGATGTTTTCATCGGATTAGATACATAGATAATGATTAAACAAGTCAAGGAAAACATTTAGAAAGTTAGGATTGGTTCTCGAGTACACGAAACGAAAATTCAAGTGTGGTTGAACAGGGCATGGTTCGCTTAAGCGAAGACTGGTTCGCTTAAGCGACCAAGCCTCAGTAGAGTTCTAGGCGTGTTCGCTTGGAGCTCGCTTACGGCTCGCTCAAGCGAACCCTTGACGGAACCTACATTTGTGTTCGCTCACGGTTTGCTTGCAGTTCGCTAAAGTGAGCTGCGTCTAGAAAGGAACTGGGCGCGTTCGCTTGAGGTTCGCTTGGCGTACGCTCATCAGTCCAGAAAAAAAACTTCGAATTTCAAAACCCTTTTTCCCCAAACTCTCCAATTTTGATCCTCCCACACTCAAAATTCGTCCCTAATGAAGTTTATAGGTCATATAGGTTACAAAGCACTCAAATATACATCAAACTTGAGATTATAACATCAAATGCACATAATCCATCAAATTATCATCACTTTCTCAACTTTCAACAACAACACAAAATCTCTTCATCAATTCATCAATCTTAATACCCAAGCATCAATTCAACAACGACATGTTCTCAATCATTAACAACAACTAATCAACCATGAATTCTTACACAATTCAACCACAACAACTCATAACTCATCAATTTCACTCAAGAACACAATATATTCTCATACATGGAATTTGGCATACAAATTCAACAACAACAACTTAGTTATCAATTCATTTATGTATTCGAACATATTATCAATATCTAGAACGAAATTCAACATCAAAATCCAAATAAGCACTTATTCACAAAATCAATTATATCAATAAGCACTTAAGAGAAGTAGAAAAAGATAAGAGATTATGAAGTAAAAACTATCCCACTTACCTCTACTAATCTCTACTCTTGCTAAGGCTTCACTTTTGCTCCCAATCCTTCACCTCCTAGCTTTGTTCTTCTCTAACCTTTTTTCCTTCTCTTCTATTCTCTCTCTCTCTCTCTCTCTACCTCACAAAGTTTTGGAGTGAAAAATGAGTAGTGTAACCCTAATCCTCTCCCTATAGTAAGAATATATCCATACCCATTGAGTCTAACCCATGAAATAATAATTGGACTATATTATAATAACGCCACCTATTAGATTTCTATCTTACCAACAATAAAATATTTCACAACAACTAACACTAATATTAATTACTACCACTAACTTAATAAATCACTAAACAATCGGTTCTCGCTAAAAACGCTACGATTAATTCTCGATCAAATTACTATTTTACCCTTACTCGCCAAAAGACCAAAATACCCTCCTATTCACTAAACTCAAGAAAATACATCAAAGGGCAAATAATCACATATAAGACATAAATACACATAAATAATTAAAAACTAAATAACGAAAATTGGGCTGTTACACATGAAAGCAGCTAAGGTTGTCAAAGAAGCCTTGTGGTTTACATGTTTGGTGAGAGAATTGAGTGTTGATTGAGGTGAAAGACAATTCAAATCAAATGCTAAAAGAGAAATTGATAGAAAGCAAATATTCAGCAATGAGAATCGATGCGTATAAACTAGGAATAACAACTTTACCCAAAATTGATTATGAAAAGAAAAACGTACGATGGAGGCAAAAGGTTGAAGGAGAACCAAACCAAGTGAAAACACTTTTGGGAGGGATGAACACTCCTTTGGGCTTTCTCAACGGGTAACCATAGACCGAGTAAGGAATGTTTGAACCTTCATCATTTTTTGGGTATGTGTTGACGAAGATGAAGAAGAGGAGCAAAAAAGAAGAAAAATAAAATTAGATCTTGGTGGTTCATGTAAGATACAATAAACCTGCATGATCCAACAACCACTTTTTTTTTAAAAAAAAATATATACATCAAAGGGTTAAATTTTTTAAAAAATAAAATAAAATCAATAAAGTCTATGGTGGACTATCTATAGTATTAGTTAACCTTAAACATTTGAGGTTAAAATTAAAGTAAATTACACTCCCCTCCCCTCAAAGATGCTTGAATTACACTCCCGTCCCCTCTTATGTTAAAATATACACTTCCCTCCCCTCTTATTCAAAATATATCAAAAAATATTTCACTTCCCTCCCCTAAGAGAAGCTTGAATTACATTCCCCTCCCCTCTTATGTTAAAACCTAGAATTTAATCCCTCAATGTTTTTATTTTATTTCTAATAATCTAGAAAAAAATAATATAATCTAACATACTTTGAAAAAAAAAACATTGCAATTCTTTAATATGATCAAAATTTGAATACATATTTTTCGCTATTTTTTATTGACAATTTCATTAACATATAGTTTTAAACCCTAATATAAAATATGAAACAACCCAAAATAAAATTAAAATATGTAAAAAATTACTAAAGACAATAAAATATGGTTATTTAAAACTTAATTTTATACTCTAAAACATATAATTAATAGCAAAATATTCAAATTTAATTATCATTGACATTTAAATGATAGAGAAATGAATTTATTTTTCTTAAATGGTGGTTCAAAATTAGTTTATATGATAAACATATTTATTTAAGTTAAAATATATTAAAGTATAGTGCATATTTAATTATTAAGGGAGGGGGTTGTAATTCAAGCATCTTATAGGGGAGAAGAATATAAATTTTTATTTTCAATGGAGGGGAGTGTATATTTTAACATAAGAGGAAAGTGGTGTGTAATTCAAGCATCTTTGAGGGGAGACGAATGTAATTTACTCTTAAAATTAACATAAAAAAGCCAAATTAACTTTCGAAAACATATTTGAACAATAAAAATAAACGATTTAGAAGTTATGAAAACAAAAAAAATAAACCCCTTCCATTAGCTATGCTAATTTTCGCCTGCACAAGTTAAACAGACAAAAATAAAAACAAAATGTATTCTTATTTTTCACTTAAAAATTCAACTTTATCATTTTTTGATATAAAATTAATTTTTATTTAAAAAAAATGTAAAATGTAAAATTTAATTTTAAATTTTATGTTTAACCTCAAAAGAGTATATATAAACATGAAGTTGACCTGCGTGGACCCATACATATTCTAAGGTTGACACATGTGACCAGATTTGTTGTTACTTACCAAACACAACAACAGCGTTCACTTCACTTCCACTTCAACTCAACTTCTCTCCGACAACAACATGTCCAAAGTAGTTTGCGTCACCGGTGGAAGCGGATGCATCGGTTCATGGCTCGTTCATCTCCTTCTCCACCGTGGCTACACCGTTCACGCCACCGTCCAAAATCTCAACGACGACAACGAGACAAAGCATCTACTAGCTCTAGAAGGAGCTCAAACTAATCTCCGTCTCTTCCAAATCGACCTCCTCAACTACGACACCGTCCTCGCCGCTGTTCACGGTTGCGATGGAGTTTTCCACCTCGCTTCGCCTTGCATTGTTGACAAAGTTCATGACCCTGAGGTTCGTTTGTTCTCTTTGAAAAATTGAACTTTTACTTGAAGTTCATTTTGATTTTGAGCTACAAAGCTCTAAAGCACCAACATTTTTTTATCGAAGGTGTGTCTTGTACACATGTCAGTGTCAGATGCAATTACATTGAAGTATATCATTATGGGTGTCTATATATGTGTTGGTGTCCGTGATGTGTCTGAGTTTCATATCTATACCCGAGACACACTCGGACACTTACACTTTGACACCGATCATAATTAGAATATCATAACACAATTGAGAATGTGATTGCATCTGTTAGTGCTGCAGAGGTTTTGAACCTATTGGGTTTGATTTTGTAGAAGGAGCTTTTGGATCCTGCAATTAAAGGGACTGTAAATGTGCTTACTGCGGCGAAGGAAGTAGGGGTGAAGCGAGTGGTTGTTACTTCTTCTATCTCTGCCATTATACCTAGTCCTAATTGGCCTTCTGATGTTGTAAAGAGAGAGGATTGTTGGACTGATGTTGAATATTGCAAGCAAAAGGAGGTTTGTTCATCATTTTTGTTCTCTTTGTTCTTTTCTGTGTTTTTATGTTTTAGTAGTAGAAAGACACATGTTTCTAAAACTAGTGACATAATTAGATTTTTATACAATTGAAAATTAATGAAGATGGATTCGCTGCTGTTGGGATATTTCCTTTTTCATGAAGTCATTGCATTGGTGACCTTTGGATTTTGATCAGACAATTCACAAAATATGCAGATTATCGTATTTTTTGAAAATCTAACATACCAAGTTAGAAATCTGGACCGTCCGATCTTGGTCCAGGCATTGCATTGGTTACGGATGTGTTTACTGTGAATTTAGGGTATCACGGCGGTAGGGAATCTTGATCCTTTAGTAATGAATTATTTTATTTCTTTTGAGAAATATAGGCATCTCATTGTTGGAAATCAATTAGAATTTTCAAACAATGATTAATGTTAATGCAAGTGGTGGAAAATTAAGAGATATAAGAGGTAGAGAGAAATATCTTCAATCAGGAAGAACTCTCATGAAGCGAAGCTTCTTGTGAGGTGAGATAATTAATACTCGCTATGCCATATTCATGAATGGAAGCTACTCTCCCCTTCTATAACTAGGTGGTCTTGTGATGTGTTGAAGCATCTCAATCTAAAAACAAGAGAAGAGTTTGTAAGATCACTTATAGTAGTGAGAGTTTATTGTGAGCGAATGAGTGTTATCATTTTCTGTAACTAATGAGTGAGGTTAACTTAACTTTGTAGAGTGATACACAATATGGTTTAAATTGTTATTGCTGTAATCTTATTTGAGATAGTGAAACAATTGTTGACGCATTTCTATGAACTAGGTAAAAGGTGCTGAACACGTTAGTTCTCATATCTTCTTATTGTCTCATCTGTGGTGTATGTGTTTCTCCTTACTTAGATCGTAGGTGGGTGTGGATTCTCCTCAAGACTAACTATGTATGTGTAACACTGACTCTGGCCTTGTTGAAATGGTATGGAACAGTTGTGGTATCCAATGTCCAAGACATTGGCTGAGAAAGCTGCTTGGGATTTTTCCAAAGAAAATGGTTTGGATGTTGTTGTGGTGAATCCTGGTACTGTGATGGGCCCTGTTATTCCACCAAGGATCAATGCAAGCATGCTCATGCTTGTGCGAATTCTTCAAGGTAGTCTATTTAGATAAGCTTCTCTTGAAACTAAAAAATTATATTATAGCAATCTTGCAATAAGTATGAATTATTTGAAGCAACAACTTATATTATATAAGCTGTGAACACTTTCTTCAAATCAATTGTTATTTTAGCATCTCATGTTTAACCTTTTTCATGTATTTATGAACTTATAAAGATTTTCTCGTGATTAAAGAATCTTGAGAAGTTATTTAAATCAAGAAACTTTGCATATGGGATTTTTTTTTAGGTGGTTACTAATAACTGTAATTTTGTCTCTCTTCTGCTGAAGGCTGCACTGAAACATATGAAGACTTTTTTATGGGATTAGTCCACTTCAAAGATGTAGCATTGGCACATATTTTGGTGTATGAGAACAAGGAAGCAACTGGCAGACATTTGTGTGTTGAGGCTATAACTCACTACGGTGACTTTGCGGCAAAAGTTGCTGAACTTTATCCAGAATATAATGTGCCTAAGTAAGTAAGCTGCATACTTGCAATTCATGAGTGATAGGTTCTTGAATGAGTGGTTGAAAAAGCTTCTTTTTTATTTATTTAAATAATAATATACTTGGTTTATGTGTTGAGCAATGGCTTTCATTCATGCACCAACTAATCAATCATGTATGCCATAAACTATCAGGTTGTTGTTGGAGTTAACAATCGTTTCCGTTCTTAAATGTGTGAGGTGCTGTCACAATATATGAATGTATCAAAATTACACAAACATACATAAGTGCATCTTTCGTTAGTGTCTTTGGTCTTCAATTGTGCATTTCACTAGTTAATTTGGTCCTCGAATGTGTCTTCCATTAGTCAATTCGGTCCATAAAATTACTAATAAAAGACACATTTAGGGATGCTTTTGTAAGTTTGATAAATTTAGGAACTATAGTGACGCCTCACAAAAGCAATGGAATTGGTGCATGTTGTTCGTCTTTTGTTTTCTTCTCAAACATGCAAAAGAGGAAGTTATTTGCAAGTTAGAATAGGATTTGAAGCTGAACATTTCTTTTAGACTAGCCTGTGTATAATCATCTTGATCAAAATATAAGATTGATGTAACCAAAATTTTGCTCATATTGTGTGTCATTTTCCTTTTTTATAGGATACAACGAGATACACAACCTGGACTGTTAAGAGCAAAGGATGGACCAAAGAAGCTCATGGACTTGGGTTTGGAATTCATTCAGATGGAGCAAATTATAAGGGAAGCTGTAGAAAGCTTGAAGAGCAAAGGACTCATTTCATGAATGTTATTACTGTTATCTGGAACCCAAGTTACTAGATTATAGACTATATATTGATGATGGGTGTATAAGTACTTACTACTTGTGCTATGAGTTGAGTTTGTATAATCTGTTTTCTCAATGCTTATATGCAAAGTATCTCCAACTTGAATACTTATCATAGTTATTCTGAGTTTCAATAAATAAAATGTGAAGTAAATAGTGAGACATTAAGGACTTGCAAATTGCAATTATCATCATGTGCATTTTCAACATTTACCTAAAGTTTAAGGGAAATGTTAACGAGTGCCCCCGGGCACTCTTTAAGACCTGTAAAATGCAACTTTTATTGAAAATTAATGTAATAAATGTATTGGAAATTGAAATTTTTGACTTTTTGTATGGAATAATTTCTTTTTTTGGAATGTTTAAAGAGTGCCCCGGGGCACTCGTTAACAAGAACCAAAATTTAATTAGAAAGATGAGTGCATAAGGTTCTCATAGTTTAGAAGATGAGTATATTAGAAGATCAATACTTTAGTCGTAAGAGTGATACAAAACAAAACCAAAACATCGTAAATGGAAACAACTTCTAACCTCCGGTGATTCAACTCCCTCCCAAACAATCTCAAACTCACACTTTCTTTGCACTACTTGGCGCCTTCTCCTAGTGCTAGTGCTTGTTGTGTTATTAATGTAAAAGCATCTTAGTCTTTTCTTTTTTTTTGGAAACAAACTTTTCGCTCATTCCACAGTGTCATAGTGGATAGCTGATATCTCATAGCGAATGACTGATGACCGATAGTTTATAGCAAATTTAATATGGTTAACATTCTATATCTACATTCACAACATCACAACAAAACTTTTCGACATATTACTTTTTATATTTGTTTCCTTAATCACTACCATAAATGCATAAATAATGGATAATGGAGGTCAACCTATTATTGTATGATATATAGAAGAAATCATTGATGATCGTCATCTGAATATAATACTTTATACTTTTTATATTCGTATAGGGATGATCATCATCCCTCTGCAACTTTGCGTTTTTGGTTTTGGTATCTCAAATCATATCACTTGTCATCTGTCAGGCCACACAAGCGTGTTTTTCTAAGATATGATTGCCACGTGTGGCTCCGTTTGCCGGCAAAACGTTTTTGTAAGAGAAGTTAACATTAGGGACTACAATCAAAAATTTAACAACTTACAATATTTATTTTAAAACAAAAAAGATACAAGGACGAAAACAAAAAACGTGCGAACTTATATGGACCTTTTACATATTTAAGATAATATCATTAAACTCGTGTATTAAACTCTAATGAGTTTTACCATTAAAAGGAAAAATTATGAAAACCATGGTGAATTGAAAGGGAATGAAATAACGAAAATTTTCCGTAGCAGTGAAGCCTGAAACCAGAGTCACTCCTCTGATCCATTCTTCTCCGTCCGTGTAAAACCACAAATGGCAGGACGCAAACATCACCACCACCATAATCTCCACTCTTCTCTCTCCCGCCGCGACGAACCACGCCTCTCTCATTCCTCCTCCTCCACCTCCGCCCTCGAAGACCGCATCACCACCCGCCACCGCGAAATCCAAACCCTCCTCCACGACAACCAACGTCTCGCCACAACTCACCTCGCCTTAAAACAAGACCTCGCTGCCACTCAACAAGAGCTTCGTCAGCTCTCCGCCGCTGCAGCCGATGTCAAAGCCGAACGAGACGCTGAGGTTCGTCGGATCTACGAGAAATCGCTTAAGATGGATGCTGAGGTACGTGCCGTTGCGGCGATGAAGTCTGATCTTGATCAGGTAAGGGCTGATGTAAGGGAACTTGCGGAGGTAAGGAAGGAGCTTGTGGAACATTTGCAGAGTGTTCAGAGTGAGCTTGCTTTGGCAAGGGAAGATTTGAAGCCTTTGCCGGTTATTAAAGGTGATATTGAAGATTTACGCCATGAGATTCAACGAGGAAGGTAAAATTTTCGTTGCGTTAGTGCTGTAATTGGCTTTGAATTGATATTGAATTGAATATGTGCGAGTGCGCTCTCAAATAGGTCCTCGAGATTATGAATATTTCAAAAAGTTCATCGACTATATTAAAATGTCGAATTGGTCCTTATTTTTAACAACTTACTATCAGTTTGATCGGTATATTTAACTACTTACTACCGATTGAGTCACTAACATACTCTCAGAAGAACTAATATGAGTAAAATTTGACAGAGTCAGGTACCTTTTTGAAATATTCATAATCTAAGAGACCTATTTGAGAGAGCCCTACAAAGTCAGGGATGAATTTAGCGGTTTACTCCTCAAATGGGGCTGTGTTTCTGAATGTGAACGAGAACTTGCTCTGTTAGTGTTGTGATGTGAGGACAATTGTTCATTTGTCTTTTTTTGTGCATTGGTAGCATGTAGGAAGAATGAGTTTCAAAAAAGAATTGAAGTACAAGTTGAAGCTTTTAGATTGTGATTGTTGAATGTGTTTGGGTTTTTATTTGTTTCAGTGCTCAGTGTTCTCAAGTAGCGGTTATAGTGTAGCAAAATATGAACAAATCCTTATTATTTTGCAATATGATATCTAGTACAAAGTGTTGTTAGATAGCGGCTATAGTTTCTCTATAGCACAGTGGCGTAGTAGAATTTGATGGAACTGCTATTTTTTTGTGATCCACTATTGTCTATTGTCTACATTGGTTTTGGACCGGCATATCCTTTATACACTTACTCGGTCCTTACATAGCCATGATACATATGCCCAATGCTGAGGTATACAGGCCCATTACCGAAATAGATAAAATCAATACCGACATATACTTGTATCCCAGGGAGAGACTAAGTCATACCAGCACATAAGCACATGCTGTTTACTCGATCAAGCAGCAACAGTCACGGATAATACTGGGGTGAGTGACAATTGCAGTTATCCGAGATCAAGGGCCATGACAGGGTCCTTAAGCAAACCCTAACCCATTCACCTTTTACCACATAAACAGTTTTCTTAGACTTTGATCATGGTACATCACCGGCAAGGTACCCCTCACGTGATCAAGCATGAACATTGGTGATTTTGAGTATGTATAAATTTTGGACAATTCACTCTTTAGATGCTTCAGACTAAAGACTAAACAAGATTAACGAAGTATTTTTCTAACTAATTTTCTTTTAGTAATTAGATATGAAGCACCAACACAAACAGGAACACCAAACTACACCGACATGTAGTCTGTAGAGATGATATTAATTTTATAAAATAGAAGTGATTGAATGTATCTACTTGTGTCAGACACCGAGCATGCTTTTAATCTAAACTATGTGTGTTACATATAGTTAGGGAAAAATCATGGTCTAGATATCATTTTTAATGATCGTAAATTTGCTATGACTAATATACTAAACCTTATTAAATCCTGGACTTGGTTATGTATTAAAGCAAAGGTTGAGGATCTTTTATTACCTTTCTCATGTTGGTGCATGAATCCAATATCTTGTATTCTTCAGTGTTGTCAAATTGCAGCTATAGCGTGGTGGAATTTGAACAAACCGCTATTGTTTTGCGATACTCTATTTTGTACAAAGTGTTGTCACTGTAGCACAGCGGAATTTGAACAAACTGCTATTTTCCGCGATCCGCGATTGACAACATTGGTATTTTTCAATTTGTTTTGTAAGATGGGTTGCTTGGATTGGATCTTCTGTAAATTAGAGTGCTGGGTGATTTTTTGTGGTCTGGATGGTTGTATCTGAGTGGTCCATAGAACTGCAGGTGGTTTCGGCCATGTAAATATTTAAGTATTTGCTACTGTGGGATGACTTCTGGTGTTTCTCGTGTTTATTTTCCATGTAGACCAATGGTGTGACTTGATATCCCAGTATAGTTGGTGTCTGTCATAAGCTACAACATCTGTAATGGTGTCTTTATTTGGCTAGTTTTGCACTGTTTGTTGTTACTTTAGCTTGTGGGGGATTGGGTTTTGTTGTTGAGTTGCACCTTTTTATATTATTTTCCCCTGCTCTGTGGCACTTGTGCTTAGTTTTTCAAAACTCAATGAATTCATTTGCTTACTGAAAGAAACCATACAAAATGATGGGGAATTAAAGGGAGAGGTAAACCATAGGATTCAAGCTGGATGAAATAATGGAGCGCTTTGAGAAGACATATTTAAATTCTAGAGAAGAGAGTAGTTCACGTGGAGGTTTGTTGAATAGTTAGAGGGAGAGGGAGACCAATGAAAACTGTAGACTAAATTCATTTGCTTGTTTCATTCACATTGTTAGAATCACATCCGAGTCTTGATTCATTTATCTGATTACTGCTTGAAGTTATTCACTTTGTCTTATTTTAATACTATCAAATTGAAAAACTATTTTCCCCCAAGGACCAGTTCATGTGATATTCTATTCTTATGTTATGACTTATTGTTAAGTCTGTGGAAGCATGTCTGATATATATCTCAATGCTATTTGTTTACCCTGATTTCTAATATAGAAGCCTGCAGTTGGTTCTGTTGCTTATCAAACTTTAGCTAAAATAACATTTAATTTGAACATCTAGATGTTGTAAATGCGCTCCTTCCAAATATACCTGCTGTATTTTCTTGTTACAATATTTGGAGCACCTAGTCAGATGCTAGGGAAAAAATCAGTCTTTACCATTGGGCATGTTTAAACTTCGATTTGGGCATGTTTTAACTTTGATTCACTGATTCATGTAGGAGTGCTATTGAATTGGAGAAGAAGACACATGCCAATAACCTTGAGCACAATCGGGTAATGGACAACAATATGATCATTATGACCTGTGAGGTTGAAAAATTACGTGCTGAGCTGGCTAATGCAGAAAAGAGGGCAAGGGCTGCAATGGTTGCTGCTGCAATTCCAAGTAATTTGAATTTCTTTCCCATTCGCCTTGAAGTGCTTACTTTACAATGCAACGGAAATATAAATGGAGACTTTGATTGAAGTTTGTGTTCTGAATCTGTGGAGTGGTTTCTATGCAGGTCCTGGATATCATGCAAACAATCCTGAAATGGGGTTTGGTGGAATCACATATCCTCAAGATTCTTATAGCATGCATCAGGTATGTTGCAACATTACTCACTAATTTTATTTACTTCTCATGTGTTAAATATAATCTCGAAGTAATTATGTGACAAACATTGTCTTTTATTAATGAACGAGTTAACATAATTTATCTGAAAGAGAAGAGACATACTGAACCTACTTCTAAGAAGATATATGTAATTTACAAGGTAGTAGCAGCAAGTATGCTCCGTTTCAAGGTTGTCAAACCCAAGAATCTAGGTAAACTTGACTAATAAATCTGTAAAAGTTTACCTAATATTAAAATAACATAGATATGACATATGTAATGTAAATAATATAATATCATTAAAACAAAAAATAATTCAACAATTCATCTCTATAACAAAGCATAATTAGTTTTAAATAGATAAATATTTATTATATAATAATATTGACCAAAATTTTACTTTTTTAAATCAATATATATTATAGAGCATATGAATATCTAAACCAGATATCAAATAATAGTACCCAAAATTTTACATTTTAAGGTCAAATCAATGCAGAATCGTAAACTACTAGTAAAATCGCAAGTTTATCAATTTTATTAGAGTTTCCTTGAACCTGTAAGAGTTTATCAAAAAGATTGTTTACATGTGAGTTAACTAGTTTATGTGACCTAGAATCATCAACTCTTACGAGTCAACTTGAGAGTTTGACAACCTTGCTCCGTTTCCCCCTTAATTCTTTCCAGTAAAGAAAACCTTGGTTATAGAGTATGTCTGCTAAATGCATGCATCAAAATGGGATATCTTGTTTTCATATTGGATTGTCTTCTCTTTCCCAATCATGAGGCATATATAAAACAATGATAGGCGGATGAATAATTTAAATCTGTAAACCTTTTCAGATCCAAGGTGGGGTTGAGGTTCATCCACAGTATGGATATGGAGCAACATTACATCATCCTTATGACCTTCAACAATCACAAGTGCCAAGATAGGTTTTCAGCTATGCTTTATTTTATTTAAGTGAAAGGAAAAGAATGTAACATTGTAACATATTGCGAACGTTTTCCTCCTGTGATATTATCTATTCAATAACTGATTGCTTATAACTTTGATGATGTCTGAAAATGGTAAAAATTTGTCAGGTATTATGTATATATATATATTCTAAATTTTGCATGAGCAACAATGATATTGGTTGCTCTGAAGTAGATATGCCAGAGCTAGCAACATTTATTTGTTCTTGTGACTCCCTTTATATTTACTCTAAATCGGAACTCATGCTCACCAACTTTCAATATTTGGCCATCGGTGAACTGTCTTGAAACTTATCTTATCATTCTATCTTGTGCATGTAAATTGGTGAGGTAATATATGATAACCAGACATGGTATTCTACTATGGAAGCAAATGCTACTCTTAATGTTCTCTCTAACAATTAGCTGGCTTTTGGACAAAGGGGAAATATTGACAAGTTCGAGGTTTCCTTTAGTCAAAACGTGTTCGATAAATAAGTAATCTGTAATAGGATCAAAGTAATGAAGGAGGAATATCCAAATACATATGTAGGCTTGCCTGTTGTTTTCGGAAGGTAAAAAAAGGTTGTCTTTTTCATTGTCAACATCCGAGTGTGGAAGAAATTAAGAAAATAGTCTCTTTTGGACAAGAAAACAAGTTTTTTATGAAAGCAGTGATGAAGGCCACTCTTATCCTCCAATTAAATGATAAGCTGTTACAAACTGTAGAGGGGATGCTTCAAAGAGATATAATATATGGTAGCAAGTTTTACGGGGATCAAAGGAAGGTGAACAAACTTCACTGGTTGAGTTTAGAAAGAAGGGCTAAACTTTTGGGGTTAATGTCTCTTCTACAAAGCTTTACTTGACAAACTGAGAAGAATTTTCAAGAGCCGCCACCACTCAAAAGTTCCTTTCATGGAGGCAAGTGTGGACTTCCAACCGTTGACCAGAATAGTAGACTAGCTGTGCTCTTTTGGTCCCCAAAAACGCCAACATTAAAAGACTTTTTAAAAATAAAAAGTCTTGAGGTATTTAATCAAGACTTTTGTAGAATATAAATAAATCTTGTGATATTCAATCAAGACAATCAAGACTTTTTGTTCAGGGCAACAAAATTCGGTGGTATTCAAATGAGATTTCGACTAACTTATAAATTGTCGTATTCAAAAGTATACAGATTTTAATAGATTCTTTTAAGGAGTGGATTTTGTGAAACTTTTTAGCTAAAAATACACATAACATGCTCATTCAACAATCTCACAAATAACCTTAGAGACTTTTTTAGACTTTCATGATTCTTGTTTTGTTCTTTTTTCATGCCACGCTCATACTCTTTTCTTGTTGTTATTATTCATAAGCCCTCACTTTTATTATTCTTTGTTTAGTACACCATACATTTGAAACTTTTACCTTGTTGCTTCTCATTGTCGAATGTTTTTCTTATACACGTTACATGCTTCTTAGTTATACATCCGTAAATATTACAGATTTTCAAGTTATATGTTTCTTTTAAGTCAATTTTTTTCTTCTAATTTATCGTTATTTGTATTTTTTAGCAGATTGTTTTGTTGTTGTTAGTAGACCTCTTACACTACTATGCAATGTTTTGTTATTATTTATTAGTAACAGGTTATTATTAGTCAATTTTATATTATAAGTTCACAATTTCTTTTTTTTTTGTCAAAAAAAAAATCATAATTTTTTTCATTCACTCTTTTCATTTTGAATTTTTCTTAAGAATCCATGTGATCCTCTCAAATCTTAAAATTCCATAAAGTCTATTGAAATCTTTGCAAATCTGTGTTATAAATCCATTCGAATCTTGTGTTTAAAATCTTGATTGTAGAAAGTCATTTAAAAAGTCTTTTAAAATCCTATAAAATCAATATAATCTCACTTTTAAAATCTGCATGATTTTGTTTGCCAAAATAATCTTTTAAAATCTCAATCCAATACACTCCCTAAAGCTTCGATAGATAACTCTCAAATGTTGTTTTTCAAGAGAGAGCAAATAGGGAGCCAAAAGACATCTCATGGTAGACTTTTGAAAGAAAACTAAAAAGTTCAAACTCCACATGAATATATTACTTTGGGAATGGCCAAAGACATCCTTTCCATTCCCACCATATTGATTTAATTTAAGTAAAAGAGTATAAAAATTGTAATGTTGTTTCCATTGTGCCATAAAGTAGAGGAAAATAATGTACACTTATTTATGCATTGTGAAATAGCAAAGCTCATTTGTTTTTCTTCAAAATTTGGTGCTCAAGTTCAACAATTCATGGACATAAACCAATGGTTGCTGTCATGGCTGAAGTGTGGAAACTCCACTGGTTCCGATTATTCTACACGACCCTTAGGAACCAAGCCGTCTTCTCCCATAAACCAGTCGAGCCTATTGAAGTGGCCAACACAGGTTATACGTTTGTTCAAGAACTCAATAATGTCAACCCGAAGGCAAAACCAAATGAACCAATTTATGCAGCATGACATTGAAATCCTTGTGTCTGATTGCATGTTTTGCTGATGAAGAGTGGTTGAGTGATGGTGTTAATTGCTGGCTTGGGGCTGATTATCAAAGATCAACATGGTACTGTGGTGTGTCAACTTGCAAAAGAGACACTATATATGCACGTAGACAATTCTAATATACTCTACATTTTCTAAAAAAGAGAATAAGTTTCTTCAAGTTTGTGATTCAAATTTCAGATATAAGTTTTTTAAAACATTTTTTTCTTGAGATATTTTATTGTGGAAGCTAACTATGTAATGGACAATGGTGCATTGTTTTTTCCCCAACTTACGTGGTCTCGAATTTGAATATAGTTCTAAGAATATAATAACCGAATTTGAACATAGCTCTAAGAATACAATAACATTAAAGCTTTTAATTTTTAAAGAATAGTTTTTCTGTTTAAAAAAAAAAAAAAAGAATAGTTTTTCTACTCATATTCAATTCTACCCAACTTGAAAGATAAATATGTACCTTTGCACAGAAGAGTTACTCTATTTATATCGAATGAATAAATTGTCTCAATTAGTTAACTCTTGATTAGACTAATGCTTGTGTGGTCATAACCACAAATACAAATGGTTTAAACACACATGTAAATGGAAATAAATAAAAAGAGAAAAATTCAATTTATTGTTATTATTATTAAAAATATTGGTTAATGTGTATTATTGTGTGTGCGCCTAAATAATTTGGATTTGTGACTATGTAAGAATTATCCTCTTAATTATTAATTTGCTTTTTATTTTAAAATAACTCATGTACCTTTTACATGTGCTCTAGTTTTAAAATAAAGAAAATAGTAAAGAGTGCCCTTAGGTTTTGTTTGAGAGTTTG
The DNA here is from genome assembly GCA_958299785.1 of Medicago lupulina. Taxonomy (NCBI): domain Eukaryota; kingdom Viridiplantae; phylum Streptophyta; class Magnoliopsida; order Fabales; family Fabaceae; genus Medicago; species Medicago lupulina. Next base: position 52,205,940 of record OY283145.1, read on the forward strand.
GAGGAGAGGGGAATGAAGGGCTTTGGGGGGATAAAAATATATGGAAAAATTGAGGAATTTTTCACATTTTTTAAAAGAGTATATTTTTAGAGAGTAATAAATTTGAAGAATTTATATAAATTCTCCTAAAAACCCCAAAACTCTCATCCATTACAATTTTTTAGTTCCCCATATAAGGAGGGTTTTATATTTTGAAGAAATATAAACCCCTAAAGCTCCTCCTCCCAATGTCTTCTATTTTTTCCACTTAGTCCTTCCTTTTTTTCCAAACCATTCCTTCCATTCCCCTCCAAACTCGCAAACAAAGCCTTAGAGCATTGGTTAAGATGATAAAAATAGAAATATTGTATTGGAAAATGATGAAATATGATGAATTAACTTTTTAGAAGTCAAAACATTGTTGAATCTAATGAAAACATACTGCTCTTGGTTTCCTTAACAAATGTCCTAAGGGCACTTGTTAGCATAACCCTTAGGGCATTGTTTAAACATTCCAAAAGTAGTAACTTTTGCCTTAAAATTGTATGTTATGATTTTTACATGTGTTTGACTTGTATTTTCAAGACAAAAATTATTTTTATGTGTTCCTTAAACAATGTCCTTAGAAAACTTAGCAAGACCCAATAAAATAATATTAATTCAACTATTTATAACATCTTTAATAAACCTACATACACACCAAATTTGCCCTTTTATGCGAAACTATTTTCTTTAATTATGTTCGAATACAGATGTAACAATTCTCGATCACTCTGTTTATCTTCTGATCAAATTTGTGATTACCTAAGCTTTCTCATAATCGGAGAATTAACACACACAAAAAATGTCCAAATATATTTCCAATATATAATTTTTAACATCCCTTGGCATTCTTTTTAAGGATTTTTTTTTTTAAAATGTCTTCGGTATACTTTCTTTTATGTAACTTCTTTCAACTTTTTTTTCTTTCACAAAAAAACTTCTTTCAATTGTGCTTACTTTTGTATACTATTGCATACATTTCTCTATGTGGTGGTTATGGCACAATGACTAAATTGACATTTCAAAAAGTTAGTCTACACTTACTCAAAAAAACAAAAAAGTTAGTCTACACATGAAATACGTTTCCATGAAGTCACTATTTTGATTGGCCAATCCATTGTTTGAAAGAATTTAATATAATTTTAGTTCAAGATTATAATGTTATAGTTTATTCGTCAATAATTTGGTTTCGGATAACCTCTTTAATTTGTTGCTGATTAAACATTGGTAATCTATGTCTACAACATCTTTGAATTTATAATGTTTTAATTATTTTGTTCAATTGTTATTTTGTGTGAATGTCATTAATTATCAATGAGTATATTAAAACTAATAATTGAGATCGTATAAAACAAGTGTATCATTAAACGGTATTCTCCACATGTATGGGACGGGTTGGAAAAAATAGTAGTTATATATATATATATATATATATATATATATATATATATATATATCATTGTAGTATCACGAGCATTATTACAAAAAATAAAAAAACCAAAAGGTATAGAAAAATTCAGAGATAGAGAGAGAAGAGAAGCAACTTTGTAAAGATAAGATGAGACACACTTCATCTCTTAGAAGTCCAAAGAAAGAAGAACATGAAGTACCAGAAGCTACCACTCAAATACCACAAAACTTCAAGAAATCTTACACTAATGAAGATTTCTATCTTTTCGACGAACTCGAAGAGTACTTGAACATTGAAGAAGAAGAAGAAGAAGAAAAGTTATCATCACCACAAAACACTTGTTGTAATAGTAGTAATGAGCTTCATTGGGATATCATGGAATGGGAGGGATTTCCCTTTGATGAAGGGAAAAATGAGAACATAAGCAAATGCAATTATGAGGAGAAGAAAATAATAAAGAGAGAAAATTACAATGATGGTTTTTGGGAAGTGGATGATGAAAAGAGTGTGGCTTTGAATTTGAATTTGAACTATCAAGATGTTTTGGATGCATGGTCAAACCGTGGCTCTCTTTGGGCTAATGATTGTTCTCTTTCATTTTCCTCCTCCAGTAATGGCTCATATGTTAGTATTCATTATCCAATCTTCACTTTTTCATATAGAAGATTTATATTATTTTCTAATGTTTAATGCACATGTTTGCACTTCTAACTATCAATTCTTATTATTTTAAGGCCATATAATTACTTATCCAAAAAGGCCATATAACAACTATATTATTATATTTGAAGAAAAAGTTGAATTATCACCAAAATTGATGACTATTCTTGCTAATAGTATATATAGCACACTCTTTGTTATTATTATCGAGTCGTCAAGCGCATGAAGATTTTACTCGTTGGTGTCAATTAAACAATTTGTCGACTTTTATTTAGATGGTGTGCGAACTCTTGTTGCTCTCTATCGAGATAATAGGTTTTATGTTATGTTAATTTGAACTTGTTCGTCTATTCAATTGTGGGTAATTTTCTTCGATAATTAAGTTTTATGTAATAGTTAACTGTGATGCTTTTTGGAGAACTTGATTAGGTAATAATAAAGAAATAGTTAGGACTTATGAGTGATTGATAATGTAACATATTTAGTTCATTTTGGATATAACTTCAAAATTATTTTATTTGCACTCTAACTTGAAAATGAATTTGCTAGAACATAATATATTTGATTTTGAATCTCATTAACATTAGATATGAATTATTATGATATATATAAACCTTGTAATTTCTTTTTTGTTTAGATGGGAGAAGTGCCAATATTGGAAGAAGAGAGAGCAAGAAGAGAAGCAAGTGTTCTTAGGTACAAAGAGAAACGTCAAAACAGATTGTTCTCAAAGAAGATAAGATACCAAGTTCGAAAATTAAACGCTGATAAAAGACCAAGAATCAAGGTCACACTTTTTGAATATTATTTTTATTATTATTATTATTTTGTTTCTTTTTTCTTTTCATTAGGTTTTTGTAACATTTTGTTTTGTAATGAAAACATCTTTTTTGTGATATTTTGGATGTAGGGTCGCTTTGTGAAGAGACATTGAGGTCAGTCAAGAGATATAATATCTCAATCCTAAAATATCTTCCAAAATATCTAAGGCCACTCCTCTACTTGTATTTTTTTTCTTAATTTTAATTATAATTAATATTCTTGTATTTATCCATTCAATTTGTCCTTCTCTTCCTAAAGAATTGGAAGAGAATGAATTCATCTGACGACATATATATCAAACTCCTTTAAATATTATATATCAACTCCTAACATTTGGATCGAATTTCTAATTTTTAAATTGAAATTATATTTTTAATTTGCATGCTTGTGCTACAAATTTTCTGAGGTCGACTTGTTGTTAATCTTTTTTCTATCAAAAAACTGTGGTCTATAATTCTCACTTAGTGATGGACTTAATCACAAACTTCATTGGGTGGATGTAATATATAGCATACCTTTTGTTTTTTTTTTTTATAGTGTTTTTCATGTTTTTTGTAACATTACCACCCTTTTTTTTACACTGGTTTTTATTCCAACCTGAGTAAAATCACTAATTTTTTTATTTTTTTTTCATTTTTGCGCTAATATTCACTCTATCTCATGTTAATTTTCTTTTTCAAAAAGTCTGATATGATCCAATCAAAAGCAGTTTCGATTAGATTAGATAATCTTTATCAATGCACATTTAGACTTATAGTTATATTATTTATGAAATAAAATATTATAAACTAAATAGGACCAACCTATATAACTTTATCCAATATAACATATAGGGCAATATACGGACAATTAGTTTTACCAAGTAATAGGTATTAATTGTGTAAAAAAAAACAGTGTTAATCATATTTATAGTAAAAAAGTATTAATTATATTTGGACAACATAAAATAGTATAAAAATATATATCATTTTTAACTAATAATTATTATCAAAAGGAGAAAAATTCTATTTACTGTTCTTTTTTTATTAACCATTCCATTTTCAGAAGAAAAAAAAAAGACTCGAGTAATTCAGAGTTCCGTCGGTTAAATCTTTGCATAAACACTAACCTTCCGTACTCTTAAATTTTTAAGTGGTCGTTTTTTATAAGGAGTTAATTGGTTGTTTAAAAACACATTACTTATGTAATGATTAATGAGACATACATTGCACCTCCCATCATAAAAATTGTTGAAGGTATGAACCAACTTCCTTCCTTCATGAGCTAGCCATGTTAATTCTAACATCACAACAAACTCATTGCCATCGAGATCATCTTGCTCTATTTGATAGTTGAATCACAGCTTGAACCCCATCACCTACGCCAAACACCTCATATAATGTTACCCTTATGGTTTCTCAAATCTCTTATGTTTTTTCCATAAAAAGTTCTAACATCTATACTATTTTATACTTCAATACTATATATAAAGAAAACTATCCCTTTCAACACTTTCGTGCCAGAAACTCAGTTCCTTCGGCACAAACCTTCCACAGTTGTGAAAGAGGTCAAGGTCAAGGTCATCATCATGGGAAAGTTACACTTTCGCTGCAAGGCTACTAGATGAAATCAAAGTAGCTAAAAATCAAGAAAGAAAGCGTGCTGGGGACGCGACACAGGCACTCCAAATCAATTTGCAGTCATCAAATCCATCATTTATCAATGCTCTAGTCTCAGTTTTTGGTTGGATTTTCCAGTAGATTTTGTGAGATATATTAATATTTTAATTAAAAAAAAAGAATGGAACATCTTCCAAAGACAGGTTATAAAATGGTTTTAGAGGATGAAAAAGGCTCAGAATATGATGTTTACCTTGCCGCTACAACTAGGCTTAGTGGTTGCTGGAGAGAATTTGCATTAATTGAAACATAAATTAAATAATGATGATGCAATAGTTTTTGAATTGGTTGAAGCGGAAAGATTTAAGGTTTATATTGTTAGAGCATTTGAAAATATAGATAAAGAGGAATAAAAAGAAGAAAGCGATGCTTTGGTGGAAGATGAAAATATGCACACATCCAAAGCAATTAAAAAAAATTGAAACTGTGAATCCAAAGGAAACTACAAAGAATACTATAAATCAAAAGGTATTTAAAGTATTTACACTTGTAAAAAAATAAAAAAATAAAAGTATAATTTATAATTTTAATTGAATATCAATCAACATAAAATAGTTTTACAATAATGTCCAATTAAATTTCACTATTTAAATGTGCCATGATATTATTTGTAAAAGCATATGAAATGAATGAACCTTTTTTTTTTTGTTAAAGAAAATCGAAAAGTTTCATTCTTTTTACTCAAGAAATGAAAAAGCTTAAAACATTTATTTTTATTCTTTAAGATTTTCTAATGGCAAAGGGTTGTTCCACTACCAGTAACAAGTATGAAGCGGCCAGAGAACAAAGACTTGAAGAAAACAAGAAGAGGTTTGAGGATTTAGGATTTAGGAATTTCAAAAATTTCCAAAACATTGAATGGAATCGCAAGTCCAGCAAAGAAATCTATGAATCCTCTTTCCCGACCAAAATCAAAGACTAATATAGTTTTGGAACCTAGGCGCTCTTCTCGTGCCAGAAACTCAGTTCCTTCGTATGCTGAAGAGTTTGGCACAGACCTTCCACAGTTGCGGAAGAGGTCAAGGTCAAAGTCATTATCATGGGGAAGTTACGCTTACGCTGCAAGGCCACTAGATGAAATCAAAGTAGCTACAAATCGAGAAAGAAAGCGTGCTTAGGACGCGACACATGCACTCCAAATTAATTTGTAGTCTTCAAATCCATCATTTATGAAATCAATGCTCTGGTCTCATGTTTATAGCTGTTTTTGGTTGGGTCTTCCCAATAGATTTTGTGAGATATATTAATTAAAAAAATAGAATGGAACATCTTCCAAAGACAGGTTATAAAATGGTTTCAGAGGATGAAAAAGGCTCAGAATATGATGTTGTTTACCTTGCCGCTAGAACTAGGCTTAATGGTTGCTGGAGAGGATTTGCATTAATTGAAACATAAATTGGATTATGGTGATGCAATAGTTTTTGAATTGGTTGAAGAGGAAAGAATTAAGGTTTATATTGTTAGAGCATTTGAAAATATAGATGAAAAGTGATGACAGTCAGTTATTCGCTATTTTTACTGTCATTTTCATGATATTTTGAGTTCACAAGCAAGCTTAAGCAGCAAGAAAAGCAAGAAAAATTGAAGAAACAGAAGAAAGGGAATCATGTCACGATTACTAAAAAACGTGTCACGATTTGGAGATATAAAGAAACATGCATTCGACATTGGTGAAAACGTGTTACAATGGCAAAAACGTGACACGATTATGGAAACCCTAATTTGGGTGGTTTGTTACACAAGGCAGAAACGTGTCACGATTTACTTAAATCGTGCCACGATTTTAGGAGCAGCTGTTGCCTATTTAAGCTGAAGACTATTCTGAAAACAATGGTTACTTCGATGCATTTTTAGTACACTTGCTAAAAATCTATCAAAAAGGAAGAAAAAGAAGACAGCGATGCTTTGGTGGAAGATGAAAATATGCACACATCCAAAGCAATTAAAGAAATTGAAACTGTGAAACCAAATGAAGCTACAAATAATACTATAATTCCAAAGGTATCTAAAGTACTTACACTTGTAAAAAAATAAAAAAATAAAACAAATAAAAAAATAAAAGTATAATTTATAATTTTAATGCAATATAAATCAACATAAAATAGCTTTACAATAAAGTCCAATTAAATTTCACTATTTAAATGTGTCATGATATTATTTGTAAAAGCATATGAAATGAATGAACCTTTTTTTTTGTTAAAGAAAATCGAAAAGCTTCATTCTTTTCACTCAAAAAATGAAAAATCTTAAAGCATTCATTTTTATTCTTTAAGATTTTCTGATGGCAAAGGGTTGTTCCACTACCAGTAACAAGTATGAAGCGACCAGAGAACAAAGACATGAGGAAAACAAGAAGAGGATTTTGGAATTTCAAAAATTTCCAAAACATTGAATGAAATCGCAAGTCCATCAAAGAAATCTATTAATCGTCTTTTCAGACCAAAATCAAAGACTAATGTTGTTCTGGAACCTAGGCGCTCTTCTCGTGCCAGAAACTCAGTTCCTTCGTATGCTGAAGAGTTTGGCACAGACCTTCCACAATTGCGGAAGAGGTCAAGGTCAAAGTCATCATCATGGCGAAGTTACACTTACGTTGCAAGGCCACTAGATGAAATCAAAGTAGCTACATATCGAGAAAGAAAGCGTGCTTGGGACGTGACACAGGCACTTCAAATCAATTTGCAGTCTTCAAATCCATCATTTATCAAATCAATGCTTCGGTCTCTTTTTTTGGTTGGGTCTTCCCAGTAGATTTTGTGAGACATATTAATTTTTTTGTGAGATATATTAATTAAAAAAATAGAATGGAACATCTTCCAAAGACAGTTTATAAAATGGTTTTAGAGGATGAAAAAGGCTCAGAATATGATGTTGTTTACCTTGCCGCTAGAACTAGGCTTAGTGGTTGCTAGAGAGGATTTGCATTATTTGAAACATAAATTGGATTATGGTGATGCAATAGTTTTTGAATTGGTTGAAGCGGAAAGATTTAGGGGTTGTTTGGTGCGCATGATAAGGAGACATGATATGATAACACTATATTATCCTATTTAAATCCCTTATTTGGTGCACCAATAGGAAAGGATAAACTAAACCTATTTCTAATCATATCCTATCAATCCTTTGTTATTTTAATCCTTAGTTTTAGCTGGGTTAGCAACCTGATAGGAACAAGCGTATTTTTTATTCCTCAAAGAACCATGTTCGATTCCCACACTCTGCCTTTCTCGTCCCTCTGCAAGTAATTTTTAAACGATTCTTCAATTTCTATATCCCCAATCTCCCTCTTGCATTCATGAATTCTTTGTGCATCCATGGAAATAAACAATTCGTTGTGCATCCATGAAATTTCTATATCCCCAATCCAATCCTATCAATCCTTAAGGTAATTTCTATAATATCCTAATTTGTTGTGCATCCATGGAAATCAATAAATTCTGGTTGTTAAGTGTGCATCAATGGCAAACAAGGAGAATTCGATAGGCTTACTTTGCTAATGGGAAAACAAGTTACATAATTAACATAGATTCTAGATGGATGAATCAGAGAAGTAATGGCTTCTATAAAGAATGTAAAACGAAACAGAATTACAGAACCGGAAACGAGAAAAGGAGCAGAAAGGGGGCAGAGTTGAGAACGAAATAGATGAGTGGTGCGAAAATTAGAAATTAATCAGAACCCTTCTTAACGATTGCCATATATGATAAAGTAATATTATCACTTTTCTAATCATGTGTGCACCAAACATGTGATATGATAATGACTATCATGTTAATATCATATCCTATCTTTATTCTGTTTCTTATCATATCATATCTATATCTTATCCTGCGCACTAAACGGGCTCTTAAGGTTTATATTGTTGGAGCATTTGAAAATATAGATAAAAAGGAAGAAAAAGAAGAAAGCGATGTTTTGGTGGAAGATGAAAATATGCACACATCCAAAGCAATTAAAAAAATTGAAACTGTGAAACCAAAGGAAGCTACAAATAATACTAGAATTCAAAAGGTATCTACAGTACTTACACTTGTAAAAAAATTAAAAAAATAAAAGTATAATTTATAATTTTAATGCAATATAAATCAACATAAAATAATTTTACAATAATGTCGAATTAAATTTCACTATTTAAATGTGTCATGATATTATTTGTAAAAGCATATGAAATGAATGAACCTTTTTTTTTTTGTTTTTGTTAAAGAAAATCAAAAAGCTTCATTCTTTTTACTCAAGAAATGAAAAAGCTTAAAGCATTCATTTTTATTCTTTAAGATTTTCTTATGGCAAAGGGTTGTTCCACTACTAGTAACAAGAATGAAGCGGCCAGAGAACAAAGACTTGAGGAAAATAAGAAGAGGTTTGAGGATTTAGGAATTTCAAAAATTTTCAAAACATTGAATGAAATCGCAAGTCCAGCAAAGAAATCCACGAATCGTCTTTTCAAACCAAAATCAAAGACTAATGTTGTTATGGAACCTATGTGCTCTTCTCGTGCCAGAAATTCAGTTCCTTCGTATGTTGAAGAGTTTGGCACAGACCTTCCACATTTGCGAAAGAGGTCAAAGTCAAAGTCATCATAATGGGAAAGTTACGCTTACGCTGCAAGGTCACTGGATGAAATCAAAGTAGCTAAAAATCAAGAAAGAAAGTGTGCTTGGGACGTGACACAGGCACGCCAAAATCAATTTTCAGTCTTCAAATCCATCATGTATCAAATCAATGCTCCGGTCTCATGTTTATAGTTGTTTTTGGTTGGGTCTTTCCAGTAGATTTTGTGAGATATATTATTATATTAATTAAAAAAATAGAATGTAACATCTTCCAAAGACATGTTATAAAATGTTTACCTTGCCGCTAGAACTAGGCTTAGTGGCCGCTGGAGAGAATTTGCATTAATTGAAACATAAATTGGATGATGATGATGATGCAATAGTTTTTGAATTGGTTGAAGCGGAAAGATTTAACGTTTATATTGTTAGAGCATTTGAAAATATTGATAAACAGGAAGAAAAAGAAGGAAGCGATGCTTTGGTGGAAGATGAAAATATGCACATATCCATAGCAATTAAAAAAATTGAAACTGTGAAACCAAAGGAAGCTACAAGTACTTACACTTGTAAAAAAATAAAAAAATAAAAGTATAATTTAAAATTTTAATGCAATATCAATCAACATAAAATAGGTTTACAATAATGTCCAATTAAATTTCACTATTTAAATGTGTTATGATATTATTTGTAAAAGCATATGAAATAAATGAACCCCTTTTTTTTCTGATAAAGAAAATCGAAAAGCTTCATTCTTTTAACTCAAGAAATGAAAAAGCTTAAAACATTCATTTTATTCTTTAAGATTTTCTGATCACAAAAGGTTGTTCCGCTACCACTAACAAGTATGAAGTGGCTAGAGAACAAAGACTTGAGGAAAACAAGAAGAGGTTTGAGGATTCAGGATTTAAAAATTTCAAATATTTTCAAAACATTAAATGAAATTGCAAGTCTAGCAAAGAAATCTATGAATCGTCTTTTCAAACCAAAATCAAAGACTAATGTTGTTCTGGAACCTAGGCACTTTTCTCGTGCCAGAAACTCAGTTCCTTCGTATGCTGAAGTGTTTGGCACAAACCTTCCACAATTGCGGAAGAGGACAAGGTCAAAGTCATCATCATGGGGAAGTTACGCTTACGCTGCAAGGCCGCTGAAGAGTTTGGCACAAACTTTCCACAATTGCGGAAGAGGTCAAGGTCAAAGTCATCATGAAGTTACGCTTACGCTGCAAGGCCACCAGATGAAATCAAAGTAGCTACAAATCAAGACAGAAAGCGTGCTTGGGCCGCGACACAGACACTCCAAATCAAATTGCAGTCTTCAAATCCATCATTTATCAAATCAATGCTCCGGTATTATGTTTATAGTTGTTTTTGGTTGGGTCATCCCAATAGATTTTGTGAGATATATTAATTAAAAAAATATAATGGAACATCTTCTAAAGACAGGTTATAAAATGGTTTTAGAGGATAAAAAATGCTCAGAATATGATGTTGTTTACCTTGTCGTTAGAACTAGGCTTAGTGGTTGCTGGAGAGGATTTGCATTAATTGAAACATAAATTGGATGATGATGATGATGCAACAGTTTTTGAATTGGTTGAAGCGGAAAGATTTAACGTTTATATGGTTAGAGCATTTGAAAGTATCGATAAAGATGAAGAAAAAGAAGGAAGCGATGCTTTGGTGGAAGATGAAAATATGCACACATCCATAGCAATTAAAAAAATTGAAATTGTGAAACCAACGGAAGCTACAAGTACTTACACTTGTAAAAAAATAAAAAAAATAAAAAAAATAAAAAATAAAAGTATAATTTATAATTTTTATGCAATATCAATCAACATAAAATAGTTTTACAATAATATCCAATTAAATTTCACTATTTAAATGTGTCATGATATTATTTGTAAAAGCATATGAAATAAATGAACCTTTTTTTTGTTAAAGAAAATTGAAAATCTTCATTCTTTTAACTCAAGAAATGAAAAAGCTTAAAGCATTCATTTTATTCTTTAAGGTTTTCTGATGGCAAAAGGTTGTTCCACTACCAGTAATAAGTATGAAGTGGCTAGAGAACAAATACTCGAGGAAAACAAGAAGAGGTTTGAGGATTCAGGATTTAGGAATTTCAAATATTTCCAAAACATTGAATGAAATCGCAAGTCCAACAAAGAAATCTATGAATCCTCTTTTTAGACCAAAATCAAAGATTAATGTTGTTCTGGAACCTAGGCGCTCTTCTCTTGCCAGAAACTCAGTTCCTTCGTATGCTAAAGTGTTTGGCACAAACCTTCCACAATTACGGAAGGGGACAAGGTCAAAGTCATCATCATGGGAAAGTTACGCTTACGCTGCAAGGCCACCAAATGAAATCAAAGTAGCTACAAATCAAGACAGAAAGCGTGCTTGGGACGCGACACAGGCACTCCAAATCAAATTGCAGTCTTCAAATCCATCATTTATCAAATCAATGCTACGGTATTATTTGGGTCATCCCAATAGATTTTGTGAGATATATTAATTAAAAAAATATAATGGAACATCTTCCAAAGACAGGTTATAAAATGGTTTTAGAGGATGAAAAATGCTCAGAATATGATGTTGTTTACCTTGCCGCTAGAACTAGGCTTAGTGGTTGCTAGAGATGATTTGCATTAATTAAAACATAAATTGGATGATGATGGTGATGTAATAGTTTTTGAATTGATTGAAGCGGAAATATTTTAGGTTTATATTGTTAAAGCATTTGAAAATATAGATAAAGAGGAAGAAAAAGAAGAAAGTGATGCATTGGTGGAAGATGAAAATATGCACACATCCAAAGCAATTAAAAAAATTGAAACTGTGAAACTAAAGGAAACTACAAGTACTTACACTTGTAAAAAAAAGAAAAAAAGAAAAAAAAAGAAAAAAAAAGAAAAAAGAAAAAGTATAATTTATAATTTTAATGCAATATCCATCAACATAAAATAGTTTTACAATAATGTCCAATTAAATTTCACTATTTAAATGTGTCATGATATTATTTGTAAAAGCATATGAAATAAATGAACCCTATTTTTTTGTTAAAGAAAATCGAAAAGGTTCATTCTTTTAACTCAAGAAATGAAAAAGCTTAAAACATTCATTTTATTCTTTAAAATTTTCTGATGACGAAAGGTCGTTCCACTACCAGTAACAAGTATGAAGTGGCCAAAGAACAAAGACTTGAGGAAAACAAGAAGAGCTTTGAGGATTCAGGGTTTAGGAATTTCAAAAATTTCCAAAACATTGAATGAAATTGCAAGTCCAGCAAAGAAATCTATGAATCGTCTTTTCAGACCAAAATCAAAGACTAATGTTGTTCTGGAACCTAGGCGCTCTTCTCGTGCCAGAAACTCAGTTCCGTCGTTTGCTGAAGAGTTTGGCACAAACCTTCCACAATTGCGAAAGAGGTCAAGGTCAAAGTCATCATCATGGGGAAGTTACGCTTACGCTGCAAGGCCGCTGAAGACTTTGGCACAACCCCTCCACAATTGCGGAAGAGGTCAATGTCAAAGTCATCATCATGGTTAAGTTACGCTTACGCTGCAAGGCCACTGGATGAAATCAAAGTAGCTACAAATCACGACAAAAAGCGTGCTTGGGACACGACACAGACACTCCAAATCAATTTGCAGCCTTCAAATCCATCATTTATCAAATCAATGCTTCGGTCTAATGTTTATAGTTGTTTTTGGTTGGGTCTTCTCAATAGATTTTGTGAGATATATTAATTAAAAAAACAAAATGAAACATCTTCCAAAGACAGATTAAAAAATGGTTTTAGAGGATGAAAAATGCTCAGAATATGATGTTTACCTTGCCATTATAACTAGGCTTAGTGGTTGCTGGAGAGGATTTGCATTAATTGAAACATAAATTGGATGATGATGATGATGCAATAGTTTTTGAATTGGTTGAAGCGGAAAGATTTAAGGTTTATATTGTTAGAGCATTTGAAAATATAGATAAAGAGGAAGAAAAAGAAGAATTGATAATATAGATAAAGAGGAAGAAAAAGAAGAAAGCGATGCTTTGGTGGAAGATGAAAATATGCACACATCCAAAGCAATTAAATAAAATAAAATAAAATAAAATAAAAAAATAGAAGTATAATTTATAATTTTTATGCAATATCAATCAACATAAAAACGTTTTACAATAATGTCCAATTAAATTTCACTATTTAAATGTGTCATGATATTATTTCTAAAAACATATGAAATGAATGAACCTTTTTGTTTTGTTAAAGAAAATCGAAAAGCTTCATTCTTTTTACCCAAGAAATGAAAAAGCTTAAAGCATTCATTTTTATTCTTTAAGATTTTCTGATGGCAAAGGGTTGTTCCACTACCAGTAGCAAGTATGAAGCGGCCAAAGAACAAAGAATAGAGGAAAACAAAAAGAGGTTTGAGGATTTAGGAATTTTAAAAATTTCCAAAACATTGAATGAAATCGCAAGACCTGCAAAGAAATCTATGAATCGTCTTTTCAACCCAAAATCAAAGACTAATGTTGTTCTGGAACCTAGGCACTCTTCTCGTGCCAGAAACTCAATTCGTTCGTATGCTGAGACTTTGGCACAGACCTTCCACAGTTGCAGAAGTGGTCAAGGGCATCATCATGAGGAAGTTACGCTTACGCTGCAAGGCTATTGGATCAAATCAAAGTAGCTACAAATCAAGAAAGAAAGCGTGCTTGGGACGCGACACAGGCACGCCAAATCAATTTGCAGTCTTCAAATCCGTCATTTATCAAATCAATGGTCTGGTCTCATGTTTATAGTTGTTTATGGTTGGGTCTTCCTAGTAGATTTTGTGAGATATATTAATATATTAATTAAAAAAATAGAATGGAACATCTTCCAAAGACAGGTTTTAGAATGGTTTTAGAGTATGAAAAAGGCTCAGAATATGATGTTGTTTACCTTGATGCTAGAACTAGGTTTAATGGTTGCTGGAGAGGATTTGCATTGGAACATAAATTTGATGATGGTGATGCAATAGTTTTTGAATTGGTTGAAGCGGAAAAATTTAAGGTTTATATTGTTAGAGCATTTGAAAATATAGATAAAGAGGAAGAAAAAGAAGAAAGCGATGCTTTGGTGGAAGATGAAAATATGTACACATTCAAACAATTAAAAAAAACTGAAACTGTGAAACCAAAGGAAGCTACAAAAAGTATCTAAAGTACTTACACTTGTAAAAAATTAAAAAATAAATTAAAAAATAAAAAAAATAAAAAATTAAACTCCTAACAATGTATTAACTGAGTGGAAGGGAAGAATACAGTAAAAAGTGCTAGGTCATGTCAAATTCACTTTAATGAACTATTTGAGTGACTAGGTCATGTTAGATTCACTTTAATGAACAATTTGTGCAACTGTAAGGTAGTAATGTAACTGATTTCTTGATTATAAACGTTTGATCAAAATAGTTAGGCCAATATCTTAGGTAAATACATGACCATTGAAGGTTAAGTACACTAAAATTAATGGATAATGTTTCATGTACACACATTTTTCCATACACACATTGTACCACTCCCATGTGATAGTGTATGAGAGACATAAAAGGTGAGTTTTGTGTGTGTGTGTGGGGACCACATGAACACATGTCACAATTGTATGTGGGTGTACAAGTGGTACATGCCACCTAAGGTGGTTTGCTATTATTAAAGGTGTCTTCAACAAGCCAATACCCACCTATTAAATGCGGATTTGAATTTTCATTTCCCTCCCTTTGTTTCCGACCTTCATATGCCAAGTTCCCCTCCAACACTATTAAATGCGAATTTGAATTGTCATTCCCTCTGTTAATGTAATGATAAATTCGACACTAATCTTAAAGAAAATCTTTCAATCTTCTTGAACAACATCAATAGAGATGTGCTAGCCATCTGTCTATCATCTTATTGCAATTAATTTCACGCTTTCATATCCTCGTGTCATTAATAACACCTAATTTGAAATTCCTCACTGTTTTGAAAAAAGTTCTTGCCACCAACAAGCATTAATGACATAACATTATGCTCTTCCAATGGATACCCATTATACTCTTTCAGAATCTTAATGCTAGATTACCAGTGTAAAATCTTACTATTCTTAAAATTCCACTTTTCCTGAGATCAGTTAAATTCTCTTAGGAATAAGAAAAAAGTGAAGAAAACATGAGAGGTGATTCTGATGAAAAGTACCCCATAAGGGTTCGACCGGATTTGCCGGCACCTATGGTTTCTACCTTCCACACCTCTAGTAGAGTTTTGATTTTAGGTTATGTTTCACCTTTGGTGTTATGTTTGCGTTCTATTTCACTATCCCGTTTCTTTTTCACAAACGGTTTTGTTTCAACTCTTAGGATTCACAATCTGGTAGCAATTTAGGGGAGTTATTCTCTTCTCTTAGTCTTTGCCTTACCAATTTTGCATTCAAAGACATTTATCAGTTTTCATCTAAGAGGTGTCACTTTCCTTCCCGACTCACAATTTCTCCATCTCTTTTGAAGATATAAAACTGTGACTATTCTTTTTGTATTTGGAAAAAAGGTTGATAGAGGTTATGAACTGATCTCTTGGTCAGTGGAAATGTTATCTTGATGGCTTAAAAAGAAAAGTCTTCTAGATGGGTTAAGAATTTTTTTGGAAATTACAGTTGCCTAAAAAGATTAAGTTTCTTCTTTGGTTGACTTTTCATGATTTAGTACCTACTCTCTCTTTGCTAAACCATAGAAATATATCTCATTCTGAGGTGTGTAATAATAGGTGCGACTTTCATAATGAGACTTTTCTCCACTGTCTTCGAGATTGCACTCACTTAAAACCCTTGTGGCATCAGAATGACTTTACTCATCTTGACTAATGAAGACGCTATAAACTGGATCAAGAATGGGGTGATGGGTTTTTGCTCCTTCTCCTTTGCATCGACAATTTGGTGGACTTGGAGGAATAAAAACATGATGTGTTTAAGCAACGAGAACTTGTCCAACGCTCAATCCTTTAACATTCAAGGTATGATTGATGCTCTCAAATAGTATCGAGAAAGTTAATATTGTCAAATAGAACAACAATAACCACTCTTGTGTCCTCCTTAATGTTGACGAAAGTTTCTTGGGCTCTCCTACAAGGGCTGGTTATAGAGGAGTTTTAAGAAATGGTGCAGGTTTTTACTTGTCATGATTCTCTGGCTACATTCAAAATTCTTCTAATATTCTGTTTGCTTAACTCTATACCATATATCAAGGTCTTTTGTTGGCCAAGAACATGGGTATAAATGATTTAGTTTGCTACTCTGATTCTCTTCATTGTATAACATTCTTAATGCTCCCTTAGGAGGTATCATGTTTATGTTGTTTTGATTCAAGATATAAAAGAGCTATTGGAGCAAGAAAATGCTACGATGAATCACTCCCTTCGAGAGGAAAACAATGTACGGATTTTTTAGTCAAACTTCTTATCGAACTTTGAGTTTCTTTGTCACGACTTTTTATTTGAGAGAGTAACTCTTTTTGTTTGTTTCTTTTGTTTCCTTTTTTCTTCTTCTTCTTTTGTTTTAGCATTATACACCAAAAAAGAAACTAGATTAAACACTTATCTCAATCAACCAATCACAAGAATCCAAAAGAATGAACTCTCACCAACCCATTTCGCCGGCAATGAATATCTCCGACTCCGGCAACGCCGTATGTCACATAGTGGCGATGCCATTTCCCGGAAGAGGACACATCAACCCCATGCTAAGCTTCTGCAAAATCCTAACCTCTCAAAAACCCAACAACCTTCTCATCACCTTCGTACTCACAGAAGAGTGGCTCACCTTCATCGGCGCCGATCCAAAGCCAGAATCCATCCGCTTTGCCACAATCCCCAACGTGATCCCGCCGGAGCGGGAGAAAGCGGGAGATTTTCCTGGATTCTATGAAGCTGTTATGACAAAGATGGAAGCTCCGTTTGAGCAGCTTCTTGATCAGCTTGAGTTTCCGGTGGATGTGATTGTTGGTGATGTTGAGCTGCGGTGGCCTGTTGGTGTTGGTAATCGGCGGAATGTTCCGGTGGCGGCGTTTTGGACTATGTCTGCGTCGTTTTACTCTATGTTGCATCATCTTGATGTGTTTTCACGAAAGCAGCAATTAACAGTTGATAAATTGGGTAATTACTCATTTTTAGAAGTAGAAAGAACTATGCATAATTTTAGTTATAAACTTATAATGAAGTAGAACTATGCTTAATATATGGAAAAAAAAGAATTATGCATTTTAAAATCTTAGTATAAATTTCTAGGAATTTAATCTTTTTCTAGAAAACAAAATGGAGCATCATTAGATGTAGATGAAAAAGTCAATGAAAGGTCAAACATCACTAGTAATATTTAGTGTTAAATATGATACGTATAATTGGTGTTATTTAAGGTCGGTTTGAATTGATTTATTTGAGTTTCTTTACTTGTATAAGCACTTGTGGCATTGTTATGGAGAACTTATGAAACTAACTTATGACAAACTTATTTTCATAAGCTCTCCAAGATAGCTTATGAAATCTGCTCATAGTTTATACAAAATCAGTTTGACTTAACTTTATCTTTTATTATAGAAATAGTTCATTCATCATAAGTGCTTGTATGATGCACACTTATCCTATAAGCTGCAAAGTAAGTTGTTATTCCAAACAGAGACTTAGTATTAATGCGTTAATACTTTGTATAAGGTTTATAGTTCCTTCATTTTTCTTTTCTCTTAGATAGGAAAAATTAGGCTAAGTGTGAACTTGTCAAGTTTAAGACTGGTAAAAAGATCCATTCCCATTCTTTCTCTTGCTAATTTTTAAAACATGAAGTTAAACTACATACTGCATTGGTCAAGGTGTATTAACAATCTAGAATTGTAGATTTGGGATTTAGCAGGAATTTATTTAGCAATAAGCCAGTAAGTAATCACTAATCACAAGGATGTTTATCTTAGTATTTACTCTTCAATCTCTATAAGTGGTGACTGGTGAATGGACATAATATTATAATTATAATGCAATTGTACATATGTGCATGTCTGATCTGTGCTGTTTTAAAATGATGTAGATGAAGAAGCAGAGAACATCCCAGGAATTTCTTCATTTCATATAGAAGACGTTCGAACCGTACTTCGCAAAAACGATCATCGAGTTTTGCAGCTTGCATTGGAATGCATTTCCAAGGTGCCTAAAGCAAATTATCTTCTTCTCACCACAGTCCAAGAGTTAGAAGCTGAAACCATTGATTCCCTGAAATCTATATTCCCCTTTCCAATCTATCCTATTGGCCCTTCAATACCTTACTTAGAACTCGAAGTAAATAATTTGGCGAACACCGGTCATAGCCAAGACTATATAAAATGGCTAGATTCTCAGCCATCTGAATCAGTATTATACATTTCATTAGGTAGTTTCCTTTCAGTGTCTAATGAACAAATGGACGAAATCGTCGTAGCACTAAACAATAGCAGAATTCGATACCTTTACGTGGCTCGTGGTGAAACGTCGCGATTAAAAGATAAGTGTGGAGATAAAGGCATGGTGATACCATGGTGTGATCAGCTTAAAGTGTTGTCTCATTCTTCTATAGGTGGATTTTGGAGCCATTGTGGATGGAATTCAACTTTGGATACTGTTTTTGCTGGTGTACCAATTTTGACATTCCCTCTTTTCTTGGATCAAGTTCCCAATAGTACTCAAATTGTTGATGAATGGAAAAATGGGTGGAAGGTAGAGATAGCATCAAAGTCGGGGAGTGATGTAATTCTTGCAAAAGAAGATATAGAAGTGCTTGTTAAGAGGTTTATGGATCTTGAAAGCCAAGAGGGAAAGAAAATTAGAGATAGAGCGAGAGAACTGAAGGTTATGTGTCGTAAAGCGATTAGTAAAGGAGGATCTTCAGATAGGAACCTCAATGCATTTATCAGCGACATTTCATCTTGAAAGTCACTGATACCACTGATGTTATAAACCACATGGTACCCATTTCGATTCCCATTAATACAATAAAGTTCAAGGTCACTAACGTTTTGAGCAGGTTTGGTTTAGTTTCACAAATAAGCAATCCATTAATGGGATGAAGGGTATTGTAATTGAATGTCTTTGATAGATGAATC
Source organism: Medicago lupulina (assembly GCA_958299785.1). Taxonomy (NCBI): domain Eukaryota; kingdom Viridiplantae; phylum Streptophyta; class Magnoliopsida; order Fabales; family Fabaceae; genus Medicago; species Medicago lupulina. The sequence continues at coordinate 52,225,197 of OY283145.1, forward strand.
TGTACTTGTACATTTAGCAGTTTTTTTTGTTGTGGTCAAGTTTACATTTAGCAGTTTGATCATATAAGCAAACTGCATCATGTATTATTATGGGTAAGCATACTTTTTTCAAAGAAGCATATAGTTGCATACTTGCTGATGATAATGTTTTGATCGGCATTTAGCACTTTTTTAAAAAAATAAAATAATCCACAAGGGTGGAATACGATTTTGAAGTGAAGTAGATGGACAACAAGCTATATAATTTTAAAATGTCCTCATTTGGTCCAGTTATTGAATGATATATAGGTTAGTCAACCAAAGTAACATGGTATTAGAGTGTTCATTTATCCATCTAAATCTTTATGATAGACACAATAATCGTGAATCTTACTTTAATATTCACATGCTTGATCCTATTTATTAAAATACTACTAAGAGTTGTTTTTGTAACTAGTTTATGATATGAGAATGAGTCCTCAATCCAATACAAAACCATTTTTAAAGCATTTCCTTTGTTGTTTTATACAGCACTTATCTCTAGAGTCTAGCATTAGATACAAACATTGACTAATCACAAGAATCAAACCACAAACAACTCATCTCATCTCTCAGTAGCCATTTCTCTGGCAATGAATATCTCCGACTCCGGCAACGCCGTATGTCACGTGGTGGCGATGCCATTTCCAGGAAGAGGACACATCAACCCCATGTTAAGTTTATGTAAATTCCTAATCTCACGAAAACCCAACATTCTTATCACCTTTGTAGTCACTGAAGAATGGCTCGGCTTTATCGGCAGCGATCCAAAGCCGGAATCCATCTGCTATGCCACCATTCCTAATGTGGTTCCACCAGAGCGTGAGAAAACAATAGATAGTTTTCCTCGGTTTTATGAAGCTGCCATAACAAAGATGGAAGCACCGTTTGAGCAGCTTCTTGATCAGCTTGAGTTGCCTGTGAATGTGATCGTTGGTGATGTTGAGCTGCGGTGGCCTGTTGATGTTGGTAATTGGAGGAATATCCCGGTGGCGTCTCTTTGGACCATGTCGGCGTCATTTTACAACATGTTGCATCATCTTGAGGTCTTTTCACGACACCAACACTTAACTCATGATATGCCGGGTAAGCAATATGAATTCCTGTAGTAAAACGTTTACACATTAATTGCAGTCAGTCGGTTCAACTATGATCATTGGATTGAGATCCGACCGTTCAAATTTTGATACCAATTTATTTTTGTTTCTTTAATACAAAATATTTACTTTGAAAGCTGAATATCTGATCTCAATCCAATAACTACACTTAGACTGATTGCGTAAAATTAATGATTGCAGTTAATGACTCATTTGTTAGATCTCTGCTTAATTTTAGTTATGACTTTATTTATATTTAGAGGAAAACAACATAAATTAATTAATATGCATCAGCCGCAATCTCACAACTAATGGTGTTCACGAGTCTTGGTGATTCGTTCAACCTATTATCCAACCCAAATCTTACCAAATTTGTTCAAGTTTGGATCCAATACGAACAATCTAGTTCAAACCTGAAGTTGTTTAGTATAGGTAACAGATTTAAAATTCGAAACTCATAAACTTGCGGACCCTAGTTTTCTACAAAGATTAAAAGGTAAATAATCAAATGATAGTGTTTGATCCAGAGTGGAGCTAGATCGAAGGTCGGAGTGGTGGAAGCACGACGAAGGCAATCACTATCAATTTGTGATCGAGAGTGTGAGATTTTAGAGTTTATAAAATGTGTACCATTAACTTGGATCAAGTTTCTTTATTTATAAGACACATTTTAGGGTTTTCTAAGTGGAACCCACCAAATCCATTAAATTGTTCTCGCGTGATATATGGATCATCATTCGATTGTCATCATATGACACTAATGGAATCACCATATTCACTTGGGTGCGCTCTTAGGGCATTCTCATAGCCTACTCCGTAGTGACCCGGTATATTAGTAATGGTATTATTGTGTCAGTGTTCATTGTAAGCTATAGAGTTCTAAATTTTAAACGTTCTTTTAAGAACAAACAGGGAAGAGAACAATTATTACTAATAAAAGTAACTAATGATTATTTTACAATTGGCTCCAAGGTGATTTGAATTTTGTTTCTTAAGATTATAAAAGCAAGTTCTTAATACTTATGAAAATTTCTCTAAAATTATGTAAGTTACTAAGCATGTCAAGTTTAAGGCATATGTAATTTCAAAATACCTTAAACATGCATTATGGAAACCAATTTTGTGCTAAATATACAATTTTAAGCTTTATATATATATATATATATATATATATATATATAAAGCTTAAAGATTCATCCAAATTCTTTCTCTTGCTAATTTTCAGAACAAGATGTTAAACTACTTACTGCATTGATAAAAAAATCTACTAACCATCTAAAATAGCCACAGAATGAATGGTAAATTTGGGATTTAGTCTTTGCATTTATTCTTCAATCTTTATTTTTAGTGATTGGACATAATTAATATGATCAATTATCATCATCTTCCGAATGTTAATGCAATTGTACATGACTGTGTATCTAATCTGTGCAGAGAACATCCCAGAAATTTCGTCTGTTCATATGGAAGACCTTCGAACCATTGTACACAAAAACGATCAGCCAACAATGCAGCTTGCATTGGAATGCATTTCCAAGGTTACCAAAGCAAATTACCTTCTTCTCACCACAGTGCAAGAGTTAGAAGCTGAAACAATTGATGCCCTTAAATCTATATTCCCCTTTCCAATCTATCCTATTGGGCCTGCAGTACCTTGTTTAGAACTCGAAGAAAAAAATCGGTGAACACTGATCATGGCCACAGCTATATAAAATGGCTAGATTCTCAACCATCTGAATCCGTATTATACATTTCTTTTGGCAGTTTCAATTCCGCGTCTAGTGCCCAAACAGACGAAATCATTGAAGCACTAAACAATAGTGAAATTTGATACCTTTATGTGGCTCGCGGGGAAACATCGCATTGAAAGATAAGTGTGGAGAAAAGGGAATGGTGATACCTTGGTGTGATCAACTCAAGGTGTCGTCTCATTCTTCTATAGGTGGATTTTGGAGCCATTGTGGATGGAATTCAACTTTGGAGATTGTTTTTTCTGGTGTACCTGTATTGACATTCCCTCTTGTCCATGATCAATTTCCTAATAGTACTCAAATTGTTGATGAATGGAAAAATGGGTGGAAGGTAGAGAAATCATCGAAGTTGGAGAGTGATGTGTTTTTCGCAAAACAAGATATAGAAGAGCTTGTTAAGAGGTTTATGGATCTTGAAAGCCATGAGGGAAAGAAAATTAGAGATAGAGCAAGAGAACTTAAGGTTATGTGTCGTAAAGCTATTGGTAAAGGTGGATCCTCATATAGGAACCTCGAAGCATTTATCAGTGACATTTTTTCTTGAAGGTTATTGATACCAAACCAGAGTCTAGTGTAAGTTGTTAGTGTCCAGTTTGTGTGAGTGTTGTAAACCACAGGATGCCAATTTCAGTTCCTACTGATAACTTATTTTTTCAAGGTCATTGGTTCAGTTACACAAATAAGCAATGAATTAATAGAGTGAAGGATAATGTTATTGTTGTAGAAGTGACTCAAAATTGAAGTTTGGAGTGAAAAATTGATGTTTGTTGGAAGACCAAAATCGGCGCCCGATATGTGGAGTTCGGGGCCCGATTTCGGCTGTTTTTGGGAGCAGTTTGTTACGTGAAAAATCGGCGCCCGAATGAAGGAATTTGGGGCCCGATTTTGCGTGTCAATTTTTTTTTCTTCTGGAAACGTATTTTTGGGCCAGATTTGTTACAATTTTATGAGGGTTACTTTTACTATAAATATAGGCTTTGTATCAGAGCAAACCTTGAGATAGAGGGGGTTGAAACAAGGGTTTAGAAAGACAACAACAAAACTAGGGTTTGTGTAGAGTTTGTCTCTTGGCAACAAACACTAGGGGTTTGATGGTTGATTCACCTTGAGAAACACTATTAGGATTGAGTCTTTTGGTTACGGGAAAAGATTGAGACTTTGGGTAGATTTAGGCGGGAGACTTATTCTTGTAACCCATTGATATCTCTTTTGTAAAGTTACTCATCATTACAGTGGAACGGAGGGCTGCTCTCTCCCCCATACTAGGTCAATTTGGACCGAACTGGGTCAAAAAATTCTTTTGTGTTCTCTCTTTTCTCTCTCTCTCTCTCTCTCTGTTTTCTACTTTTGCTTGTGTTTAATTGCTATTCACTTTGATATTGGTTGCTTTATTAAACTTGCTCTACACATCAAGTTGTTATTGGTGTGATTTTTCGTCGAATTCACAACAATTGGCGCCCACCGTGGGGCCAGGATCAAAAGATAATCAAGTATCATAGGTTCAAAGTGGGATATTGAGAAGTTTACTGGCGATAACGATTTTGGGTTATGGAAGGTAAAGATGGAAGCGGTGTTAATACAACAAAAGTGTGAGAAAGCTTTGAAGGGTGAAGGTGCGTTACCGGTCACCATGTCACGAGCGGAGAAGACCAAGATGGTGGACAAGGCTAGGAGTGCCATTGTCTTGTGCCTCGGGGATATAGTCTTGAGAGAAGTAGCAAAGGAACCAACTACGACATCAATGTGGTCAAAGTTAGAGTCTTTGTACATGACAAAGTCTTTGGCTCATCGACAATTCCTAAAGCAACAACTATACTCATTCAAGATGGTAGAGTCAAAGGCCATCATGGAGCAACTTACGGAGTTCAACAAAATCCTTGATGACCTAGAGAATATTGACGTGCAACTTGAGGATGAAGATAAAGCTATACTCTTGTTGTGTGCTCTACCGAAATCTTTTGAATCGTTCAAAGATACCATGCTCTATGGCAAAGAAGGCACTGTTACCTTGGAAGAAGTTCAAGCGGCTTTGAGAACCAAGGAGTTGACCAAGTCCAAGGACTTGAGAATTCATGAAAGAGGTGAAGGCCTAAGTGTCTCAAGAGGGAATGGTGGAGGTAGAGGTAACCGGAGAAAGAGTGGTAACAAGTCTAAGTCTAAATGCTTTAATTGTCACAAGATTGGTCACTTCATGAAGGATTGTCCGGAGATTAATGGTAACTCCGCACAAATTGCTTCTGAGGGTTATGAGGATGCATGTGCTCTGGTGGTGTGTTGTTTGAAGGATGAATAAGGTGATGTGTCTCACCTTGAGAATGATGCATATTGTAGCGGTGGTCGTCTGGAGAGACGTTAAACACTCAACATCAGCCTGGAGAGGCGGTGCTAAGAATACTCATGATCAGTCTTGAGAGGCGAAGACAACAATACTCATGATCTACCCGTTGAGGTGGAGTTTCAAGGTTGAATACATAATGGGATGTACACATTTGCTAGTTGAGGTTGAGAACGCTCAGCTTGAGGCGTCGTTGAACAAACCGGTAATGGTATGACTATGGAGGACCTTGGGTGCTATGCTCTATGGTGAGCAAGGGATTTCTTCATGAGGTTGAAGAATGTATAGCACGACTTGCGGGATTACCCTAAAAAAAGGCCAAGGGTGACTGGATGCAAGGAAACCTTCAAGGAAGCTGGAGATGTCCCGTGTTGAAGATGTTATGGTGAATGCTTGTGGAACTACCTAAAACTCCTAATGTAGTTGGACTGCAAGGATCTTCGAGAAGGCGAAAGACATTCTGATGGCTGAAGGGGTTAAGGTGTGTACTCGTGGATTACTCTAAAAGCCAAGGATGATTGGGCACAAGTAGATCTTCAAAGAAGCGGGAGATGTCCTGTGTTGAAGAAGTATGGTATAGGTCTTGTAGAGCTACCTGAAATTCCTAGTGTAGTTTGATACAAGGATCTTCGAGAAGGCGGAAAACATTCCGATGGCTGAAGAGGTTAAGGTGTAAACTTGTGGAGCTACTTGGTGTAGTGGGAAGCAAGGGAAAGAGCAGCAAGGTGGTTGATGGTTTGACATCATCACTAATTTGGAGTCAAGGTGGAGATTGTTGTAGAAGTGACTCAAAATTGGAGTTTGGAGTGCAAAATTGATGTTTGCTGGAAGACCAAAATCGGCGCCCGATTTGTGGAGTTCGGGGTCCGATTTTGGCTGTCTTTGGGAGCAGTTTGTTACGTGAAAAATCGGTGCCCGAATGAAGGAATTCGGGGCCCGATTTCGCATGACAATTTTTTTTCTTCTGGAAACGTATTTTTGGGCCAGATTTGTTACAATTTTATGAGGGTTACTTTTTCTATAAATATAGGCTTTATATCAGAGCAAACCTTGAGATAGAGGGGGCTAAAACAAGGGTTTAGAAAGGCAACAACACAACTAGGGTTTGTGTAGAGTTTGTCTCTTGGCAACAAACAGTAGGGGTTTGAGGGTTGATTCACCTTGGGAAACACTATTAGGATTGAGTCTATTGGTTACAGGAAGAGATTGGGACTTTGGGTAGAATTAGGCGGGAGACTTATTCTTGTAACCCATTGATATCTCTTTTGTAAAGTTACTCATCATTATAGTAGAACGGAGAGCTGATCTCTCCCCCAAACTAGGTCAATTTGAACCGAACTGGGTCAACAAATTCTTATGTTCTCTCTTATTCTCTCTCGCTGTTTTCTACTCTTGTTTGTGTTTAATTGTTATTCACTTTGATATTGGTTACTTGATTAAACTTGCTCCACACATCAAATTGTTATTAGTGTGATTTTTCATCGAATTCACAACCGTGATTGTTTGTAAGAATGTATTTAGATAAGTAACATCGTAAAATGTCATAAAATGGTGACTTAAATGCTCTCATTGCATTTAAGTCCTTAGCTAAGGTACGAAATAAAAATGCCAGTGTGGCATAAAATTTCAAAGACTAAATATCATTCATTGAATGATGTTACGCCAGGAGTGAAATTTTATATGAAATTAAATAAGTAAAGTGTAAATAGTTATAACGTATAGCATTATAACCTGTCACAAAAGCCAAATCAAAGTTTTCATAAAGTAAAGTTATTTCATTATTTTGTCTGCCACGTCTTAATGGTTAAAGTGGATCAATCAAACTCTTCCTAACAATTATACACGCCAGTGGGGACTAGAACATTGATGTACCTTTCATTTGTGTTCAAGTGTGAAAACAAAGAGACAAATAATATCAATAATGGACCCCGATAATAAATTTGTGATTGAATATGTGTGTCCTACAAACAGTACCCAATCAATAATAATGGAACCTTGCAAGCAAGTTGCATAAATTTGTGGTTGAAAATACGCCTACGTACGTGAATGTATCGAACATATACTTGCTGGCTTGCTACTCTCATTGCATTTATTCTCAAAGGTCTCCAGCTTGGTTAAGCACTCATTCAATCTAAACAAATTTCTCATCTTCTTATCTTTGCAACTCTTTAATTTGTTTTCACAAAAAAATGGCCGATGCTTTGCTTGGAGTTGTGTTTGAAAACTTGACGTCTCTCCTTCAAAATGAACTTTCTACCATTTCTGGAATCAAGTCAAAGGTTCAAAAGCTATCAGACAACTTAGTTCACATCAAGGCTGTTCTTGAAGATGCTGAGAAGAAACAATTCAAAGAACTCTCTATTAAGTTATGGTTACAAGACCTCAAAGATGCTGTTCATGTGCTCGATGATGTCCTTGATGAGTGCTCAATCAAGTCTAGTCGACTGAGAGGATTAACCTCTCTCAAGTTTCGCCATAAGATCGGTAACAGGTTGAAAGAGATTACAAGGAGGTTAGATGATATTGCTGAAAGTAAGAACAAGTTTTCTCTCCAGACGGGTGGAACTCTTAGGGAAATCCCAGATCAAGTAGCTGAAGGGCGCCAAACCAGCTCCACCCCTCTTGAATCAAAAGCGTTGGGAAGAGACGATGATAAAGAAAAGATTGTCGAGTTTCTTCTCACCCATGCGAAGGACTCTGACTTCATTTCTGTCTATCCCATTGTTGGTTTAGGTGGTATTGGAAAAACAACTCTTGTTCAATTGATCTACAATGATGTTAGGGTGAGTGGCAATTTTGATAAAAAAATTTGGGTTTGTGTTTCTGAGACTTTCTCGGTCAAAAGGATTTTGTGTTCTATTATAGAATCTATCACAGAAGAGAAGTGTGCTGACTTTGAGTTAGATGTAATGGAAAGAAAGGTGCAAGGATTGTTGCAAGGGAAATTATATTTGCTGATTTTGGATGATGTGTGGAATCAAAGTGAACAATTGGAATCTGGGTTAACACAAGATAGATGGAATCGTTTGAAATCTGTTTTGTCGTGTGGATCAAAAGGTAGTTCCATTTTAGTGTCAACTCGTGATAAGGATGTTGCAACAATCATGGGAACATGCCAAGCTCACTCTTTGTCAGGTCTCTCTGATAGTGATTGTTGGTTGTTGTTCAAACAACATGCATTTGGATATTGGAGAGAAGAGAATACAAAGCTTGTGGAAATAGGAAAGGAGATAGTCAAGAAATGTAATGGATTGCCTCTTGCAGCAAAAGCATTGGGAGGTTTAATGGTCTCAATGAATGAAGAAAAGGAATGGCTCGGTGTTAAAGACAGTGAGCTTTGGGATTTACGACAAGAAAAATCTATTTTGCCTGCTTTGAGGCTGAGTTACTTTTATTTAACACCAACCCTAAAACAATGTTTCTCTTTTTGTGCTATATTTCCCAAAGATAAAGAAATCATGAAGGAAGAATTGATTCAGCTTTGGATGGCTAATGGATTTATTTCATCTATGGGTAATTTTGACGTTGAAGATGTTGGAAACATGGTTTGGAAGGAATTGTACCAAAAATCATTCTTTCAAGATAACAAGATGGATGAATTTTCTTTCAAGATGCACGATCTTGTCCATGATCTCGCTCAATCAGTAATGGGGCAAGAATGTATGTATTTGGAGAATGCAAACATGACTAGTTTGACAAAAAGCACACACCACGTAAGTTTTAACTCTGACAATTTGTTATCATTCGATGAGGGTGCCTTCAAAAAAGTTGAATCCTTGCGAACATTGTTTGACTTGAATTATTTCTCAAAAAAACATGATCACTTCCCATTGAACCACTCTCTTCGGGTTTTATGCACATCCCATGTATTGTCACTAGGGAGTTTAATTCATTTAAGGTATTTGAAACTTCATTCTCTTGATATAAAAGAGTTGCCCGACTCAATTTACAACTTACAAAAACTGGAATTCTTGACAATAAAAAATTGTGTTAACTTGAGTTGTCTTCCAAAACAGTTGGCTTGCATACAAGATCTTAGATGTATAGTCATTGAACGTTGTGATTCTTTGTCTCAAATGTTTCCTAACATTGGAAAATTAACTTGTCTAAGAACATTAAGTGTGTACATGGTTAGTTTAGAGAAAGGGAATAGCTTGACAGAGTTACGTCATCTAAACCTCGGTGGAAAACTGAGTATCGAAGGCTTAAACAATGTTGGCAGTTTATCTGAAGCTCAAGCAGCTAATTTGATGGGTAAAAAAGACATTCATAAATTACGCTTGTCATGGAGAATCAATGATGTATTTCCCGATCCCCCAACTATTAGTGCCGAGCAACTACTCGACGAGCTTCAACCTCACTCAAATCTCAAGTGCTTGGTAATAAATTACTATGACGGATTATCGATACCAAATTGGATAAGCCTTCTTAGTAATTTAATTTCTCTTAAACTTTGGCTTTGCAACAAAATTGTGCGGCTTCCGTTACTTGGTAAACTACCGTCTCTAAAAAAGATGGTATTAATCAAAATGGATAATCTGAAATACTTGGATGATGATGAATCTGAGGATGGTATGGAGGTGAGGGTTTTCCCATCTCTGGAGATACTCTTTTTACATTCGTTACCAAACATAGAGGGGTTATTGAAAGTGGAAAGAGGGGATATGTTTCCTTGTCTTTCTCAGTTGAAAATCATCGATTGTCCTAAACTTGGACTGCCATGTCTTCCATCTCTTAAAGACCTCCATGTATTAGAATGTAACAATGAGTTACTGAGGTCAATCTCTACCTTCCGTGGTCTTACTGAGCTTACCCTACATGAAGGAATAACATCCTTCCCAGAGGGGATGTTCAAAAACCTTACTTCTCTTCAATCTCTGGATATCTCTGATTGCAATGAGTTGGAGTCCTTACCAGAGCAAAATTGGGAAGGTCTTCAATCCCTTCGAACTCTACAGATTTGGAATTGTGAAGGATTGCGATGCTTGCCGGAGGGTATTCGACACCTCACTTATCTTGAGGTTCTGAATATTTGGAGATGCCCAACATTAGAGGAACGATGCAAAGAGGGAACAGGGGAGGATTGGGACAAGATAGCTCATATTCCAAAAATAGTTATTTGTTGATCTGCTATTAGAGATATAGATTACAAAAATCAATTTTACTGGTAAGATCTCTATTTCCCCTTCTTATGTTTGGATTTCAACTTCTCAAAAATCTTTATATATTCTCATTATTTTCTTCTTTGGAACCCATTCCACAGAAAGAGATCCATAATACATGAATGATATTTTACTGTTCAACCTAAGAAGGATAAATGTTCTAATTCAGGTCATTTTCTTCATCATACTTTTATTTTTTTTAATTTGCTTTTTTTAAATTTTTGAATTTACTGATTTTTTGGAAATTGAATTGAATGGTTAGGATTGCCTTCGACATACAAGGGTGGGGTCGACAAACGACGGGATTAACCGGAACAGACACACCTAATGATGAAGACGGCTTCTTTTGGAGAGGAGGGGGTGACAATGAATCCAGTGGTGGTATCGAGGATTGCGATTTTGACAATCAAGGTGTGGGTCGGAGCTCCGTGCCCATCTGATCATCAAGGTTTAATCCATTTTTATTGGTTTTTGTTGGTCTTTTTTATTTATTTGTTTTAGATTGTTTATTTGAATGATATAATGTTTGGCTTCTTCTTTGCTTAATTTTGATTATAATTTAAAAAATGAAAGTTTCTGAATGTAACTATATGGGTTGGTGTCATATCAGTATCTAAACGTCAAACATGCCATCAATATGAAGTGTTGGTGCTACATTAATTTGAATATTGTTGGATGCAGAACAAAGATCATGGCCAAGGATGCAATTATTTTGTGTGCGTTTCTCTTTTCTAGTGAGTTTTTGATTTAGTTAAAATTCAGATGGTTTGTCCTAAGATTTGGTTAGGTTAAGTTTATTTGTTTGTGTTTATTTTTAATTATATTTGCCTATTGAAACAGGATCTATGATACCTTGTAGAGTTCTCTCCTTGGCTTTGCTAAATGCAACAAGTGGAGGTTTTCAATGTTTTCCAAAGGTATATGTCCCTTTTATAATTCTATGAAATGTTTTGATTTATTTTTACGGCACTGTGATTCAAGCATTGACGACGCAATATATTTAACACTTTAACTATACGTTAATGATTGCTGGCCACACTTTTAATTACAAACTTAGTTCAGGCAGAGTCGACTACTAAGTATAATTTCTTAGTACTGATTTTAGGTGATCCTTTAGGAGAAATTTCGTTGAGAATTTCCTTTTCTATTGCTTTGAGTCAGAATTTTGTTGACAATTTTGTAGTACTGAAAGTGAAGAAGCTTCCAAGTAAACCACAAGTGATGTTGGTGTTGCTTTTATGTTCAATATGAATTAAGAAGCAAAGATATTGGTGTTTCTGGCTTTGTCACATTTCCAACTAAACTGGTAGGCTCTCTAATCTCCCTCCATCTTTCTTTTGATTGTGTTTCTTACTGTGTAATAACAATCTCTTGTACTCTTTTTGCAGGATATGCTACCCCTGTTTTTTCACTATGGTCTTCTAGTTATGCTAGTTTCTGTTTTGTCTTTCATGAGTAAGTTTTGATTATTTTATTTAATTTCATTTTCTTATTTGTTATCAGTTCGGAAAATATCCCTCTTTCGTTGCGGAATTAAAAATTTATGATTACATGTTTTGAGAAAGGTTTGCTGCCATTAGGAATGTAACGAGTACTTTGAGTGATATGAAAAAAGTGATGTAATTACTATTTCTCATAGATTTCATAGTCAGTAGATTCTTTCCCAGAATTAGTCAACAGGTTCCTAACATTTAGTTGGAACATTTTTTTTAAAACCTTCTTGTTAATTTGTTTCTTGTACATCGTTCTGCCGAGTTGTCTGATATCCAATATGCCATTGTGAATTCACATGTAATTGAACCACATATTTGAATTTCAAGTGCTCAATTCACTGAATTTTCACTCAAAAAAATTGTTATTTATGCTCCATATGGAGTGATTTTCAGGCTTCGGCTGAATTGGTTTGAACCCATTTTGAAGAATGAGCACTGGAATGGAAGATATCAATGTGTGTAAGGCTCTGCAGTGGAAGTTCTTGTGATTGCTGATTGCCCCCATTAGTTGATTGAGCTCCTTCAACAGATGGTGCTGCACAATTCTGCCATTGGTTAAAGCTTCAATTTGCCAATTTGCCAATTTAGGGTACTTTCTTATGTAAAATAATACAGTAACTTTTTGTCAGAAAATTCTGCTCTATATATAAACCAGAAACAATTTACTTTCGTTCACATGATGTATCTGAGTTTATAGTCTCATTATTGTTTCAATGGTTGTTAGTTAGCCATTTATGTATTTGGGTTTACTAGAATTTGTATTGACACATAAAGTTGATTGATCTACTTTGATTGGATTGTTCTTATTCATACTAAGAAAATGGTTCAGCTTAGTTTATCAACTACTTGCATAATAGTTTATCATCTTTTAAATGTACAGGTTGATATGTAATGAACTAAATAATTAGATGGTTTTGAATATTTTAAATGTGCAAGGTGAGTTGTTTGAGGTATTAAAAAAGGTTGATAGAATAAAAAGCTAATGAAATATAGAAATTTAATTGATTTTTTATTTGAGTTTCATGTCTTGTTGATTTGTATATACAAAAGTCGTAGATGCAATACAAGAATGATATTAGAGGTCCACAGAGCAAATAAATTGTTTATAAGGAATTGGAATGAGTAAGTAATAATTGAATATGGTTAAACCATGGAAGTTGAAAATCTACCTGCAGTTGGAATTGGTCCTTCTCAAGATAATAGTTGATCAACAATACATAAACTTGGTATATGTATCACAGTGAGCTTTCTGGTAGCACTATTATTGATAATGATTTTGCTTAATTGTAATGTCATTGTTGTTGTTTTACTCGCAGATTTTATTATACTACCTTTGTACCATAATGTACATGTGTGCAATGTCTATGGGTAAAATCATCATTGACAGCAATAACAGTCTTGAGCTTTTTCTCACAACCAACACATATTATGATTCTCATGTTGTCCGTACATAATGTGAGAATTGGAGTCCTACATTTGCCATTGTTTATTACCATAGAGGTCAATGTGATGCTGATCTTGTTAATGTTACCGATCAAAACTCTTTGTTCAAGCTATTAACCAGGCGTGTATACAACGATCTTATTAGGAAGCTGTCATTGTATTTCACAACGCTACTTTGACTGGGACACTCATGTCATTTCATTATGTTTGTGTCAGATAGATATGTTGTGGAACCTATGGATGCTTCTGTCAGATATGTTGCGTAAATCCCGACTATGAGTATGGAAGCAGTTGATTGATAAAGTTGTGTCCACTGCTTTTCCTCTGCACTGGAATTTCTGCAATTTTTAATTGTGTACTAAGTTGGTGATTTGATACTTGGATGATGATGACTGAAATTATCTTATATGGATAATCTGAAATACTTGGATGATGATGACTCTCAGGATGGTATGGAGGTGATGGTTTTCCAATCTCTAGAGGTACTCCAGTTATATAGGTTACCAAACTTAGAGGGGTTATGGAAAGTGGAGTCTTTACCAAACCAAATTTGGGAAGGTCTTCAATCTCTTAGGACTCTAGAGATTTGTGATTGTGAAAGATTGCCAAGCTTGCCGGAGGGTATTCGACACCTCACTTCTCTTGAGGCTCTGACAATTTGGAGATGCCCAAGATTAGAGGAACGATGCAAAGAGGGAACAGGGGAGGATTGGGACAAGATAGCTCATATTCCAAATATAAAGTTTAAGTGGTAGGCTCTCTGTTTCCCTTTCTTATGTTTGAATTTCAAGTGCTCAATTGACTTTATTTTGATTCAAAAATCTGTATATATTCTCATTGTTGACTTCTTTTGGAATTGGAACCCATTCTGCAGAAAGAGATCCAGAGTACATGAAAGATATTTTACTGTTCAACCTAAGGATAAATGTTCTAATTCAGGTAATTTTCTTCATCATATAAGTTTTATTTTTTTATAATTTGCTTTTTGATATTTTTTTTAATCTTATGATTTTGCGGAGATTGATTTGAATGGTTAGGATTGCCTTCAACACACAAGGGTGGGGTAAACAAATGACGGGATTAACCGGAACAGACGTGCCTAATGATGAAGACGACTTCTTTTGGAGTGGAGGAGGTGACAAAGAGTCCGATGGTGGTATCGAGGATTGCAATTTTGACAATCGGGGCGTGGCTCGGAGCTCTGTGCCCATTAGCAAGTCTGATCATCAAGGTTTAGTCCATTTTCATTCATTTTTGTTGGTCTTTTTTTATTTATTTGTTTTAGATTGTTTATTTGAATGATATATTATTTGGTTTCTTTGCTTAATTTTGATAAAAATTTAAAAAATTAAAGTTTTTGAATGTAACTATATGGGTTTGTGTCATATTAGTATCTAAACATCATCAATATGAAGTATTGGTACTACATTAATTTGAATTATTTACAAAAAAGTGAAATGGAATTTTGAATATTGTTGAATAATTGTTGGGTGCAAAACAAAGATCATGAATGCAATTACTTTGTTGGGTCATTTAGGTTGGAAAAAAGCTCATGTCTTTGGGCACTCAACCGGTTAGTATTTTGTGTGTGCGTTGTTCAGATGGTTTGTCGTAAGATTTGAATAGGTTAAGTTTATTTGTCTGTGTTTATTTTTAATTATGTTTGCCCATTGAAACATGATCTATGATACCTTGTAAAATAGCAGCAATGGTTCCTGATAGAATTCAATGTTTTCCAAAGGTTTATGGTCTCCAACTAAAACATTAGAGGAGCAATGCAAGGACGGAACATTAGAGGGTTGGTGATGTTGGTGTTTCTGCTTCTTGCTTGCCACATTTCCAACTAAACTTGTAGGCTCTCTAATCTCCCTCCATCTTTCTTTTGTTTGATATTTAGCAGGAAAGTAATAAGCAATAAGTAATCGCAAGGATGTTTATCTCTATTTGTGGTGACTGGTGAATGATAATAACATAATAATTATGATACGAACCTTTTATTTATTGTATATATCACCAGCAGAAGATTAATGCAATTGTACATTAATACATGTTTGGTCTGTGCTTTTTTAAATGATGTAGATGAACAAGTAGAGCACATCCCAGGAATTTCTTCACTTCATATAGAAGACGTTCGAACTGTACTTCGCAAAAACGATCATCGAGTTTTGCAGCTTGCATTGGGATGCATTTCCAACATGCCTAAAGCGAATTATCTTCTTCTCACCACAGTCCAAGAGTTAGAAGCTGAAACCATTGATTCCTTGAAATCTATATTCCCCTTTCCAATCTATCCTATTGGCCCTTCAATACCTTATTTAGAACTCAAAGAAAAAAATTCGGCGAACACCGATCATAGCCAAGACTATATAAAATGGTTAGATTCTCAACCATCTGAATCTGTACTATACATTTCATTAGGTAGTTTCCTTTCAGTGTCTAATGCCCAAATGGACGAAATCGTTGACGCACTAAACAATAGCGGAATTCGATACCTTTACGTGGCTCGTGGTGAAACGTCGCGATTAAAAGACAAATGTGGAGATAAAGGCATGGTGATACCATGGTGTGATGAACTTAAGGTGTTGTCTCATTCTTCTATAGGTGGATTTTGGAGCCATTGTGGATGAAATTCAACTTTGGATACTGTTTTTGCTGGTGTACCAATTTTGACATTCCCTCTTTTCTTGGATCAAGTTCCCAATAGTACTCAAATTGTTGATGAATGGAAAAATGGGTGGAAGGTAGAGATACAATCAAAGTTGGAGAGTGATGTGATTCTTGCAAAAGAAGATATAGAAGTGCTTGTTAAGAGGTTTATGGATCTTGGAAGCCAAGAGGGAAAGAAAATTAGAGATAGAGCGAGAGAACTGAAGGTTGTGCCGTAATGCGATTGGTAAAGGCGGATCTTCAGATAGGAACCTCAACGCATTTATCAGTGACATTTCATCTTGAAGGTCACTGATACCACTGGTGTCTAGCGCAAGTGATTGGTGCATAGTGTGTGCTATAAACCATATGGTACCAATTTTGATTCCGACTAATGAAACAAAAACCAAGGTCACTAACGTGTTGAGCAGGTTTGGTTTAGTTACACAAATAAGCAATGCATTAATGGGATGATGATTATTCTAATAATTGAATGCATTAATGGAGTGAAGGATAATGTAATTGTTTGTAAGAATGTATTTAGATAAGTAACGTTGAAAATTGGCATAAAGTGTAATAATTGAGTTTGTACTTGTACATTTAGCAGCTTGATCATATAAGCAATCTGCAGCTTGTATCATTATGTGTAATTACTCATCAATGTAGGGTAAGCATACTTTTCTTAAAGAAGCATATAGTTGCATACTTGCTGAAGATAATATTTTGATTGGAATTTAGCACTTTTTAAAACTAAAAAAAATCCATTAGGGTGGATTGCAATTGGCTATAATTGGACTGGTTAAAATGTTATCATACTTAATTTTGAAGTGAAGTAGATGGACGACAAGCTGTATAATTTAAAATGTCCTCATTTAGCCAGTGTCTATTTTATTAATCTGTAAGTCCTGAATTTCAAATCTTAAAAAAGAGACCAAACACCTAATCACTTGAAAAACAAATGGGAGTTGTGTTCCAAGGTAAAATCTCTAGATCTCTGCCGCAATCTCTCGTACTTGGTTATGATAAAATCATTCCAGTTGTTATATATATGGTCATTCCATTTTCTCCCACTACAATACATAAGGCAGGAAGAGGATGAGAAAAAGAAAAAAAAAATTCGTGAATGATATGTAGGTTAGTCAACCAAACTAACATGGTATTGGAGTGTTTATTTGTCCATCTAAAACTTTATGATAGACACAATAATCGTGAATCGTACTTTAATATGCACATGCTTCTGTGTAATAAAATACTACTAAGAGTTGTTTTTGTAACTAGTTTATGATATGTGAACTTTGTCCATATCGTCATCAATCCAATAAAAAGCATTTTTTAAAGCATTTCCTTTGTTGTTTTATACAGCACTTATCTCTAGAGTTTAGCATTAGATACAAACATTGACTAATCACAAGAATCAAACCACAAACAACTTATCAGAGTGTATTGAAGAATTAGAAGAAGAAGAGAAAGCTAAGGAACAAGATAACTTGCAGCTCAAGCCACCTTAGTTTACTAGTTGGTAGTGTAGATTTCCTTACTATGCACCTTCATTCATGTATATATATGAATTGTAATCACTCTTTTCAATAATAAGAATCATTTCTCTGTTTTCCTGATATGGTATCACGAGCTCTTTCTCCCTCGTTGGGAAAGTTTGTTACGATCGTGTAACCGTTTTCGGTTGCAACTTTTTCTTCTGATTGTTCTTCATGGATTCATCGTTTCTGATCCATTTCTTTGTGTTTTCTCTTCATTGATTTGCGTTTTCTGCATTCAATTGTTGAGATTCCATTGATTCTCTCTCTCTCTCTCTCTCTCTCTCTCTCTCTCTCTCTCTCTCTCTGTTTTTTCATTTCTCAATTGATTTTGTTCAATTGATTGAATCTTGTTCATCTTCATCCATGGCGCGAGGAGCAACACAACCAGATACTGAATCTGAGTACTTTGTTCACCCTAGTGAAGGACCAAACTCCTTAACTGTTTCTCCCAAACTCAATGGATCGAATTATTTGGCTTGGAAACGTTCAATGCAACGCGCATTAGGAACGAAGAACAAGCTTGGTTTCATCAATGGCAACATACCTGTACCTAATAGTGATGATTTGCTTCGTTCTGCATGGGAACGTTGTAATCATTTGGTGCAGTCATGGCTCATCAATTCTCTCTCTGAGTCAATTGCTCAAACAATTGTTTTTTATGATTCTGCTTTGGAAATCTGGCAGGATCTTCATGAGCATTTCAGCAAGGTTGATCGTATACGTATTGCAAATTTACGTTCCTCTATCAATTCGTTGAAACAAGGTAACAAGCCTGTTATTGATTACTTTACTGAATTGAAAGCTCTTTGGGAGGAATTTTCTTCACATCGTCCTATACCAAAT
This sequence comes from Medicago lupulina, assembly GCA_958299785.1. Taxonomy (NCBI): domain Eukaryota; kingdom Viridiplantae; phylum Streptophyta; class Magnoliopsida; order Fabales; family Fabaceae; genus Medicago; species Medicago lupulina. Next base: position 52,243,523 of record OY283145.1, read on the forward strand.
TGTGTCTGTATTCATCCCTGTTGTTGTGAAGCTACCAAAGTTGCTAAGAATCATCGTAAGGAGGATCAAATTATGCAGTTTCTTACTGGCTTGAATGAAAATTACTCAGTAGTAAAAACTCAGATTTTACTACTTGATCCTCTTCCCACTTTGAACAAAGTTTACTCTTGTAATTCAAGAAGAGAGTAATTCAGCTTCTCTTCTACCTATCAATGTTGGTGAAGACACTTATGTGCAATTGAATGCTTCTGATGCTAGAAGATTTTCTCCTCGTGGTAAAACTGCTACTCCAGGCAATTCAAACAAAGCTACCAGATATTGCACCTTTTGCCATCGTAATAATCACACAGTTGACTTTTGCTATGAAAAGCATGGATATCCTAATGGTAACAAGCCCCAACCTCGTTCAAATAATATGGTGCAAGCAAAAACTAATGATAATACTTCTGGTACAAGTTTGAATGCATCAACAAGTTCCACTACTGGTATTTCTTAGGAACAATATGCTCAACTTGTATCTTTGTTACGACAAGCAAACTTGGTTGCCCCTGCATCTACCTCTCCTGGCCCTGCTTCAAACAACATCACTGTCTCTCCTAGTGTGGCCTCTAGCATCTCTGCTAATGAAGTTTCCTCTTCAGGTATACCTTTTCCTTCTCCTCCTACTACCTGGATTGTTGATTCAGGAGCTAATGAACATATTAGTTGTACTATGTCATATTTCAGTGCCTTTTATAGAATTAAACCTCTCAAAGTTACTTTACCAAATGGTAATTCTCTCATTGTTTCCTATGCTGGTATTGTATCATTCACTTCACAATTCCATCTTCATCATGTTTTATATTCACCCTATTTCCATTTAAACCTTATTTCTGTTGCAAAATTGTGTGATTCATTATCTTGCAGATTTCATTTTTCTCTAAATCAATGTCTCATACAGGACAACTTGTCTATGAAGATGATTGGTTTGGCTAAGCAAGTGAATGGTCTATATCATTACTCTCCTCCTGCTACTGCTTCAAATTTAGTTTCTAGTTTTTCATTCAATGAAGCTTGTAATTCTATTAATAGTTCATCTTACAATTCAGAAAATATTGTACCTTATGATGCCTTATGGCATTTCAGGCTTGGCCATTTATCTCATTCTAGATTACTTAATATGTCTTCTTTGTATCCATTTATTCATATCAATAATAAATCTGTGTGTGATTTGTGTCATTTTGCCAAACACAAGCATTTAGCTTTCCCTATCAGTCACACTAATGCATCCAGTAATTTTGAATTACTTCATTTTGATATTTGGGGTCCCATTTCCACTGCTTCTATTTAGGGTCATAGATATTTTTTGACTATACTTGATGATCATAGCAGATTTATTTGGATTATTTTGCTTAAAACTAAAGCTGAAGTATCTCTTCATGTTAAAAACTTCATTACCATGATTCAAACCTAATTTCATGTTACTCCCAAACATATTAGAACTGATAATGGACCAGAATTTTTGCTTCATGATTTGTATGCATCTCATGGTATTGTTCACCAGAGATCTTGTGTTGAGACTCCCCAGCAAAATGGGAGGGTAGAAAGAAAACACCAGCACATTCTTAATGTTGGTAGAGCTTTGTTGTTTCAATCCAAATTACCACCTTCTTTTTGGTCTTATGCTATTTGATATGTTGTGTTTCTCATTAATAGAGTTCCTACTCCCCTCCTTGATAATCATTCTCCCTATTTGATTCTTCATGACAAATTACCTGACATTAATCTTTTCAAGATATTTGGTTGTCTTTGTTATGCTTCCACTTTACATAATCATAGAACCAAACTTCAATCAAGAGCTAGAAAGACAATTTTCTTAGGTTACAAGTCTGGATACAAAGGTTTTGTTTTGTTTGATATTCATTCTAGAGAAATTTTCATCTCCAAACATGTTTCTTTTCATGAAAATGTGCTTCCTTACCCTCAAAACCCATCATCCACCACTCATGATTGGCAGTATTTTACCATTTCATCCAATAAAGTTCCTCTTCCCTCTATTTATCAATCACCCTCTCCTTCTCTTCCTGTCATTGATGACATTTTACCACCTCTTTCTCCTTCTTCTGTCCCCAATAATGTACCTGTTTCTCCCAGAAAATCCACAAGAACTAGAACAACTCCTTCTCATCTACAAGACTATGTTTGTAATAGTTCTCATACTTCTACATATCCTTTATCCAATTACATTTCTTATAATAATGTGTCTGCTAATCATGCTTCCTTTGTTCTCTCTTTACAAACTCATCCTGAACCACATACATATGCTGAGGCAAGCAAGCATGATTGTTGGAAACAAGCAATGCAAGTTGAGTTATTGGCTCTTGAGAAATCTGGTACTTGGGATATTGTGGATTTGCCACCTCATGCCAAACCTATTGGCTGCATATGGATATTTAAGGTCAAGCATAATGCTGATGGATCAGTTGAAAGATACAAAGCCAGACTGGTTGTCAAGGGATACACACAAATTGAAGGTCTTGATTACTTTGATACATATTCTCCTGTTGCTAAAATGACTATAGTCAGGCTTGTTATAGCTTTAGCATCCATGAACAACTGGTTCATTCACCAACTTGATGTAAACAATGCATTTTTGCATGGTGATTTACAAGAAGATGTTTACATGCTTGTACCTCTTGGCATCAAAACCATCAAATCCAATCAGGTGTGCAAACTTAAGAAGTCTCTCTATGGCTTGAAACAGGCTAGTAGGAAGTGGTATGAAAAATTAACTTCTGTTTTGCTTCAACATCATTATGTTCAAGCATCTTCAGATCATTCTCTCTTCATTAAGAAAACTGACCAGTCTTTTACTGTTCTTCTGGTGTATGTTAATGATATCATACTCACTTGTGATTCTCTTTCTGAGTTTCATTACATCAAAACTGTTTTAGATGACTTGTTCAAAATCAAGGATCTTGGTCAACTCAAATACTTCGTTGGTATTGAAGTTGCTCATTCTAAATCAGGAATATCTCTTTGTCAGAGAAAGTACTGCCTTGATCTTCGTTCTGATTCAGGATTCATTGGTTCCAAACCAGTATCTACACCCTCTGATCCTGCCATTAAACTTCATAATGACTCTGGCACACCCTTTTCAGATGTTCCTGCCTACAGAAGATTAATTGGCAGATTAATCTATCTCAACAACACCAGACCTGATATAACATTGATTACACAAAAATTGAGCCAGTTCTTATCCAACCCCATTGTCACACATCATAATGCTACTTTGAGAACTTTTAGTTACTTGAAAGGTTGTCCTGGTAAAGGTTTATTCTTTCCCAGACATTCTTCTCTGCATCTTCGGGGCTTCACAGATGCTGATTGGGCAGGTTTCTTGGATACTAGAAGATCAATCTCTGGTCATTGTTTCTTTCTAGGAGATTCCCTCATTTCGTTGAGAACTAATAAACAAACCACTGTTTCCAGATCCTCCTCTGAAGCATAATATAGGGCCCTTGCTTCAGCCACTTGTGAACTTCAGTGGATTCTATATGTAGTTCATGATCTTTACATCACTTGCTCTAAACTCCTTGTTCTATATTGTGACAATCAAAGTGCTCTCCATATTGCTACAAACCCTGTATTTCATGAGAGAACCAAACATCTTGAGATTGATTGTCACATAGTAAGAGAGAAGCTTCAAAATGGCATTCTGAAACTGTTACCAGTTTCTTCTCAGAATCAATTGGCTGACTTCTTCACTAAGTCATTGCTTCCTAAGCATTTTTCATTTCTCTTATCCAAGATGGAGTTGAAAGACATCTATCACCTTCCATCTTGTGGGGGGATATCAGAGTGTATTGAGGAAGACGAAGAAGAAGAGAAAGCTAAAGAACAAGATAACTTGCAGCTCAAGCCACCTTAGTTTACTAGTTGCTAGTGTATATTTACTTACTATGCACCTTCATTCATGTATATATATGAATTGTAATCACTCCTTTCAATAATAAGAATCATTTCTCTGTTTTCCTAATACAACTCATCTCATCTCTCAGTAGCCATTTCTCTGGCAATGAATATCTCTGACTCCGGCAACGTCGTATGTCACGTGGTGGCGATACCATTTCCAGGAAGAGGACACATCAACCCCATGCTAAGCTTATGTAAATTCCTAATCACACGAAAACCCAACAACATTCTTATCACCTTTGTAGTCACTGAAGAATGGCTCGGCTTTATCGGCAGTGATCCAAAGCCGGAATCCATCCGCTATGCCACCATTCCTAATGTGGTTCCACCGGAGCGTGAGAAAACAATAAATAGTTTTCCTCGGTTTTATGAAACTGATATAACAAAGATGGAAGCGTCGTTTGAGCAGCTTCTTGATCAACTTGAGTTGTCGGTGAATGTGATCGTTGGTGATGTTGAGCTGCGGTGTCCTGTTGATGTTGGTAATCGGAGGAATATCCTGGTGGCGTCTCTTTGGACCATGTCGGCTTCATTTTACTCTATGTTGCATCATCTTGAGGTCTTTTCACGACACCAACACTTAACTCATAATAGGCTGGGTAAGCAATATGAATTCATGTAGTAAAATGTTGCCACATTCATTGCAGTCAGTCGGTTTAACTATGATCGTTGGATTGAGATCCGACCGTTCAAATTTTGATACCAATTGTTTTTGTTTTTTTAATACAAAATATTGATTTTGAAAGTTGAATGTCTGATCTCAATTCAATACTACACTTAGACTGATTGCGTGATTGCGTAAAATTAACGTTTTCAGTTAATTACTCGTTTGTTAGATCTATGTTTAATTTTAGTTATGACTTTATTTATATTTGGAGAAAAAGAACATAAATTTAATTAATATGCATCGACCGCAATCTCACAACTAAGGGTGCGTGCAACCACTATCAAGTTAGTTTGTGATCGAGAGGAGTGGAATTTTAGAGTTTAGAGAACATGTACCTTTAACTTGGATCAAGTGTCTTTATTTATAAGACACATTTTAGGGTTTTCTAAGTGGAACCCACCAAATCCATTAAGTTGTTCTCGGCGTGATATATGGATCATCATTCGATTGTCATCATATGACACTAATGGAATCACCATATTCACTTGGGTTCGCTCTTAAAGCATTCTCATAGCCTACTCCGAAGTGACCCGGTATATTAGCGAATTTGGCTCGACTCCAATCCGAATAGTTCTTAAATATTAATAGTATTATTGTTTTAGTGTTCATTATAAGCTATAGAGTATAGAGTTCAAAATTTCAAACGTTTTTATAAGAACAAAATAGGGAAAGGAAACACAGAAATTATTAAGCTACTAAGCATGTCAAGTTTAAGGTATATGTAAATTCAAAATACCTTAAACATACATTATGGAAACCAATATTTGTGCTAAATTGTATTTGAGCTATATATATAAAGCTTAAAGATTCATCCCAATTCTTTCTCTTGCTAATTTTCAGAACAAGATGTTAAACTACTTACTGCATTGATAAAAAAAATCTACTAACCATCTAAAATGGCCACAGAATGAATGGTAAATTTGGGATGTAGTCTTTGCATTTATTCTTCAATCTCTATTTTGGAGATTGGACATAATTAATATGGAGTGATATTATTATTTATGGCATATCAATTATCATCATCTGCCAAATATTAATGCAATTGAACATGACTGCATATCTAATCTGTGCAGAGAACATCCCAGAAATTCCGTCTATTCATATGGAAGACCTTCGAACCGTTGTACGCAAAAATGATCAGCCAACAATGCAGCTTGCATTGGAATGCATTTCCAAGATAACCAAAGCAAATTACCTTCTTCTCACCACAGTGCAAGAGTTAGAAGCTGAAACAATTGATACGCTTAAATTGATACTCCCCTTTCCAATCTATCCTATTGGTCCTGCAGTACCTTATTTAGAACTCGAAGAAAAAAAATCGGTGAACACTGATCATAGCCACAGCTATATAAAATTGCTAGATTCTCAACCGACTGAATCTGTATTATACATTTCTTTTGGCAGTTTCAATTCTGCATCGAGTGCCCAAATGGACGAAATCATTGAAGCATTGAACAATAGTGAAATTCGATACCTTTATGTGGCTTGCGGGGAAACGTCAAGGTTGAAAGATGTTGAAAAGTGCCTTGAAATAGAGATTTGAGCAACAGAGAAATCGTGACACGATTTCATAAGCGTGTCACGATTTTGGCAGGCAGTGAGCATGTTTTGCAGGGTGTCCAATCGTGACACGATTTTGGCAAATCATGACACGATTTTCGACTTTCTGGGCACGTTTTGAGGATAAGGTTGGTCGTACCTTGGGTCGTACGAACCAACCGTGTCACGAATCGTGACACGATTTTGACAGTGTCTGTGTACTATTTAAGTGTTCAACTCATTTTTGAAGGAAGAGTGAGAGAGAACTTCAAGAGACGAAAACTTGAGAAATCAAAGGAGGTAACTTTAGGGTTGAGGGTCTTTGATTAGAGTTTTCTTGGGTTGGGAAACAATGTAAACACCTTGGGATAGTGAAAATCATTGAGTGTCTTGTTCGTTGGTGAGATTGGGAAAATGGGTAGAAATTAAGTTTTGTTCTTTGTGAGCTCTTGTGTTAATTTCTTGTAACCCATTTGTAATATCTTTGTAAGAACTCTTTGATAGTGGATTGGAGAGATCAATCTCTCCTCCAGAGTAGGTCAAGTTGGACCGAACTGGGTGAACAATCTTCGGTGTGTTTGTTTCCTTTCTTTCATTGCTTGTGGTTTTATGCTTTCTCACTTTGATTCATATATATTAGATCTAGGTGTTGTTGTTTATCATTGTTGATTGCTTGTGGTTACTTTGATATTGGTTACCACTTTCCTTTGCTCCACACACATCATAGTTTGTATTGGTGTGAGGTTTTTAAACCGAATTTCACAACAAAAGATAAATGTGGAGATAAGGGAATGGTGATACCTTGGTGTGATCAACTCAAGGTGTTGTCTCATTCTTCTATAGGTGGATTTCGGAGCCATTGTGGATGGAATTCAACTTAGGAAGCTGTTTTTTCTGGTGTACCAATTTTGACATTCCCTCTTGCCTATGATCAATTTCCTAATAGCACTCAAATTGTTGATGAATGGAAAAACGGGTGGAAGGTAGAGAAATCAGCGAAATTGGAGAGTGATGTGTTTTTCGCAAAAGAAGTTATGGAACGGCTTGTTAAGAAGTTTATAGATCTTGAAAGCCAAGAGGGAAATAAAATTAGAGTTAGAGCAAGAGAACTTAAGGTTATGTGTCGTAAAGCTATTGGCAAAGGCGGATCGTCAGATAGGAACCTCAACGCATTTATCAGTGACATTTTTTTGTGAAGGTTATCGATACCACCAGAGTCTAATGGAAGTGGTTAGTGTGCAGTTTGTGTGAGTGTTGTAAATCACATGATACCGATTTCGATTCTTACTGATGATTTTTTCTCTCAAGGTCATCGTAGTGTCGAGTAGCGTTGGTTCAATTACACAAATAAGCAATGAGTTAATGGAGTGAAGGATAATGTAATTGTTTTTAAGAATGTATTTAGATAAGTAACATTGTCAAAGGTCATAAAATTGTGACTGAAATGCTCTTTGATGGATGAATTTGTTCATTCAACAATTTGATCATATCAGCAAAGTGCAGTATATATGTAGCATTATGCATATTTTATTATCAGTGTTTAATAGAAGGGTTACTTTCTTACGAGTATATATGAAGCAAATTACCTTCATTCTAATTTAAAGGTAATTTAAATGAAAGTAATTTGTTTTATATATACTCAGATGTTTTAAAGGGAGTGTTATTTTTGTATGGTCACAAGATCAGATTTATAGTGCTTAAATACAAACACAATGAAACATTCTTTTAATAATTAAAAATTGATTTAATATTTTAAGAAAAAATATTTTATTATGTGTGCGCGTCTAAACACTATAAATTTAATCTTATCATGATACATATGATAAAAAAAATTCTTATGATCATACAAAATTATCTCGTTTCAAAGATATATCACAAATATGTTACATGAAATATAAATTAATTGTTCAAATACCAATGGCGAGAAATAAAGACCAAATAAAACTATGTGTTTGTATTTTATTTTATTTTATTAAGAAAAACTATGTGTTTGTATATATATATATATATATATATGACAAAATTCAAATCTCATCATTTCTTTTATTTATCAAAAAACTAAAGAAGAATCACTCGAAATATTGAAATTTATTTAAGAGATTATTTTTTTTCTTGAACATATGCATTGATCTATGATAAACTTTTAATTTCATGTTTAAGAGATACCCAATTATATCTACCAACGACGCCACAATAAGTTCGTATCTAACTACTTAATTCATCTATAATAAAATAAACTTTGTCTAACATGCACAAACAAAAACGCGTTGTAATTGAATGTATTTAGCTTAGTAACGGTGAAAATTGGCATAAAAGTGTATCCGAATTGCTATTTGATAGATGAATTTATACTTGTACATTTAGCAGTTTGATCATATTAATTACTCATGTTGAATAGTAACGATGTAGGAGGGTATCCATAGTATTTTTATAGTATTTTGAATTTTGACTATCCTTTTGTAAATCTGGACAATCAACAATGAAGTGATCATGTTTCTTACAATTGAAACAACCTTTCTGATCTTCTTTCCTTGAGCTTGAACCACTGCTTCTGTAAAGCACATAAAAATCGAAATCACATCATTTATGAAATTTTCTGATTTTCTTCACTCAAATTTCTCTTCAGGAATGTTAATCTCTTTAAATTTACAAAGATGTGGAGCTTGTGAGTTTAGAAAGAAATTGGGGTGCAACCCATTTTGGAAAGAAAAACTGGGATTTTGTTATGAAAAGAGAAATCATATATGTTTGTTCTTGTGTTTTGTTGTTGTTGTTGTTGGTGCTCGATTTTGTTGTTGTGGTTAATGGGTTGTTGTAATTGTTTGTGGTAAATGTTGCTACTAGTTGTTGTTGTTGTGGATGTTTTGAAGATTTTGGTTGATTTTCCCATTGTTATTGAATCTGGAAAAAAAAATTAAGAAATAGATATGAAGATTTTGGTTGATTTGGTTTAGGGAAATTGAGAAATTGTGTTGTTTAGATTGAAAATGATGTTTTTGAATGGAAAAATTGGTTATTGATTGAGTTATGAAATTGATTATATTTATAAATTTGATGAAGATGATGATAAAGATTTTTTTTTTTTGGGTTGGTGTGTTGTTGATGATGAAGATCATGAAGAAGAGGATGGAAGGAGAAAGAAGAAGATGAATAATACAAACCCTAACGTTTTTTTGAATTTTTTAACGGAAGGGACTAAAACAATTAAAGGAGATAAAGATAAAGTACTCAAACAGTCTTTTTTTTTTTAGTTAAGAAACCAAAGCGATACCAAATAAATACTTAAACTTAAGGGACCAATTGAGCATTTAAGCCCACTATTAAACGTAACGTTTTGACACCCTAGAACATTTAAAAGGCATCATTTTGATCCAAGTCAACAATTTAACGGCTACATCAACATCAATTATTTATTAACTGATAACAGGGGTAACAGTGAAATAGTTTATCAACTAAAATGACCTATTTGAAATTTAAATGACTAACTTGGGAATTCTGTCAAACTAAAATGATCTATTTGAAACTTTTAAAACTTAAAAGACTAACTTGAGAATTTTGTCAAACTAAAAGGACCAAACATGATATTTGACCAAATTTTTATTCATTCAATAATATTTTAAAAAGTTCTCAATTTTTTATGGATTCCTAAACCCTATATTCACAAATTCATCACTTACAAACTTGTTTCTTATCATTTTAGGTTTAATACTTGCTAACCTTGTAAGCATACTTTTCTTAAAGAAGCATACAGTTGCATACTTGCTGAAGATAATGTTTTGATTGGCATTTAGCACTTTTTTTAAAAAATAAAATAAAAAAAATCCACAAGGGTTGATTACAATTGGGCTTAATTGGACCGGTTAACATGTAATCATAATTGGACAGCAAGCTATATAATTTTAAAATGTCCTCATTTAGCTAGTGCCTATTTTATTAATCTGTAAGTCTTGAATTTCAAATCTAAAAAAGAAACCAAACACCTAAATCACTTGAAAAACAAATAGGAGTTGTGTTCCAAGGTAAAATCTCTAGATCTCTGCTGCAATCTCTCGTACTTGGTTATGGTAAAATCATTCCAGTTTTTAGGGTAAAGGATTGACATGAGTTATAGCAGGAAACCTCATTCCATCTTCTCCCACCAACCACAATACATAAAGCAGGAAGAGAATAAAAAAAAAAAAAAAATCCATTTGGTCCAGTTATTGAATGATATATGTAGGTTAGTCAACCAAAGTAACATGGCATTGGAGTGTTTATTTATCCATCTAAAACTTTATGATAGACACAATAATCGTGAATAGCACTTTAATATTCACATGCTTGATCCTATGTAATAAAATACTGCTAAAAGTTGTTTTTGTTACTAGTTTATGATATGTGAACAACTCATCAATCCAATACAACAATTTTTAAAGCATTTCCTTTGTTGTTTTATACAACTCTTATCTCTAGAGTTTAGCATTAGATACTAACATTGACTAATCACAAGAATCAAACCACAAACAACTCATCTCATCTCTCAGTAGCCATTTCTCCGGCAATGAATATCTTCGACTCCGGCAGCGCTGTATGTCACGTGGTGGCGATCCCATTTCCAGGAAGAGGACACGTCAACCCAATGCTAAGCTTATGTAAATTCCTAATCTCAAGAAAACCCAACAACATTCTTATCACCTTTGTAGTCACTGAAGAATGGTTCAGCTTTATCGGCAGCGATCCAAAGCCGGAATCCATCCGCTTCGCCACCATTCCCAACGTGGCTCCACCGGAGCGGGAGAAAACTATAGATAGTTTTCCTCGGTTTTATGAAGCTGCCATGACAAAGATGGAAGCGCCGTTTGAGAAGCTTCTTGACCAGCTTGAGTTTCCGGTGAATGTGATTGTTGGTGATGTTGAGCTGCGGTGGCCTGTTGACGTTGGTAATCGGAGGAATATTCCGGTGGCATCTCTTTGGACCATGTCCGCGTCATTTTACTCCATGTTTCATCATCTTGAGGTCTTTTCACGTCATCAACACTTAACTCATGATAAGTTGGGTAAGAAATAGGAATTCATGCCGTAAAAAAAGAGCAATGATAGGTAGACACCCTTAATGTATATACCTCTTTGTACCACTCTAAAAAATTTCAGTTAACCAGATACCATATTTTTTAGTTGCATGACCACTATTTTTCCAGAATTTATTTGGTTAACAAAGTGGAAAAATAGTGGTCACGCGCATTTTAGTGCGTGACCACATTTTTCAGCTTCTAAATAGTGGTCACGCAACTGAAAAAATGTGGTCACACAGACCATATATTTGGTTAACTGAAATTTTCGAGAGTGGTACAAAGGGATGTACACATTAAGGATGTCTACCAATCTTTATTCTAAAAAAACGACATTCATGTAGTTGGTTGGCTCAACCATGATTGTTGGATTGAGATCCGAGACGATTCCAATTTTAAATACAAAATATTGAGTTTGAAAGTTGAGCGTCTGATGTCAATCCAATAACTACACTTGTATTGATTGCATAATTGCATCAAATTAACGAATGTGGTCAATCTGTCTTGCTAGTTAATTACTCATTTGTTGGATCTATGCTTAATTTTAGTTACGACTTTATTTATATTTGGGGGAACAAAAGTTTAAATAATATGCATCACCCGCAATCTCGTAACTAGGGGTGTTCACGAGTCTAGGTGATCCGTTCAACCGATTATCCAACCCAACTGGATCTAGATCAAAGGTCGGAGTGGTGGAAGCACAACAGAGGCAGCTCCTCATAGCGGGGGTGAGGGGTGTACTTGCAATTACTATCAAGTTAGTTTGTGACCGAGAGTGTAAGGTTTTATAGTTTAGAGAACGTGTACCTTTAACTTGGATCAAATGTGTTTATTTATATGACACATTTTAGGGTTTTTTAGGTGAAACCTACCAAACCCTTTGGGTTGTTCTCGGCGTGATATGTGGATCATCGTTCGATTGTCATCATGTGGCATTGATGGAATCAACAGTTTCACTTTGGGATGTGCTCTTAGGGATTCTCATAGCATACTCCGTAGTCACTCGAGATATTAGCGAATTTGGCTTGAATCCATGTTAAATATATAATACATAGGAATAATATTATTGTGTTAGTGTTCATTATAAGCTATAGAGTTCTAAATTTCAAACAATTTTTTTTTTAAAGAACAAAAAGGGGAATAGTAACCATCTAAAATAGCCACAGAATGAATAGTAAATTTGGAATTTAGCATGGAAATATTTTATCAATAAGTAATCAGCAGGATATTAGTCTTGGCATTTATTCTTCAATCTCTATTTTTGGTGATTGGACATATTTAATATGGAGTCATACTTTTATTTATTGCATATCATCATCTGCCGAATATTTATGCAATTGTACATGACTGCTTATCTTATCTGTGCAGAGAACATCCCAGGAGTTTCGTCTCTTCATATAGAAGACCTTCGAACAGTTGTTCTCGGAAACGATCCTCGAGCAATGCAGCTCTCATTGGAATGCATTTCCAAGGTTACCAAAGCAAATTACCTTCTTCTCACCACAGTGCAAGAGTTAGAAGCTGAAACAATTGATACCCTTAAATCTATATTCCCATTTCCAATCTATCCTATTGGTCCTGCAGTACCTTATTTAGACCTTGAAGAAACGTCAAACACTGACCATTGCCACGACTATATAAAATGGCTAGATTCTCAACCATCTGAATCCGTATTATACGTTTCTTTTGGAAGTTTTAGTTCCGCGTCTAGGGCTCAAATAGACGAAATCATTGAAGCACTGAACAATAGTGAAATTCGATACCTTTATGTGGCTCGCGAGGAAACATCGAGGTTGAAAGAAATGTGTGGAGATAAGGGAATGGTGATACCTTGGTGTGATCAACTCAAGGTGTTGTCTCATTCTTCTATAGGTGGATTTTGGAGCCATTGTGGATGGAATTCAACTTTGGATACTATTTTTACTGGTGTACCAGTTTTGACATTCCCTCTTGCCCATGATCAATTTCCTAATAGCACTCGAATTGTTGATGAATGGAAAAACGGGTGGAAGGTAGAGAAATCATCGAAGTTGGAGAGTGATGTGTTTTTCGCAAAAGAAGATATGGAAGAGCTTGTCAAGAGGTTTATGGATCTTGAAAGCCAAGAGGGAAAGAAAATTAGAGATAGAGCAAGAGAACTAAAGGTTATCTGTCATAAAGCTATTGGTAAAGGCGGATCCTCAGATAGGAACCTCGACGCATTTATCAGTGACATTTCTTCTTGAAGGTTATTGATACCACCGGAGTCTAGCATAAGTGGTTAGTGTGCAATTTGTGAGTATTGTAAGCCACATGATACCGATTTCGATTCCTAATAATTTATTTTTTAAAAGTTATTGATGTGTTGAGTAGCTTTGGTTTAGTTACACAAATAAGTAATGAATTAATGGAGTGAAGGATATTGTAATTGTTTGTAAGAATGTATAAGTAACATTGTAAAATGTCATAAAATTGTGACTGAAATGCTCTTTGATGGAGAAATTTATAGTCGTACTTCAGCAAATTGATCATATAATCAGCAAAGTGCGCCTAAACACTAGATATTTGATGTTATGATCATACATATGTCAAAAAAAATTCTTATGATCATACAAAATTATTCTAGTTGGACCAATCTTTTTCAGATATTGTTGAGGAACTTACAATAATAGTTTCAATACGGTAGAATTTAAGTCCTCTCTGATGCACCTGTACTTGGACTTGAATCTCCATGTTGTAAAGATGCTGATCAGCCAAGCCCTATCTCCATGTTGAAGACCATATGGAATACCTTTCCCTTGTTGGTGAAACTTGTGTTAAAATCACCTTAAGCTATTAAAGAATAGGCTAACATAAAGGTAGCAAACAGGATCTTCCTCTCATTGTTACTGGAGTTAATATTAGATTTAGAATTTGATTGAAAATATTTTGAAATATATAAATTTAAACATTTAAAAAGAAATACATTAAGTAATAAAAATTGTATATATGATTTATAAAAACAAAATAAAATAAAACAAACATGCCCTTTTCTGTCATTTTATATTTATCAGTCAGTTCAACAGCTAATTTTACCGAACACTTTATATTTTAAGAAGCCAACTTTTCAACTATAAACTATCAGTTAGCAACCATAAGCTATAAGTTAGCTTTTCAGCTATCAGCTAGCTTATAACTTAGTTTTACCAAACACACCCTATGATACTCTTATGTTGTCGTTCTTAGTTATTTTGTAATTTTACATGCTTGTAAAACTTGACACCAATTTTTAATACAATTGAAGGTTGATTTTATTGTTTCATAAGTTCATTTATTTAATTTGTTGTATTCAGTGTAAAAAAATATGATATAAAGCATATAATGACAGGTTACTAATAATATGGCCGTGAGTAAAACATTTTAGGCTTAATTACTGATGTGGTCTCTTAAGTTATTTGTTGGTTACATTTTAGTCTCATAAGTTATTAACGTTACAATTTGGTCCCTTTAAGTCATCTTCCGTCAACCAAATAAATCCCAACCGTCAAAACCGTTAACCCAATGTCTAAGGATTGCAAGTTGTCACGTCAGCGTTCACATGTGCCTATTTAACGTTTTAGCAAAAGACCGACGGTGAGGATTTATTTGGCTAACATATACTAACTTAAGGGACCAAATTCTAACGTTAATAACTTGTGAGACCAAAATGTAACAACAAATAACTTAAGGGACCAAATAATTAATTAAGCCAACATTTTATCAGTTCTCACCCCTAGGGCTCCGTAGTAAAGCCAAAATGTGTTTGTATATACAGGCATAAGACAAATTTCAAATCTCATCCTTTCTTTTATTTTTAAAAAAACTAAAGAAGAATCACTTGAAATATTGAAATTTATTTAAGAGATCATTTTTTTTCTTTAATATCATCTGCATTGATCATTTATTTAAGAAAAATTAGTCCAAAACTAATTTTTCTGGTCATTGATTAATCTCAAAATGCTAAACCATGTTCTTCCCAAGTGAAAGAAAAACCTGGATGCCATGCATGTGTTCATTGTCAGTGTTTTTGTTTTTTGCTTCCAACATCCCGTGACCTGAGTCTTTATGATAGACACAATAATCGTGAATTGTACTTTAATATTCACATACAACAAATTTTAAAGCATTTCCTTTGTAGTTTAATACAACTCTTATCTCTCAGTAGCCATTTCTCCGGCAATGAATATCTCCGACTCCGGCAACGCTGTATGTCACATAGTGGCGATGCCATTTCCAGGAAGAGGACACATCAACCCCATGCTAAGCTTCTGCAAAATCCTAGTCTCACGAAAACCCAACAACATTCGTATCACCTTTGTAGTCACTGAAGAGTGGCTCGGCCTTATCGGCGGTGAATCAAAGCCGGAATCCATCCGCTTCACCACCATACCCAACGTGGCTCCACCGGAGCGGGAGAAAACTATAGATAATTTTTATGACTTTTATGAAGCTGCCATGACGAAGATGGAAGCGCCGTTTGAACAGCTTCTTGATCAACTTGAGTTGCCGGTGAATGTGATTGTTGGTGATGTTGAGTTGCGGTGGCCTATTGACGTTGGTAATCGGAGGAATATTCCGGTGGCATCTCTTTGGATCATGTCCGCGTCATTTTACTCCATGTTTCATCATCTTGAGGTCTTCTCACGTCATCAACACTTAACTCATGATAAGTTGGGTAAGAAATAGGAATTCATGTAGTAAAAAAGTGACATTCATGTAGTTGGTTGGTTCAACCATGATTGTTGGATTGAGATCCGAGACAATTCCAATTTTAAATACAAAATATTGAGTTTGAAAGTTGAACGTCTGATCTCGATCCAATAACTACACTTGTACTGATTATTGCATGATTGCATCAAATTAACTATTGTGGTCAATTTGCATGGATTGGTACGATAAATAAGTGGTTAAGGGTTTCTTGGTTAGAGGAGATAACCCACTTTATATATTGCTAATCGCTGTTATCTAACAAGTTTTCTACAAAGATTAAAATGTAAACATCAACTAATAGTGTTTGATCCTGAGTGGATCTAGATCGAAGGTCGGAGTGGTGGAAGCACAACAGAGGCAGGTCCTCAGAGCGGGGGTGAGGGGTGTACTTGAAATTATTACTAATAAAAGTAACTAACGATTATTTTACAATTGTCCCCAAGGTGATTTGAATTTTGTTTCTTAAGATTATAAAATCAAGTTCTTAATACTTATGTAAGCTACTAAGCATGTCATGTTTAAGGCATACGTAATTTCAAATACCTTAAACATGCATTATGGTAACCAATATCTGTGTTAAATTGTGTTTGAGCTATATATATATATATAAAGCTTAAAGATTCATTCCAATTCCCTCTCTTGCTGATTTTCAGAACAAGATATTAAACTACTTACTGTATTGATCAAAAAACTACTAACCATCTAAAATAGCCACAGAATGAATAGTAAATTTGGAATTTAGCATGGAAATATTTTATCAATGAGTAATCACAAGGATATGAGTCTTGGCATTTATTCTTCAATTGTACATGACTGCTTATCTAATCTGTGCAGAGAACATCCCAGGAATTTCGTCTCTTCATATAGAAGACCTTCGAACTGTTGTTCGCGGAAACGATCCTCGAGCAATGCAGCTCTCATTGGAATGCATTTCCAAGGTTACCAAAGCAAATTACCTTCTTCTCACTACAGTGCAAGAGTTAGAAGCTGAAACAATTGATACCCTTAAATCTATATTCCCCTTTCCAATCTATCCTATTGGTCCTGCAGTACCTTATTTAGACCTTGAAGAAACGTCAAACACTGACCATAGCCACGACTATATAAAATGGCTAGACTCTCAACCATCTGAATCCGTATTATACATTTCTTTTGGAAGTTTCTGTTCTGCGTCTAGGGCCCAAATGGACGAAATCATTGAAGCTCTGAACAATAGTGAAATTCCATACCTTTATGTGGCTCGCGAGGAAACTTCGAGGTTGAAAGAAAAGTGTGGAGATAAGGGAATGGTGATACCTTGGTGTGATCAACTCAAGGTGTTGTCTCATTCTTCTATAGGTGGATTTTGGAGCCATTGTGGATGGAATTCAACCTTGGACACTGTTTTTTCTGGTGTACCAGTTTTGACATTCCCTCTTGCCCATGATCAATTTCCTAATAGTACTCAAATTGTTGATGAATGGAAAAACGGGTGGAAGGTAGAGAAATCATCGAAGTTGGAGAGTGATGTGTTTTCCGCAAAAGAAGATATGGAAGAGCTTGTTAAGAGGTTTATGGATCTTGAAAGCGAAGAGGGAAAGAAAATTAGAGATAGAGCAAGAGAACTTAAGGTTATCTGTCATAAAGCTATTGGTAAAGGCGGATCCTCAGATAGGAACCTCGACACATTTATCAGTGACATTTCTTCTTGAAGGTTATTGATACCACCAAAGTCTAGTATAAGTGGTTAGTGTGCAATTTGTGTGAGTGTCGTAAACCACAGGATACCGATTTCAATTCATAATAATTTATGTTTTTTCAAGGTCATTGATGTGTTGAGTGGCTTTGGTGCAGTTACACAAATAAGCAATGAACTAATGGGGTGAAGGATATTGTAATTGTTTTTAAGAATGTATTCAGATAAGTAACATTGTAGAATGTCCTAAAACTCTGACTGAAATGCTTATTGATGGATGAATTTGTACTCGTACTTCAGCAAATTGATCATATATATCATCAAAGTGCACTATATATGTAGCATTATGCGTATTTTCTTATCAATGTTTAATAGAAGGGATACATTTGTTTTAGAAGCATATAGTTGCATAATTGGCGAAGATAATGTTTTGAATGGCACAGACTTTGTTAATGGTACAAGGGAGATACGATTTACGCGTCACTTAAACATGCTCAACCGACGAAGCTATGCATTTTCAAAGTCATATCCCAAAGTTATAGGCTGGAAAATGGTGTCTACCAACTCGGGAAATCAGAACAATTACGATCATAGTGAACTCTTCATGTACCACCAATCACGATCCACAAACGAGTCATGTGCGTAACACTAGAATTTTTTAGTCTAAGGTTTGTGAAGACACGCTGCCCTCAAGGGTTAATTCGCCTGAGATGAAAAAATCCTCAGAATTCAACAAAAAATTTCCAGTACAAAGTAAGGTGATAGAACAACAGAGAAATTACAACAGTTACACACCCAGAATCTTATTTTTCAAAACCAAAATAATCTTGTAGGAAATAATGTCTCAAATATACTCCACAAGTGCTCCCTAAAACAATTTATTTATACACACACTCTCATTAAAATCCGAACAATAAATCCAAATTTCAACTATCAACAAAGCAAAAAGTCGTTTGAGCTGTTTCAAAGGGAGTTATTTACAATTTCATGCAATTATTAACCACATTCAACTATTTCATGCACTTTTTAAAAAAAAAAAAAAAAAAAACTATTTCATGCACGGAATTAGAAATTAACTCAAACCAAAAACAAGAATAAGACTCAAACTTTCGTAAATCTTCACTTTTATCTTCTACCCAAAAAAATCAAACCTCGCAACCTTTCCTCTCCCAAAATAGCAATGGAATCACCACCAACATCCTTCAACCACATACTAGCCATGCCTTACCCTGCAAGAGGCCACATCAATCCCATGATGAACCTATGCAAGCTCCTTGTCTCCAAGAACAACAACATCCTTGTTACCTTTGTTGTCACGGAAGAATGGTTAAGCTTCATCTCCTCCGAACCAAAACCCGACAACATCAGCTTCCGTTCCATCCCCAACGTTGTTCCATCTGAACTCATTCGCGGTCGCGACCACCCTGCCTTCATGGAAGCTATAATGACAAAGATGGAAGAACCCTTTGAGGAATTACTTGACCTACTTGATAAACCTCCTTCAGTCATTGTATATGATACTATGTTGTATTGGGCTGTTGTCGTTGGCAATCGAAGGAATATTCCGGTAGCATCGTTTTGGACAATGTCTGCTTCGTTTTTCTCTGTTCTCTTACACCACCATCTTTTGGAACAAAATGGTCACTACCCTGTGCAAATTTCAGGTAAACAAAACCAACAAGTAGTAATGAACATTTTCAAGTTCTTCTTTGATTTCTTTTATTTATAGACCAATTAACATTGAATATGTAACAATTGATATAGATATTGATTTCTAAATCGGTTGTTGAATGTGTTTACGACCGATTTAGAAGCAAATTTACAAAAAAAGTCTTTAAACTGCTAGTTGCTAATGTAAACAACTCATTTTTCATTTTTAGTCTCTAAATTATGTAGCAAAATTTGTATAGAAAGCATTGTTTTTATGAAAGAGTATAGAAAGCATTATTAAAAACATATAAATACATTATAAATTATCCATATGATTTGAACATTAAATAGAAATGCATTTTGGAGGGTTGGGTAGAAAGGAGAAAAAAAAATACTAACATAGTAACATTTGTTTTTCAGATAATGATTTTTTTTTTTAAACTTCATTTTACAATTTGCATATTAGCGAAATGTTGAAAATTGAAATCATGACCACAATCATAGACAAAAAAGTAAAATTAATATCCAAACTTATTGATAATATTTAAAAATTGGGTGATATTAATTAAGTTCTCCGTGTTTACTTTGCATTGTCAATCAATCACAAACTATTATTCGGATTACTATTAACTTTGATATGTTGAAAGTTATTTTTTTTAATAACGTAATGGTTATGATTGATTGATATGAATTAAATCCTGAGACTTCGTGATGAAATGCAGAAAATGGTGATGAACGTGTAAGTTATATTCCTGGAATTTCCTCAATGCGCCTAGCCGATTTCCCTCTAAACGATGACAGCAGCCTAAGCAAGCGAATGTTGCAGATGTGTTTGAAAGGTTTTCAATGGATTCACAAAGCACAATATCTTCTATTCACTTCAATTTATGAGCTTGAATCTCAAGCCATTGATACCTTAAAATCGAAACTGCCCTTACCAATTTACACTATTGGTCTTGCAATACCATACTTTATTAATCTTAAAATCAATCCCAAACCAAACACAACAAATAGCTACATTGAGTGGCTAGATTCACAACCCATTGGTTCAGTTCTTTACATAGCACAAGGTAGTTTTTTCTCAGCTTCAAGTGAACAAATTGATGAGATTGCAAATGCTTTGTGTGAAAGCAATGTTAGATTTTTATGGGTAGCTCGTGGAGAAGCTACAAGGTTGAAAGAAATTTGTGGGCACATGGGATTGGTTTTGGAATGGTGTGACCAATTGAGAGTGTTGTCACATTCTTCTATTGGTGGATTTTGGTCACACTGTGGTTGGAATTCCACAAAGGAAGGTGTTATTTCTGGGGTCCCTTTTTTGACTTTTCCAATAAATTTTGACCAACCATTTAATAGTAAGATGATAGTTGAGGATTGGAAGATTGGGTTGAGAGTGAAGGAAGATGTTAAGAGAGATATTTTGGTGAAGAAATGTGAAATTTTAAAGTTAGTGTCTGAATTTATGGATTTGGATAGTGACCTTACAAGGGATATTAGGGAAAAAAGTAGAAAGTTAAAAAAGATATGTGGTGATGCAATTGGGAATGGTGGGTCAGCTGATAATGTTTTGAATGCCTTCATTGGGGACATACTAATGCATTGTTCACAGTTCACACATGCTTGAAGGTCCACTTCCAATGGTGTAGTATATGCAATTGATCTTTCATGTATTTGGGATGTTGTGAATTTAGATTTGAGTTCGATATTTTACGTTGTCGAAGAAAAATAAAAAACTAATATTTTTCAATTGTTCGATCTTAATTGAACAATTTCCAATGTCTAAAATGAGTCTTTTACTCTTGATACATGAGAATATTTGGATGACTTTGAGATTTTATAACCTTTAGTATACTTTTGATAAAAGAGAATGATTAATAAATAATTAAAATAAATTATTTTAATGATACAAAATTCTTGGTTAGGAGATATACAAACAAAATTACCAAAGTCACCCAACACAAAGCGTAACCTCTTCCTACAAAGCTTAAGTTATAGTCAATTCCTTTACTTTAACTCTTGCCTACATATCTAAAAGAAATATTATTTTGTCCTTTCTATTCATTTCATACACTTTATATGCACACTTGCAGTATGTTCGTCTGGTTGTGTTAGTTGGATTTCACATCATTTATGTCGGTTGATTATGGTTGTAATACCTTTTAAGATGATTCATGCACTTTTATATGGTCAAATCCTTCTCTATTACTCAACAATAAAATAGTATAATTTTGTCATTTCAATTCATTTCATTTCATACACTACACACATACACACTCATGTTCCATAATTCCATTATCTTTCACTCCAAAATACTAAACATTAACATAACCATGTCCATGAAACCTCCAAATCCTTCTCCACCAACCACCACCCACATAGTAGCCGTACCATATCCAGGTCGTGGCCATGGTTATATTGAGAGTGAATGAAGATGTAAGGGAGATATTTTTGTGAAGAAATGTGAAATTGTAAACGTGTGTGAATTTGTGGATTTGGATTGCGACCTTACAAGGGATATTAGAGAAAAGATATGTGGTGATGCAATTGGGAATGGTGGGTCAGCTTATAATGATTTGAATGCCTTTATTGGTGACACATTAATGCATTGTTCGCAGTACACACGTGCTTGAAGGTCCACTTTCAGTGTAGTCTTTTCTATCTCAATAATATTTATTTGTACTAGATTTTGATTTTGATAGTTAATTATAGTTATAACTTTGATAAAATACACTTTTATAAAAATTAGTTAATGTCTTTTAACAAATACCTATAAAATAACTTGTTAAATAACACCTTTATAAAATGTGTCTTCTAGCAAAATTCATATATATATATATATATATATATATATATATATATGGAGTTTTCTTTCGGTTTCAAGCGAACAAATCAATGAAATTGCAAATGGTTTACGTGAAAGTGGTGTTAGATTCTTGTGGATAATGCGTAGAGAAAGTTCTAAGTGAAAAAGTATTTGTGGGAAAAAAGGGTTTGTATTGTCATGGTGTGACCAATTGAGAGTGTTGATGCATAGTACTATAGGTGGTTTTTGGTCACATTGTGGGTGGAGTTCAACTAGAGAAGGTTTGTTTTGTGGTGTGCCATTTCTTACCTCTCCCATAATGATGGACCAACCTTTGAATAGTAAGTATATAGTTGAGGATTG
Organism: Medicago lupulina; assembly: GCA_958299785.1. Classification (NCBI taxonomy): domain Eukaryota; kingdom Viridiplantae; phylum Streptophyta; class Magnoliopsida; order Fabales; family Fabaceae; genus Medicago; species Medicago lupulina. The sequence goes on from OY283145.1 coordinate 52,265,929, forward strand.
GAAGGTTGGGTGGAGGGTTGAAAAGAAGGTTAAAGAGGATGCTTTGATAAGAAGAGATGAAATTGCTAGGCTTGTTAGAAGATTTATGGATTTGGATGATGATGAAGTGAAGTGAAGGAAATGAGGAAAAGAGCAATAGAGCTTCAACAAATATGCCAATGTGCAATTGCAAGTGAAGGGTCATCCGAAAATAATATGAAAGCCTCTTTGGGTACTATATTACATGGATCCAAACCAGAGTAAGGGTAAGATATATTGTATCATTTTTTTTAAATCATATATTGTATCATTTTAATCCTTCATTGTAGTATCTTTTAAGGGGATGTGTAATCAAATATCGTAATCTAGGAGAGTTTTTTTTGGTAATTTAGTAGTATTTTATTATTTCAGTTTAATTTTGTTATTTGTTTGTTTTTGTTTTCAGTTTGTTATATTTGACCCATTAAGGTTTTGTTTTTTCCTTGTTTAAGATTAACAGTTGTAGTCTAAAAGACAACCTTTATTCATTCAATAATATTTTAGAGAGTTTTCTCAATTTATGGTGGATTCTGAAACCCTATTTTTACAAGTTTGTCGCTTGCAAACTTGTTCTTTTCTATATAGGTTTAGCGCTTGCTAACCTACGCTTCCATACTGCGTCATATCGTGATCAAAGGTTATGACTTTCATGCACAAATGAGTCATGTGGTTTATAGTGTATAAATAATTCTAGCCTAAAATTTAGTCCATTGAGTTTAGGTAAGTTGGTTGTGTATAATGTTCTTCGCCTTTGAATTTGATTCATTAGTTACACACTTTTAATGGAAGACGAAGAACTTTAACTATGATTAAATATTTTAGAGTAACTAGACTCAATTTTTCGTTTATAAATATAATCTCTCACTTGGGATCTTAAAATGTTTATTTTTTTCAATACTGAAGGCTAAATGGTTAAAGTTAATTTGTGAAGTCCAAATTATTTCATTTTTTTTTGTTACAGTTCCATTTTTGTTAATGTGAGCTAAATCATTGGTAATTATCGAGCACTTAGTTAGAAATAAAAATAAAATAAATGTCAAGATTCAAATCATCTACTGTAACTTTAGAGCAATTGACTTTCACTTTCTTATAAGGAGTTCTTTTTTTTGTAGGGAAGACCAATCATCTTTTGTAGCTAGTAAATCCATAAATGGAAATATTTGCATGGGGCAATTCTTCAAGATTAAAAGCTCTGACTCCATCAAGTGCATTCGAATTAAGATGTGATGCTTTTAGAGGGATCTTGGGAAGAGACCTTAGCATGTTCATCCTCTAAATCTTTATCTTTTTTTAAAGGAGACGTAAAAGGGATTTAATAGCTCAACTAGTTTAAGTTAAGAGATGATAAGTTAAAGATTTTATGTTTAAATTTAAACGAAGAAGTAAATATTAATCTAACAATTAACAATTAATATTTATTATTAAAAAATTTAAATTAAAGCTTAATAATTAATTAATGATTTAAATGTAGCTTTGGTCTCTTTATTTGGTACAACCGCAATTTCGATCCCCGTAAATTAAACATCATTTTATGTACAACGGTAGAGTTCTGAAAAATTAGTTTGATAAATCTTCTTATTTAGCTCTAGAAAAAAAAAAATCTTCTTATTTAGACTAGTGTTCGAAAAATTAGTTTGATAAAGCAATTAAATTCATCCACAAATTTAATTCAAATAATACAAATATTGAAGTTTTTAAATAAAACATTATTAAGGGAGTTTAAACTTTAACTAATTCATTTGTGTGTGAGTTTCTAATTTCCTCTGTCTAAAAAATTTAAAATCTAATGAAGGTGACAAAAGTCGGTCCATCAATGATGATCCTACAACCAAATGTTTAGTTGAGGATATCATGTGCGTATAACGAAACTATTCTCTTCCTTGAAAATAAAACTATTTTCTTTTTTGTGTCAAAAAAAAAAGTATTTTTTGTTTTTTTTTCTCTCGTTTTTTTTAACACAGTAGAAATCATGGCATCTCTATGCATGAACTCATTAGTAGCACACTCACCATTATGCTCATGGTCGCACAATTCTTGCTAGTTTGTCTTTTTCTTGTTCCATATTTTTGTTCTGGTTTCATCTCTTTAGTAAACGCTCAAGTTGTTATTGTCTTTTCTTTTTTCTTTTGGGTTTGCCATAGTCATACTTAATTTTGCTATATTGTATTAGTGCTTTATTTTCATGATTACATTCAAATATTTTTTTTTCTTTCGAATCAAATTTTCTAGTGCGTGAATCCCACACATGAAGTGTTGAAAAGTGGAGAATTACATGTTGAAACTTGTTTTTGACATATATATCACATTAGTCGCTTTAAGACACAACATTACTTGCAAAATTGTTTTTCTTTTTTTGTCAAGTACTTGCAAAATTGTTAATGAAAAATACATTGCACCTCCCATCATAATCAATGTTGAAATTATGAAACCAACTTCCTTCCTTCACGAATCATGTGTCAGCCATGTGAATTCTCATATCACAACAAACTCATTGCTATGAAGATCTTCATCAATATATTTGATAGTTGAGTTATCCACTTGACCCATCACAAGAAACTCATTGCTATATTTGATAGTTGATTCATCCATTTGACCCCACCCGACTTCATATAATGTTACCCTCTATTGGATTCTCAAACATCTCATGTTTTTTTCATATAAAATTCTTACATTTTCACAATCAAGAGGAACTTTGTATATCTGCATCTCATGATTTTTTGCAGTTCTCGATCTTTCAAATACTTTTTTTTTTTTTACATATCTCTCATACTTTACCTTTTTTTTTAGGACTTTACCTAATTTCTTTCTCTTAATTTTCCCACTCTTTTGCTGAGTTATAAAACTTATAAATGATCTTATATTTATGGATAATATTTTTTGGTGTAAATGCTTTTATAATAATAAATCACCTCGTTTCAGTTTCTCTCACCTCTTCACTTTCTCTTCTCAGCAATTTTCACCATGGCCGGGAAGCGTAAAACTAGGTAAAAAACCACCACATCCGGTAACACCATCACCATTGCTTTTGTCTCTGGCGAAGCCATTTCTCTTACCGCCGATTCAACTTCCGGCAACACTGTTCGTAAATCTAGGAGAATGACAAAGTCATCTTCCTCCTCTGTTAACACTGTAAATCTTGTTGCTGATTCAGCCAGCGGTGAGACTCGGAGTAGATCTAGGAAAATGACGAAATCATCTTCCTCCATCTCTTTCGATGATACTGTCAATGTCTCCGCTGATTCAACATCTGGTAGGACTCGCAACAAGTCTAAGAAGAAGATGGATTTGGTTAATGATAAATTTGTTGTAGCTTCTTCTGTTGGTGAGAAGGAGTCAGAAAGTGAAACTGTTCCAATGAATGTTTATGATAAAGATGGTGATGATGAAGTTTCCAACTCTAAATTTCTTGGAAATCTAACTCTGTTTGAGGAGGCTAAACTGCGCTGGCCGAAACGGTATCAGGAGAAGGAAAAGAAGAAATCTCGTTCAAGGTCAAATAGTGATTAAAATGAAGTTCTTCAAGCTAGATGTCACTATACAAAGGCCGAAGTTGATGGAGGTGTGATCTATAAGCTATATGACGATGCTCACGTGCAAGAGGAGACAGATGATTACCATTTCATTTGTAAAATCATTGAGATGTTTGAAGTAGTTGATAGAGAACTGTATTTCACAACACAATGGTACTATAGAGCCAATGACACAATCATTAAACAACTAGGAAATCCCATTGAGCCAAAACGAGTATTTGTCTCATAAGTCCAGGATGACAATCCATTGAATTGTCTTGTTGAGAAGTTAACCATTGCCCGATTAGAGCTCAAGGATTTTGATGCAACAAATTATGTAATTCCACCTTGCAAATATTACAGTGACACACTTTATCTTCTTCCCTACTCCACATTTGTTAAATTACCAACAAAAGCTAAAGAAAATGGTAGTGAAATTTCCTCAACAATTTCCAATGAAACTGAAGTGAATGGAAAATCTGAGGTTGACTCTATAAGTGCAAGCACTGATATTAATGATGAAAAGAAAAAACCAGAGCTGAAGTTGCTAGATTTTTACTTTGATTGTGGAGGAATGTCAACTGGATTATGTTAAGGGGGGATTTTGTCTGGTTCATATATTGTCACTAAATGGGTTGTGGACCTTTACAAAGATGCTTGTCAGAGCCTTAAGTTGAACCATCCGAAATCTGAGGTTAGAAATGTCAGTGCAAAACTTTTCCTCTTGTTGTTGAAGGAATACAAAAATGTTTTTTAATGCAGAAGATGAAGAGGAGGAAGAGGATGATTTTGCTACATAAGAGAATAATGATGAAGAAATATTTGAAGTTTCTGAAGTGCGTGATGTTCGTTATGATGATGCAAATAAGGAAACTGGACCTAGATTATACCTTAAGGTTTCTTGGAAGGGCTACAATTCTGATAAAGATAATTGGGAACCCATTAATGGTTTGAGTAATTGTTAGGAAATGATAAAGGACTTTGTTACATGCCGCTTCAAGTCAAGCATTTTACCATTGTCGGGTTATGTGGGTGTAGTATGTGGCGGACCTCCTTGTTAGGGAGTAAGCGGCTTCAATCGTTTTGGGAACTATGATAATCCTTTAGACGATGAAAAAAACAAGCAATTAATGGTGTTTATGGATATTGTTCAGTACATTCGGCTAGATTCACACTAACTATAGGTAATAAAAGTGTTTTAGTAGATGAAAAACACTTTACCTTTATAATCAACACTACTCCCTCCGCTCTTGAATATAAGCAAAAAAAATGATGATCTTAAATATAATCAAATATCAACTACTTCTATCATATTTAATGTTATTATTCCTAAAACTTGAAAAGAGACACACAATTTAAGATGGAGTAAAAAACTATGAATCTTTTTTTCTTTTCCAAATCTTATGGTGAAAGTAACACCTAGGCTTTTACTTAAAAGAAAGTATAACATGCAATTTTGGCTAGATTTATCGTTGTTTGTTTGGTTTCATATTTTTAGATGTGTCAAAATTTTAAAAATAATTTTAGAGGTGTTTCACGATCAGTATTGGAAATGAACGGAGAAGTGGTGGAACGTGCGGAACCACATATTGGATCACTCCAGTGCGGCACGAAGCCGCTGACGCCGAGTCGGCTCCTATGCCGCTAGCTATGCCCTGCTTGGTCCCCCGGCACGGTGGAGGTCCCGTAGCGCGTCACGAATTAACTTTTGATATATTTAAATGTTTTTTTAAGTTAAATTGATTTTGCATCTAAAATTGATTCTTACTTCAACTTGAAGTTATAGCTTTTGACTTTAAACATGATTATTTTTCATTTAAATTTATTTTTCACTCAATTTTTCACGCTTCATATTTTAAATTGTAATATAAAAATAAAATAAAAAACTATTTTTGTTGGATTATTCAAACTTAATAAAACAATCACCAATGTCCAAAATGTATGATCATGTGACGTGGGAATCCAATTTCACTTACCAGCTACCACCGCTCCATAATAATTGAGAATAAGAAACACGAATGCATTGATACAAACACAGAAGACGACACACTAAAATGGACACGTGTATACTGAAGCACCCGTATACGTAGAGTTTGGAAAGAGATCCCGTCTATTATATTTATTTTTTCTTTATTTTTACATGAGAGATTGTTTCGAGGACTTAATATCTTTTAAGATGATTCATGCACTTTTATATGGTCAAATCCTTCACTGGTACTCAACAATAAAATAGTATGATTTTGTCCTTTCAATTCATTTCTTACACTTTACATCCACAATTATATTCCATAATTCTATCATCTTTCACCTCCAACATATTCAACATCACCATGTCCATGGAACCTCCAAATCTTTCTCCACCAACCACCCACATAGTAGCCGTACCATATCCAGGAAGAGGCCACATCAACCCACTGATGAACCTATGCAAACTCCTCATCTCCACCAACCCCAACATCCTCGTAACCTTCGTAGTCACAGAAGAATGGCTCAACATCATCAACTCCGACCCACCAAAACCAAACAACAACGTCAAATTTGCCACTATCCCAAACGTTATTCCCTCTGAAGAAGGTCGAGGCAAAGATTTTCTTAATTTTCTTGAAGCTGTTGTGACTAAAATGGAAGACCCATTTGAGAAACTACTTGATTCGTTTGAGACAGTGCCGAGTGTGATTATACATGATACTTATTTGTTTTGGGTTATAAGAGTTGCTAATAAGAGAAATGTTCCTGTTGCGTCGTTTTGGCCTATGTCGGCGTCGTTTTTTCTTGTTCTTAAACATTATCGTCTTTTGGAGGAAAATGGTGATTACCCAGTAAATGCTTCAGGTTTGTTACTTTTCTTTTTTTGAGTAAATTTAAGGTATCTTTCTTTTACTTTTTTTATTTACCACTTCAACATAGAATCTAACATTCCTCTAAAAGAAACATAGAATCCAACATTAGCTGGCCTATTGTCACTAAAATTATCTTCTATGAGACACTCTGAAACCTCTAATAGCAGACAAATAATTCTTCCATCAGGGCCCAGGGGACTAAATTCACAGAATCACAGACATTCTTTATTCACAAACTTGTTATGCTTCAGGGGCTACTTACTATATTGGTATATAGTTTAGGAACCGAATTGGAGAGAGTTTTAGTTTATGGACTAAATCGATGGTTTATTCGACACATATTCTATCTATTCTTTTCTTGTATTAATCAGTTGAGATTGGTATTATTTTTAATCTTGCGTGGGGTATGTCTCTTCTACGGTTTAATTTATAAGTGCCAAAAAATACGATTTTTACATTAAAATTTGTTTATAAACATTTTTAAGTGTTTTGTGTGTTGTTTAAATTGTTTTAACAGAAGTTGGTGACAAACGTGTGGATTACATTCCGGGGAACTCATCAATTCGTCTCCAAGATTTTCCACTTCACGATGCAAGCTTCCGCAGCCGTAGATTGTTAGAATTAGCTTTGAATAACATACCATGGGTGAAGAAAGCACAATATCTATTATTCCCTTCTATATATGAACTTGAGCCTCACGCAATTGATGTTTTAAGAGAAGAATTTTCTATACCAATTTACACAATTGGACCTACCATACCTTATTTTAGTCACGGCCAAATTGCCTCTATAAACACCAACCAAGATGTTGAACTTGATTATATAAATTGGCTAGATAATCAACCCATTGGTTCTGTTCTATATGTCTCACAGGGGAGTTTTCTTTCGGTTTCAAGCGAGCAAATCAATGAAATCGCGAATGGTTTGCGCGAAAGTGGTGTTAGATTCTTGTGGATAATGCGCGGAGAGAGTTCTAAGTGGAAAAATATTTGTGGGGAAAAAGGGTTTGTTTTGCCATGGTGTGACCAATTGAGAGTGTTGATGCATAGTGCTATAGGTGGTTTTTGGTCACATTGTGGATGGAATTCAACAAGAGAGGGTTTGTTTTGTGGTGTGCCTTTTCTTACCTCTCCAATAATGATGGACCAACCTTTGAATAGTAAGTATATAGTTGAGGATTGGAAGGTTGGGTGGAGAGTGGAGAAGAAGGTTAAAGAAGATTCTTTGATAAGAAGAGATGAAATTGCTAGGCTTGTTCGAAGATTTATGGATTTGGATGATGATGAAGTGAAGGAAATGAGGAAAAGAGCAAGAGAGCTTCAACAAATATGCCAAAGTGCAATTGCAAGTGAAGGGTCATCCGAAAATAATATGAAAGCCTTTCTTGGTAATATATTACATTGAGAACATAATTTATGTTCAAATTGAACAAATAAATTATTTGTTCAATTTGAATGTTGGAATGGTGAAGTGAACTCGAAGAGACTTAAGAAGGGGTTTTGGTTGATTTGGCACGCAACAATTTGGTTGATTTGGAAGGAAAGAAACGCAAGAGATCGTAGATGAAATCAAAGCGGTTTCTTGGGTTTGGACATTGAGTAGCTTAAAGATAACTACTTTCCTCTTCTATGAGTGGACTTGGAATCCTAAAGAGTGTCTAAATAGAAGATGAACGGCGCTGTCTTTTTTGGATCTGCTATGGGAGATTGTTGTTCGGCTCCTTCAGCTGTCGTTGCAGGTTTTGTACTGATGGTTCAGTAATTAGGGAGGGATTATGTATATCTTTATTTTTTGGTGTTTTGGCTTCATTTGCCCCTTCCCTGTTCCTATGCTTATATTTTTCTGCATAGATTATAAACGTGTGGACTTATGGATTTGGATATAGTGACCTTACAAAGGATATTAGGGTAAAATGTAAAAAGTTCAAAAAGATATGTCGTGATGCCATTGAAAATGGTGGGCCAGCTGATAATAATTTGAAGAATTCTGCTCTGCCCCCTGCAAAAATTGCTCGCGCCGTGCAGCCATGCCCATTTTACCCCTGCGCTAGTTAAGTAGCGCATCGCACCTTAACTAGCGCAAGTGATAATTCCTGCGCCACTTAAGTAGCGTTGCGCACCTTAAGTAGCGCAACGTTACTTAAGTCATTTACACGGGACAGAACACATTTCCTCACTTCTTCAACTTGCCAAAACACGAAAATTTCATCTCCAAGTGCGATTTTCACGATTCTTGCGTCATTCAAAGCCAATTCATCCCATATTATCAAGTAAGTGATGATTACCCTACTTAATTACATTTAAGTTGTAGAAATTTTTGATTTTTTGAAGAAATTGTGACTTTTTAGGGTTTTATGTTAGTTTTGATGATTGTTAGTGATGAATTAACTTAGGAATTGTTGTTTAGAAGTTGTTTAGAGTACATTGTGATGGTTTAGTGTTTGAAAATTGTTAGATTAGTTTGTTGTTTGAATACTGCACACCAAGTGTTTGATAAAATGTCTCAATGGTAATTGTTTTGTTTTTTTGGATTGTGACTTATGAAATTAGTTAGCATATGGTTTGTTAGTTTTGATTATAATATGTTTGACTGCAATGTGGTAGTTTACGGATTGAAATGTCATTGTTGAAATTTTAGTGTTGTTGTTGAATTGTTGGAAATGAAACAATGTTCATGTGAAATTGTATAATTTAATTTGTGTTTTGTTAAATATTGTGAAGATATGTCTCGGAGGAATACTTCTCAGATACCGTCCGACCAGGATAGGAGCGACAGACTTAGGGCAGGGAGGATTGCCCCTACTGGTAGTGTAAGGAGGGAGAAAGAAGCATCACGCCCTCCTATGGCTGGTCGAGGGAGAGGTGGGGGAACGAGGATTGCTAGAGATGATGTTGCGGGAGGGTCATCGTCGCGTACGGGTCCATCCCAGACGGTGGACCCAACGCAGTATCAGGTGTATGAGCACCCGCATGGTCATGAGTATCAGTTTGAGGACCCTCAGCCTCACCTGTACCAGTTTGATGCTTATCAGCAGCATCAGTATCATCATGAGGAGCCTGCTGTTGAGGAACCTCAGTAGCATGAGGAGGCTGTTGTTGACGAACCTCCGGCTCGATTTCAGGGGGTGCCCAAGGTGGTGTACGAGGCCGGCCCGGACGGCTATGCAGGGGGGCCTTCTGACCTCAGGCTTCTACCTGACTTTGGTGGACATGTGGCCTGTAGGATATGGGTCGATGCCGATGTAAGTATAATTTAATGTTTTTTTTACTTTTCTTTTACTATTTATACAACTTAATCTAATTATTATTTTACTTATTTAACGGTGCTGTTTGTTGTGTTTTGTTTTTGTATTTCAGTTTCGAAGAAAACATAAGGTGAAAGGCATATCTCACGGGAAGAAGTTGAGCATTACAAACTTGACATTGCCTACGCCCGGGGAAGGAAATGATTGGTTTTGGGATATAGTGATTGGGTCCGGCCTTAAACCCCTCCTCGGTAGTGGATATGAGAACATATCTCACGGGTTCGTTTGTGCGATGACCGAGAGATGGCATGGGGAGACCAGCAGCTTCCACCTACCTGTTGGAGAGATGACCATCACACTAGATGATGTGGCGTGTCTCCTAGGCATCCCCATCAATGGGAGGCTCCTTCCCGATAGAGAGTTAACCCGTGAGGAGGGGTTAGAGATGATGCAGGCGGACCTACTCTTTACACTAGAGGATGCCGCTAAGGAGCTGACAAGACAGGGTGGTTGTTACGTCAGCTTTGGTGTCCTGAAGAGGCGCTACGAGGAGCTCTTGCACAGGTGTAATCAGCTGCTTGAGATTGACACCGAGGAGGAGGAACAGGAGCGAGCTCTGGTTAGGTTGGCCTGCGTTAAGGCGTTTTTGTTGCTCTTGCTTGGCTGGACCATTTTTTCCGCCAAGAACAGCAAAAACATTAATCTTCTCTGGATGCTTGCGCTGCAAGATATGGATGAGTTGGACAGCTGGTCATGGGGTGGGATGAGACTAGCTTTCCTATATGAGCAGCTCTCACTTACCTCCGACTCATCGGTGGCCTCCTGCGGTGGTTACATGACATTGCTTGTGGTAATATTTGTTTTTCTTCTTCTTTACTTATTTTATCGTAAATGTTTAGTTGTTTGTATAATTCTTGCGGTGATATAAATATTTGTTTCTTTGTGTTTGCAGGGATGGACTTTGGCGCACTTCACGAACATCATTCTGAGGATTGATGATGATGCCTACGACCCTACTATTGCCCCACTTGTGAGTCAATGGAGACCTCCCCGGGGATTTTCTAATCCTGGACACTACCGAGCTGCCATTGATTCCTTGGACCATTCACATGTCACCTGGATGCCGTACGAGAGGCGACGACACATCACGCCCTTCCAGGACATATGCTGGAACTTCGGATGGATCATGGTCGGCCGCGACAGGATGGTCCGTCACTTGCCTGAGCGGGTTCTTAGGCAGTACGGGTATGTCCAGAGGATTCCCAGGCCTCCTACGGACATCGAGGTTCTTGCGGCGGATGACGTGGCCGATGCCTTCACGGAGTTTGCTCTACATGTCCTCAGCCATCAGCAGAGGGGTGAGCAGGTTCCGGATAACCAGCCGTGGGCTCATACTAGAGGCTACATGAGATGGTTCGTTGTAGTGTCACATCCTATTGTGAACCCCCCTACGGCCATTCCTGATTATGCATCTACTGCCCCTCCTCGTCCTGTCCCTCCTTACGAGGAGGTTATTGTTGAGCAGCAGTGGGTCAGACATCCTCCAGACCCATACCAGACCATTAACAACATCAGGGCCAGAGTGGACAGTGCAATGGGGCATCCTGATGTGTTTGGTAACCCGGAGGTTCTTCGCATCATGCAGGGCATCCAGTCGGAGTGGAGCATGATGGAGCAGATGGCGCCGCCCCGGAGGAGGAGTAGGAGTCCACGAGACTAGGGTTTTTTTGTAGGTTGTTTTTCTAGATTTTTTATGACATTTTGAAGGATTTGATTGTAATCCTTTTAATTTTTTATAACATTTGATTTTTAATAACATTTGCCCTTTTATGATTATATTCGTTACTTTTTCCCGTTGTTTTATTCTGCTATTTTTGATTGATGTAGTATTTTTGCATCAACCAATAGTAAGTATTTATATCGTCTCCTCTGTCACTCTAGATATTTGCTGCAAAATTTGCAATTCCTGCCAGGCAGGAAAAATGTTGGCATGGCGACAAAGAGGCAGTAGCAAACTGGCTTTCTGCTTATCATTTCCCGCTATGGCGACAATATGTCGCCATGGCGACAGTTTGCTAACACATGCGCCAGTTAACGTGCGTAGTGCCAGTTAACGCGCGTAGTATTTTACACATGCGCTAGTTAAGTGGCGCGGCGTGCGTTAACAAGCGCAGTATTTTACACTTGCGCAAGTTAACTAGCGCAAGGGTAAAATGGAAATGGCTGCAGGGCGCGAGCAATTTTTGCAGGATGGAGAGCAGAATTCTAATTTGAATGCCTACATTGGTGAGATACTAATGCATTGTTCACAATTCACACATGCTTGAAGGTCCACTTCCAACATTGTAGTCTATTCTATCCCAATATTTTTTTTACTATATTTTTAATGCAAATGTCTTTGAAAGGTTTTCAATGGATGAAAATGCATTTCATACACTTTAGATAGAAAATTATATTCCATAACTCCATCATCTTTCACTCTTCAAAATATTCAACATTAACATTCCATGGAGACTCCAAATCCCCCTCCACCAACCACCTACATAGTAGCCACATCAACCCAATGATGAACCTATGCAAGCTCTTAATCTCCAACAACCCCAACATCCTCATAACCTTCGTATTAGTCACTGAAGAATGGCTCACCATCATCAACACCGACCCCCAAAAACCAAACAACAACAACAACAACATCAAACTCGCAACTATCCCAAACGTTATTCCATCCGAAGAAGGTAGAGGCAAAGATTTTCTTAATTTTTTTGAAGCTGTTGCGACTAAAATGGAAGACCCGTTTGAGAAACTACTTGATTCGTTTGTGACAGTGCCAACTGTGATTATTCATTATAGTGATTTGTTTTGGGTTACAAGAGTTGCGAATAAGAGGAATGTTCCTGTTGCGTCGTTTTGGCCTATGTCGGCATCGTTTTTTCTTGTTCTTAAACATTAGGTATATAACCCGTGCGTTGCACGTGTTTGATTAGAATATTTACTTAGAATATTTTTACAAATGAGAAAATCATAATTATGATAAGCATAATTACATAGAGTTAAATTATCGATAATGTTTTGCTAACAAAAAGAAAAAAGATTGGTGGTGTTTTAAAATCTGATGACATTGTTATGTTTAATATTAATTTACATTGAATATAAAATGGTTGTTTATAAACTATATCAGAATTCATATTTGTTTAAATTTTTTTTTTTTGATACAATATTTGTTTAAATATTTTAAGGGAAATTAATATACTTAATAATTTCATAAGTTTAAGTTTGAAGAGGTATATCACAATTCATATTTTATCCTAATAGTGTAATTATAAACAATTTTTTTATGGATCGCAATTGTACTATTACAAGTTTTTTTTTTTTTTTTTATCTTGGTATTGGTTATTCTTGTCAATCAGAGTTAAAGACATTCGTGTTTCTTGCCAATATTCTCCATAAAAAGGGTTGAAATAAGCGATTCGAATGTGATTTATATTTAGTGGATTTGTCTCTTTTTCTCATATGCAATTCATATGTTGATATAACAACTTCGGTTGAGTTTTCCTCTCAAATCCCAACTTTCATTGGTCCAATTTTTTTAGTATATTTTTTGGTTTACCAGTTTTTTGTATTTACTTAATTCTTCTTTTTGGTTTGTTAAAGTGAATAGGATAGTAAGAAATTAAAAACAACTTGCAACTCATCAATTTATAAATATAAATTCTACGTTGTAACGAAAAAAAATATAAATTTTACGTTAATATAATGAATGAGGCTAATAGTTGAAAAATATGAATGAAGAAAGAAAAAAGATAGTTGAAAGATTAGTGAAACAAACAAATGATTGACTTAGAAATAACTCAAAGATAATAGAGAGTAAGAGTAATTCAAGCTTAGATTCACATGGAAATAACTATTTTTCAATTGCTCTTAAAAAAATCATCCACACTAAGCAATAAAGGATATGAGGAATTAAGGTAGAAAAGTAAACCAAGAAATAATAATCAATTCTCATGTCAGTAATAAAAAAAATGTAAGCACAAAATATTAGTATTAAAGACTTATATGAGATTCCATTTTCTCAAAAAAGCAAAAATATAAGCCTTATTTATCTTCTTTTCTTCATTGAAGGAAAAATAGCTATTTTCCACTTGCCTTTAAGAAAACCTAAAAATAATTATATCCATTCAAAGCAATAAACAAAATAAGAAAAGGTAGGCAAAATAAACTAACAAACATTTACCGATTCTCTTGTCAGGATGAAAAAAAGTAATGCAAAAATACTTGTTAAGTATATAAAATACATTAAATCCTATTTTACTGTAAAAATCAATTTAACATTCATAACACATGGGAAGAGTAAAGTGAAAAAGAAATAAAAACCACAATACGAATTGAAGATTGAGAACTCAAAGTTGCTAGGTGAAAGAGATAGTTCAACATCAAATCAAAGAGTGAAAAGAGACATATAAAAACCCAAGGAGGATCAATGAATCCCAAACTAAATACATTCGGATTGAATTCTAATAGATAATTTTGCAACCAACTTAATATTTGATCATGCAGTTACAATACTCAAACAAATAACATTTAAGTCAAATGATTTAAACAGTTAAGTTCTTTTTTTATTTTATTACAAAAACAGTCAAGTTCTAAGCATCAATTTAATTATAATTATGATGGATATAACACACAAAACTCCATGATATGTAGTGGCAGTAGTGCCATACGTTTGGCATAGAAAGGTTACCTGAACAACAATAAATCCTTATCAACGCTAAAATTCATTGTTTGTGACTTATCCATTAAAATTTATGGTTTTTTAAGAGGTGACATATATAAACATAATCTAAGGTTAAGAATGAATCAAGTTTAGTAAGAGAAAGAGATGAAGTTTTTAGAGGTGTCACATAGACACAATCGAAGCATAAGATTAACTCAAACTTTACAATATAGTATATATCCACACAAAGATCTATACTTACATGAGCTGCCAAAATTCATGTGCTTCTCTAGCATCAAGGATGCAACAAAAGGAAAAAGGAAAGCCTCCTTCATCATCTTCTTATCATTCCCATGGAAAAAATAGCTATATGCACAAAAAATAGAGTAAGTTAAGTATATATCCTATCAAAAAAAAAAAAACTAAAACATGTGTGAAGAGTAAGAAAGAGAAACCAAAACTATCATACACTACCAAAGAATATCACCCCAAGAATTGCTTAGAGAAATTGAAGATGATTATACACACAATGATCATAAAATAAGACAATGGTAGAGTAAGAAAGAGTAACAAACATAACATAAACTAAAAATCGAGCTACAACATTTGACCAATCTAAATAATAAAGTAAGTTGAGTTTGTATGCTGCAAAAAAAAAAAAAACCAAAGAAGATCAAGACAATTGAAAAATATCACCCAAGAATTGCTTGGTGAAAGTGAAGATAACCCAAAATCACAATTTTATCTATACAATGATCATACAATAAGACAATAATAATACGTAAAAAAAAATAGTGAAAACTAAACTCAAGAAGGCTCAAGAATAATATAATGTGTGGAATGAGTAGTGGAATGTGTGTGGAGCGGCTAGTTACAAAAAGATGAGTAGTGAAATGAGATATATAGATGAATATGGTAAAAAAGGAGTTACAAAAATTAATTGTAATGAATTCATATAGCAATTTTACTTTGACGTTAGACTTTTTATTTTGATGATACATGTTTTTTAGGACAGTCTATCGATACATGTTATGTGTAGTGTAACCAAAAAAAACATGTTATGTGTAGTAATCTTATGACTGTATATACGAACAGATAGATAAAACAAAAACATTTCCTTAAAAAAAATTAATTACTTAAGATGAAATAATATATATAAATATAAAAACAATCCATGTATTGTGTAGGAACAAATACATATGAGTAGTTGAAGGAGCTTTAAAAATGAATGAATATTGTAAAAGGAGTTATACAAACTGGCAGTTACATAACTAAAAAGTTTATGAATGAATGAACCATTATTGTAAAATATAATGGGACAATGTTTAATTAGAGATGAAAAGCTTTTCTAAAGGATGGCAAGGATGGCACATTAGTACAATAGAGGTCTAAGAAGAACTCAAGGTTGATAGGAAGCTTTTCTAGTGTGTCACATCATCACAAAACTTGCATGAGAACAACTCAAGTTTCCTTTACAAAGATATACTAGGTATATAACCCGTGCTTTGCACAGGTTTGATTAAAATAACACTTACAATATACTTTTACAAATAAGAAAATAAAACTGTGATAAGTATAATCTAATCATATACAATGATATATTTTTTTTTTCAAATGATTTATAATATTTTTTTGGAATATAGTGATATTTTTATGGTTAATAATAATTTATATTAAAATATAAATGTTGTTTCAAAATAAGTGAATTTGTATTGATTTATATATTAAATATTTTAAGGACAATGAATATATTTGTTTGGTTGATCTTATAATATTTGATAAGTTTAAAGACATATGTCATAGTTTATCTTAATAATGTGATCATATAAGAGCTTTTCTTTTTTAGAATCGCAATGGTGCAGCCATGTTTGTTGTCAATATTGCTTATAAGAAACGTTGAGATAAGCTCCAATTAGCATATGATTAATCTTTGGTTGTTTTGTCCTTTTCATCTATTGATCATGTTCTTTGAAAATACGCAATATAACAACTTACCTTTACTTTCCTATATCTTATTTAAGGTCTTTCATAATTTTGTTGACACAAAGGTCTTTCATAATTATTAAAATAACAATTTATATGTTGATAAAGAGAAGTGGTTAACAAAGCGTTGCAGCAATATCTTCGTTGTTTTATCAATACAAAACCCAATATATGGGGTAAGTACTTGCATTTGGCGGAATGGCATTACAACACATCCATTCACTCCTCCACAGGATTCTCTCCTTTTCAAGTAGTCTTTGGTAAACCTCCACCTGCGTTGCCAGATTATATAGCGGGATCATCCCAGCTTGAAGCTTTGAACGCTTCTCTTACTGATCGTGATAGCATCTTAAGTACCTTACGGAAGAAACTAGAGAAGGCGCAAACTGCAATGAAGTTGTATGTTGATAAGAAGCGACTGCCTCACCCATTCAAAATAGGAGATATGGTTCTGGTCAAGCTGAGACCTTACCGCCAAACTTCTGTGTCCGAAAATCGCAACAACAAACTCTCAAAATAGTTTTTTGGTCCTTTCCAAATCATTCAGCAAATTGGCAAAGTCGCATTTAAGCTTCAACTTCCACCTGTCAGTAAGATTCATCTTGTGTTTCATGCTTCTCAACTTAAACCTTTTTATGGCACAGCGGATGGCAGCCCTCTCTTACCTACTGACTCTCCTCCGACACCTACTCGTCCTATTGCGATCCTGGCTTGGAAGAATGAACCCCCAACTCCTCCAAAGGTCTTAGTACAATGGTCAAACACTTTTCCTGAAGATTCCACTTGGGAAGCAGTCTCTGATATGGCCAAAGCCTTCCCTAACCTACACCTTGAGGACAAGGTGCCTGTTGATGGGGAATGGGATGTTATGAACTTAGGAGACGTGAGTGGAACTCAAAGCAATAAGGAAGATGAGATTCAGGAGGAGACTACTCCTATGGGACGTGCAAAGAGAAAGAAGCTAAGGCCCAAGTGGCTGAATGATTATGAAGTGTCAAAGCCCACCAAGTAAAGAAGAATGTAGAAGGATAACACCTCATTAGACTGAGAGGATAAGATCACTATGAGTCATTGTCAACAACTGTCATAGTACCAATCATTTCTGTATTGAGTACTACTATTTTCCTTACATGTATGGAATGTAATAAACAGTGACAGATTATCAAAATAATCATTTATCTCTTTCATTGTTTAGGAGGTGCTCCCCGAAGGAGAATTTTATTCCTGCTATTTATTTTACTGTTCTTCTCTTTTGCTTTGTTAACCCTTTCATTCAAATTGTTCCATTTTGGTTAATGCGGGCTAAATCATTGGTAATTATTGAGGTTCAGTTAGAAATAAAAATAACATGAAATGTGAAGATTCAAATCATCTAATGTAACTATAGAACAAATGACTTTCAGTACCTTATAAGGAGTTTTTATCTTGAAGTGAAAATTGAATGTTGCTTTAAAATGTATGTAATTCTGTTAGATGGACAAACACGATGATAGATCAATCTTCTTTTGTAGCTAGTAAGTCCATAAATGGAAATATTTGCAAGGGTAATTCTTCAAGATTAAAAGCTCTGACAGAGGAGGGATTCCAAAGAGGAGGCACCAACAATTTATGAGAAAATATAAGCATTCGAATTAAGATGTGATGCTTCTGGAGGGATTCATCCGATCTAAACCTTCATCTTTCGTCAAAGGAGATGTGAAGGGATTTGATAGTTCAACTAATTTGAACTCAGAGATAAAAGGTTGAAGATCTTACGTTTAAATCCAGACGAAGAAGTAAATACTAATCCAACAATTAACTATTAGGAGTAATATTTTTATTCAAAAAAAAAAAAAACTATTAGGCGTTATATTTATCATTAAAAAAATGAAAGACTTTTTCTAATTACACCCCTTATATTCATGATTACACCTTAAAATGACAAAATTATCCTTTCATAAAATTGGATTTTCAAAAAACCTCTTCCTTCTCTCTTGGTTACACCCCAAAGCCCATTTTTCTTAAACTCGGATTAAGTAGGTCATGTAAATTTAGTTTAAGTAGATCATGTAAATTTAGTTTAAGTAAATCATGTAAATTGAGTTTAAGTGTACATACTTAAACTCAATTTAAGTAGGTCATGTAAATTTAGTAGGTCATGTAAACTTACTTTAAGTAGGTCATGTAAATTGAGTTTAAGTGTACATATCAACTTTGTTCAATGATTCTACGTAATCTTATTTTAAACATGTACATGTAAACTCAATTTAAGCAGGTCATGTAAACTGAGTTTAAGTAGGTCATGTAAACCGAGTTTAAGTAGGTTCATGTAAACTGAGTTTAAGTAGGTCATGTCAGTTAAGCAGGTTCTTGTAAACTTAGTTTAAGTAGGTCATGTAAACTGAGTTTAAGTAAGTCATGTAAACTCAGTTTAAGTAGGTTCATGTAAACTCAGTTTAAGTAGGTTCATGTAAACTTAGTTTACATGAACATACTTAAACTGAATTTAAGTTAACCTCAACAATGTAAATTGAAACCCTCATACATTTCAGTTGAAAAAGAAGAAAAAATTGAAACTAGCATTATTGAAAAAGAAGAAGAAATTCATTTACTTATATGCAATCGAGTATGGATGTAAGATATTTAGATTCACTCTTTAATCTTCCATAGAAATTGATTGAACATCAGATTGTTTGATCGTTTATGGGTGAAAGAGGGTGAAACTCAGTGACAATGAATAAAATCAAGGTTTTAAGAAAATTTATACAAAAGGGTAATTTTGGTATTATAAAAAACTTTTAAGAAAATTTGGGTGTAACCAAAAATATATCGGGTGTGAATAGAAAAACTCAAAATGATATTGAAGTTTAATAATTAATTAATGATTTTAATGTAGCTTTGGTTTCCTTATTTTATACAACCGCAATTTCGGTCCCCGTAAATTAAACATCGTTTATGTAGAACGGTAGAGTTCAGAAAAATTAGTTTGATAAATCTTCTTATTTAGACTAGCATTCAGGAAAATTAGTTTGATAAAGCAATTAAAATTCATCCACAAATTTTAATTAAAATAATAAAAATATTGAAGCTTTTAAATAAAACATTATTCTTGTCAAAAAAAAAAAAACATTATTCTCAGAGTTTAAACTTTAACTAATCTATTCATATGTGAGATTCTAATTTCATCTATCTAAAAAAATTGAAAATTCGACGAAGGTGGTAAAAGTCAGTTCATCACTTATTATCCTACAACCAAATGCTTGGTTGAGGATCTCTTGTGCGTATAACAATACTATTTTCTTCCTTAAAAATAAAACTAGTTGTTTTTTTCTAGTTTTTTCTACATAGTAGAAATCAATATAATGGCATCTCTATGTATGAACTCATAAGTAACACTCTCACCATAATGCTCATGGTCGCACAATTCTTGCTGTTTTGTCTTTTCTTTTTTCTTTTCCCATAGTCATTTTCATACAGTGCCTTAATTTTGCCTTATGTAGTTTGGTTCTCGTTTATTTTGCCTTGATATCGAAACTCAAGCCTTAATTCAATACATACTGAAACGAAAAACCAAAAAAAATAAAAAATGTTCGAGTCAAATTGTCTTGTGCGTGAATCCCATACATTAAGTGTCGAGAAATGAAGAATTACATAATCAAACTTGTGTTTGACACAAATATCACATTAGTCGCTTTAAAACACAAAACATTACTTGCCAAATTATTAATGAGAAATACATTCATAATCGGTGTTAAAGTTGTGAAACCAACTTCCTTCCTTCACGAATCATGAGCTAGCCATGTGAATTCTCACATCACAACAAAATCATTGCGATGAAGATCTTCATCAATATATTTGATAGTTGAGTTATCCACTTGACTCGTCACAAGAAACTCATTGCTATATTTGATAGTTGATTCATCCATTTGACCCCACCCGTCTTCATATAATGTTACCCTCTATTGGATTCTCAAACAGCTCATGTTTTTTTTTTTTCATATAAAATTCTTACATCTTCACATTGAAGAGGAACTTGTATACCTACATCTCATGATTTTTAGTAGTTCTCCGTCTTTCAAATACATTTTTTTTTTTACATATTTCTCATACTTTGCCTTTTTTTAGAGGACTTTACCTAATTTCTTTCTCTTAATTTTCTCACTCTTTTGCTGAGTTATTAAACTTATAAATGATCTTATATTTATGGATAATAATTTTTTGTTGTAAATGCTTTTATAATAATAAATCACCTCTTTTCAGCCTCTCTCACCTCTTCACTTTATCTTCTCAGCCATTTTCACCATGGTTGGGAAGTGTAAAACTAGGTCAAAAACCACCACATCCGGTAATACCATCACCACCGCTTATGTCTATGGCAAAGCCGTTTCTCTTACTGCCGATTCAACTTCCGGCAACACTGTTCTTAAATATAGGAGAATGACAAAGTCATCTTCCTCCTCTGTTAACACTATAAATCTTGTTGCTGATTCAGCCACCGGTGAGACTCGGAGTAGATTTGGGAAAATGACGAAATCATCTTCCTCCATCTCTTCTGGTGATGATGTCAATGTCTCCGCTGATTCAACATCTGATTCACCCATTGTCGGGTCATGTGGGTGTAGTATGTGGCGGACCTCCTTGTCAGGGAGTAAGCGACTTCAATCATTTTAGGAACTATGATAATCCTTTAGACAATGAAAAGAACAAGCAATTAAGCATTTAATGGTGTTTATGGATATTGCTCAGTACCTTTGGCCTAGATTCACATTAATGGAAAATGTGGTTGATCTTTTTAGATTTTCAGGAGGCCTTCTTGGAAGGTATTATCAAAGTCAGTTGGGAATTCTGGATGCTGGTGCGTATGGGCTTCCTCATTTTCGACTCCGTGTATTTATATGGGGTGACACACCTTCAGAGAATCTGCCTCAATTTCCACTTCCAACTCATGATGTTATAGAAACAGGTTTTGTACCTATAGAGTTTGAGGGTTGTTTAGTTGCCTATAGTGAAGGCCATAGTGCCAAGCTGTAAAAAAAACTTGTGTTAAACGATGCTATTTCATATTTGCCTTCAATTAAGAATAAGGAAAGTCGGGATGACATGGAATATGGTGTTCATAGAGTTTCAAAAGTTTATTAGATTAAGCTAAAGAGAAATGTTGGGAGTTTCAACTCAGAAGATGTCTCAAAAGTCCTTGCTTCATGATCACTATCCTTGTGAAATGAATTTTGATGATTATCAACGTGCATGTCGAATCCCGAGAAGGAAGGGAGCATGCTTTAGAGATTTACCATGTGTTTGTGTGCGCAACAAAAAAGTCGAATTGAATCCTGATGTGGAGCGTGAATTTTTGGCTTCGGGGAAACCATTGGTTCCCGACTACGCAATTACTTTTGTGTGTGGAACTTCATCAAAGCCTTTTGCTCGGTTATGCTAGTATGAGACCGTTCCTACTGTTCTCACAAGGCCAGAACCCCATAACCAGAAAATTCTACATCCAGAGCAAGATAGAGTGCTATTCATCTGTGAAAACGCTAGATTACAAGGTTTTCCAGACTTTTATAATCTATGTGGATCTTGTAACGCCCTATTTTATTTATTTAATTATTTGATTGAGTTTAGAGTCTTTTTGAATAATTTATTTAATTTATGGTGATATGTGTTATATGTTGGTGTTTTAGTAGCATATTATATTATAATATATATGTTATTTGGTGTTAGAGATATTATGTTATTTGGTGTAGAAATATTATGTTATTTCTTATAGAAATATATTTGTTATGTGGTGTAAAGATATATAAGAAATAACATAATATTTCTACACAAAATAACATAATATCTCTAACAAATATATATATATATATATATATATATATATATATATATATATTAAAATAGAATATTGAGACTTTGGGGGCAGAATTGGAATTAAGAGAAAATAAATAGGTTAAGGTTTATATAAAAATGAGAGCTAGAGTTAGAAAATATATTACGTGCAAAACTGTTTTGGAGAAAGAGGAGAAACCTAGAGAAAGAGGAGAAATGAAGAGAAGAGAAGAGTCAGAGAAGGAGAAGTCTGTAGAACCTTGCTGTCAATTAATCTAAGGTAAGGGTGTGACTAACCTTCTTTAATCATAAGTTTATGGTTCTGAAATAGGGTTTAACATGTTTGTTGTTGTTTTATTTTGATGATTAGAGAAGTTAGAGTTTTGAATTGCAATTTAATTGATGAAATTCGTGCTCTAGTTGTAGTGATATGTTTGGGTATGTTAATTTGTTAATAAATGAATTGTTGATGATGAAATTGCATGCTCTTGGTATATGTATTTGGATACTTGATGAATTATGCTCAATTGATGATTTATGTTATGTTGTTGTTGATTTGTGGTTGGATTCATGATTATGAGTTGTGGTTGTTGATGATTGTTGTTGTTAATGTCATATTATGAATTGAGTATGAATTATGTTGAGTTGTTGTTGTTGATTGTGATGATTTTGAATGAATGTGAAGTTTGAATAATATAAGTTGCTTTTTCTGATTTTTTTTATCTTTGCCCCAAATTTTGAAATGAAAACTGGTATTGATCGGTGCGGAATTGGTCTTAGGTGTAAACACGAAAGTTATAGGTATGGATGTTAGCTTTCTAATGCCGTTGGTATGACGTCAAAACGATTTATAGAACTTGAGTTATGGTCAAATTACTGCACGTAGGTCACAGTGAATTTTTATGGACTTTCTGCACAACTTTTTCGAATTTGAAACAAAAACTGGTATTGATCGGTACAGAATTGGCCTTGGATGTAAACACGAAAGTTTTAGATAATTTTGTTAGCTTTCCAGTGGCTTTGGTTTGACGTCAAAATCACTTTTAGTTTTTGATTTATGATGAAAATACTCCAAGGAGGTCTTAGCAAAATTGTACGGTGACAACATTCTCTGTTTCATGTTTTTGCGTCTTTTTCACACGTTTGTGTTTTAAATTGGTCTTTGGTAGAAACATGAAAGTTGTTCATAATTGTGATATCTTTCTAGTAGCCTTGGTTTGACATGAAAATATGTTATGTATAATTTATTATGTTTTTACAAAGATGCATGATGAATTGTTGATGTTTGAATACGATGTTATATAATGAATTGTTGATGTTTGAATACGATGTTATATGATGAATTGTTAATGTTTAAATACGATGTTATATAATGAATTGTTGATGTTTGAATACGATGTTATATGATGAATTGTTGATGTTTAAATACGATGTTATATGACGTTGTTTATGATTGATGAATATGAAATTATGATGTGAAGTCGTTGTCGTTGTCGTTACCACAGTTGTCGTCAATGTCTTCAAAGTTGTAAGTAGTTTGTCAATGTCGTTTAAGTTGTAAAATTGTAAGATGTTGTCCAAAGTATTGGAGTTATATAAGATGTCGATGTTGTTCAAGTTGTAAGTTGTTGAGTCCATGCATACTCATTCCGTTGAGGGCTTGATGCTCTGTGAGATTTTGCTCTTTACGTTGAGGGCTTGATGCCCTGTGAGTGTATTTATGCTCTTATGTTGAGGGTTTGATGCCCTGATTGGTACCACATGCATATAAGTTGTCAAGTTGATGAAGTTGTTGTTGCATATGTCGTTGATATTAAGTTGTCAAGTTGATGAAGTTGCCGTTGCATAAGTTGTCGATGTTGTTGTCATGTTGTCAAGTTGCCATTATATTTAATGAGTTGATTAATGAGTAATTATGTGAAGCATTGTTGATGATGATTTGCTGTTGTTTATGTTGATAAATTCTCTTACTTAAATTATCGTTTATTAGTTTTACTAATGATGAATAGATGTTGTTATGTGTTGTTAAATCCTTTTAAAGAATTATATGCTTATTATTATTGAATGTGAAATTTCATCCTTCTACTTGGAAATGTTGCCTCTTTACGTGGGTAACTTGCAGGTAACCAAGAATAGTCGTTGTCGTGAGTGGACTCTCTCACATGTGTCTTAGGTGCTCTGATACGTAACGGGATGAGAATTTTGTTGTTGTTTTTTGTTCCTTACGTATTACTTCATGAAGTTCATGAATTGTTGTTGAATTGGATTTTATGAGATTTTTATGATGAGACCTCGTGCCAAAGACTATTTTAGATGTTGAATAATTCCGCTGCGAAGTACTAAATAATATGTTGTTGAATTTTGAAGGATAAATAGTTATTTTATTCCGTTTATGATTTTATGATAAGAAGTGTGACATTCCATTTATGTTGAATACTCTGATTTATATGTGAAATTTTTATGTTGAGAAAACGGGGTGTTACAGATCTGTTAAAGAAAGGTACATTCAAGTTGGGAAAGCAGTGGTTCCAGTTGGTCAAGTTCTAGGATACAGTCTTGGCCTTGCATCTAAGGGTGCTTCTGTTAACGGGCCTTTGTACACGTTACCTGATCAATTTCCCAGGAAAAAAGAACAACCTTCCGTTGTGGCATCTGAAGAAGTTGTGCATAATGCACCTTGAATTTGTGGTTGTATGATTATACTTTATCACATTCAGTAGACACATTTGAGTGATCATCATTGTTTTGCAACACTACTCTTTCACATTTTTTGTAACATTATTTTGTTTAGTGTTAAATTTGATGATTTTAAACTATATGATATGATATTTTTTTTTCTTCTAAAAGTCATCTTAAATGCTTTTGTAATTAGGGATGGAGAGAGAATCTATTTTTTTTTTTAATATCTATAACTTTCAATTATTCCATAAAATATTACTTCTTTCAAAAGTGGGACTAACTTGTACATATTTTATTACTTCTTTTAAACACGAGCCCTGTTAGTTGCTCAGAAGAGAGAGTCCTTATATAATTGCATGTTGTTTAATATGTACTCTTTTTTTCTTCCTTGGGGGTCCATAACAGAAAGTGATCCTAGTTAAGAAAGGAACTTCCATTACAAATGCTCTAATACGTATCCATTCATTATAAAAATGTTGCATTTCCTAAAAAAAAAAAAAAAAACTAGTAAAACTGACAAATACGACTATAAACATTTTTTTGACATCATTTGATTGAATGGATTTTGTTTTGTGTTGATTCATTGGATTTTTCACTTTTATAATACACCAAGTAAATCTGTCAAAAATGGGCCAGCCTATTAGCCCATATTTTGGCCCAAGTCGGGCCTAAAAAACTAGGAATCTTGCTCTTTACCTAAACGATTTTGCTCATTTCCAAAGTAAATATCTAAAATACTCCTACATATGTTAACTGACGCTAGTGCAAATGACAACATAAGTTAACACATGCAGCGTGAGTTAACTCGCGCTACGTGACTTAAGTCACGCCGAAAAAACACACTGAAATCCAAGGTAAGTTAACTCACGCCGGTTTCTTCCGCCTATATTCCAATTTTTTTAGCTCTAGTGGAAGTCCAATCCATGTTAAATCACAACCAATGTATTTCCTGCCAAAAAAACACACCAACTCAAACCCATTAGTAACAACAACTTCACAAGCATCTAATTCTCTACCCTTATTATACCAACACGTGCCAATTCTCCAATGCAATGCAATCCATGACAGCAATACAACTTTTCAAGTGACAATTCTCTACCCTTATTATTATACTCCAAAACAATGTCAGCAATACAACTTTTCAAGTGCCAATTCTCTACCCTTATTATACCAACACATGCAATCCATGACCGCCCAACATGCAATTAGTGTTATTGTTATTATACTCCAAAGCAAAATGCAGTTGAGGCAGTGAGTTGTTGTACAAATCAATTGTTTAAAACTAGAGTGCGTGAGTTAACTCACACAAAGATTAATACTAGTTTGATTTAACTTACGCTGCGTGACTTAAGTCACGCTAACATTATAACTGACGTGAGTTAATTCACGATGCGTGAGTTAACATATGTAAGGGTATTTTGGTCTTTTCACTTAGGAATGAGCGAAACCATTTGGGTAAAGAACAAGATTCAAAAACTAGCCTAAAAATACACTCGGCCTTTTTTGGCCCAAGCCCATTTGGCCCTTACAAAAATGGAGTCAGCCAGGGCTGGCCCATTGGGCTTCAGGCTGGTTTATAAAATATATTGTTTTTTTTTGACAAAAATCATTTGATTTTTGTCAAAAGAACAATATATTTTATTTTTAAAAAAATTATCAATTAATTTAAAATTTATTAATAAAACAATATTTAAATAAATAAACTTATAAAAATGAATGAATTTAGTTTACAGTTTTAAAATCTTAAAGTTTATAAATTATTAATTTGATTTAATTGAATGAATAATCTAGAGTTTAATTAATATTTAATGTTAATGTATGTCCATTCAATTATATTTTAGCAAAAAAAAATAGTAGTGAGTAACTACTACATAAAATACATAAAAAAGAGTGAATAAATTAAAAAAATAGAATATTAACGGGTCGGGCCGGGCTGACCCATGGCCCACAAGGACCGGGATTTAGAATCTGCGGCTCAATTATAAATGGGTTGGACCCGATTGATCCATTTATATAGTTAGGCCTCTCGTGTCGGGTCAGCCCATTTGACACCTCTAACACCAAGTAAAGAACTTTTGTCAAAACAAAAAGAAGGAAGAAACTACTAGACTTTTGACCCGCGCGTCGCGCAGGTCTAACTAAAAATCACAAACAAACTTAATAAATATACAATATTATGATTAAAATTAACTTAATGTGCATTCAACAACATTTTAGATGGAATTTGTTAGGTTAAATTGCTACTAACCTAATGCAACATTTTAGAGGGAAATTATTAAGTTTAGTTACTGCAAACGTAACAAAACTAACAAATAAGGATAAATGTAGAGAAACAACAAATTTATACAAATGATGACACAACATAATAGAAATGAATTTTTTTTTAAGGAATAAGGGATTATCATTTAATGATGCAAATTTAGAGCCAAAATTTTAGGGTTGAGGATTAGCATTGAGTCAAAATTTTAGGGTTGAGTTGTTGCAAACCTAACAAGGGATTAGTGAAGGAAAAAAATTAGGTTAACACTTAACAAAATTAAGGATTAGCATTGAGCCAAAATTTTAGAGTTGAGTTGTTGCAAACCTAATAAATGGATTAGTGGAGGAGAAAAATTAGATTAAGACTTAACAAAATTAATAAATAAAGATTTTTAAATATATATATATATATATACTAGAAACTGGACCCGTGCCCGCACGGGTTTATTGCTAAAGAAATGACATACGGATAATAAAATGCAATATATAATTGGTAACGGTGAAAAAATAACATATGATAATCCAGAGTAGACAAAATAAAACGCTCCATAAAATGTATAAAATCTGAAAAATATTATAAAAGAAAATTCGGTAATCCTATCAATAATTCGGTAAGAGAATATGAATTTTTTAGTAAATTGACATGTTGTTTCATTGCAGATTGCGAAATACTTCATCATATACGACGTTAGAAGTCGCATTGGTATCTTCACCATCTTCATCCGTGATCAATATCTTTAGTCCTTCTCTGGATGTAACTCTTGAAACAACAACATACAACTGTCTGTGAAAAATTACAGGTGTTGGTAGATATACACCAACATGTTTAAGCGACTGTCCTTGATTTTTGTTAATTGTCATTGCAAATGATATAGACAAAGGGAATTGTCTTCGTTGAAACTTAAAGGGAATCCTGACATCTGAAGGCGATATAGATAACCTGGATACAAAAACCTGGCACACCAACCTTTAACCTTAATTTGTGATTAGGAAGTCCAGAAGCAGTGATGGTGTTGAGGAATTCAGGTGTATGAACATTGTCAATATGATCATCGTTTAAGTTACGATGAATAGGTGAATCATAACTCAAATAAACCTTATCCTCATCTGGAACCATGTCCAACATATAGTCGTTGATCTTCTCGACTATGGAATTTTTTGTTGTCAATATAGCTCTATTTTGAAAGTAACCTATGTCACTCATGCTCTCCAAGATGTTAGGATACGTGCTTTCAACAATAGCAGCAAGAGGATCTCCTGCGCTTTCTATGAGCAAATCTGACGGAATAGCAATGGTCTTGTCCACTTCATTGTCTTCCCCTATTCGTCCATCGCCTATACTTAAAACCCATTCTGAAAATTGTCTTTTTTCCTCCATGTCTACTACTGACGCACCAGACAAAAGCCTCATGTTCTTAGTGAAGGTAAGAACCTCACAATAATTCCATAGTTTTGAAGAATTGATAATAGCATGAACGATTTCTGGTCTTGTGCTTTTAGGAATTACAGGTACAAAGGGATGTATTTGTTTCTCTTGTCCACCTCCTTCATAACGTCTCTGAAAGAACGATCAAGTGCTTCAAAGTAAAATTTGTGCATCATCAGAGCCTCGTCCCATATTACTAATCTTGCTTGGACTACCAACTGAGCCAACGGGGTATTAGGTTTGACATTACACGTGGAGCATTCATCGATAATAAAGGGAAGGCCAAATCTCGAATGTGCGGTTCTACCTTCTAGTATTAATAATGCAGCTATACCACTCGAAGCAACTGTTAAAACTATTTCCCCTCTTGACCGTATCGCTGCCGACAATTCAGGTGTATGATCAAAAAGTTACCAGTTAAGCAGTGGTATGAGAGGAAAGTTGTAAGGTCACGTCGTTCCATTTGCAAACCTCTAAATATCAATAGATATGATTCTTGTGATGTGTGTGAAATTTACCACGGGTTAAGGTTTTTTTTAGAGAAACACAGTTTAGGGTTTGGTATATGTAGCCAAGTTATCATGGAAATTAGGGTATCATATAAGTCTACAAAATATTGTCAAAAAAAAAAGAAAGATGCATTTTTTTTAGTATTAAATAATTGTACAAAAAAATATATATATGTAGAAGTCGATATGTTTAGCTTTTTTTTTTAATTTTTGCTATTTATGAATGGATTTGTTTAGGTTTTTTTTTTGCTATTAATAAAAACATATTTGATGCATTTTGTGAGGCAAAATTTTAGGATAGATTTGTTGCAAACCTAAAAAGCATTATGGAGGGAAAAAAAATTAGGGGTTAAGGTTTTTTTTAGAGAAACACGATTTAGGGTTTAGTATATATAGCCAAGTTATGATGGAAATTAGGGTATTATATAAGTCTACAAAATATTGTCAAAAAAAAAAAGGTGCATTTTTTTGGTATCAAAGAAGTGTATAAAAAAAAAGGAAGAGGATAAGAACGATGCATTTTTTTAGTATTAAATAATTGTACAAAGTATTTTGTCAAAAAAAAAAGTGTAGAACACAAAATAAGAAAATTAGTTGAAAAAAAACTAAAATTAATAAGAAGAAAAGAAAAAAAAAATATGTAGAAGTCTATCGATATGGTTAGCCTTTTTTTTTTTTTTTAATTTTACTATTTATGAATGGATTTGTTTAGGCTTTTTTTTATTTTTGCTATTAATAAAAACATATTTGATGCATTTTGAGAGACAAAATTTTAGGATAGATTTGTTACAAACCTAAAAAGCATTATGGAGGGAAAAAATTAGGGTTAGACTTAACAAAATTAATAAATAAAGATATATATATATATAACTTTTAGGATATTTTTGTTATGCAGACTAAACTAAATTTAATGCAAATTAAAATTTTAAAATTATCTTCGTTAACTTAACTTAGTTGATAAAGATACAATATAATATATGCAAAAGTTCAACTTCGTAGTTGCTCCACTTATTTATATTAAAATATGAATTTCTAGCCTGAACTTCTAATAAAAAAAAAAGGTTAGAAATAAATCTGATAATGAGGACATAAAGACTTAAAAGAAATTATTGTGAAAAATTGAGTGAACGTGGCAAGAGCCCATCATCAATAATCCTATAATCAAATGCTTGGTTGAGGAGCTTTTCCCGTATGATAACAATTAACAAAACTATTTCTCTCGTTTTCTCGTAATTTTCTTAGTAGTAAATGGGAACATAGCAATAGCAGCATATCATAAAATGAATACAATGGCAACATCTCTATGCATGAACTCAACAGTACCACTCTCACCATCTTCTCTTCCTCGTAACAACACCACTCAAACCTCTCTTTCTTCTTCTTCTTCTTTGCTTGTTGATAACAACATCAACAATAATTACGGTAGCCTTAAAACAACATCAAGTAGTTTGAAACCTATTGTTGTTATTGGTGACCCGCCAACTTTTGTTTCTGCTCCTGGTCGCACTATTCTCGCTGGTTTGTCTTTTTCCTGTTCCATATTTTTGTTCTTAGAATG
This sequence comes from Medicago lupulina, assembly GCA_958299785.1. Classification (NCBI taxonomy): domain Eukaryota; kingdom Viridiplantae; phylum Streptophyta; class Magnoliopsida; order Fabales; family Fabaceae; genus Medicago; species Medicago lupulina. The sequence goes on from OY283145.1 coordinate 52,296,470, forward strand.
TTTGTCTTTTTTTAATTATTATTTTAATGTGAATTAATATTTTGGATTTGCTACAGTTACTAATCATACTTGGATAATGATTGAATTATATTTATTGATATTGCGAAAAATTGTGATAGAATACTTTGATGTAGTAGAATATAAAACTTGATATTGCGCATAGTTGCTATGGCAGACCTATGATGCCACAATTATGCTAGTAATTCTTTTATATTGCGAAACATTGTGATCGAATACGGTTGATGCTGCTGTAAATGTGCTCGCGAATCTTTATTTTGCGAAAATTTGTGATCAAATACTGTTGATTCTGTCACAATTGCAGTGGAATGCACACCTTGATATTGTGCACACCTTTTTTTTTTAAACCTTTGACGCGGATGAGTGCTGCTTGATATTTCCCTGGGTTAAAGCTGAAATGAAGTATTACTGATCTTTTATAATTTGATGTATAAACTATTATCTCAGCTTGGTTTTTCAGAATCATTGTTATGCAATCTCTCTGTCTAGAATATTGTGCTAGAAATATGGAGCTGAAAATGCAATTCTCTACTTATTAGTAATTATTGTTAGCTGTTTTTGTTGGCTTTGGTAATCTGTATGCGTAATTACTTTCATTCTCTAAGTCTTAGACTTCACAACTTCAATTTAAATTCTGAAGTAAAAGTGATGAAAGTTTCTGTGAACAGAATGGTGTCATTTAATTTTAATTCACTAATATGATGTTATTCTCGCTACCTTATCTGAGCTAGTTATGATTTTAATCACTTGTTACCTGTTTTTTATATATTTTATTGAAGCTGTTTTTTTCTTTGAGTAGTTGGAGATTTACATGGAGATCTTAAGCAAGCTAGATCTGCACTTGAAATGGCTGGTGTCTTGAGCTCTGATGGTCAAGACTTGTGGACTGGTGGTGAAAATGTATGCTTACTGTCTTTCAAAATGGATTGCTGTTAGTTTTAGTTGGAATCATCAGTGTTGTTAAATAGCAGCTATAATGGTACTATAGATTAGAGAAATTTGAACAAATCACTATTGTTCTGTTATATATTATTTAGTACAAAGTGTTGTGAAATAGCGGTAATATAGCACAATAGCGTCGCGGAATTTAAACAAACTGCTATTTGTTGCAATCTGCAACTGAACACTGGGGTCATTAGCCTCCATTTTTACTATTTATTGTACTAAAGTGGTTGAAAAGCGAAAGTAAAAATAATTAGTGAAACAGTATGTCGTTTAGTATCTATACTTGCGGAAAAAGTAAGAGATAAAAGGATAATCAGTGCATCTTACTAATTTTAATGCATGTCTATTAACTTTTCCTCCGTATATTAGGTGTTGATTCAACTTGGAGATATATTAGATCGAGGTGAAGATGAAATTGCTATCTTGTCCTTGCTGCGATCATTGGATAAACAAGCAAAAGCAAAAGGTGGAGCTGTGTTTCAGGTTTGTAATTTATGGATTTGACACTTAAAACAGTTTCAGTCATTGCTCTACAGACTTCTAAAGCATTAAAGTTACTATCTACCCAGTATACATTTGTGACACTATCTGGGACAACTTATTGAAACAACTTATGATATGTCGATTTTCATCTTATTTCCATAAACTCTCCAGGATAACTTAGGAAAACAACTTATAGCTTATATGATACTAACTACTTGACTTTATTTAATTTTGTTATAAAAATAGCTTATATGTAAGCACTTAGGTAAGATGTTTAACCAAACAAGACCCAATTATGAGTGAATTTTGTAAAATCTGATATATCATTTTAGCATTTTCAAATTAACTTTCAATAACTTGTTCTGCTTGGTCTAGGTAAACGGAAACCATGAGACCATGAACGTGGAAGGGGATTTCAGATATGTTGATTCTGGAGGATTTGATGAATGTAGTGATTTCTTGGAATATATCAACAATTCTGAAGATGACTGGGAAGAAACATTTACTGGTTGGGTTGATGTATCTGAGAAGTGGAAAGAAGATCGAACAAAGTCAAGAAGTCATTGGGGACCTTGGAATTTAGTGAAGGTATTATAAATTTCTGTCACACTCTTCATTAACATGTACTTTTATTGTCACTAAGAATAAATTCCTAATTCAAACTAGTTTGGCAAAATTGCAAATTTAAAGTTGCATTCTAACTCCCAGATTAACATGCTCGAATATGAGTTACGAATTCAAAATGTTACTTCGGAAGTAGAATATCAATTTGGTAACTCAAAATGTTCTATGTTATTCAAAACATGATATTTTATTGTTCTTTTGATGAAGTTTTCCGATTATTAGGACAGAGACAAAAGGGAGTCATTGCCCGATCAATCCTCTTTCGGCCTGGTGGGCCACTGGCATGTGAGCTTGCAAGGCATGGTGTTGCACTCAAGGTTAATGACTGGGTCTTCTGTCATGGCGGCCTTCTTCCTCACCACGGTCAGTATTTTACTGTCCTTTTGGTTTTGTTTAACATAATCTTGAATAGTAATATAGTTATGATTACTATCTTGAATTGTATTTGGATAGAAATTTTAGCATATTAGTTAGTTTGTCAGTACTTTCTCCTTCACTAAAATTTACTGTGGTATTTTAACTCCTTTTACCCTTAGCTCAAAACAGTTGAGCTACCCAACCCCCATCGGTATCTTGAATTGACTGAATGATACTATACGTTCCTGTTTCAAATTTGTTGAGTCGAACCTTTCTCTAATTTCAGAAGCCTGGTAATATTACCTTCATCCTTTTTGTCTCTTCATTTTCTGTAGTTGCATATGGTTTGGAGCGGATGAACAAAGAAGTGTCTGAGTGGATGGGAGATCCAAGTGAGAATGACAGGACAGTCCAAATCCCTTTCATCGCCACTAGGGGTTATGACAGCGTTGTTTGGAATCGGTTATACTCAAGAGACTCACCAGATATGATTGATTATGAGGCTAAACAGGTAAATATACTCAAGAAAATTTATTTGTAGTGTGTGATTAATAAATATCCCTCGCCCTTGTTTAAGCTAAAAATATTATATGGTCAATAGCTATAAAGCACGAACACACACACACACCAGACACGACACTGCACCGACATGTAGTCCTTTCCCTGAAAACTAGCTTCGTGACTCCATCTTTCTGTAACTTTTCATTATTAGGTCAACAAATTTAACATGGTATAGGGACTTTTTTGCCGTTATATCAAATGTTTTTTTAATTTATTTCAAATTGTATCTTAATTACATTATTTAACTTATTTTGAGATATTTAGTAAATTAATGAAATTCTCTCTCAGTATGACTTGTAATGATATATCTTGAAACTCAATTATACAATGTTCAGGTATGTTCGATTCTTGAAGAAACGCTGCAAGCGGTTGATGCTAAGGCAATGGTGGTGGGACATACTCCTCAAACTGTTGGGGTGAATTGGTAAGAGAAGACATTTCCTTAAGCATTCTTGGAATAATTACATCTCAAGTTGCCACAATCTTTACATTATAGATTGTATATTGCTATAGTTCTTGAATTGCAGCATAAATAACAGATACTTTATCTAGGTCAGTTAGTGCATTATGGATGGATTTCTTCTATTCATTTAAATCAGTTCTTTGTTTCTTACAGTAAATACAATTGTAGCATATGGCGCGTAGATGTTGGAATGTCCAGTGGAGTCCTTAATTCAAGACCTGAGGTATATCAAAGGCCTACATGAGTCTTCACATGTTCATGTTACAACTTGTAGTTATTGTAATTTACAGTTGTATTCTTATTCTCCAGGTTCTAGAAATTATAGACGATAAAGCCAGAGTTATAAGGAGCAAAACGGACAGATACAGTGAACTTCAGGCCGCTGCATATACTTAAAAGACAAACAAATGATGTAACAGGTATGTTGAATTACAAATTTCTTCTCTAGTGATTGTAATGCTACAAATTCAATTTTTGTTCCGAAAGCAAATTCTTTACATTGGGAAATATACATTGGTGTTGCTGTGTTGCATTTGCAAGTTGAAACATTCCACCTAAAAAAGGGTGCTTCTATTCGTTCAAATTTCTATATTTATCCTTTGACCTGTTATAGCCGGTTAAAGGCAGAATGTCGTAAAGATTACTGCATTACTGTCAAACTATGGAATATTCTAAAAAACCAATCAGCGAAATTGACTAAAAAGAAGATTAGTGAATGATGCAAAGTTTAACTCTCTTTAGAATTTAATTGATTTCTGTTTATTATGGAATTTCATCGAATGGATTAAATGAGAGATGGTGCAATAACAAACAGAAAAATACCAATCTAAATAAATTTTTCAAATTTTGGTTGGGTTTTCAATAGGTTCCAATGACATCATTTTATCCATTTATTTTTCTGAAGAAGCCATCATTTAATCCATGTATTCAACATTATCTAGTGGGATGTCTTGTACGACTTTTCATGATTTGGTTCAAGAAGGAAAACCAAATTGAATCGTAAAAACAGTTTGGAAAAACCAAACACTTCATGGTTTGTCCTGAACCAAACTTGTTTTAAGGTTCAGTGCACCAGGTTATGTTCTTTTTTGACCAATATTGTTAAATGGAGGCCATGGAGGGTTTTTTGACAGCCTCCGTAGGAAATTTGTGAAGGGATGCCTGCCATGGTGCCATCATAGGCTGCAATGGTGTGTTTATTGGGGTTTTCAGCAATATTCCACCATCCGTCATCGACAACACTGTTTTGACTAAACAGGTTCCACCTTTATAGAACAGAGATGTTACCTTTACGAACCGAACTGTTTTCTTGACTAACCGAGATGCCCCGATAGGCTTGGCTTGTGTGTGTATTACCTGGTAACAATTTCCAAAATTCAATTTGAGTATTATGTTTTTGCAGAATTACTGGCATACAGGAGTAAAGAGCAACATTGGCAAATTTATTGGAAAGCAGTCGACTTATTCTAGTCACTTAGTTGTTTGCTTCACATGCAACTTGTGAAGACTCCAGCAGCAGACCCATTTTGGCAGTTCAAAGGATTCTGTGTCATATCATTTTAGATATACAATTTGAAGACAGGTATACTTTATAAGTTAAATGCAGCCTGTGAATGACTTGAAAGTTGAAAGCAAGGTGAAAATAGGATGCACAAGAATAAAGGTGGGAAAATAGGAAAGATGGGGAGGGTAAATAATAAAAATACTGTACTATGTCAATGATATTATTACAATTATATTGACTAGTACCTAAATTGCTCCATTTTTATTATTTTTTTTCTCTTATAAACTTCACTTGCTTACATCAAATCTGACTTCTGTATGTAACACACCAACTAATATTTGTTTTCAATTTAAAGCACTTATGGAAGTTTACTTGTTTCTCTTTCAAAACATCAAATACTGAGGCTGATGTAATACAGCTTTATTGAAAGAACTATGGGAAGAGATTTTCCTCTGAGATGCAAAGAGGAATTAAATTGAGAATAAGTATAGTCTCAAAGCAATAAAGAAAAACAACTGCTAAAATCAAAGGGAACTACTTTGTAAAATAACATTCAAAATCCACACATCATCGTAGAACAAGGTCATCGACCGAGTGAAAAACTATTTATAGGATAAAACCTTAATGTTCTTCACCATTTCTCGACTCTCAGACTTACAACACGACATATTAGATCAAACTCATCCTATTAACCACTCCCCTGAAGTACAAAGGAACAGTCTATACAGAAAGATGATTTTTATTTCTTTGAACATATAATACAAAGTTAGAGTCTTTTATTATAATATTAAACATGAAGACTCACTTAACTACAATACTCCATTTCCAGTGACATTCTTTAAAGACCTCATCATGCATGCTTTATTTTCTTCACATAAATATAACATAACATGCAAGTTCAAGATCATATGCATTCAATTCGCTTCTTAGCAACAAGATATAGAGGATTTTTCTTGTGTTGAATAAGTCCTGGAAGACCATGAGTGTCTATGTCTTCCCTCTTAGCTCCTTCAGTCATTTCCAAAAAATCTTCTGTGCCATTGCCAAAAAATCTAACTGCCTTGTTTTGTAAAATCTTCCGGCATGGTTTCGACGAATCCCTTCTCCGTTTCATTTAATTTCACGGTTTCCGAATAGCAATAATCCTATTTTCTTGCATTGCATTGCAGTTCTTTCTACGCTTAAGGAATACAAAATTGGAACTTGACACCACAATAACATTAGATTGAATTTATATTTCAAAATCCGAACCATGAATTTTAGGTCGGAAGGTATCGTATTATTGAAGAAGGGGTAGATTGGAAGAACAAAAAAATTGAGATCTAGTTTTGAGAAAAAAACACCGAAGGATAATTATTATTTTTTTAATGGAAAATTTATTCTCGTCAAGTAAATGTAAGACGCATAAACACTCACAGAAAAAGCAAAAGCAGATACAATTGGTGTTGCATGCATACGGAACACCTTCAAAACAAAGGCATAAATTTACAAAATAATGAGGCCGGAATAGACATACGGACAAGAACCATCTGCATGCCTTACTATTCCAATTGCAAGAAGTCCCATGTACCCAAAAAAAAAACAACACAGGACCGCTGCCAAATCCTAGGCATCATGCATCACAGTTGATGCCTAACAGCAACAATACACTACCTTCCCCATAATCTTACAAAATAGGTACTAATAGAATACCAAGCAACCAATAAAGCCAAAACAAAGGCTAACAGTGAAAAGACAACACTACATGCATAAAAAACAATGACAACAACACAAGACATCCACGTGGAGCTCACTACCAGAAAACTAAATGGAACTGCCTAAAATCGGCCTGCACTCTCAATACCGCGTCACCAAGCAACCTGCAAACTCCAACCAACTCCCACAGCTAGAAACCCAAGATCACTATCTTTCAAAACAAAACCTTAGATTCCAACACCATTCATAAAAAAGACAAGACAGTGTATGCATGTGTGCATTCTTTCCAACATCCACCTCCAAGACAATACCTTAATCTCTTCAACCAATACTGTACTATGTCAATTACATTATTACAATTATATTGACTGGTACCTAAATTGCTACATTATTTTTTTTCCTTATACCGAGGCTGATTTAATACAACTTTATTGAAAGAACTATAGGTAGAGATTTTCCTCTGAGATGCAAAGAGGGATTAAATTGAGAATAAAGAAAACAACTGCTGAAATCAACGGGAACTACTTTGTAAAATAACATTCAAAATCAACACATCATTTGATAGAACAAGTCATAGAACAAAGAGACACAAAACAAACCGTGGACAACAATATAAATATAAATATAAATAGGCTTAATTGCATGTTTAGTCCCTTAAGGTTTTTTTTTTTTTTTTAGGTTTTAAATTGCTCCCTTATGTTTTAAAAGTTTCAAATTGGACTCCTTATATTTTAAAAGTTTCAAGTCGGTCCAAAATGTTAGTCACATTGCAACTAGTTAGTCCTTGCTATTACATAATATTGAGTTTAATAAAAAAAACATTTTAAAACTGACTTTGTAAATAAGTTAAACTCCAACACCGATATTCTCAACACAAATCTCTAAATGGTCAAGTGACAGAGTGAAATAATTTATTTCAATATGAGTAACATTTAGGATCAACTTGAAACTTTTAAAACATAAGAGACCAACTTAAAACCTAAAATAAACTTAAAGGATCAAACATGCAATTAAGCCATATAAATATAAGTAATATTGATAATAAAGAAAACGACAATTAGTCAATTACATATATGATATATCATAAATATAGAACATCATTACTTAGTTAATTACATATATACCAAATATAAAAGAAACATGAGATAGTCTGCACATATCGGTATCCCACCACCTTTCTCTAGTGTATCCCTGATGTATCTTAAAAGTATCGGATAATTAATTTAAAAAAATATATTTTATCTTCAGATACTCTTCTGATATGTATCAGGACGTATCAGACATATATCAGTGCAAAATACATATCAGATACGTTACATCATGCGTTTTGAAATATATGCTTTAGAGACTTTATCATGTATCTCAACTTTTCAAATTATGAACACAAAAGTTATAATATTATAATGTTATTTTTGTTGCAGTTTTTAACATTCAACATCACTCAAGACAACACACATTAAAATAAAATATTTTTTAATTATTTTCCAACTCATTTGATTTTGGGTATAGCAATAGCGGTTGAATAAAGACACCAGAGCCATTCCAAACACACTTTTTCATTATTTGATTCTCACACTCCAAACAAATATCAACATATTAATGTTATTTTAATATAAGTTTAACGGTAGTAGGTTGACGGTTCAAAACAATTTTACATACACAACCAATTAAAATATTTCGAATCACCGTCTAAATTAAAAATATTAATTGACATGTACTTCTTATTATCCAGGTTCCAGAAATTATAGACGATAAAGCCAGAGTTATTAATAATGTGTACACGTAAGATCTATTTAAGGAGTCCCTATTAATGGATTGGACTATCATTGTGGATGTTCCAAGGAACAAAACGGACGGATCCAGTGAACTTCAGGTGGCTGTATATACACAAAAGACAAACAAATGATGTAACACATCAGATACGTTGCATGACAAATTTCTTCTCTATTGATTGTAATGCTACATATTCAATTGATATTCCGAAAGCAAGTTATTTTCATTGAGAGATATACATTGGTTCTTTTCTGGACAGATACATGGAATTTGTTTGAATATATTAAATTAGAGATAGTGCAATAACAAATGGAAAAATAATGCTCTAGTGACATCATTTTGGTTGGGTTTTCAATAGGCTCCAGTGACATCATTTTATCTATAATCTTTTTTATTCGATGAACTTACAAAAATAAGCTGAAAAAAGCTTATGAAAAATATCATAAGCTGTTTTTATAAGTTATCCAAAACAGTATCACAAAACTTATGTTAGTAGATAAGCTCAAATAAACCAATCCAAACAGGCCTAGTGGGATAACTTGTACAACTTTTCATGATTTGTTTCAGTGCACCAGGTGCCAGGTTATGCGCTTTTTGGACCAATATTGTTGAGTGGAAGCCATGGAGGGTTTTTTGACAGCCTCCATAGGAAATTTGTGAAGGAATGACTGCCATGGTGCCATCATATTCCACCATCCGTCATCGACAACACTGTTTTGACTAAATAGGTTCTATCTTCATAGAACAGAGATGTTACCTTTACGAACCAAACTGTTTCCTGACTAACCGAGATTCCCCCATAGGCTTGGTTTGTGTGCGTAGTACGTGGTAACAATTTCCAAAATTCAATTTGAGTATTATGTTTTTGCAGAATTGCGGGCATACAGGAGTAAAGAGCAACATCGGCAAATTATGGGATAGCCGTCACTTATTCTAGTCTCTTAGTTGTTTGCTGCATATTCAACTTGTGAAGACTCCAGCAGCAGACCAATTTTGGCAGTTCAAAGGATTTTGTGTCATATCATTTTAGTGATACAATTTGTATATTTTATAAGTTAAATGTAGCCTGTGAAGGACTTGAAAGTTGAAAGCAAGGTTAAAATAGGAAAGATGGGAATTGTAAATAATCAAAATACTGTACTTGGTCAATTAAATTATTTCAATTATAGACTTCATTTGCTTGCATGCATCAAATCTGGCTTCTGTATGTTACACACCAACTAATATTTGTTCACAATTTAAAGCACTTATGAAAGTTTACAGTTTCTCATTCAAATTATCAAATACTGAGAGGCTGATTTAATACAACTTATTGAAAGAACTATAGGAAGAGTCTATACAGAAAGATGAATTTTATTTCATTGAACATATAATACAAGGTTAGAGTCTTTTATTATAATATTAAACATGAAGACTCACTTAACTTCAATACTCCATTTCCAGTGACACTAAGACCTCATGAAAGCATGGCTTTATCAGGTCCAATGGGGAAATGGATTATATACTAATGCTACATCATGCATGCTTTATTTTCTTCACATAATTAATATAACATAACATGCAAATTCAAGATCATGCGGATTCAATTCGCTTCTTAGCAACAAGACAGAGAGGATTTTTCTTGTGTTGAATAAGTCCTGGAAGACCATGAGTGTCTATGTCTTCCCTCTTAACTCCTTCAGGCATTTCCCAATCAAATGAATAGAGAAGATTAGCAAGTACAAGATCTATGGTAGAAATAGCCATGTTTAAGCCGGGGCAAATTCTTCGCCCAGAACCAAACGGAATCAGCTCAAAATCTTGTCCTTTTAAATCTATATCACTACCTATGAATCTCTCTGGATAAAACTCTTCTGGATCCTTCCATGCTTCTGGGTCTCTATGGATCGCCCATGCATTCACGTACACCAATGTCTTGTCTGGAATGTCGTACCCTGCAATGTTGCACTTTTTCATTGTTTCTCTTGGTAAAAGTATAGGCAAAATTGGGTACAATCTCATTGATTCTTTTGTAACGGCCTTGAAATATGGAAGCTTTTGGACATCTTCTTCCTCTATAAAACCTTTCCCTGCAAACACTTTCCGAATTTCTTCTTGTACTTTCTGCATCACTCTTGGATTCTTCATTAGTGCCGTCATAGCCCAGACTATCGCTGCCGCAATTGTTTCTGTCACAGCAAACGACATATTCTGCAATATTGGAAAAGTTCAATATGTTTCATGAACTATTCTGCAAAAATAATTTTTTTTAAATTGAACCAAAATGAAGGCTTAAGAAGAGTGAAGAATATAAATAATTAAAAAAACATTAACCATGATCAAGGGTTTGATGTGTTCAGCACTGAGATCCATTGAGCAGTAAGGATCATTCTTCAATTCAATCAAGGCATCAATAACATCATCTTCATGTGGAGGCAACTTCTTCCTTTCTGGATCAAGATGTTCATCAACAATACTTTGATAAAGTCCATCCGAAACCTTGAACGTTTTCTCAAGGCGACTCATCTTTCCAGTGAGCTTATCAACAATCCCTCCAACAAAAGGCAAATAATCCGCATAAAAGAACGAAATTAGCAAATCCTGAACTTCTTTATGCAAACCTTGAAACATGCTACGCTCAATTCCTTCCTCTTCATACTTTCTGCCGAAGGCAGTCTTACAAACTATAGTACTTGTAAGACAAGTAAGAACTTCCTGCATGTTCAAAACTTTGTTGGAAGATGCCTGTTCTGATATCTTTTTGATCATTTGTGTCACCTCATATTTTCTAACTGAGTAATACATTGAGACTCTTTTGACACTAAGAAAATGAATAAAGGAAAGTTTTTTTGTGTGTCTCCAATATTCTCCATATGGTGCAAATATTTGATCTAATCCATTGTATGATATTTTCATATGGCTGATTAACGAAGGTCGGTTACAGAATTCGATATCATGTGTTTTCATTACTTCTTTGGCCATTTTTGCTGATGAAACGACGACTGTTTGCTTTGAACCAAGTTTAAGGGAGATTATAGGGCCATATTTCTTTGAGAGTTCATAGAAATTTAAACCAAGAACTGAACTATCAAGTTGATGTAAGTTTCCAATGAAAGGAAGACCTTTAGGACCTGGTGGAAGAGTTGTTGGGTTTTTAGATGTTTTTTGTTTTTTGAACAAGAAGAATAGCAAGAGAGCAAAAGGTAAAAGAACAAGGGGTGACATGTTTTTGTTTGAAGTAAGGATAGCTATTCAGCTATTGTAATATATAGACACCACCAAACTCTTTTTAAGGCACTTCACTTATAGTTTTAGATAAAACATTACGGTGTAATTTGATCCATGAAGCTGACTCTACTTAATAAGATAAGGGTTGGTTGTTGTTGTTGTTATTGCGTCAGTACTAATTTACTATTTATTTATCACGCTCTAAATCTTAAGATATACACACCACTAACTTCTTTAAGGCACTTTATAATATATGTCATCACATTAAAGTTACATTATTATTTTAAATTGTTTTTGTCTCATTCCATTTTGAATACATCAGTATGGGAAGAATATAGACACGAAAAGCAAACATCAGCAAGTCAATGCTATTTATTATTATTTAGTTTTTTTGACCAAATTTATTTTTTATTTTTTTGACCAAATTTATTATTATTTAGTTATCACCCTTGAAATGAGTAAACCACTAACTTTTTTTTTGAACAAGAGTAAACCACTAGCTTTTTTTTTAAGGAGTAAACCAAATTTATTATTGACCAAATTTATTGTTCTCTGTCTTTCTAAATGATTCTCAAATTAATATCTGACTTTATTAATATATTAAGAATTAATTGCACTTTTCCCCTATCTTTTGCCAATTGTGCGATTTTGCACCCTCTCTTCTTTTATTTTGAGCGATTTTGCACCACATCTTTTGTCAATTGTATTTTGTTCAAAATCATCCTTAAAAGAGAGGAAAGGGGACAAAAGATGTATTGGCCATACTAACCTATTATCTAACGGAAATTGCTTTTCTCACATCAAAAGTTTCCTAACCACACATCAAAATGACGCAAATACCTCTGACGGTAGTTAACTACCGCTGAGCAAACCAGTGGCAGTTAACTATCATTGGGTCAGCTACAGTTAACTACCGCTGGGCTAGAGCATCAATTATGATTTTGTGCGTTTCGGTCAAAAAATCAAAATAAATCGATGTTTATTCGGAATGCTATGAAACTTTGCAGACCCACTATAAGTATTTTTATATAGTTTTCTGTAAAGTTTTGTAGCATTCCGACTAAGTCTAGATTTATTTTGATTTTTTGACCGAATCGCACAAAATCACAATTTTTTCCAAGTGGGCGTTCGGAAAAGTGACCTAGAGGTTGAATTTTTTCACCATTGTTTGCATGCATGTTTAGGACAAAAAAAACATCTCTTACAAAAAAAATTGAATTTTCAGACAAAACAGGTTAAATATGAATTTTTAACTATTGCCGGTTTTTAACTATTTTTTTCACACAATTTGGCAATGAAATACACTAATTTATTTTTCTGCCTCTTGTCGAAAAATTCAATTTTTTTGTGGGAGATTTTTTTTTGTCCTAAACATGCACGCAAAAAATGTGAAAACGGCGAGACTGACCAGGTCACTAACGATCCGTTGGCAGAGCCTTCCAAGTCGGTTCCCACGAGAATACATGGTAATTAACGTGGTGAGACCAGAATTGGCGTTATTTGCGATCTAGATTTTCGAGTTACTCTAAAGTCATTGTAATTATACATAGCCACTCAAACCCTTTTCCCTAAAGATCCTCGCTTCCTTACACACCTCTAGGTCACTTTTCCGGACGTGCACTTGAAAAAAAATTGTAATTTTGCACAGTTCGGTCGAATAATCAAAATAAATCGAGATTTAGTCGGAATGCTATAAAACTTTATAGAGAACTCTATAAAAATACATTTGGAGGGTCTGCAAAGTTTCGTTTAAGCCTCAATTTATTTTGATTTTTCGACAGAAACACGTAAATTCACAATTGATGCTCTAGCGGTAGTTAAGTCTAGTTGACCCAACGGTAGTTAACTGCTGCCGGTTTACTCAGCGATAGTTAACTACTGCCGGAGGTATTTCTGTCATTTCAATATATGTTTAAGAAACTATTGAGGTGAGAAAAGCAATTTTCTTATCTTACATGACCTTGTGTTTTTGTTAAACTATGTCATATACCACTAGGTCTTTCAGTTAGGGAAGAACTTAGTTAGTGCATTTGAACCTCCAAGTTCTTCATACTTTCTCCTTGATTTTGTGTATGAGCTTTTGTCTCACTAGAAAATGTTTTGAATTCATTCATAAAAGCCTTTAAAATAGCCATTAGAGAAGCAGCTTCCTTGATTTTGTGCAGCGATTGATGTTTGAGTAGGTGTGGTAAAGTAGCCCTAGCTTGCATTCCTTGTCCACCCTGCAAAGTATTACTCTGGTTGGACCACAAAAGGCTAGGATGGTTTCTCCAACCAAGGTTATAAATGGATTGTTATTCTTTCCATACAAATAAGAATAGCAGGATATTCATTGTAGAGATACCCCCTCCATAGTACACAATAAACAACATAAGACGGTTGAATTCAAGCCTCATGCGACAAGTTCACCGCCAGGTGCAATGAGGAGTTCAAGTTTTCGCCTTGCATGGCCAGTCCTTCGCCGGGCGTGATGAAAGAGCGCAAACTTGAACTCTTTTACCATAGTTGACTAAAACTCCTTAGTGCTAACCCTAAATAGGTGTTATTTCACTTTTAAGTGCTAGCTAAACCTAAATAAGCTGAAGCATAAAAGTAAAAAAAAAAAAAAAAAACTCCAAGAATTATTTGGTTAGGGAGAAATCAAAACCAATTAAACAAATTTCTATTAGAATTAAAGGATACTGATTTCTACTCTAAAAATCACTAAAACTAAATAAAACTAAACAAAATACATAAAATAAAATCTAAAAGCTAATGGAAATTCACATAAAAATGAAGAGTAGTCAAAAAGAAATTTTTATAATCTGCTTTGAGCCACTACATTGTTTGAAAAACCTTTACATTTTCTAATTTATTATGATCTGGGGTCTAGGATGTGGATGTCAGTGTCACATCGACCTCTTTGTAAGTGGATCCACAATCATGTTTTTTGTTCTGCTATGCTCTATATACAAATGTCCACTGTTAACTCTTTCTAGCACAAAGAACTAGATGTCAATGTGTTTCGACTTTGTCGTCCTCCTGTTGTTATTGGAAAACCAAAATCCTTAACGCGACCATGACCATGACCATGATTGTTGATATTACGAAAATCTGTGATCAAATACTTCTCATTAGACTGCATCAAATCTGGCTTGTGTATGTAACAGGCTAACTAATATTTGTTCTCATTTCATATTTCTTATGAAGGTTTAGAGTTTCTTTTTCAAATCATCAGTACTAAGCTGAGAAGCAAAAGGAAGTAAGTTAAGAATAAAATAGTCTTAAAGCAAGAAAGAAACAACTGAAACAAAAGAGAAACATCATAAAATAACGTTCAGAATCAACACATCGTTCATAGGAGAAACAACGACTCAACTTTGACCGAATGCATTCTATTTAACACATCCTTGAACCCCAAAGGAAGGAAATCTATATAGGAAGATGAATTTTATATCTTTGAACATATAATATACAAGGGAAATGGTATATAGAGTCGGGGCCGGCCCATGTGGCCCAAGCAAGGGCTTTAGGCCTCATTTAGTGTTGGGTCAGCCCTCTATATAGTAATGGCTTAGTCCCAACAAGCATACTTTATTTTCTTAACATAAGTATAACATAACTTGGGCATTAAAGATCAAACACATTCAATCCTCTTCTTAGCAACTAGGCAGAGAGGATTTTTCTTGTGTTGGACAAGTCCTGGAAGACCATCAATGTCTATATCTTCCCACTTTACTCCTTCAGGCATTTCCCAATCAAACAAATAGAGAAGATTAGCAAGTACAAGGTCCACAGTAGCAATAGCCATGTTTAAGCCGGGACAAACTCTTCGCCCTGATCCAAACGGAATCAACTCGAAATCTTGTCCTTTTAAATCTATATCACTTCCTATGAATCTCTCTGGATAAAACTCTTCTGGATCCTTCCATGCTTCCGGGTCTCTATGAATTGCCCACGCGTTAATGTACACCAATGTCTTGTCTGGAATTTCGTACCCTTCGATGTCGCACTTTTTCATCGTTTCTCTTGGTAAAAGTACGGGTAATGATGGGTACAGTCTCATTGATTCTTTTATAACTGCCTTGAAATATGGAAGCTTTTGGACATCTTCTTCCTCTATAAAACCCTTCCCTTCAGATGCTTTTCGAATCTCTTCTTGTACTTTCTGCATCACTCTTGGATTCTTCATTAGTGCAGTCATAGCCCAAACTACCGCGGCCACGATTGTGTCTGTTCCCGCCAACAACATATTCTGCAATATTGACCATGTATTAAGATTTTGAGTATAAGAAGAAAAAAGAGATAAAAGTGCTTTATAGCTTAAGTGAAAGTAAAACTCATAGGGATCAAAAGATGGTGATTCGTGTACATAATACTAATATTTATTGTTTATATATTTTTCTGTTTTATTTTTGTTCCATATATTCCAAAAAGAAAAAAAAAAATTATACTTGTTTATATTATTTCCTTGTGTTTAGTAGTCAAATTTTCTACATATCATAATTTAGAACAATCATTATTCTTCTTCTTCTCTATATTCTCTCAATTTCTTAACACTAAATTCATAAGAAAACTCTTAGCTTGCACTGCAAGCAATAAGTTAACTAACCAACTGATATTAACTAACTCTAACTATTTTAACAATATGTTTCATTAGCAAATATACCAAATATAAATATTAACAAGAGAAATTTCCATAGATCAGGTGGACAGTAGGATTAGATCCCTCGCATTAGTCCGTCTTTGACCGGATATCGAGTTTCTCAGAAAAACAAAAATAGTGACTAACTCCAAGGCTAGAACCAAAGAAGAGACAAGACAGGACCATATTATGTTATTATGTAATGAATAAAAAAACCAAACAACAAAAGAGACAAATCAATATTATTTTTATATTACCTAGTAATAAATAGCAACGTTGATCATGATCAACTGCTGCTAGATTAAAACTAGAGATTTTGATGGAAAGAGATGCAGGCCATAGAGATCAAAATTCTAACAAATAGAAGACAGAAAAACTAATGTAAACAAACATAACAAACTTGGTTCTCTCCGGCTCTGCATCCCCTCTAACCAAATCTCAAAAATTGAATTATCGACGAAAATAAACAATATAAAAATGAAATTTTCACTAAGTAGATTAAAGTGCCAAAATTGAAGGTAGATTAATTTCATTTTCATTCTTTAATTTCTGTCAATAATTCAACTTTCTGAAGTAGAGATCTCGCATAGGTTATTAGATTAATTCGTCGATTTAAATTTATCGGGAGAGGCATGAAGTGTTATGCAAAAGTAAAAGCTTTTAAAAATTGAACCAAGATTCTCTCAAAAAAAAAAATTTGAACCAAGATTAAGGCTTAATAAGAGTGAAAAAAACAAAAATAAAAATAAAAACACTAACCATGATCAAGGGTTTGATGTGTTCAGCACTGAGATCCATTGAGCAGTAAGGATCATTCTTCAATTCAATCAAGGCATCAATAACATCATCTTCATGTGGAGGCAACTTCTTCCTATTTGGATCAAGATGTTCATCAACAACACTCTGAAAGAAACCATCCAAAATCTTGAACAATTTCTCAAGACGACTCATCAATCCGGTGAACTTATCAACAATCCCTCCAACAAGCGGAAAATAATCCGTGTAAAAGAACGAAATTGTCATTTCCTGCGCTTCCTTAAGCAAATCATGAAACATGCTACGTTCAGCTGCTTCATCTTCAAACCTTCTACCAAACGCGGTCCTACAAACTACCGCGCTTGTTAGACACATGAGAAGCTCATGCAAATTCACAACTTTGTTGGAAGAAGCATGTTCTGATATCTTCTTGATCATTTGAGTTGTCTCATATTTTCTGACCGAGGAAAACATTACGACACGTTTGACACTTAAAAAATGGATGAAGGATAGTTTTTTGGTGTGTCTCCAATATTCTCTATATGGTGAAAAAAACTGGTCTAATCCATCATATGAGAATTTCATATGGCTGATTAAAGCGGGTCGGTTACAGAAATCGATGTCGTGTGTTTTCATTACTTGTTTGGCCATTTTAGCTGATGAAACAACTATTGTTTGCCTTGAACCAAGTTTAAGATAGAATAAAGAGCCATATTTCTTTGAGAGTTCGTAGAAGTTTAAACCAAGAGCTGAACTATCAAGTTGGTGTAAGTTTCCAATGAAAGGAAGACCTTTAGGACCTGGTGGAAGAGTTGTTGATTTCTTAGATTTTTTGTGTTTTTTGAACAAAAAGAATAGCAAGAAAGCAAAGGCTAAAAGAACAAGGGGTGACATGTTTTGGTTATCGAATTAGGGATAGCTATTCAGCTATTGTAATCTCATGAGTATGTGTGTGAATATATATATAGACACACAAACATATACATACACACAAATTTATGGGATATATATCAAGAAGAGGAGTGTGCTATTGTCAGAGTTGAGAGGGACAACATTTGGATGATACTACATCACTTAATAAGTTTTAAAGGGATACATTCCACAACTCATTGTTCCATTGAAGATTATGATCACTTAAATTGTAAATGTAAAATTTTGTATTGTGTAAAATCAAATTTGTCGATTAGTAGGAATCAAATTTGATATTATGTGATTTACGATATTTACTTATCTTGCGGTAGTGTAAAATAATTTGATATATTATTGGCATATGTCAAGAATGATTATTGTCTTATACTTTTCAATTTAAAATTTTTTGTGAGGTAGTCTAACGGTTAGATTCATACACAATATGTATAGAAATTGGAGAATTCATAGTTCAAACCCGACTCCAACACATAATATTCCTTACAGCAAGTTTTATAATAACATGTTTCCAATAAAAACTTATAGTTTTTTTTAGTAAAAATAAAAAACTATACTTTGATTCGTCATCAAATTTTTGTATGATTATTTTTTGTTGATGAGATTGATTCTTTGTACGTCTAATACATTTAATAAGGAGATTATCAAATGAAAAGTACCTTCATTAATAATTCATCATTATTTTAAAACCAATAATTAAGACATATTATTTTTTAAAACTGCAACATTATTTTATCCGCCTCTTCGCTCACAACTATGGGATTTTATAATGTCTCAAACTTTCAAAGAGTAGTAAACGCTTCAAGATTCTCTTTGACTTATTTGTCACGTGGTTTGACTTATTTGTCACGTGGTTAGTATAGGAAATAAAACCGTCATTAGAGAAATGTACTTTCTTCGATCACATTTATAAAAAAAAAATATTTATTAAATAATTGATATATTTGAAACATAATATAGTTCAGATACATCATTTATTTAATGAATATGAACAAACAAAAGATGTTTATAAATGTAACCAGATGGAATGTGATCTAACCTTGGTAAAGTCAAAAACATAGGTTTTCGACTACCTGCATCACAATTGGCTGACGTTGCAATCGACTAATGCATGATATAATATTAGGGGTGTTCAAAACCGAACTAACCTAATAAAAAACACAAACTTAATCGACTCAAGTTGAAATTGCAAAAAATTGTATTTGGTTTGGGTGTATTCTGATCATTTTTTCACTCAACCAATCAACCACATGATTTAGCTCAATTTGTGGTTTTATTTTAACAACCGAATCAAACCAAACCAAACCGTAATATAAGAAAAATAATAATTAAACCTAGAGAAATGCTAACAACACACATTCTAACACATATTTTTCAACACACTCTCTTTGATTGGTTAAAATTCACATGAGACCCACCAAGTTTATAAAGGACCCACATGATTTGATGAGACTCAAGTGAGTTTTAACCAATCAAAGAGAGTGTGTTGGAAAATATGCGTCGTTAGCATTAAACCTATACTCAAAGAAACTCAATAGAACTGTTATAAAATGACATATTTTTTCTCTTGTTAAGTTTTTCTTTACTTTTTTATTTAAAAAATGTATTTATGTGTTACTTGAACTTTTAGAGAATGACAAAATTTCAGTCTTACAATATGATTATTTTTTGTCAACGTTTTTGATTTGGTCTATGTTGTTGGAAACATTACTAGATGAAAATAAAATTGTAATGTTAGATGAAATTTAAAACATTGTAAAAAAAAATGTTGTGTTTTACCTTTTAAATTTGATTTTAATGTTGAAAACAAAAAAATTATAAACTCTTCAAAAAAAAAAGAATTGTAATGTCTAAAACATGCACCCTTGACAACTAATTAACGGTTGGTTACTCATGTTAAAGAATTAAAGAGTGGAATGATACGAATAATCTCGAGTTCAATTTTCACCCTTGACAAATACAAACTAATTAACATATCGAAATCTCGAGTTCAATTTTCACCCTTGACAAATACTAACTAAATAACATATCAACATTTGTTGTTTTAAAAATCAAAATTTTAAAGAATTTCCTCCCATTCCTTCGATTAAAATCTATTCACTCTTATCTATTGAACCAAACATACCGTAAAATAACATCAGCTTTTCGATGAAAGAAAAATTTCGCAACACATCATAGCTTGTTTAACAGGCTGTCAGAATGCTTTTGCATTTTACTTCATTTTTATTTCTCGTTGCCAAAAATTATAAAGAATTTTTATCCAATGTTTGGTTGGATATCATTATCTTAGTAAAATTCATTCAAAATTGATTAATTTTTTAAAATAAATTAATACAAAGATATAACATGTCATTAGATAATTGAATATTTCATTCGGTTCTATTCATAAAAAATATTTGACGGATACAAAATTATAACAAGTGTTTGTT
Source organism: Medicago lupulina (assembly GCA_958299785.1). Classification (NCBI taxonomy): domain Eukaryota; kingdom Viridiplantae; phylum Streptophyta; class Magnoliopsida; order Fabales; family Fabaceae; genus Medicago; species Medicago lupulina. Next base: position 52,316,833 of record OY283145.1, read on the forward strand.
ATGGTTTCACTTTCATTGATGATTCAACGTATTAGGAATAGATCGTTGATGTCTGAATCACATAGTAACTATTGGAGAGTTGAAGTTATATGATATGTTGGATTCTGTTGGACTTATGTGGCATTTTTTGTTTCTAGTAAGATGGTTGGATGTGGTGGGGACTTTTCTATTGTACATTTGTTTATTACATTGTTAAGTTTAATGAGTCTCTCCCTCAAAAAATAAAAGGCTTAAATGCAGTTTTACCCCCCCTATTTTAGTTGAATTTGAATTTTACCCCTCTATTTTAAAACTCGGAATTTTACCCCCCCTATTTTGATTGAATCTGGATTTTACCCCCCTTATTTTAAAACTCGGTTTTACCCCCCCTATTTTATGTTTTTCAGGATTTTCACCCCCACCCACCACATTTGAGTTTATTTTAGTTAATGTGGTAGTGCTTACTTGACTTAAATTATATTATATAAATATCTACATATTAATTGGGTTTAGGAAAGTATCTACATAATTAATTATTTATATTAAATGTTTTTTTATAAAAAATTTGGAATATTTTTTTTCAAAAAAATTGAAATAAAAAACGGAAAAATACTAAAACAAATCATAAAAAATACTAAAAAAAATGTATAAAACTATTATGAAAATAGGGAATATTTAGAGATGCAAATTAGTTTTTTCATGTATTTTTAATTGAATTTTTTCTCTTATTTTTATTGTTTTTCTATTTTTTTTGCGTTTTCTGGTTTTCTTTTTTTTTACTGAATTAATATTTTTTTATCCTACATTTTTTTTAGTATATTTTTTGTAAGACTAAAAAATTATAGTCTTACATTTTTTTTGTTTATCCTACATTTTTTCTAGTATATTTTTTGTTTTTTTTCTAAAGAAAAAAATTATACAAAATTTTTTCATTAAAAAAATAAAAAAGTAAAAATAAGTACATTTTATACAAATAGTTGATTAGGTGGATATTTGATTAATATAATTTAAGTCAAGTCAAACACTACCACATCGGCCAAAATAAACTCAAATGTGGTGGGTGGGGGTGAAAATCCTGAAAAACATAAAATAGGGGGGGTAAAACTCCGAGTTTTAAAATAAGGGGGGTAAAATCCAGATTCAATCAAAATAGGGGGGGTAAAATTCCGAGTTTTAAAATAGGGGGTAAAATTCAAATTCAACCAAAATAGGGGGGGTAAAACTGCATTTAAGCCAAAATAAAATAAATCCCTGTCTTTTAGATTCAATCATACTGATGACATTTAAATAGTCTAGTAGTTAGAAATTTAAAAGTTTAATTGTTTTTTTCATCCTTTAAATTATTATTTGGTATCGTTTTGGTTTCTAAATAAAAAAAAAAGATTGTTTAGGTATTTTATTTTATCCATTACCTGTTTTGGTCCCTTCCATTAAAAAAATTCAAAAAACGTTAGGGTTTGTATTATTCATCTTATCAAATCTATAAACATAATCAATTTCATAACTTAATCACTAACTAATTTTTCCATTCAAAAACATCTCTTTCAATCTAAATAACACAATTTCTCAATCTCTCTAAGCCAAATCAACCAAAATCTTCATATCTATTTTTTCCAGATTCAATAACAATAGGAGAATCAACCAAAATTTTCAAAACATCCACGACAACAACAATTAGCAGTTGAAAAAATCCAGCAATAAAAACTCAGAAACAAACCCTTCACTTTTATCACGGTACCCAAAAGATCTTCTTCCTCTGTCTCTCGCTCTCACTGTGTGTCTCTCGTTCACACTTACGGCTGCAATTCCTTTTTCTTGTTGGTGTTGTTCAAATGGGGGAACAGATGAAGAATTTAAGTGGAGAAGTTGAAGAAAATAAATTAAGTTTTTCAGCCAATACCAAAATAACACGTGGATAGCGGTTAACGTTTTTTTGATTAAAACTAACGGAAGAGACTAAAACATGTAACAGAGATAAAGATAAAGTACCCAAACAAATTTTTTTTACTTAAGGACCAAAACGATACCAAATAATAACTTAAGGGACAAAAAGAGTAATTTGTAACATCTATACTAACTGAATTATGTTTTTTTTCTTTGAAAGAAATAAATTATGTTTATGGAGAAATTTGTACTTTAATGACATATTTCAATGCAAATTTATTTTCTTAAGAAACAATATAATTTTGACAAATTCTATTATACATTCAAAATTTGAGTGTACCAATACACAAATTTTTAAATTAATTGTTAAATGAGTTGTTTTTGAGGAAAAAAATCATTTTCTATCATTTATAATTATAATAGTTAAATATTATTTATCAAAGGTGTTGACGAAATGAACCAAAACTTTAGTGAATTTGTTTTACTCATAATTGAGAATATTGCTTATTTTTTACGATAAAATGTAAAAAATTTAAAATGATCCTTATAAACAATGAAATGATATTTTTTTTTTTATGAAATGATACTTTTTAAAATATAAACATCAATAAAATTGTTATTTATTTTATAAAATAATCATCAATTTTATAGATCTAAGAAACAAGAATAAGAATACTGATATATCATAATTACAAGTGTCGTAGAAATTCTTAATAATTTTTGTATTATAAAACTCATGGGTCGGTTCGCACCCTTAGTTTTGAATTTTGATACAAGTCCACCCTTTCCACGTAAGGATGCAAAATATATTCATTTAGAAATAGAAAAAAAAAATAGAAAATGTAGATGGTTTTTTTGTTTTATGTGCCATCACTTTTTTTCTTTACTTACATATGATTAAGGTTTTTTGTTTTAAGAAAAAGATAACTAATTAATATATATTTCGTCAAAGTGACAATTCATCAAAATATTCATTCATTTGAATTGATATAATGCATCAGATTCAATAATATGATCAATCAACATCACTGAAAATATAAAGGATAAATGTGCGAATAAACTCACAACACTCAAGTTAATAACATATGACAGAATGTAGTTCTGCCGAGTGTGGATAATCTGAACTTTCGGAGGTTGTCTATTTCCGAAGGTGGTGGTTTGATCAAACCTTTTTACTTGGAGGAAGTCAAGATGGTTGTGTTGGATTGTGATAGTTACAAAAGCCCGGATCTATACTGTATTAATTTTGAATTCGTCAAAGAGTTTTGGGTTGAGCTAAAAGATGAAATCATGCGGTTTATCTCAGAGTTTCACCGGAACGGCAAATTAACTAAAGGTATCAATAACCCTTTTATAACCCTTATACCTAAAGTTAATGGCGCCCAAAAATTAAATGATTTTCAGCCTATTTAACTAGTGTGGAGTATGTATAAAATTATGGCAAAATTGTTATCAAATAGATTGTGGCTGGTTATTAGAAGTGTAATTTATGAGTCTCAGTCCACGTTTGTGAAAGATAGGCAGATTCTTGATGGTATTCTTATATTAAACGAGATTGTGGATGAAGCCCGTAAGTGCAACAAGGAGTTACTGTTATTTAAAGTTGACTTAGAAAAAAACTTATGATTCTGTTGATTGGGGATACCTAGATGCCGTAATGGAAATAATGTTTTTTCCGACTCTGTGGAGGAAGTAGATCAAGGAGTGCGTTTGTACAGCTACGACATCAGTATTAGTTAATGGTAGTCAAACAAAAGAATTTCCTTTAGAAAGGGGTTTACGTCAAGGCGATCTTTTGTCACCTTTACTTTTTTTATCAATTGCAGAGGGTCTGAATGTTTGGATGAAAGATATTGTTGAGGCTAATATTTTTACTGGTTAGAATATTGGAGCACATAATCCTACTATAATTTCTTATCTTCAGTATGTTGATGATACGCTCCTTTTGGGGGTAAGAAGTTGGGCAAATGTTCGTGCTCTACGGGTTGTTCTTGTGCTTTTTGAATTGATGTCGAGCCTGAAGGTGAATTTTCATAAGAGTTTGTTGCTTGGGATCAATGTTTCTAACTCCTGGTTGAATGAAGCGGCGTCAATGTTGAACTTTAAGGTGGAAAAGGTCCCCTTTTTGTACTGGGTTTTCCTATTGGTGGTGATCTGAGGCGGTTGATGTTTTGGGAACCGGTTTTGTCTCGCATTAAAAATTGATTATCTGGGTAGCAGAGTATATTTCTTTCTTTTGGTGGTCGTCTGGTTCTCCTTAAGTCTATTTTGTCCTCTCTATCTGTCTATGCTTTTTCCTTCTTCAAAGCTCCATAATGTATTATCTCTTCTATTGAATCTTCATTGATAAAAAATTTTTAGGTAAGGGTGAGGATCATAGGAAAATTTCTTGGATTGGTTGAAAAAATATTTATTTGAGTAAGGAGGATGGAGGTTTAGGGGTTAGGAAGACGAGGGAGTTTAACATTGTTTAGTTAGAAAAGTGGTGTTGGAGGATGTTGGTGGATAAATGAGGATTTGGTATAGGGTGTTGTTAGCTCGTTATGGTGAGGTGAATGGGAGGTTGGAGGTTGGGGGCCGAAGTGCTTCTTCTTAGTGGAGGGAGATAGCAAAAATTCGTGATGTGAGGGTGTGGTTGATGGTCGATGGTTCGAGGAATGTATGGGGAGGAAGGTTGGCAATGGGACTCATACGTTCTTTTGAACTTGTATGTGGTTAGGAGAGTCCCCCTTGTGTGTGCGGTTTAGGCGTCTCTTCAATCTGGCTGAAAATAAGTCGATTTCGGTGGCGAATATGAGCAGTTTAGGATGGGAGGAAGGGGCGGCCTAGCAGTGGTGTAACACCCCGTATTCCCAAACAATATAAATCATCATAAAATCAGAGTATCTCAACATATACGGAATGTCACACTTCTTTTCATAAAATCATAAATAGAATAGAGTTACTATTTATTTAAAACATCCTTTATCAATAATCCAAATTACTTCGCAGCGGAAATTATTCAACTTTTAAACAACTTTGGCACAAAGGCCTCAACGTAAAATCTCATAAAATTGTTCCAACAACATGTTCATGAAAGTTCATAACATAATACGTAAGGAATAGAAAGCAACAACAAAATTCCCATCCTGTTACGTATCAGAGCACCTAAGACACACATGAGAGAATCCACTCACGACTGCAACTATTCTTGGTCACCTGCAAGTTACCCATGCAAAGGCAACAATTTCCAAGCAGAAGGGGTGAGATTTCACATTCAATAATAATAAGCATATAACTCATTAAAAGAATTTAACAACATAAATAACAGCAATTAACAATGTTAATACTTCACATAAATCTTCATTAACCTCTTATTAATTCATTGACAACTCCACGACGACAACAATACATCAACGATGACACAACACTTAACATATGCAACGACAACGACTTCAATATGCATGTGGTACCAATCAGGGCATAAGCCCTCAACGTATTAGAGTAATAACTCTCAGAGCATAAGCCTCATCATTTGGAGTAAGCTCCTAGGGCATAAGCCCTCATCGTGGTAGAGTAATAACTCACAAGGCATAAGCCCTCATCGTGGTGGAGTAAGCTCCCAGGGCCATCAACCCCCATCTTTTAGAGCAAAGCTCTCAGGGCCATCAGCCCTCATCTTTAATGACTATGCATGGACTCATCAACCAATGCAACTCAATAACTTAGACAACATCTTATAACTTCATCATCTTGGACAACATCTTACAACTTGACATCTTACACAACATCTTACAACTTGACATCTTAGACAACATCTTCATAAAGTTCATATAAAATCAATCATAAACAACATCATATAACATCATATTTATCATAGCTCATTAATCAAAGATATTCACATCAAACCAAGTTAGATTCATCACAACATAGGTTAAATACTCTTAAACCTATTAATTAAACTCCTAGTATTTCTAGTTTTAAGGGTTGGAAACATTCCATAAGTTTTGCATTGACTTAGAAACGATTATGCTGAATTTTCATAAAAATTTACTAAGACCTACTTGGGGTAAATCCACCATATCTTAAAATCTAGAAATCATTTTTAAGTCAAACCAAAGTCATTGGAAAGCTAACAAAATTATCTAAAACTTTCATGTTTATACCAAAACCCAGTTCAAAGAGGAAAAGGGTGAAAAATAGTGAAATATAGATGATCTGGTTCACGAAAAATCGTGTCACGTTTTTAGAAATCGTGGCACGTTTTTAGAAATCGTGGCACGTTTTTATGTCCATAACCACTAAGCATTCTGCCAACAAAAACATGGCACGGTTGCCAAATCGTGGCACATTTTTACGGTATCGGGTCCGGACTCAGCTTTTTAAAAAGTGCGTTTTTCACCATTTCGTGCGTAAAATTCAAACCGTTAATCTCATTTTGATGCCGTTTTCACCTATACGCTCCTGACACTTAGCTCTAACATAATCTACAGAGAAATTCAAGTTTTAACCACACAAACATCGGTTTCCAGAACCTCACATAATCTCTTATTTGCAAAAACGTTTAGACACTGACTTTTCAAGCGAAAATCCCAATTTTCATCAATCTAAACCCAAAAATCGATTATAAACATTACACTATGAATAATCTAAGGTCTGAACGCTAATTCTACATCACTTCAACAGATTTTTATCATCTAATCAACAATTTATAACTTCTAACCCTAATTCCCAAATTCTCAAAACTACAACCTACAACTTGCTAAATCCAATTTCATAATTACATAGCTTAGAATTAGAGAAAGTTAGTCCCACCCTTACCTTAGATGATGAAATCGCAGCTTCTCTTAAGCTCTCCTCTCTCTTGTTTTCTCCCTTTTCTCCCAAAAGCTTGTTTTACGTAAAAAAAACTATTCTGACCTAGTTTCTCCTATTTATTTCCTCGACCCTTTTTATCTTATTTCCACTTATTCCACTAAACTTTTCTAAGTTCTCAAAACAGTCCCTCATCTCAATATTATTTTATTTTCAAATCTTATTCTATTAAATAATCAAATAAAGCCACTTAATAAAATAACAACACACCACATAATCATTTAAATCACATAAATCATATAAATAGACTCTAAACTCAATAAAATAATCAAATAATTAAATAGGGCGTTACAAGTGGCACCGTCGACTGTGGGCGTGGGAGGAGGAGCTATTAGGGTATTTTAGGATTTTACTTTATGGTATTTCTTTGCAGAATCATTCTACAAATCATTGACAGTGGAGGCTTGATCGTAGCGGCGGTTATTCAGTTTGGGGCGTGTATCAGAAGCTTACTAGTCAGGAGTTTCCTAGCTCTTATGCTACTTCCGATTTTATTTGATTCTATTTTGACTTGGCGTCCCCTTCGGAATCGATTGCCAACAAAAGATAATTTGGTGGCGCGCGACATTATTTCTCATGAAAATCAATTATGCGTGTCTGGGTGTGGTGACAATGAGACTGCTCAACATTTTTTTCATTATCATGCACCTGAAACACGACTGAGAACATTGGGATGGGCCGCCGAAGATTGTTGTCCGGACCCATTTTAGAACAACGGCAAAGGCGCGGTGAAGCCCACTTAAAAACCTCAACCAACAAACCCCAACCTATCAGAACCAACTCAACATAAGCAATGAAACAAAATAAAGTGACGAAGCCAGATAAAAAATAGATTTAGAAAACAGAAAAGTAACAGAGCAATCCGCAGCCAATACGGCGCCGACGTAGGTTTGGATTGAACAAGGGGAGAAGAGGTGGGGTAGGGCGGCGGCTAGGTTGAAGGAAAGGGGTTTCAACTAAACGGTATTTTTGCTGACACACAAAACAGACAAGTCAATTGAACCTGTCGTGGATGATATTTTTTTAGAATAATTGAACTATTCTTTATTCCAAATAACCTTAAACTCTACACGAAGACAAAAACCTTAATCATATAATAATCAAGTAGAAATCGTTTATCATACCCGGAAAATTAAGGACTAAATAAACATTTGGATCATTGATATTAACCACTAATTTGAAATTTAAATTACGTCGTAATCATGACAAACAATATTGATAACCTTATATTTCTTCCTCTATCAAATCATTGTAATTTTTCAACTTCATCTTAGTCCCTCTTTGTTGTTTAAATTTAAAATACTCAAGCAATGATTGAATTTCATTATATAGAGTAAAAAACTGGTAATCACTACATTAAATTAGTTTAGAATGAAAATTTTATAACTGCTAATAGTAAATAGTTTTTTATACTTATAGATCTTAGTCTCTCTTAAATATGGTTTGGAAAAATGAACTATTGAGCTCATTTTGGTGGAGGGAAAATAATATGCTAGAAACGGGGTATGAGTGAAAAAAATATTTTCCCTTGTTAGGAATAAAAGGAAATGACAAAGGAAAGAAAGAGTCATATGGCCCCACAAAAATATGTTTTCCTCTCAAACATGAGAAGAAAATGAGAAGCAGACAGTTTTTGAATCAAATAGACAATATAGCCTCTATCCTGATATTCTAAAGTCTTGCGTTTTTTTTATAAATAATAGTATATATAACATCATCATTGTTTCTGGAAAATGCAAAGACATATAATATCAATGTACCATCCTCGTTCTTCTTCAAATTATGTACTTTTATATTTCAATTTCTACATATTCATATAAATATACACTACTCTCTTTGGTCACATTTAAAAACAATTTTTGTGTTTTTAAATTCATTCATTAAATAAATAATGTATTTAGCATGTATTATAATCCAAATTCATTATTTATTTAATAAATCTGAAAAAACAAAAAATTGTTTATAAATGTGACCGAAAAGTGTACGATTTACAAAAGTGTTTGTGTCATTTACTAAATATACATCATATTTCTTTTTTCATTTCAATTTCACTCCTACCAAACAATAAAAAAATCATATAACTTTTCACTCACTTTCATTCCTCTAATATTGTTTCCTTAGACCAGGATATATTAAAATTTAAATTGGACCGTATAGATTTAACATTAGCAAATATATTAAAATTTATTGATAAGATATGATGGTTGAAATTCACATATAGTCACTATTTGACTGCAGCCTGCAGGGAATCCATTTCCTTTTTCATTTTACTTTTTTTTTCTTTTTCCGTTCACTTTCTTTTGCAATCCAAATACACCAGTCACTAGGAGTGCGAGGTTTGGAATAAGATTGTTCCCTTTAATGTATATATTAATGTTTTTTTCAGGTAGAATATATTGGTGTTTGATTGGACAATGATACAATAAAATAGTCATGAAGGACAATCTTTTCAAAAGGGGTGTGTAAGGTGAGAGCCGAATAACTTCTGTTTTGGGATGTGGGTTGGTGGAAATAATTTCACATGTATTCTTAGAAGTTTGGTATGAAGTTCTAAAATGGTTGGGGTGAGTTTCAATAATTCACAATGAGATTTAGCAAAATCTAGAGCAATTTTTGTGTTTGCTTGGTGAGGGAGAATTGTAGAATTTTTTTTTTGTTAATCTCAAACTCTCAGGTTCGATTCCTCTTGTACTCTCTCCGTCCTATAATATAAGCAAAAAAAAACTCATTTTCTTTATCCCAAAATATAAGCAAAAAAGACAAACTTTTATCCTATTTAATCTTGTTTTTTTAAAAAATCTCTTTTCCAAGAAAAACTTTTGTTTATTCTCATAAAATTAAATGTAAATTACATTTAATTTTCTCTCTCTTTCATTTTTTCCATAACCAATAGCCAATGAAAATTGTTTTTACATCTTCCTATAAAACTTTTTCCAAAGAAAATACAAAAAACTATACTCCAAATTCTTATGTTTTAGTTTTCTTAATTAGTGTGATTTTTTTTTTTTTTTTGCTTATAATTTAAGATGGAGGGAGTACTAATTTATATAGGCTAGTCCATGCAATACTTTTTTTTATGCTTTAATTTTGCCCCTGTCGGTAAGAACGGTCCCCCGATTAGTAAGTCCTTCAATAGGATATTATCCTATGTTTTGTATTCAATCCTCATTGTGAGTTTCTGAGAGCATTAATCACTTGTGCTTTTTGTTACCATCCTCGATCTATGATTTATATGTGATTCAAAGAATTTTTTTTCATAGTTATAACAGTAAAGCATGAAGAAGCTAGCTGGAAGAAAGACAAAATACTTGCAAGAGTTATTAGTATACAGTAACTACACAAATAACCAAGTGAAGAATAAGTAGTTTGTTTGCAACCAAGGTCGGTTAATGAAAAAAAATCCTTCAAACTGAGTGGACGTAGCTCTCAGTGTGAAAAATGATCCAAGTTAAATATGTACCGTAACCTTAGATACCAGAATTTTAACAAGTATTTGTTGTTAGGCTTATTAGATCGTTTGGTCTTTTATTTAATTTCTTGTTTTTAATTTAGTCCCACAATTAATAAAAATGACATTTTAGTCTTTCATATTTTTCTCCGTTTGTCAAATAAATTCCGACAATTAAGTTTAACTCCAAATGATGTCTATGGTGGACCAACCTTAAGAGTGGCCCACCATAAATCCTATTAATTATTTTAATTTCAACTATTTGATAATTTTTTTAAAAAGAGAACCATTGAATTAAGTAGACCTATTTTATCTTATGATGTACCACCAACACCTAATTTTTTTCCTTTTCCTTCATATTCTATATTTTCATCTTTATCAATCAAATTTATACATTCATACAAACAAACCCAGAAAAATAATTAAAACAAAAATCCCATAAACCCAACAGAACAACATCAACGACAACAAGGTATCCTTTAAAAAACTCCAGAATCGTTACTCACACAAAATCTCTTACTCATTCCCTGAACTCAATCGCTCAACCCCTTCCCATAACACTTCAATCCAAATCGATTTGGGGTTTCTTCTCACAACTCTTCAATCGATTTCAGATTTCAGATCTATTCCAGACAGAGAAATAAGTAAAAGAAGAATATGTGTTTGTTGAGTTGTTGTAGGAATTGAAGTTATGAATTTATAGAGGAAAAGGTGTGAAATGCAAGTGGGAACCTTTAAAGGTTTAGAAAGATTTATTTATTGCAGCCGATAATCAAATTCAAAGAAGAAAAAGACATTGTTGTTGATGATTTCTGGATTTATGAAATTGGAGATGTAGTTATGAGATGAGATGATGATGATGATTTTGTTGTTGGTTATTGTTGGAATTGGTTTGTAAAGAACTGGTGTTAGGTTTGAGAGGAAAAAGTAAAACACATGAAGGAAGGAATCAGAGCACACGTTGGAGAAGAAGAGGAGAAAAGAAAGTGGAATTTTTCATTTGGCATTAGGGGTATTTTAGGTATTTCATATGAAGGTGAAGATCTAACGGTCCCTTTTATGATAAATAAATCGAATGGTTAAAATTAACAAAATTAATAAAGTCTACGATATACCACTTTTAAGGTTGGTCCACCATAGACATTTAAAGTTAAATTTAACAGTCGGAATTTATTTAGCAAACGGAGAAAAAGTTGAAGGACCAAAACGCCATTTTTATTCATTGGGAACCAAAATAAAAATAAGAAATTAAATAAGAGACCAAACGATCTAATAAGCCTTATTGTTATCTTGTCAAAAAATGGAACAAGACAGACAAGTTGCCTACAGACCTATGATGTTTGATGGTGTTCTGATTGCGACTAATGGAAGAAATTATTGAAGAATTTCTAACTAGTACTTTTTTTAAACGACAAATTTTATTATTATGTTGGCTGTGAAAATCGAATCATCAAGCTCCGTATTATTCCACTCTTTTACTTTTCCATCCAGCCACCACACCAACCTTATAACTCCTTGAAGCTATTCATTTTGATATATCGGAAATGATAGGAATTGGGTACAATAAACATAGAGATAATACAAGAATTGAGATTCAAATGGCTAACTAGAATGACACTGAAGAACTAGAATGGAACAAAGCCACTATCTGGTGTGTGCCATCACCAAATATGATAAATGCTAACAAAATATTGTGTTGGGAAATGAGATCCCTCAAATTACATAATATATCAAATAATCCTTCACATAATTAAAACTACAGTGTCCCCAAACTTGTGAACAAAAAATTCATGTAGCACATAGGTGTTCCATTAAATAATGCCCTGTATAAAGCAAAAAGCTATTCCAGTAAAACAAAAATGACTATGAAACCTGATTTACCTGACTAAGAAATAAAATAACTTATTTCGGAAGTTAATCCGACCCCCTCTGCATATAATTCAGAAGTCAGGACTTCAAAAGGCTTGCTTGCTCACATCTATTTGAAGCACTTTAACACTGTTACAGACAGAGTAATCTGTAGTGGAACTGAAGAATAATGAATATTCTAACACAGTTTTATTTAGGTGACAGTTCCAGAATCTTTCTGCTCATTGTAATCTTGGAAAAAGGATTTTCCAGCTTCATATGTAGACCAGCAGATAGCGGCTGCAGGAGCATGAAAGAACATTCTTGGAACCCATCCTCGCATGAGCCCTTTGTATCCGTCCTTTTTCACTATTGTTTTAATAACATCGCCAATGGAACCACTTTTGAACCTATCACATCCACACACACCCTGCAGCATGAATCCAATGTTAAGATAAATTCTCCAACGAGAGGAAAGATAGGGATTAAAAAAGTTACTGTCTAATTCCCCTTCATTTACAATCATTCTTTAATATTTTTAAAAAAGATTTAGAATCATTGTCAACCCCAAGGATACCAAACATTCGTATAATAAAAGTTGCAGAACGATCAAGTTCCAAATAAAATAACAGCTGGATCAAACACCTCAGACCATATCAAACAATATGACAACGGTAACAATTAAATCATTTTCAGACAGTGGAGTGACTAGTAACCACATGAATCAAACAACACCATAATGCTCCAACAAAAAAAATAACAAATAACCCTAATCAGATTTAAAACCTTTTCGTTTGATCAGAAAATATTAGGTTAAATTACACATTTGGTCCCTTAACTAATTTTGTGGTTTCACTCAGTTCCACAATTATTTTTTTGTTCTATTTTGGTCCCCTAACTTTAGTTAGTCATTTCCGAGAAAATTCAACAATTCTGTTAACCAATGGCACTAGTTGGTTTTTTCCGCTTTCTTCTCCAAATTAGGATGCTACTGTTCATCTACTTCTTCCTCTTAATTCTTCCCTTGGCCTTGCGAAACTCTTCCACAGATTATCTTGCAATATTTATCTGCATCCTTGAAGAGTGCTTTACAAGCAGTACACGTCTCGGGTTAGTAAATTCACATTGTTAGAGTCAGAAAACAGGGAAAAAAACAATGCACAACGCAACTCTATAAATCAAATTTAACCTACTGGAGATGGAAGGATTTGTTTTCCCATTTCTGGTTAGCTTAGAAACCTAATTTGGAGAAGAAAGGAGAAAGGACTAACTAAAGTGACATAGACATTAGTTAACAGAACTGTTGAAATTTGACGGGAAGAACCAACTTGACTAACTGAAGTAAAGTTAGGGGAACAAAACGGAACAAAAAATAGTCATCGAACCAAAGTGAAACCACAAAATTAGTTAAGGGATCAAATGTGTAATTTGGCCAAAATATTAAGTTATTCAAATTTAGTGTACGGTCTTGTAAACTTAAAACAATCCTCCAATAAACAATGGGAAGATGGTAAAAATTTCTAGGGATGCCAATCTACACAGGTGGATCTTGCCAGCTACTCAACCTACATAAGACTCTACAGTAGAATCATAAAATGAAGTCGTACAATTTTATATTAGTATTCAAAATGCAACAAAAGTTGAAAGGAACATTTGAAACAACTAAGTTTGAACGCATCAGTCACTAGTACCATCACCTTCAGCAGTCCATTTTAATGCCATTTTTTCCAATCAAAGCTCCAAATTTCATAGGCACGAGTGATGAGGTGGACGGGAATTCACAGCGGTCAAAGGTTAACTTCCGTAAATGACAAATTTAAGACGCTAAAACGTCTATTAATTAAGTATGATATGCAGAAGTTGGAAAGATGCATTAAATGGTCTGCTGTACGGTATATATATGTAAATTTCATGCATGTAGACAGTACTGAAAAATAAATAATATGCTACTCACAACTAGTCTGTTAATTATCATATCCGAGTAGTAAACAATTTGTAGTTCATTATATAATACCACCCTGTATTTATTTCTTTCTCTCTCATAACTGGCATATATATGTAATATATCATGCTTCTATCTAAACTAGTACTGAAAGGTGTTACTTGTATGTTAGCAATCGATTATTATTTTCAACTATAAAATTTTACGATTTTTGATAGGATAGAACCATGCATCTATCTTTTAACTGACGTGTACAATATACCATTTATGTTCCTTGATAAGCCTATACTGCATGGGTGTAGAAGGAGGGATTTGGATTCTCTCCGGTGTTGTCGGTGGCCCATGACAAGAATATAGGGGAAGGCCAAAAATCCGCTGCACAAACAGACCACTGCAGCCTATGGTGCTGCAATGGAGGGCATCATTTCACAAATTGACCATCGCAGTTGTCAAAAAATCCACCACAGCATTCTGCCATAGCGGTGCAACAACATTTACCTCTCTTACAAAATTTATCTACATCACCACTGCACAACATTTAATTTCTCTTTCTCTCTCACCATATCAACTCCTCATTTCCCTCATCTTCTCCCTCTTCCCACTCTCATTCTTTTTGTTGGAGAGGGATCCATGCATCACAGGATCCAATCATCCAACTTCTTGTATGAGATAAGAAAGAAACAAGTGGGTAAGAAGAGGAGCAGAGAGTTGAAAGTGGTTTAATGTGGCAGCGAGGTTGAGCACAGATCTGCTCCTTCACAGTCAAGGGTGGAATATATTTTTTTCTTAGGCATTATATGTTTTCCTGCATCTTATAAGGAGTACTACTCCAGCTTCATTATTATGTCAATTCCTATAAGTTCTGGAATTTGGCAGTAACAGGGGATTTGTGCATTCTGCACTTGGTTCCTATCATAACAGCATCCAAACTCTCTGCAGTCTACAATCTTATCTAACATATCTGCACCTTGAAGCAGCCCAAACCCAGTACCATAACTTCATTTTGGGGCACCTAAGGCTGTGTTTTTATCCCCATTCAGTCGCATAAAATCACACTCAGGCCACCTTTAAGTTTTAGCCATCCCCTCAACATGTGTTATGAATTCCAATTTAAGAAGAAAAAAAGCCCTATAAAACAGATAGGGAATGGCTACATATAAAATTGACACCATTGGTTCAAACAACAAAATTACAATAAAACTACTTAGAGAAAATTGTTCCCCCTAATATTTCAAAACCATTCCCTAACCATTTCAACAACAAACTAACAATAATAACAAAAATCATTTTCAACTTAGGATGGTCAACTACATAAATCAAATCTAACAACACCATAACAACTTATAATGAATCATATGTAAATATAAAATAATGAATCATATGTAAATATAAAACTATTTAACTCCAAATCTCTCATAATAGTTAGACTTGAACTACCCAACACATAACTCTCCAACTATCCAACCTTATATTTGTAATACCCTACCAATTATATCAACTTTTTTCACACACTGCTGTGACAAACATGGAATCCCCACATAAGCACAAAGAGTTTGCCTATGGAACTAACATTATCAAAACACAAGCTTGATAATCAATGACAATGACAACCAAACCTAGGTAATAGCGCGCTATAGCAGTGTAGCGAAGCGGACATTGGCTGCGCTGGTAATAGCCATAGCAGAGCAGTTCGCAATAGCAGCCGCCCAAGGTGCTATAGTACCTACTGGGTAGCGGACGGGTTAGCAGTCTCTGATCTGCTACTGTGTTTAAATGTGAAAACATCAAATAGACCCTAAGTTTTAAACCGTTTCTAGGGCAATTTGGGGATTTCGGATTAACCCTAACCCTTTCCCCTCTTTTCATACTTCAGTAACTGTTCCATTGTCTTTTCACTCCCCGCCATCGCAAAACATAGCCCAAAAAAAATTCATTCCACAACAAAACTTCTCCCAGCCATTGCACAACAAAACTTCTCTGAGCCATCAATCAAAGGTTCTTCTTTCTATGCTCTCTCATTTCTCTTCTCTTAATGTTCTGTTTTACATGTTATATTTTACTTTGTTTTTTCTATCTATTTTACGTGTTCTTTCTTTGTTCTGTTTTGTTTTTAAGTTATCTCTCTTTCTTTCTTTGTGTTCTGTTTTCATTTTTTTTCATTTGTCATCTCTGTTCTGTTATCTTTCTCTGTTATTGGATTTGCGAATTGGATTAAGACATGAGTTTTTATTTATAAATGCTTAATGCTATAGTTGCTATTTGACAATATTTTGGACTACATAGTACATCATAGGACTAGCAAATTGTTCAAATTACACTACACTATAGGCACTATTTAACAACATTGTTCCATTCACAAGTCACAAACACAGGAATATACCACATAAGCGTAGAAGGCCCAAATTCCTAAACGAGCATATGGTTAAATTGTTCATGTTAAACTTTAAAGGCATGCAATATAACTAAGCAATTCAAAATGAACAAATTATCATTACTACTATTGTTATCATAGCTATACCTGGCATTGCAATTGAGTTTTAACAACATCAAGCGGGGTAGTAACAGCAGCAGCCAACCCACCAGCAGCGGCCCCGGCAGTAGCATGGACAATCAACCTCTCATCATCAACACTTTCCGGCGAAATCTCATTCAACCCTCTTTTCGCAGCCTCATAAGTCGCGAAATGCACAGCAGTAAAAGGCGCATTCATCAAAACAGTAGTCCTATAACTAGCATAAAAAGCACCAAACCCTTCCTCACTCAAAACCCTCTTCACACAATCAAACACACCCTTATAACCACTATTACTCAACTGCAATCTCTGTTTCACCATATCCATCGGCGTAAACACAGCATCACTCGCCACCGTCGCACAAACCCCCGAACCAGCATGAACAAAATGATCACTAACATTTCCATGTGAGAATTTCTTTTTAAGTGTTTCATAAACCGAGAAATAAACCGCATGGGCCGGACCCGCGCCAAGGCCCATTGCGCCAATACCGCGGTATAAGGCGGACGGGCCTTCGGATTTTAAGATTGACTGAAGTGCTTGACGGACGGAAACGGATTTAATTGGACAAGATGTGATGGCTTGCATGTGAGTTTTAACGGTGTCAACGGGAAACATTGCCATATGTTCGATACAACCAGCGATGGATCCAGAAATCATGAATTGCCAGTAGTGAAGACCGTCGTGAGTTGACGGCGGCGCCGGCGTTAAGTTTGTGAAATCGGGTCGGTAATCTGGGTTTTGAAACTTTGCTCTTGCTTCTGTGGCCATGGTATAGAAATTAATAAGTGAAAACACAGGCTCAGCGATGATGGAAATAATGGCGAAATTGATAGAAGAAAACGCAGGTCACAACAAACACGACGGAAGTAGAAATCGCGAATCCAAACAAGAAGAGGAATGGAATCGCGAAATCAAATTGATGATGTAGGTCGAAATGAAAAGCGAAGTAATGAAGTTGAAACCCTAAAATCCCATTCTCCCCCTTTCTCTATCGTGTTATCAGTTATGACTTGTCTCTCTTCTTTTCTTATTAATTTCTATGTCTTGTTCTATCTTTTCTTTTCTTTTCTTATTAATTTCTTTAAACAACAATTTTAATTTTAATAATAATAAAAACCAATAATAATTTGCTAAAAAAACCAATAATAATGATAATAATAGAAAAAGGAAACTTCTACGGTACACCCGCCAATTAAGGTGTATCGATGCTCTTCTTTCAAAAATTTATACATCAACTATCATTTTTTATGAAAAAAGGGAGTTATCTGTTGATATTTAAATTTAAAAAATATCATTTCATTAAAAAAAATATATCATTTTATTGTTTATAAAAATCATACTAAATCTTTTACATTTTATTGTAAAAAATAATCAAAATTCTCTATTATGAGTAATAAAAATTCAGAAAATTTAAATTTTATGGCGTTGACGTTTTTGGTAAATAAGATTAGTTATTATAATTATAGGTCATAGAAAATAATTTTTCCCTACGAAAAATAACTTATTTAACTATTATTTTAAGAATTTGGTGTAACAATACACTTAAATTTTTGAGTGTACCATAAAATTTGCCTAAAGAAAATTAATATATTTGATTTATTACTTCAAAAAATATTTGATTTACTGTGGTTATTATTATTTTGTCATTTTGTGTGTCATATGGTGTGTTCCTATGGGTCCATGTGGCTTACCATTTAGGGATGGCAATTGATACCCAATGGATAGAGTATTATAGTTCGTTTTCCCATATCCGCGTTTGTAAAAAATGCACGTATCCAAGCTCGTACCCTCGTGAGTAACAACTTCAGTGTCTTTCTCCATACCCTATGGGCGCCTAAGTGTTCATACTCGTACCTATTACCCACACTTTGATTATAAACAGACAATAAAAAACATCACAATTGATATAAAACTATGAACCAATTTTTTTTAAAGCAACCCATAAAATAGTAAAAATCGTAGTATTTAGCCAAATAAAAAAATATCCAAAATATTTCTCGAAAATTAAAATAAAAACATTCAAAATACATAAAAAAAATGTGCATGCTAAAATAAACATCAAATTGATTTAAATCATAAATTAGTAGCTCGTGAGCGTATGAAGATAAGGATGAAACGATTACCGTATTAGTTTTTAGGTTTAGCTTTATGCTTAAATAGCTACATAAATTAAATAATTGTACACCAAAATTAAATAAATTTTTTATTATATTATATACTTATGTATATGCAGGTTGTGGTGCTAGGTAGTATAGTAGTACCTTTACCCGCACCCATACTCATCTAAATTTGCGGGTAATTACCCGTACCTAAACCCATACTCATAAAAGTTGGTTTTACCCTACCCATTGCGGAGGTTTTTTTGCAGGTGTCCATTGAACCTTGGTCCAATTGCCATTATTAACCATTAGTTTTACTTTTTGTTTTTTAACGTGGAATCTTGTGGAAAGCCAAATACCAATTTTTTTATAAAATGTAAGGATTAGTGTCAAACAAAAAAAAATGCAGAGACTAATGCTAAAATATGATAAAAATGCAGATACCAATATCATATTTAAGCTTTAATTTAATTCCTACTAATATGGTATGATATGTTACTAATTGTGAATTTTGTAGTGTTGAGATTCTCATTAGCACATGAAACAAAGAGAACGAACCCAACATGGAAGATGAAAAAACACGTGAGAATTGTGTGTTGAGCAAAGTTTAATAAAATAATGATGATTTTGTTAGGTGAACTTGAGAATAATTTTTTTTTCTTCTATATAATCAAATAGTTGTGAAACATAAATGATGTTCCATGTTTGACAATTATTTTCACTCTCGTTATATTTTCGTTTTAACATCGTTATCACTTTTGTTTTCAGGCATTTGTGTTGCTTTTCTTACTACTCCCTTCGTTTTAAATATAAACAAAATAAATTTTTTGATTTATTTATTTAATGATGTATATGATCCAAATTTTGAATCACATACATTATTAAATGAATGAACCTAAAAAATCAATTTTACTTATATTTAAAAGCAGATGAAGTACTGTGATTTCTTTTCTATATTCAACTATAAAGTCCGTCCGCACTCTTTAGATTCTCAATGACAAGTACGGGAAACAAAGACGAAAAGAGATTACTATAAGAAAAGTATGGGAGAATCATGCGTCAAATTTTAAATTAAGTCTCATTAAATATCAATGAGTTGTAAGTTGAAAAAATTTCTTACTTTTTTTAATGATTTCTTAAACTATTCAATAAATATTAGTTGGATGTGAACATAAGCTCTCACAAAGTATTAATGTGTGCAACAACTATTACAAAGTGTTGTCTATTGCCAAATTAAGGTGACATTTCAGTGGTTGATATACTCCCTCCCTCCGTCTAATAATACTTGACATAATTGACCCTATTACGCATATTAATGCATAATTTTGAGCTTAAATATCTTGAATAATATATCAGACAAAATTATGAAAATTTGATATTTTGAAAATACTCATCGAGACGAATCTAACAACATCTTATATGATATTATTTATCTTTGTATATTAGTAGAAAAATATGGTCAAAATAAGTTAGGTCAAAATTCCAAATTTTCAAATGTGTTAACTATTGTGGGACGGAGGGAGTATCAATATAATTTTTTTTTTTTGAAGAAGATAAAATGAAATTTATTAAAACACAAAGAATCCTAGCAAGCACAAGAAATGCTAAGCTAGAAGACTTAAAGAGCAACATACAAAGGAAAAGTGTCTGAATATGCCGAATACTCGTGTATCAAATATAAACTTCTACAAACAAACCAAAAACATCCTCCACCGAGGGCCCTCAAAACCAATAAAAACTAAACATCAAACCAAGAACTCATCTCCAATAACTAAAATCTAAACGCCTACGCAATAGCAGAAACAAATCTTGTGCCAAACCATTAAAAAACCTCTCCAAAATAACCAACAGACCTACCAAAAACTCATATAACCGCACCTTAAACAAACCACACCAGCTAACATCCGTGTATTTGAAAACTCCATCAACAACAAAACTCGTAGAAGAAAACCCACAAAAAAAATAAGCACCACTAGCCACCTCAAACACCACCACTAAAACTACCACTAACCACCAAAAAACCACCACTAACCCTCACCAAAAATCAGCACCAGCCACCACGAAAACCAATAAACCCCACTGACCCTCCCATCAGCCACCATCACACACCCCTAGCCACCACACAACCACCACGAAAACAACAACAAAAACAAATGTGGCATTTTCGATGCTCTCTATCATACCAAAAACATCCCTTCCCTCTTTGAGGCAAATGGGAATCTCCTCATACCAAAGACCATGCACCCAAATGCACATTTCTTCCTTCAAAAACAGTAATTCACGCACAAAAACACACCATTTGTCCTTCTTCAACAACCTATAAAGCAAAAACCACACCCTCACAAAAACCAGACACCTAAAGCCACAACAGCAACACAAAAAGCCATAACAGCAACACAAATCTTGCCCCTTCAAAACAAACAGACAACCACAACAGCCCAACACCCCTACTCGGATCTGCATTAAACAAAACGCAAACCTGACCCATAAAACTCATGACAACATACAACAACCATCAAAACTCACTCGTACGAACCTGGAAACAACGACCAACAATACCAAAACAAACAACCAACAAAACAACAGTAACACCTTCAAATAGAATTAACCCTCAAACACAACCAACACCAGAAAACGTGAAGGAGATCTTAAACTTGATGGTGATACAAAGACGGGACCACCGTTGCTCATATCTCAACAGGAACAACCGCCGTAGGGGAAGACAGCGGAAAAGGGACCCAAAATGGTTCACGACCCATTTTGGGGTTTATAAGTGATGCGGAGGGTGGTGATGAGGTTCACGACACCTCGTCGCATCACCTCCGTAAGTGGCTACATGAGAGATGGATTTGAATTTGGGAAAGGATAGTGGAAGCAGTGGGATACGACGACTAGTAGAGAGTTTTTTCTTTCCAAAACCTAAGGCAGAGCGGTGGATTCGAATGTTGTCTTATTTTCTATTATTTGACTCTTCTTTTAACTTCCTTTTCAATTTTCCACATATATTTTCTTCATCAACCGAACAAATTGTGAACAAGACAGGGACTAATTTGTCCCATTTTATTTATTTTTTTAGCTAGTAAATGGTCTTTTTATTTTCTTCAACGGTTAAATTGAGTCTCACAATTTAAGTATCAATATAAATTATTCATCATTGATGGACAAAATTGGTAAGTGCACCAAAGTGTAACAAATAATAAAATAGTAAGTTTATCATCTATGTAGGGATTGTCGTTCAACTTAGCAATCAACAAAGCTTATTTTAAAGAGTGAAATTAAAAGAGATTCGAATAGGTTTGTAGAGTTTAATTTCTCTCTTTGTCCAATGCAATACTCCCTCCGTTTCAAAATGAGTGTCGTTTTAGGCAATTGCACACAAATTAAGGAATGAAATGAAATAATCATTAGATATAACATTTTTACTAAAATGCCCAAGAAAAAGACAAAATAAAAGTTGCATTGAAATTGTGTGAGAGAAAAGTTGGAGTATTTATTGAGGGTAAAGTTGGGAGAAACAAAATAAAGTTGTATTGAAAATGTAAAGTGACATTCATTTTGAAACAATTTTTCTTGCTAAAACAACACTTATTTTGAAACGGAGGGAGTATTAGATTTGTGATTCATATGTTTAACGACGATAAGAGAATCCTTGAATCCCCACTTCCCTCTTTGTTAGAATTAACTTAGAAAACAACAATTATGTGGTGTCTACTGATGATTTATGAAACTAGTATTTAAAAACTCCATTAAAGATCTTATAGTAGCGTCACCTAAAAGTAACTAAGAAAAAAATAATACACGAAGGCTCAAAGTGGTTTCACAAAGGATATAAAAATAAGGGTTAAATATATTTTTGGTCCCTATAAAATTGTGACCTTTTAAATTTAGTCCTTACTTAATTTTATTAGCTTTTTTTAATCCTTACAAAAAATTTCTACACTCAATATTAGTCCTTACTCAATCCAAATTTGTTTAATTTATGCTTAAACTCTTAAGTTTTTCAACAATTTTTTACAGGCGTGTTAAGAACGTTATTAAAAGTTCCTCTGAAAAAAATATCACAAAAATTTGATTTCTACATCCATATTTTTGTTACTTATATCTTAAACTTTTGTCGTTGTAAAAAAATCATATTTAATTTATTTCATGTTAAAAAATTCTAGATTTTAGTAAATGAACCTTTCATAGTGTTCTAAACTTGTATAAAAAGAATCGTTAAAAAATTTATGAGTTTAAGGATAATTAAACAAAATTTGTTTTAGCAGGGACTAAAATTATAAGTAAATTTTTTTGTAGGGATTAAAAAAGCTATTAAAATTAGAGTAAATTACACTCCCCTCCCCTCAAAGATGCTTGAAATACACTCCCCTCCCCTCTTATGTTAAAATATAGAGTAAATTACACTCCCCTCCCCTCAAAGATACTTGAATTACACTCTCCTTCCCTCTTATGTTAAAATATACACTCCCCTCCCCTCTTATTCAAAATATATTAGAAAATATTTCACTCCCCTCCCCTAAGAGAAGCTTGAATTACATTCCCCTCCCCTCTTATGTTAAAATCAACACTTTAATCCCTCAATATTTCTTTTGTTTCTAATAATCTAGCAAAAAAATAATAATCTAACACACTTTGAAAAAAAAAATAGTATTGCGGGTCTATTTTAATATAATCAAAATTTGAATACATATTTTTCTTTATTTTTTATTCACAATTTCATTATCATATAGTTTTAAACCCTAATACAAAATATGAAACAACCCAAAATAAAATAAAAATATATGAAAAATTACTAAATACAATAAAGCATGGTTATTTAAAACTTAGTTTTATACTATAAAATATGATATTAATAGCAAAATATTTAAATTTAATTATCATTGATATTTAAATTATAAAGAAATGAATTTATTTTTCTTAAATGGTGGTTCAAAATTACTATATATCATAAAAATATTTATTTAAGTTATCATAGATTAAAGTGTAGTGCATATTTAATTATTAAGAGAGAGGATTGTAATTCAAGCATCTTATAGGGGAGGGGAGTATACATTTTTCTTTTCAAGGGAGGGAAGTGTATATTTAAACATAAGAGAGGGGAAGAGTGTAATTCAAGCATCTTTGAGGGGAGCGAAGTGTAATTTACTCTAAAATATACAATTTTCTCATTTGAAAAATAAAATTTACACTCCCCTCCTTATAAGATGCTTGAATTACAACCCCCTCCCTTGATAATTAAATATGTACTACACTTTAATATATTTTAACATAAATAAATATTTTTATGATATATATTAATTTTAAACCACCCTTTAAGAAAAATTAATTCATTTCTTTATAATTTAAATGTTAATGATAATTAAATTTAAATATTTTGCTATTGATTTTATAATTTAGAGTTTAAAATTAACTTTTAAATAACCATGGTTTATTGTCGTTAGTAATTTTTCACATATTTTAATTTTATTTTGGCTTGTTTAATATTTTATAATAGGGTTTAAAACTACATGTTAATGAAATTGTGAATAAAAAATATCAAAAAAATATGTATTCAATTTTTTATTATGTTAAAATAGACCTGCAATACTGTTTTTTTTGAAGTGTATTAGATTATTATTTTTTTGTTAGATTATTAAAAATTAAAAAGTATATATTGAGGGAGTAAAGTGTAGATTTTAATATAAAAGGAGAGAAGAATGTAATTCAAGCTTTTCTTAAGGGAGGGGAATGAATTTTTTTCTAATTTCTGAATAAGAGTGGAGGAGAATGTATTTTTTAACATAAGAGGGGAGGGGAGTGTAATTCAAACATCTTTGAGGAAAGGAAAGTGTAATTTACTCTTGAAATTAAGTAAGACTAAACTTACTAAACTTAGAATGTGGCAATTTTAAAGAGACAAAAAAATATATTAACCCTAAAAATGAAGACGTAAATTGAAAGAAAGGAGTTCCTCTCTCCTCTGCATTTTCCGTCCTTCTCGTCTCATCGCCGGTAACCTCTCTCTTTCTCGATTTTCTTATCTCTTCTGTCTTTTTTATGAATTGTTTACTCGCTCGTTCCGATCCAAGTAGTTGTTTTTGTTTGTTTGTTTCATCGTGAAATAATCTGAGTTTAAACCCAAGTTGAGCACAAAACCATAGATATGGGAAATTGCGATTAAATCCATGAGCATGTTTCACACGATTTATCATTCACAATTTTTGTTATTTGTTTGACAGATCGATCGATAATGGCACCGAAAAGTAAGTAAATTCTTCATTTGCTTAATTATGTGAGAAATATTAACATCCATTTATGGTAAAGTGAACAACACATATAATATAACAAATTGTATTTCCTATTGCTTTTGTTTCCTTCTTATAGAGACACGAATTGAGCTTCAAGCGTCATCATCTAATAAGAAGAGAAACAGGAATTTAGCTGAAGATGAGCATGATCATAGTAAGTGTATTTCCCAACAGTTGGGTTGGGATACAAATTCTCTATTTTTAATATTACCTACCGCACTCTTCTCTTACTTTATTCTTATTTTCTTCTTATAGAGCCTGTCTTGAATGTCAATTCAAAGAAACGCTCTAATTCAAAGAAACGGGTGAATTCAAAGAAACGGAACAAATCGATAAACAAAATGGCACTTGAAACTGAAGCGTCATCTGTGATGAAGAAGAATTTACCTGACGAAGACGAACTCACGGATGACCATGATCTAAGTAAGTGTATTGCATAACAGTTGGGATACAATTTTCTTACTGTATTCTCATGTCCTTCTTCTTTGCTTCATTTAGAGACCAACTTGAATGTCGACTCAAATAAGCTTAAAACAGATGATGGAAACAAAGGAATTAAAACAAGCAAAACACCACTTAAACCTGAAGATTATGAACCTTGGAATCCTAGTAAGCCTATACCTGAAGGTTTTGTACCTTGGTTGGAGCATGATCATGATAAGTGTGTTGCAGAACAATTGGGACTAGACCCTGATGCTCCGATACCAGCGCACTGTAAGCCGACCTCACTTGTTCTCCAGTATTTGATACGTATCTGAATATCTTGATATGTGTTTCTCAGTTTTCATTACTACATTGTGTTGATAAAACTCCTATTATCTTTGCAGATGCCGATTATTTTTACAATCAGGTACTGTGTTCTACGCCCTTTTAACTTTTAGTCATAATGCTTTGATGACCACAACCATTATATAATATTTAATTTTGTCATATATACAATATAAATTTATGTGCATTTGTTTGTTTATTGAAACTTTTAACTTTCCACTAGAATCAACTTGATGTACGCAACTATTTAATTAGATATACCCTTAAATGTTTGGTCCATTTCTCCAACATTTACTCTATCTTCTGTTTTTTTTTTTCTTTTTCTTTCTGGTTGTAGGCTACTCCTTCCCCAGAAGGATCATTCAATTTAAGTTATTCAGATTCAGAATTATCCAAAATCAATCCACTCGATTTCCCTCGGGAACCTACTCCACCAATGGAATTTCTATTTTCATCTCGTAACCCTCCATCATCTCCTTCTGATGGAGATCTTGGGTCTGATGATGACTCAGATGGTCTAGGGGGGCCGATAACAAGATCCAGGACAAAGAAAAGGGAAGAAGCATTGTACGATAAACAGCTTGAACTCGAGCGTGCTGATCCAATATTTATCAAAATGGTCAAAAGGATTGAGGAGGCAAGGATTGAGGACGATAGGGCCAGGTGGAAACCAACTAATTGATTTTAGCACTTCATTTGCTTAAGACTTTATTTCTAATTTCCAGTTTAGTTAATTTTGTGATAACTTATGCGACGCACCAGACATATGTCTAAAAAGAACGTGATTTATTTGTACAACCGTTATAAAATGCTAATATATATCTTGGGTCTGATGATGACTCAGATGGTCTAGGGGGGCCGATAACAAGATCCAAGACAAAGAAAAGGGAAGAAGCGTACAAAAAACAGCTTGAACTCGAGTCCTGCCCTGATGCAAAAACTGCCAAATGGCTCAAAAGGATTGTTGACGATGAGGCCAGGTGGAAACCAACTAGTTGATTTTAGAACTTCATTTTCTTAAGACTTTATTTCTAATTTCCAGTCTAGTTAATTTTGTGATAACTTGTGTGACGCACCAGACATATGTTTATGTATTATTGTAAAATGTCTAATATATATTGTTCAAGCGTTGTCCTATGCCATATTGATAGATGTTCTGAATTTCTAAAAGTGTCATGCTATATCTCGCGAAGAGAGTTCTCACGGAATTTCGTGAATATGGCTTTTATACTTCTCTCGTATATGGTCTTAAGAACCTCTAAAATTTATAGCTAAAAATAATAGATGATTAATTGTATGTCCCATAGGTAATGGAAAATCAAGAATTTATGCAAATGAAAATAGATCATACACCATCGACATTAAAACTGATTTATGTTGTGAAAATAATAGAAGATTAATTGTCTTTTACTTTTTACTTTGTTCAGCAAATGTATGCACCAAGGATCACAATGATTTATGTTGTGAAAATTCAAGGACTTATTTGATGGTATTTTCACTAATTTGAGAATCAATATGATGGATAGACATACAATAGAAGAACCAATTTGATTGAAGGACTTATAATGTGTGTAACAACTATTACAAAGTGTTGTCTATTGCCGAATTAAGGTGACATTTCAGTGGTTGATATACTCCATCCGTCCAATAATATTTGACATAATTGACCCTATTACGCATACCAATGCATAATTTTGAGCTTAAATATCTTGAATAATATATCAGAAAAATTATGAAAATTTGATATTTTGAAAATACTCGTCGAGACGAATCTAACGACATCTTATATGATATTATTTATCTTTGTATATTAGTAGAAAAATATGGTCAAAGTAAGTTACGTCAAAATTCCATATTTTCAAATGTGTCAACTATTGTGGGACAGATGGAGTATCAATATAATATTTTTTTTTGAAGAAGCTAAAATGAAATTTATTAAAACACAAATAATCCTAGCAAGCACAAGAAATGCTAAGCTAGAAGACTTAAAGAGCAACATACAAAGAAAATGTGTCTCTATATATGTGGAATACTCATGTATCAAATGTAAACTTCTACAAGCAAACCAAAAACGCTCTCCACCGTGGGCCCTCGAAACCAATAAAAACTAAACATCAAACCAATAAGTCATCTCCAAAAACTAAAATCTAAACGTCTACGCAATAGCAGAAACAAATCTTGTGCCAAACCGTTAAAAAATCTCTCCAAAATAACCAACAGACCTACCAAAAACCCATATAACCGCACCTTAAACAAACCACGCCAGCTAACATCCGTGTATTTGAAAACTCCATCAACAACAAAACTCGTAGAAGAAAACCCACAAAAAGCATAAGCACCACTAGCCACCTCAAACACCACCACTAAAACTACCATTAACCACCAAAAAATCACCATTAATCCTCACCAAAAATCAGCACCAGCCACCACGAAAACCAATAAACCCCACTGACCCTCCCATCAGCCACCATCACACACCCCTAGCCACCACACAACCACCACGAAAACAACAACAAAAAAACCTGTGGCATTTTCGATGCTCTCTATCACCACTTCATCACCACCACCACACAAATCCACCACCACAAGTCAGACTCTTCTCTCCACCGATACACCAAAACAGTATCGTCGTCACCACCCAAAATGAAACCAATTTTCTTGTACAATACACCAACACATCCCTTCCCTCTTTAAGGCAAATGGGAATCTACTCATACCAAAGACCATGCACCCAAATGCACCTTTCTTCCTTCAAAAACACTAATCCATGCACAAAAACACACCATTTGTCCTTCTTCGACAACCCATAAAGCAAAAACCACACCCTCACAAAAACCAGACACCTAAAGCCACAACATCAACACACAAAGCCATAACAGCAACACAAATCTTGCCCCTTCAAAACAAACAGACATCACAACAGCCCAACACCCCCACTCGGACCTGCATTAAACAAAACGCAAACCTGACCCCTAAAACTCATGACAGCATACAACAGCTGTCAAAACTCACTCGTACGAACCTGGAAACAATGACCAACAATACCAAAACAAACAACCCACAAAACACCAGTAACACCTTCAAATAGAATTAACCCTCAAACACAGCCAACACTAGAAAACGTGAAGGAGATCTCAAACTTGACGGGGATACAAAGACGGGACCATCGTTGCTCATATCTCAACGGGAACAGCCGCCGTAGGGGAAGACGGCGGAAAAGGGACACAAAAAGGTTCACGACCCATTTTGGGGTTTATAAGTGATGCGGAGGGTGGTGATGGGGTTCCTGACACCTCGTCGCATCACCTCCGTAAGTGGCTACATGAGAGATGGATTCGAATTTGGGAAAGGATAGTGGAAGCAGTGGGATACGACGACTAGTAGAGAGTTTTTTCTTTCCAAAACCTAAGGCAGAGCGGTGGATTCGAATGTTGTCTTATTTTTTATTATTTGACTCTTCTTTTAACTTCCTTTTCAAATTTCCACATATATTTTCTTCATCAACCGAACAAATTGTGAACAAGACAGGGACTAATTTGTCCCATTTTATTTATTTTTTTTAGCTAGTAAATGGTCTTTTTATTTTCTTCAACGATTAAATTGAGTCTCACAATTTAAGTATCAATATAAATTATTCATCATTGATGGACAAAATTGGTAAGTGCACCAAAGTGTAACAAATAATAAAGTAGTAAGTTTATCATCTACGTAGGGATTGTCGTTCAACTTAGCAATCAACAAAGCTTATTTTAAAGAGTGAAATTAAAAGAGATTCGAATAGGTTTGTAGAGTTTAATTTCTCTCTTTGTCCAATGCAATGCTCCCTCCGTTTCAAAATGAGTGTCGTTTTAGGCAATTGCACACAAATTAAGGAATTAAATGAAATAATCATTAGATATAACATTTTTACTAAAATGCCCAAGAAAAAGACAAAATAAAAGTTGCATTGAAAATTGTGTGAGAGAAAACTTGGAGTATTTATTGAGGGTAAAGTTGGGAGAAAAAAATAAAGTTGTATTGGAAATGTAAAGTGACATTCATTTTGAAACAATTTTTTTTGCTAAAACAACACTTATTTTGAAACGGAAGGAGTATTAGATTTGTGATTCATATGTTTAACGACGATCAGAGAATCCTTGAATCTCCACTTCCCTCTTTGTTAGAATTAACTTAGAAAACAACAATTATGTGGTGTCTACTGATGATTTATGAAACTAGTATTTAAAAACTCCATTAAAGATCTTATAGTATCATCACCTAAAAGTAACTAGGAAAAAAATAATGCACGAAGGCTCAAAGTGGTTTCACAAAGGATATAAAAATAAGGGTTAAATATATTTTTGGTCCCTATAAAATTGTGACCTTCTAAATTTAGTCCTCACTTAATTTTATTAGCTTTTTTTAATCCTTACAAAAAATTTCTACACTTAATATTAGTCCTTACTCAATCCAAATTTGTTTAATTTATGCTTAAACTCTTAAGTTTTTCAACAATTTTTTACAGGCGTGTTAAGAACGTTATTAAAAGTTCCTACGAAAAAAATATCACAAAAATTTGATTTCTACATCCATATTTTTGTTACTTATATCTTAAACTTTTGTCGTTGTAAAAAATTCATATTTAATTTATTTCATGTTAAAAAATTCTAGATTTTAGTAAATGAACCTTTCATAGTGTTCTAAACTTGTATAAAAAGAATCGTTAAAAAATTTATGAGTATAAGGATAGTTAAACAAAATTTGTTTTAGCAGGGACTAAAATTATAAGTAATTTTTTTTTGTAGGGATTAAAAAAGCTATTAAAATTAGAGTAAATTACACTCCCCTCCCCTCAAAGATGCTTGAAATACACTCCCCTCTCCTCTTATGTTAAAATATACACTCCCCTCCCCTCTTATTCAAAATATATTAGAAAATATTTCACTCCCCTCCCCTGAGAGAAGCTTGAATTACATTCCCCTCCCCTCTTATGTTAAAATCAACACTTTAATCCCTCAATATTTCTTTTATTTCTAATAATCTAGCAAAAAAAATAATAATCTAACACACTTTGAAAAAAAAATAGTATTGCGGGTCTATTTTAATTTAATCAAAATTTGAATACATATTTTTCTTTATTTTTTATTCACAATCTCTTCCCTTGATAATTAAATATGTACTACACTTTAATATATTTTAACATAAATAAATATTTTTATGATATATATTAATTTTAAACCACCCTTTAAGAAAAATTAATTCATTTCTTTATAATTTAAATGTTAATGATAGTCAAATTTAAATATTTTGCTATTGATTTTATAATTTAGAGTTTAAAATTAACTTTTAAATAACCATGGTTTATTGTCGTTAGTAATTTTTCACATATTTTAATTTTATTTTGGCTTGTTTTATATTTTATAATAGAGATTAAAACTACATGTTAATGAAATTGTGAATAAAAAATAGCAAAAAAATATGTATTCAATTTTTTATTATGTTAAAATAGACCTGCAATACTGTTTTTTTCGAAATGTATTAGATTATTATTTTTTTGTTAGATTATTAATAATAAAAATATATATATTGAGAGAGTAAAGTGTGGATTTTAACATAAGAGAAGAGGGGAATGTAATTCAAGCTTTTCTTAGGGGAGAGGAATGAATTTATTTCTAATCTGTTTTGAATAAGAGGGGAGGAGAAGGTATATTTTAACATAAGAGAGAAAAGAAATATAATTCAAACATCTTTGAGGAAAGGAAAGTGTAATTTACTCTTAAAATTAAGTAAGACTAAACTTACTAAACTTAGAATGTGGCAATTTTAAAGAGACAAAAAAATATATTAACCCTAAAAATGAAGACGTAAATTGAAAGAAAGGAGTTCCTCTCTCCTCTGCATTTTCCGTCCTTCTCGTCTCATCGCCGGTAACCTCTCTCTTTCTCGATTTTCTTATCTCTTCTGTCTTTTTTATGAATTGTTTACTCGCTCGTTCCGATCCAAGTAGTTGTTTTTGTTTGTTTGTTTCATCGTGAAATAATCTGAGTTTAAACCCAAGTTGAGCACAAAACCATAGATATGGGAAATTGCGATTAAATCCATGAGCATGTTTCACACGATTTATCATTCACAATTTTTGTTATTTGTTTGACAGATCGATCGATAATGGCACCGAAAAGTAAGTAAATTCTTCATTTGCTTAATTATGTGAGAAATATTAACATCCATTTATGGTAAAGTGAACAACACATATAATATAACAAATTGTATTTCCTATTGCTTTTGTTTCCTTCTTATAGAGACACGAATTGAGCTTCAAGCGTCATCATCTAATAAGAAGAGAAACAGGAATTTAGCTGAAGATGAGCATGATCATAGTAAGTGTATTTCCCAACAGTTGGGTTGGGATACAAATTCTCTATTTTTAATATTACCTACCGCACTCTTCTCTTACTTTATTCTTATTTTCTTCTTATAGAGCCTGTCTTGAATGTCAATTCAAAGAAACGCTCTAATTCAAAGAAACGGGTGAATTCAAAGAAACGGAACAAATCGATAAACAAAATGGCACTTGAAACTGAAGCGTCATCTGTGATGAAGAAGAATTTACCTGACGAAGACGAACTCACGGATGACCATGATCTAAGTAAGTGTATTGCATAACAGTTGGGATACAATTTTCTTACTGTATTCTCATGTCCTTCTTCTTTGCTTCATTTAGAGACCAACTTGAATGTCGACTCAAATAAGCTTAAAACAGATGATGGAAACAAAGGAATTAAAACAAGCAAAACACCACTTAAACCTGAAGATTATGAACCTTGGAATCCTAGTAAGCCTATACCTGAAGGTTTTGTACCTTGGTTGGAGCATGATCATGATAAGTGTGTTGCAGAACAATTGGGACTAGACCCTGATGCTCCGATACCAGCGCACTGTAAGCCGACCTCACTTGTTCTTCAGTATTTGATATCTGAATATTTTGATATGTGTTTCTCAGTTTTCATTACTACATTGTGTTGATAAAACTCCTATTATCTTTGCAGATGCCGATTATTTTTACAATCAGGTACTGTGTTCTACGCCCTTTTAACTTTTAGTCATAATGCTTTGATGACCACAACCATTATATAATATTTAATTTTGTCATATATACAATATAAATTTATGTGCATTTGTTTGTTTATTGAAACTTTTAACTTTCCACTAGAATCAACTTGATGTACGCAACTATTTAATTAGATATACCCTTAAATGTTTGGTCCATTTCTCCAACATTTACTCTATCTTCTGTTTTTTTTTTTCTTTTTCTTTCTGGTTGTAGGCTACTCCTTCCCCAGAAGGATCATTCAATTTAAGTTATTCAGATTCAGAATTATCCAAAATCAATCCACTCGATTTCCCTCGGGAACCTACTCCACCAATGGAATTTCTATTTTCATCTCGTAACCCTCCATCATCTCCTTCTGATGGAGATCTTGGGTCTGATGATGACTCAGATGGTCTAGGGGGGCCGATAACAAGATCCAGGACAAAGAAAAGGGAAGAAGCATTGTACGAGAAACAGCTTGAACTCGAGCGTGCTGATCCAAGATTTGTCAAAATGTGCAAAAGGGTTGAGGAAGAAAGGATTGAGGACGATAGGGCCAGGTGGAAACCAACTAATTGATTTTAGCACTTCATTTGCTTAAGACTTTATTTCTAATTTCCAGTTTAGTTAATTTTGTGATAACTTATGCGACGCACCAGACATATGTCTAAAAAGATCGTGATTTATTTGTACAACCATTATAAAATGCTAATATATATCTTGGGTCTGATGATGACTCAGATTGTCTAGGGGGGCCGATAACAAGATCCAAGACAAAGAAAAGGGAAGAAGCGTACAAAAAACAGCTTGAACTCGAGTCCTGCCCTGATGCAAAAACTGCCAAATGGCTCAAAAGGATTGTTGACGATGAGGCCAGGTGGAAACCAACTAGTTGATTTTAGAACTTCATTTGCTTAAGACTTTATTTCTAATTTCTAGTCTAGTTAATTTTGTGATAACTTGTGCGACGCACCAGACATATGTTTATGTATTATTGTAAAATGTCTAATATATATTGTTCAAGCGTTGTCCTATGCCATATTGATAGATGTTCTGAATTTCTAAAAGTGTCATGCTATATCTCGCGAAGAGAGTTCTCACGGAATTTCGTGAATATGGCTTTTTATACTTCTCTCGTATATGGTCTTAAGAACCTCTAAAATTTATAGCTAAAAATAATAGATGATTAATTGTAAGTCCCATAGGTAATGGAAAATCAAGAATTTATGCAAATGAAAATAGATCATACACCATCGACATTAAAACTGATTTATGTTGTGAAAATAATAGAAGATTAATTGTCTTTTACTTTTTACTTTGTTCAGCAAATGTATGCACCAAGGATCACAATGATTTATGTTGTGAAAATTTAAGGACTTATTTGATGCTATATTCATTAATTTGGGAATCAATATGATGGATAGACATACAATAGAAGGACCAATTTGATTGAAGGACTTATAATGTGTGTAACAACTATTACAAAGTGTTGTCTATTGCCGAATTAAGGTGACATTTCAGTGGTTGATATACTCCCTCTGTCCAATAATATTTGACATAATTGACCCTATTACGCATACCAATGCATAATTTTGAGCTTAAATATCTTGAATAATATATCAGAAAAATTATGAAAATTTGATATTTTCACTACAAGAAATGTTGCATTTTGCCAGGGGCAGAAGCCCTGGCAAAATGCTAAAAGCCTTGGCAACTGGACGTTTGCCAGGAGTTTTGCCAGGAGCAGAATCACCAGCAAATCTGCTCATCGCAAATGAACATGCCAGGGCTTTAGCTCCTGGCAAATGCGCTCCTGGCACAAGCCCTGGCTCAACCCCTGGCAAATTGTATCTGAATGATTGCAGGCTTTTATGACGCATTCTGGTCAATGCAGGCTTTTTACAGACTGTGTCAGCATCACATCAGTCATTTTTAATCCATGCCAGGAACTTTGAGAGGGGTTAACCCCTGGCAAAATGTTGTACAATTTTTTTTTTAAAAAAAAAAACGTTTTTTAATTGTTTAAACAATCAGAATATTAAAATTTAATAATTAAAATAATTTTAAAAAATTTTAAATTATTTTTACGAAAAATAATTAAATTAAATTATTAAAACAATTTTAATAAACGTTTTTTATTTTTTTATTTCATTGTTTTTATTTCATACCCTAAAAAAGAGATTCGAAAAATTCAGCCATTAGTTAACATCATTCTAAAAAACCTATTTTATGTACTGATCACTCCAAGTCACTAAACATAAAACAAAACACAACAGAATCATTTGGCACACAAAAAGTATAGTACCCTTGAGATAGATTACAGCAACGAACCAACTGGACTATGAACAAGCTATAAAGAAATAGTCCATTGGAAAAACATTTCATATATTTAAACATTACACAATGAAGTATGCTTACATGGAAATACTAAATTACATTGTGGCTGAACGATGACCAGCACACTGGAAATAACATTTCATTGGACTATGACAATTACTATACGAGAATGATGGCATAGTGGCATGAACCATGACCTGCACATAAACGTGTAACAGTCAAAAACACTTGCCGAGTATAAACTACAGTTCATTGAGTAGTAGTACAATGCTAGTATGAGTTCAAATATATTATGATGTCCATTGATTTATATTATCTATGGCTTAATAACTTAAATCAAAATTATAGAACAAAATCAGCAACAGCAAACAGTGGCATCTAAGAAAATAACAGTTTAACAAACAAGAATTACATC
Organism: Medicago lupulina; assembly: GCA_958299785.1. NCBI lineage: Eukaryota > Viridiplantae > Streptophyta > Magnoliopsida > Fabales > Fabaceae > Medicago > Medicago lupulina. The sequence goes on from OY283145.1 coordinate 52,352,278, forward strand.
CCATGTCTTGCCTTTAGCTGACATTAATTAAAATATGAGAAACTACTTACATCAGTGCTGCATAACTGTGTTGCGATGTGTTCTATGTGGGAAGATGGTATAACATAGGTTTAGGAAGATCCACGTCAGTTAAGATCTTGTAGCGTATCTTGTGCCAACAAAACCAAATTAGAATGACATTCAAGTACACATAAATAAATGACATGAGAAAATATCTAACTTAAGGTTTAGTTCAAGTTTAACACATAGGAACAACAAAATGTCTTCATTTCAAAAAACAAAGTTAAGATCTAGTTGAGTAACAAAACAACATGAAAATCAGTACATAAACAAGAACACAAATCATTAAGTTTAACATGCTTTACAATGACATTACTAGTTTAAGAAATTTAAGAATACAAGGTTCACTACCCAAGTAAAACCATCTCCATCACTAATGTTAGTCTAAACGATCATCTTCAAAATAGTATCAAGACCACAATCTACACCAAGTACCTAAAACCAATCGATCCCAAAATCTTAAAACTAAGATTAAGATACAAACCACTTCAAGTTCTCATTATCAAACAATATAGTCTAAAATATTTGTGAACCTAAATTTATATCAATTAACACTCCAAATAAGTCTTATATACTTACAACTTTCACAACAAAATAACAAGTCTGAAGAAGAAATCCATTTTATATATATAGCCAAAACTAAACCTCATCAGGAACTCAACTCAATTTCAAAATAATTAAGTTTCAATCCCATAGACATTGATTTTCAAGCATAAATTAGGACTAAATTTGATTCTAATAACAACTTGGTATCATATATCCACTTAGGCCCTACTAGGAAGCTTAAAAATCATCAATTTAAAAAAAAAGAACATGCTTAATTGGTGTCTTTTATAAAAATCCGAAAAAAATATAAAAAACTTCAAAAATTTAATTTAGAGAAGAGGTCAAAGATGGAACTCACCAAAAAGAAGAAAAGATATCAGATGGTCGCCGGTCACATTTCCAGCAACGCGCGGACAAGTTTTGGTACGGTGGCTGCCGGTGAAATGCTCCAATTGGGAAATTTATTTAGGGATTTTGATGAGAAATCTATGGAGAAGAAGATTATGAACTTACTTTCACAAATGACACCCATGATGGCCGGAAATCGAGAGATAAGGTGAAAAATGGGGTTTTTAAAATCTCAGTAATCTTGAAAAAAATTAGGTGGTTTTTAAAGAGGAGGAAGATTGGAGTTCAAAGGTGTTGGTTTCATGGCTAATAGATGTCGGTGTATGTAGATCAGTCACCGCGAAGATGGGTGGTTGTGGTGGTGTTTTTCGTGGAAGGAGAGATCGAAGAACATAGAGGAGAAAATAAAGGAAAGATTTCTCAAGTGAGAGAAAATAGAGGAAAAGGCCTACCATGTAGCCTTTACAGGCTTTGCCGACCGAATTCAAGGCTTTGCAGTTTGCCAAGGGCATCTAGTCGCATAACCCCTGGCAAATGTCTGAACCGTACTGCATTTTCTGACCAAAGAGGAATCAAAATATTTCCGTTTGAATTTCAATTCTCTCCATGCATTTTGCCACGACTTTTGTGAGGGGTTGCCCCTGGTAACTTTGCCACGAGTTCTCCCTGGCATAGCTCCTGACAAATTTGCCAGGAGTTCTTGCTCCTGGCATTATTCCCTGGCAATATGAAACATTTCTTGTAGTGTTTGAAAATACTCGTCGAGACGAATCTAACGACATCTTATATGATATTATTTATCTTTGTATATTAGTAGAAAAATATGGTCAAAGTAAGTTACGTCAAAATTCCATATTTTCAAATGTGTCAACTATTGTGGGACAGATGGAGTATCAATATAATATTTTTTTTTGAAGAAGCTAAAATGAAATTTATTAAAACACAAATAATCCTAGCAAGCACAAGAAATGCTAAGCTAGAAGACTTAAAGAGCAACATACAAAGAAAAAGTGTCTCTATATATGTGGAATACTCATGTATCAAATGTAGGGGTGTTCAAAACCGAACCAACCCAATAGAAAAACCGCAAACCAAACCAATCCAAACCAAAACCGCAAAAAACCGCACTTGGTTCGGATGAATTCGGATGACTTTTGCATTGAACTGCACGGTTCGGTTTGGTTTGCAGTTTGCATCCTAGGAACCGAACCAAACCAAACCAAACCGCAAGAATAATGAATATTACTTAAACATGTACTAGCCCCAATTACATAGCCCAAGAATAATCTCTTTTGATTCGATTTTTACATTGTTACACCATGATGTTCGATTCTAATTCCTTTTCATCTCTTTCAATTCATTTCCAGTGATGAATTTGTTTCTCTTTCTTCCTAATAATTTGTTTCATGTTTATGTTTCTTCTTAATTTTACCTATTTTGATATAAGTTTTACATAATATTTTATCATATAAACAACAAAATAAAATATCCTATGTTTATTTTGTAACAAGTTAGCAGTATGTTTATTTTGTAACAAGTTGACAATATTAGAGATAATGTAATTTTTTTTTTCTCGCGATAAACCGCACAAACCGAACCAATCCAAACCGCATTGGTTTGGTTTGGATGACTTTTTAAATATCAACCGAACCAAACCAAACCACATGTTTTTTTTATCTCGCGGTTTGGATGACTTTTATGCTCAAAACCGAACCAAACCGCACCGCGAACACCCCTAATCAAATGTAAACTTCTACAAGCAAACCAAAAACGCTCTCCACCGAGGGCCCTCGAAACCAATAAAAACTAAACATCAAACCAATAAGTCATCTCCAAAAACTAAAATCTAAACATTTACGCAATAGCAGAAACAAATCTTGTGCCAAACCGTTAAAAAACCTCTCCAAAATAACCAACAGACCTACCAAAAACCCATATAACCGCACCTTAAGCAAACCACGCCAGCTAACATCCGTGTATTTGAAAACTCCATCAACAACAAAACTCGTAGAAGAAAACCCACAAAAAGCATAAGCACCACTAGCCACCTCAAACACCACCACTAAAACTACCATTAACCACCAAAAAACCACCATTAATCCTCGTCAAAAATCAGCACCAGCCACCACGAAAACCAATAAACCCCACTGACCCTCCCATCAGCCACCATCACACACCCCTAGCCACCACACAACCACCACGAAAACAACAACAAAAACAACTGTGGCATTTTCGATGCTCTCTATCACCACTTCATCACCACCACCACACAAATCCACCACCACAAGTCAGACTCTTCTCTCCACCGATACACCAAAACAGTATCATCGTCACCACCCAAAATGAAACCAATTTTCTTGTACAATACACCAACACATCCCTTCCCTCTTTAAGGCAAATGGGAATCTACTCATACCAAAGACCATGCACCCAAATGCACCTTTCTTCCTTCAAAAACACTAATCCATGCACAAAAACACACCATTTGTCCTTCTTCGACAACCCATGAAGCAAAAACCACACCCTCACAAAAACCAGACACCTAAAGCCACAACATCAACACACAAAGCCATAACAGCAACACAAATCTTGCCCCTTCAAAACAAACAGACAGCACAACAGCCCAACACCCCTACTCGGACCTGCATTAAACAAAACGCAAACCTGACCCCTAAAACTCATGACAACATACAACTGTCAAAACTCACTCGTACGAACCTGGAAACAATGACCAACAATACCAAAACAAACAACCCATAAAACACCAGTAACACCTTCAAATAGAATTAACCCTCAAACACAACCAACACTAGAAAACGTGAAGGAGATCTTGTCATCGCGATTTTCGGGTGTCAAGTCATTAATTACGCTTGAACCTTTCAATCATTGATGTCTCTATTTTTTTAGGGATGGGTAAAATTGAGAAAAACCCTTAGAAATTCTAAGTTCGGGGCAATTTCCGCTACGGGAAGGTGTTAGGCACCCGTAACGACCATAGTACTCTATAGGAACCGTTTCTCTAGATTTATCTTTTACTCTTTATTTTTTATACTATTTTTTGAAAAGGTTGTTTTTAAGAATGGGGGGAAGAAGTGCTTGGGATTTATTTTTATTGGACTTGGAGAGGTTTTGACCTCTTGCCTACATACTCTTTTAAGGGATCAAACTCCATGTAGTTCTCTCTCAAAAATACCTTTGTGAGTTTTGATTGATTTTAGTTTTAGAAAAAATGGTTTTGAAGAAGAGAAAGAGGCCGTAAAGGCTTGAGAAAATAAAACGGTGAGGTTGGTCAATTATTTACAAAAAAAGTTTAAGTAAGAGTTATTTCCATTTGGATTTGATTAAGAAAAAAAGGGAAGTACAATGGAGTTTTGACTCCAAGGTTTATTGGAATTTTTTTTTTTCAAGTGATGAAATTGTTAATACTTTTTGAAAAAGGTTTTTCTAAGTTTCGCGCTTCCTAAACATACATCTAACGGTAAATCATACAACGTGTGTGCGTGTCGGTGCTTGTGTCGGTGTACATCGTTATAGTGTCCATTGTCCTTTACATTGGCCCTAGTTTACATTCTATGGTCTTGCAAGAAATTGAAATGAAAGAAACTACCTAATCATTGAGAAATTGAATGGAACCTAAACTTAAAGAATGGAGATGGATTGGGACTTTCAATATGCATGAAACATAAAGTGGTTAGTGAAGCAATATGCAATGATAGTGAAATGTTAGGCAAAGAAAAATAATGACAAAGTATGGAAAGATGGGAAAAAGAAAAGGCATGCAAACTAACATTACTTACAAAGCAAGAAACTAAAGTAAACTTCGCAAAATTAGAAACTAGCATGTAAACTTGTAAGATAAAAGCTAACCAATTATACCAACAAGATTGACAATATTGCAAAACTAACAAGATTGAAAATATTGCAAAATAGTAAACAAAATCCAATTTTAACAAGGTTGGAGAAAAATTGTAAAAAGATGGGGAAACACACATCAAACCTACACAATTTGAACATATTGTAAGAGATTTGCAAGCAAAGACCAAACTTAACAAAATTGAACACATTGTAAAAATTGTAAACAAAGGTCAAACTTAACACAATTGAACATATTGTAAAAATTGTAAACAAAGATCAAACTTAACAAAATTAAAAAAAAAAATGCAAACAAGAATCTAACTAACACATTTTGGTGAACTAGCATGAAATCAGAGGTGAATCCATCACGGAATCAAATGCCAAGCATCAAAATCAAATGATAAATATTTGGATCAAAATTATGCAAGAAACTTCTCACAAAAACACAAAATGCACCAATCAAATGAGGAATTGGCACATATCATTTTTATCCATTTTACGCATGTGAAAATATCATAAAAACAGTCAAAAATACATCAAGAACACATAGTAATTTTTTTGCATTTTTGTGAAAAATTCAAAGCACACAGATGGTCCAAATAGCAAACAAAGGGGTGTTTATAGCAAGAAAACAAAAAAACTGAAAAGAAGCCAAAAGATCCAACGCTACCCGGCCCAAACCCACGCGGTGGATGGATCCGGATCTCCAGAACGCTCCAAGAGCGTTGGATTGATCCAGATCCATCAGGATCTAATCTAAGGGCTCAGAATACGGGGCGCTGGATCGGGTCAGAACCCGCCCGGTCCAGCGCTTATATAAAAGGTTTTTTGCCCGGTTTCTCTCATTTTCCCACAATGTTTCTCTTTCTTCTCTTTTCTCTCTTCTCTCTTCTCACTCCGGCGGAGCTTCATCTTATCCGATGAAACCCTAACCCTAAATCTTCAAACCAGCCCAGAATTTCATGAATCATGGCTTAAACGTTTCATCTCGTTGTTCTAAACATGAATCCATCACTAGAAAACGCATGCATCCGCTGAATCACCGTAGATCTTGAATCTTTTCTCACGGATTTCAAACGGTTTTTGGTTCTTTCTTTTGTTCAAATCTTTGTTCTGATGAAACTTCTCATGGATTCATAGGTTTACAACGATTGATTCACGTTGTAAACCCTAAAATCCTTTACGGTTTCGAAATTTTTTAGGGTTTCAAAATTTCTTGAACCAAATTCTTTTGAACTCCTACAGATCTACGTTAATCCAGATTTGTTGATGCTCTTGAGTATGAATGAGGTAAGTTTCGATTCTCACCTGTGTTTTATTCGGAGATTTGAACTAGAATCTTCAGAACTCCTTGAACTTGATTCTGTTTTGCTGATTTTGGCTTGAAATCCGAAGATAAATCGGTGATTCCTCTCTTCTTCTTTACCGGTTCAAAACCTTTGAAATTCTTTCCCTCTTCTTCTCAATTTCTTTCCTCCGTGATCGTACTGAGTTTGTCGCTTTCAGTGATGAATTCAGTGCTTGAATTGCAGAGGAAGAGGCTCAATGATGAAGATTCAACCTTGAATCCCTGAGAGCTAACACGAATTCCATTGATTTGGCCTGGATTTTCTTCTGAAAACGGTTAGGGTTTGTTCTTCAATCTTCTGAGTTTTCTGTGAATTTGATCTAACTGAATGGAGAGAGAATGTTGCACTGTGTTTGTGATGTGGCGTAATCTGTGTGGGTTCTTTTCTGACTGGTACTGTGAGTGGCCTTTTATAGGCTGCCATGTGTGCTTATGAACCAATGGGGTTATGACACCTGGACTTGGACTGGCCTGCGTGGCACCTGGACTTAACTGTAAAAAAGAAAGCTCAAGGACTAAAATGCAATTAAAAGAAATTAGATTGAACTGTAATTAAAAAGAAATTGGCCTGTTTTGCAATTAAAAGAAAGAATTGGACTGACTTGAAAATAAACTTGGGCGTATTTGCAATTAAAACAAAATTCGGACTTATTTGCAAAAAGTAAAAATAAAATTTGTAAAAAATGTAATTTGAAAAAACGTAAAGTGAAACAGTTAAAAATGACAAAACGGACTAAAACGAACAAACTACCAAAATGAGGTATTTTAAAATACCTCTCTGTCAAAAAATTATTTGATGTGAAAAGACAAAAATGCCCCTAAGGACTAAAACGACTCAGATTGACTCAGATGCGAAACTAAGATGATTTTTAGATAGAAATTGATTGATGACTTATGCAGACAAGTTGAAAAGACTCAGAGACAAATTGTAGGGACTAAAATGGGTTCCTCTGTAGGAAATGACCAAAATACCCTTTTGCATGATTTTATGCAAAATTTGGAATAAAATGCAAGATAATACGCAATGGTTTTATAAACTCTTTTTAATGACTTGTAATGCAAGAAAACATTCCGGATGGTTTTACATGCAAGAGAATTAGAGACGGAAACAGTAAAATGTGCGGTTGAAACACAATAGAAAACTGTAAAATAGACATAGTGAATTTGAAATAATCAGAAACAACAAGGAAGTTTGAACAAGTATTTTTAGATCCAAAATGAGGGTATGACAGATCTCAAACTTGACGGGGATACAAAGACGTGACCATCGTTGCTCATATCTCAACGGGAACAACCGCCGTAGGGGAAGACGGCGGAAAAGGGACACAAAAAGGTTCACGACCCATTTTGGGGTTTATAAGTGATGCGGAGGGTGGTGATGGGGTTCACGACACCTCGTCGCATCACCTCCGTAAGTGGCTACATGAGAGATGGATTCGAATTTGGGAAAGGATAATGGAAGCGGTGGGATATGGCGGCTAGTAGAGAGTTTTTTCTTTCCAAAACCTAAGGCAGAGCGGTGGATTCGAATGTTGTCTTATTTTCTATTCTTTGATTCTTCTTTTAACTTCCTTTTCAATTTTCCACATATATTTTCTTCATCAACCGAACAAATTGTGAACAAGACAGGGACTAATTTGTCCCATTTTATTTATTTTTTTAGCTATTAAATGGTCTTTTTATTTTCTTCAAAGGCCAAATTGAGTCTCACAATTTGAGTTCAATATAAATTATTCATCATTGATGGACAAAATTGATAAGTGCATCAAATTGTAACAAATAATAAAGTAGTAAGTTTATCATCTACATAGGGATTGTCGTTCAACTTAGCAATCAACAAAGCTTATTTTAAAGAGTGAAATTAAAAGAGATTCAAATAGGTTTGCAGAGTTTAATTTCTCTCTTTGTCTAACGCATAACTCCCTCTGTTTCAAAATGAGTGTCGTTTTAGCTCATTGCACACAAATTAAGGAATGAAATGAAATAATCATTATATATAACATTTTTACTAAAATGCCCAAGAAAAAGACAAAATAAAAGTTGCATTGAAAATTGCGTGAGAGAAAAGTTGGAGTATTTATTGAGGGTAAAATTGGGAGAAAAAAATAAAGTTGTATTGGAAATGTAAAGTGACATTCATTTTGATTTTTTTTTTTTTGCTAAAGCGACACTCATTTTGAAACGGAGGGAGTATTAGATTTGTGATTCATATGTTTAACGACGATTAGAGAATCCTTGAATCCCCCTTCCTTCTTTGTTAGAATTAACTTAGAAAACAACAGTTATGTGGTGTCTACTTATGATTTATGAAACTAGTATTTAAAAACTCCATTAAAGATCTTATAGTAGCGTCACCTAAAAGTAACTAAGAAAAAAAAATAATGCATGAAGGTTCAAAGTGGTTTCACAAAGGATATATAACAATAATTCAAGGCGGCTTGAAAAATGCTCTAGTTACCAAAAACAAAAATCTCGTGTGTACGACAATATAACTGACAGTCCGTAGAGAACACCGAAATTTCGAACAAAAATAGCAATCCAACATAGAACACTCATAATGAAGGAAAAAAGTAGAAACATATTGAAATATATCTGGCTCAAAATGTCACCGGTTATGCTATACATAATTGTAATGGGAAGTTTTTTGAGTATCTTCCGCATCAAGCTCCAAAAGTTATCACGCTCTTGAACTTCAGAAGTAAGCTAGCCCTCTTCTGACAATGGTGAGAAAGATTCTCCAAAGCTAAAACAATTTTTTTTAGAGATTTTTGAAAAGGAAAGTTATGCAATTCATGTAAAAACAACGCGCCTATAGTCGTGAGTTTGAAATAGTAAAATAAAGAAATTAAGAGATGGAGCGGCTATGTAAAATAAATGACTCAAAATAAAAATATGGTTGTCTTCCATTTAGCGTTTGTTTAGTGTTTTGAGCTTGACGCATTTGTCTAAGATGAGCTTAGGAACCCCAAACCTTCAGTTTTCTTATCTATATCATGCAAATAAACTGTACCTCCTACTACTTTTGACGACTTTTTACAATTTTCTCATTTGAAATTTTTAGATTTCGATTTATTTTAAACAGTTGTAACAAACGGATGCAATACTCGTAAGTGTGATTAATTTTTTAAAATAAGTGATTTTTTTCTTAAATAAATTATAACACAAGGGCTCTCAATACACTTAAAAGTGATTATATATATATATATATATATATATATATATATATATATATATATATATGTGGTGTCTTTTAGCAAGTTATTCTATGAACATTTTCTAAAAGACACCAACTAATTTTTATGAAGGTGTCTTTTAGCAAAGTTATAACTAAAAAATGAAAATGACGCTTCTAGCAAAACCCATATATATTAAATAATTTTTATGCTTCTTAAAAAACCTATAACAAACAAGCTCTTAGTTTTTTGGATACAGTTATGTAAAATGGATTTTTGGTACAAAATTTCCTCAATCTTTTGATATTTATTTTCTCAACCTTCTAATTTTTTTTAAAAAGTACTCTTAACAACTTTAATTTGAAGCTGTTTTTAGATTATTTTTGTAGATTATAATTTTATTTTGGCTTGTTTAATATTTTATAATAGGGTTTAAAACTACATGTTAATGAAATTGTGAATAAAAAATAACAAAAAAATATGTATTCAATTTTTTATTATGTTAAAATAGACCTGCAATACTGTTTTTTTTGAAGTGTATTAGATTATTATTTTTTTGTTAGATTATTAAAAATTAAAAAGTATATATTGAGGGAGTAAAGTGCAGATTTTAATATAAAAGGAGAGGGGAATGTAATTCAAGCTTTTCTTAAGGGAGGGGAATGAATTTTTTTCTAATCTGTTTTGAATAAGAGTGAAAGAGAATGTATTTTTTAACATAAGAGGGGAGAGGAGTGTAATTCAAACATCTTTAAGAGAATGAGACTGTAATTTATTAAGTAAGACTAAACTTACTAATCTTAGAATGTGGCAATTTTAAAGAGACAAAAAAATATATTAACCCTAAAAATGAAGACGTAAATTGAAAGAAAGGAGTTCCTCTCTCCTCTGCATTTTCCGTCCTTCTCGTCTCATCGCCGGTAACCTCTCTCTTTCTCGATTTTCTTATCTCTTCTGTCTTTTTTATGAATTGTTTACTCGCTCGTTCCGGTCCAAGTAGTTGTTTTTGTTTGTTTGTTTCATCGTGAAATAATCTGTGTTTAAACCCAAGTTGAGCACAAAACCATAAATTTGCAATTAAATCCATGAGCATGTTTCACACGATTTATCATTCACAATTTTTGTTATTTGTTTGACAGATCGATCGATAATGGCACCGAAAAGTAAGTAAATTCTTCATTTGCTTAATTATGTGAAAAAAATTAACATCCATTTATGGTAAAGCGAACAACACATATAATATAACAAATTGTATTTCCTATTGCTTTTGTTTCCTTCTTATAGAGACACGAATTGAGCTTCAAGCGTCATCATCTAAGAAGAGAAACAGGAATTTAGCTGAAGATGAGCATGATCATAGTAAGTGTATTGCCCATCAGTTGGGTTGGGATACAAATTCTCTATTTTTAATTTCACCTACCGCACACTTCTCTTACTTTATTCTTATTTTCTTCTTATAGAGCCTGTCTTGAATGTCAATTCAAAGAAACGCTCTAATTCAAAGAAACGGGTGAATTCAAAGAAACGGAACAAATCGATAAACAAGATGGCACTTGAAACTGAAGCGTCATCTGTGATGAAGAAGAATTTACCTGACGAAGACGAACTCACGGATGACCATGATCTAAGTAAGTGTATTGCATAACAGTTGGGATACAATTTTCTTACTGTATTCTCATGTCCTTCTTCTTTGCTTCATATAGAGACCAACTTGAATGTCGACTCAAATAAGCTTAAAACAGATGATGGAAACAAAGGAATTAAAACAAGCAAAACACCACTTAAACCTGAAGATTATGAACCTTGGAATCCTAGTAAGCCTATACCTGAAGGTTTTGTACCTTGGTTGGAGCATGATCATGATAAGTGTGTTGCAGAACAATTGGGACTAGACCCTGATGCTCCGATACCAGCGCACTGTAAGCCGACCTCACTTGTTCTCCAGTATTTGATACGTATCTGAGTATTTTGATATGTGTTTCTCAGTTTTCATTACTACATTGTGTTGATAAAACTCCTATTATCTTTGCAGATGCCGATTATTTTTACAATCAGGTACTGTGTTCTACGCCCTTTTAACTTTTAGTCATAATGCTTTGATGACCACAACCATTATATAATATTTAATTTTGTCATATATACAATATAAATTTCTGTGCTTTTGTTTGTTTATTGAAACTTTTAACTTTCCACTAGAATCAACTTGATGTAACGCAACTATTTAATTAGATATACCCTTTAATGTTTGGTCCATTTCTCCAACATTTACTCTATCTTCTGTTTTTTTTTTCTTTTTCTTTCTGGTTGTAGGCTACTCCTTCCCCAGAAGGATCATTCAATTTAAGTTATTCAGATTCAGAATTATCCAAAATCAATCCACTCGATTTCCCTCGGGAACCTACTCCACCAATGGAATTTCTATTTTCATCTCGTAACCCTCCATCATCTCCTTCTGATGGAGATCTTGGGTCTGATGATGACTCAGATGGTCTAGGGGGGCCAATAACAAGATCCAAGACAAAGAAAAGGGAAGAAGCATTGTACGATAAACAGCTTGAACTCGAGCGTGCTGATCCAAGATTTGTCAAAATGTGCAAAAGGGTTGAGGACGAAAGGATTGAGGACGATAGGGCCAGGTGGAAACCAACTAATTGATTTTAGCACTCCATTTGCTTAAGACTTTACTTCTAATTTCCAGTTTAGTTAATTTTGTGATAACTTATGCGACGCACCAGACATATGTCTAAAAAGAACGTGATTTATTTGTACAACCGTTATAAAATGCTAATATATATCTTGGGTCTGATGATGACTCAGATGGTCTAGGGGGGCCGATAACAAGATCCAAGACAAAGAAAAGGGAAGAAGCGTACAAAAAACAGCTTGAACTCGAGTCCTGCCCTGATGCAAAAACTGCCAAATGGCTCAAAAGGATTGTTGACGATGAGGCCAGGTGGAAACCAACTAGTTGATTTTAGAACTTCATTTGCTTAAGACTTTATTTCTAATTTCCAGTCTAGTTAATTTTGTGATAACTTGTGCGACGCACCAGACATATGTTTATGTATTATTGTAAAATGTCTAATATATATTGTTCAAGCGTTGTCCTATGCCATATTGATAGATGTTCTGAATTTCTAAAAGTGTCATGCTATATCTCGCGAAGAGAGTTCTCACGGAATTTCGTGAATATGGCTTTTTATACTTCTCTCGTATATGGTCTTAAGAACCTCTAAAATTTATAGCTAAAAATAATAGATGATTAATTGTAAGTCCCAAAGGTAATGGAAAATCAAGAATTTATGCAAATGAAAATAGATCATACACCATCGACATTAAAACTGATTTTTTTTTTTTTTTTAAGGATTAAAGCTCAATTTGCTTAACAGCTTCAAACATTTAACAGCGAGTAAGAACCACCGATCCCTTGGCATGTTAGAAGCTTCAATTTCTTAAGGTTTTGCATCTCTTCCATAGCCAACAAATTCCACAATCATCTCCACGGATACTAGTAATACAAGTTGTCATTTTAGATACTGTTACACATTGTTTCTTACAACATATAAATAGAAAGGAAAAGAAAAAAAAGGGAAAAGAAAAAAAAGGAAACAGAATGACAAAAAAATCATGTAAAAGAGAGAAAAAAAAGACACTTGTGACATTGTGGTTGGTCAATGTCACCAATGTCACTAACCACAATGTCACCCAAATATTTTCCGCAAATGATGGGTTCTTTTGAGTTCTTAAAGTGGTTGTTAGTGTTGAAATACTATGACTATTTCAAATAATAACATAAATAATATCAAAATAGTTGCTTTTTTCTTTTCCAATTATACTCTATAACAATTTTCGTTTTAAGAATACCATATTTTTGGTGTCATTCAAAAAGATAAGAATTTATATTATATGATATTATATTTGTTACATTGTTGGTGTCATTTTAAAAAATATGTTTAATTTTTTTTAATAAGAAAAAGATATGCATAGATATTTACAATATAAAGGTGCAAAATATATATAAGTATAATATTTTTAGGCATCTATATTTGTACTTTTAATTAAAATCAAAATTTTATAAAAATAATTATACGCATTATACAACACTAAAATAAAATTATACGCATTAGAGTAACAAAAAAACAGAAAGACGGACCTAAAATATTACTCTAAACGTTAATGTGTGTATATATTTCATAAAAAATACCGTTTATAATTTTTAAACGTTAGCGCAATAAAAAGAGCGGAAAAACGAGCACGTGAGTGTTCGTCTTTTCGTTAGTATATATTATATTACATGTGAATTTACGATCAAATTTTGCCCACACACTATAATTTTTTTGACTCTACCACTAATGATATCGGGACTCGAACCGAAATTCTCAAAGTTGAAAAGAGAAACTCTCGTGACATCTAGGAAGACATGCAACAAATTAATACTCTGTATAGAATACTAAAAAAAGGATAACTTATTTATTTTTTATTGGCTTAAATATTTGAATCGTCCCTGCAAATACGACTCGTTTAAGTTTTCGTCCCTGTAAAAAAAAATTCAGAAATTAGTCCCTGTAAAAAATTGTCTTTTAAAAAGACCCCTGAGCCCGTTTTAGCCATGACAGGTCATCAAAATGCCTACATGGCACACGCTGACTGTGCAGTTGTGCCCACGTGGCATCTGATTGTTAATTTTAAAATTAAAAAACAATTTTTCTGTTTATAAAATTAAAAGAACTATTTAAAAAATAAAAACTTATTTTAATTAAATTAAAAAAAAACTTGATATAATAGAAAGGGGGGAAAATAGAAACCCTAGTTTCAGATTTTGCCCCAAATCGTTTCAATCTACTCCTTTCTCTGTGTCTTCTTCGTTGATCCTCGTCGTCTTTCTTCATCCATTTGCAGATCCTTCTTCGCACACTGAATCGATGGCTGTGATTTAGCAAGATTTGGTTTTCGACGGTTGAGATTTATCAAGAGACTAGGGTTCGACGGCTGTGATTGTCTCAAACTTCGCTACAGTGAAAGGTAACTTCAATATTTATGATTTTTAATTGCAGTAGTTGTGTAAATCAATGTGTTGTTGACTTTTGTTTGTTGTCTTTGTTGTGGGGACCAAAACTTCAGTTTTTATATCTTACATATTGTCGTTTTGTTTTTTTTTTGCATGTGTAGTATGTCTATTAAGGTGGTTTTTCATCATGGAGGGTTGTTTGTAAGGGACTGGGTTATAATGTACAAGGGTGGGAAAGAAAATGTGTGGTGGATATAGATATTGATAAGTGGTCTTATTTTGAGCTGAATGGGTATGTCAAAGATATATGGAAAGAGTTTAAGTATGATAACGAGTTTAGGATGTGGTGGATTGCTGAAGAAGATGTTGATTTTAAACTGGTTAGGGTTGATGAAGATGCTGATGCAATCAAGGAGTATGCTTCATTCAAACAAAGAAAGGTTGATATATACATTGAGCGTGATGTTATTGAGAGTGTTGGTGGTCTGGTTTTTTTCCCAAATATATTGCTGGAGAAGATGAGTTTGGGTCTGTTAACAGGAAAGGGAAGGACAATGTTGCGGATAAGGCTGGGTCTGTTAATGGGAAAGGGAAGGAAAAGGTTGTATATGATGAAAAGTATGATGACACTTATGAGCCTGATGATAATAGTGATTGTAGTAGTGATGATGACCTTAGAGGATTCACATTTGATGACAGTGAAGATGAAAGAGGTATCGGTTGGGATGATGGCTTTATATTTGCTGATGAGATAGCTGTGAATGGTAAGGAGAATTTGATGATTGAAGCTGGTTCTTCTAGCGTTGTTGGCCCAAGTCAAGATACACAGATGTTAGATGGAGGTGAAATTGATGCTGAGTATGTTAGTGATGAGTTAGGAAGTACTAACCCTGATGATTCTGACAATGAGAAAGGTCCTGTTTATGACAAGTTTAGGATGGAACTACTTGGCGCAAATTATAAGTTTAAGGTTGGCATGGAGTTTAAGTCAACAAAAGAGTTTAAAGATGCAGTACTTGAGTGGACTATCTTAAATGGGTGGGAGTGCAAGTTTGTGAAAAATGACAAAGAAAGGTGTAGGGTAAAATGTAAGAATGACTGTGATTTTGTTGCTTTATGTAGTCAAGTTGGTGGGGCCCACACTTATAGAATAAAAACTTGGTATGGGGACCACACATGTGCAAGGACATTGGAAAATAGCTCTGCTACCTCTAAGTGGGTTACAAAAGCTGTCCTACCAAAGATGCTTGGTTCTTCTACCAAGTTAAGAGTGATAGACATCATGAAAGATCTAATAAGGGATCAAGCTGTGGGAGTTACTTTTGCAAAGGCTTGGAAAGCAAAGAAGGAAGCACAAAAAATTATTGATGGTGATGCTACTAAACAATACACACTGTTATGGAGATATGCAGCTGAGATTTTGAGGGTAAACGACAAAAACACTGTGAAAATCAACACTGAAAGACTAGTACCAACACATCAGCCCAGATTTGGTTCATTCTATTTCTGCTTTGAAGGTTTGAAACTAGGGTTCTTGACTGGATGCAGACCATTCATTGGTGTTGATGGGTGTCACCTGAAGACACAATATGGTGGTCAATTATTGATAGTTGTTGGAAGAGATGCTAATGATCAATATTATCCTTTGGTATTGTTGAAGTGGAGAACAAAGAAAGCTGGAGATGGTTCTTAACACTGCTACTTGAAGATATAGGGACTGACAGGAAATGGGTTTTCATTTCAGATCAACAAAAGGTATATTTCATACTCTTATCTATTTTTGTTGTTTTGTTACTTAATTTACTGATGAACCATAATTATGTAATAATTATTCTGTTTTGCTTTTTAAGGGGTTGATGTCTGTGTTTGATGAGTTAGGTGAAGTTGTTGAACATAGACTGTGTTTGAGACACCTTTATGCTAATTTCAAGAAAAAGTTTGGTGGAGGGACTGCAATTAGGGATTTGATGATGGGGGAAGCTAAAGCAACCTATTATCAGGCATGGGAAGAGAAGATGATGCAGCGTAAGGCATTAGATGCAGGAGCATGGGAGTGGCTTATGAAGCATGATACTAAGTTGTGGTGTAAGCATGCATTTACCTACTACTCTAAATGTGATGTTTTAATGAATAATATCTCAGAATCTTTTAATTCCACAATCCTGCTTGCTAGAGACAAACCAGTCATATCTATGTGTGAATGGATTAGAACTTATTTGATGAATAGAATTTCAACTCTTAGATCTAAGGTTGGTGCTTGGCAACATAGGATAATGCCAATGCCTAGGAAAAGACTTGATAGAGAGGTTGCACTTAGTGGGGAATGGATACCAACTTGGAGGGTTGCTGATGAATTTGAGGTTGGGAAGTGGTATAGAGGTTTCCAATACATAGTTGATATAGGGAAGAAAACATGTACTTGTGGTTTTTGGGAGTTAGTGGGGATCCCATGCAGGTATGCTATAGCTGTAATGGGAAAAAGGTCAAGGAAACCAGAAGACTATGTGGATGATTGTTACTCAAAAGAAACATATGAGTTATGTTATAGCTTTAGTGTTAGTGCAATCAATGGACAAGACATGTGGCCAAATGTTGAAGTGGAAGATATGCTTCCTCCAACCTACAAGAAAGGTCTTGGAAGACCAAATAAGCTAAGAAGGAGGGAACCTGATGAACCTGGTGCCAAAAAAATACAAGAGGCAGAATACAAAGTATAGGTGCACAACCTGCAACCAATTGGGTCATAACAATAGAAGCTGCAAGAGTTCAACTGTTAACCCAAAGGCTCAGAAGAGAAAGGTAATTTTTTAAGATAACAATGTTTACATACTATTAATGATTTAACTATGTAATAATGTCCCAATCTTATTTTTTTGTTTCATAGAGGAAACCACCAAGGAATGAAAGACAGAATGTATCAGTGAATGATCAACCTGCACCAGTGACAACTGAACCTGCTCCAATTCATAATGAACCAACTGAAACTGCTCAACCTGCAGAAGCTGCTAACAATGTTGCTCCAAATGTGCCCACTAAGTCTACACATAAGAAATCAAAAACTGTGAAATCTAGATATCTGTCAGCAAAGAACAAACATGTGAAAACTAAAGATATGAATTCATTGGTGTCTCAAGCTGTGGAACCTGTCAACAACAATGTGAATGCTGAACCTGCCAACAATAATGTGAGTGCTGAAGCTACCAACAACAATGTGAATGCTAAAGCTGCTAAGGTCCAAAGAAAGGTATGTCTTCTTATGTCACTTTATTATGCATTACATATAAAGGTCCATAGAAAGCTGCTAAGGTCCATGGAAAGGTGCATTATATGTTTGATTTTGACTGAGTGTTGATATTATTGACAGAAAAAACATGTTGAGATGGTGTATGATGTTAACCATCTGAAAAAGAGGGCAAATACCATATTGACATGGCATGGAAGAAGGTGTGAGCCATCTAACCAAATGTCATCTGCAAATGTACCAAAATATAATCTTAACAACTTAAGGAGGAGTGGCAGAACTTGTTACTTTGGGCCACAACCTAAACCAGGTGCACCAGGAACTATGGAGACAAATCCAATTGAAATTGGGAAAGAAGATGGGGAATTACCTCAGGAGAATTGAGGATGCTTAAGTGTGTTGTGAACTTTATTATTATAATGTTATTGTAATGTAATGGCTTGAACTTGTTACTTCAGTTGCATGTTATTTTGATGTAATGGCTCAAAACAATGCCTTCTATTTTGGATGTAATGGCTGTTAATATGCCATATGTTTTGTATGTATTGACTTAAATGACTTCTATTTATGAATGTCTTCCATGACTTATTTTGTGAAAGCTCATTACTATCATATTACTGCTTTAAACACACAGTTATTACTATAAAGCAGGTAAATCAATTCACTAAATAGTAACCAAAATGTTGTTCAATTTCCATTCAGTTCATAACATCTGAAATTCATTACACATAAACTAACAACTTGGCGTAACAACTATTCTAAATGTTGTTGGCCAAACCATTACAACTTTGATTCATAACACAGAACTAGAATAACAACTTAAATTAGAATAACAACTATTTCCAATTAACCCTACCACATTACATCATCAGTTCTTAGCACAAACACACAAAATAAACCAACTAATCATCAAGGCTAATGCCATCCACATGACTTTGCTCCTCTCAGCCCTATACTTTGTCTTCCACTTATCAACTTCAATGGACTCAAATGTCTTCATAACTTCTTCAATGTTGCTGCATTTAGAACAAGCTTGTTGGCTATTGACTGCTTCCACACCTGACCTCCCTGACCTTTCCTGCTCCATTGACACATCAATAACAGGTTCAACATGAATCATGCGTGTAACCCTTGGTATAATGTCATCGTCCCATAAAAATAGCACACAAGTTTGACCATTCTGTTACAATTTACGACATCAAACCATCAGAAATTCAATATCAGTAGTAGCTATCAGTTATACATCAAACAAGCTTAAATATCACTAACCTTCCTGTTCCAATTACGACATTTCCAAAATCTACGCCCTTGGTTCTCATATGTGGTAGATATGTACATCTTCATTGGAAGATAGCACCCACAAGCTGGTAACATTGATTCCATCAGTTCTGGAAATCGAGCAGCAACAACCCTTGCAACATTTCTGGAACTTCCACCATTTCTGGAAATCGAAAAGGAATGTTAACCTCTGCTGTTTGAATTTCCTCTTCTGCTGCTCGACATCTTCAACAATCTTCTGGAAATCGAAAAGGAATGTAGAAACACGAATTTGAAGGAGTAGGAATGTGACCCAGTACAAACAAGAAGCAGATTTTGAAGGAATAGAACACGAATTTGGAAAAGGAAGGAGATGGATTGAAAAATGGAAGGAGATGAATGAATGGAGAAGAAAAGATTGAAACGATTTGGGGGAAAATCTGAAACTAGGGTTTCTATTTTCCCCCTTTCTATTATATCAGGTTTTTTTTAATTTAATTAAAATAAGTTTTTATTTTTTAAATAGTTCTTTTAATTTTAAAAACAAAAAAATCGTTTTTTAATTTTAAAATTAACAATCAGATGCCACGTGGGCACAACTGCACAGTCAGCGTGTGCCACGTAGGCATTTTGATGACCTGTCATGGCTAAAACGGGCCCATGGGTCTTTTTAAAAGAATTTTTTTTACAGGGACTAATTTCTGAATTTTTTTTTACAGAGATGAAAACTTAAACAAGCCATATTTGCAGGGACGATTCAAATACTTAAGCCTATTGTAAAATGATTGTTTCATAAATTTATGTATTTTGAACAATCGTTGTCCTGAATTTCTAAATTTCTAATTACATGTTTCCACCATCACCATTCATCAAAGTTTCCACCATCTCTCCCCTTAGAAATCTATCCTGATCATGATTGTTTCCAACCCCCAGTGAGAGCTTGTTGTCAATCGAATAGTTTTTACACTATTCTGATTGTTTTCACTTTCATTGTTTATTTTCCACTATTATTCTACTCACATTCAAAGTATACCATATTCATATGACACTTCAGTAGTCTATGAAGGTTAGCTCTAGTGTGAATTGATCCTAGTTCATGTCCAAACTATGCATTTAACACCATTCTGTTACTTATCACAAAAATATGGCTGATATTGCTCTTACTCACATATTATGGAAATATATACAGGAGATTGCATGTGGTATGTTTTGGAACAGGCAATGGAGAATCACAGGCACATGTAACATAGCACATGTAACATATGAGGAACGTTTCTTAATTCTGTTGGTCACAGATCATTTTGCAAGCTACAGAATTCCTGTGTTACGTTGCTCAATTGTAAGGAAAGATAAGAAGGGAGGATCAGGTGTAGGAGGTAGATGGAGGCTTGTCTTTCCTTTCATCTGTGTAATGATCACACAGGCTAATCCAATAGTAGTCATCATGTAGCAAGATGGCTGGGAGGCATTGTTCCCACCAGAATCTGATTGCATTATCCCATCTGAGGAATTGTCAAATGACCCGCGATCCATGAGGTTCATTTCCCCAGTCCTGCTGCCAAATTGATGCTGGGTTACATGATAATCAAAGACGTGATTGCAGGAAGTTTATTTGTGAATTCAATGCAGAGTAATCGCAAATTATTGTGGTCAGCAGTTATGAATCCCAAAGTATATTTATTAAGTCAAACTTCTGAAAACATTTTATAGGAATGTAAACGTGCCATTTTTTTATGAAGACTAAAAATATATTTTGATATATTTATAGGGACCAAAAACTTATTTAACCTTCTTTGAAAAGTAGAGGATATAACAATTTTAGGACTTAAAGATATTAAGTTGCTAAAATACTTGAGTACTTTTAAGAGGTTTATTGGTGATTAAAAGAATTTTCAACATTTTTATATTTGATGTTTGATGTTGGACGAACCATATGTGATATGGGGATAAAACACTTTAAAAATAATCCACGTGGGTTGGCCAGATGGTATTGACTTAGGATCTGGGAGTGTGCTCCTCCTCGAGGTCTTAAGTTCGATTTCTGCCGGTGCCAATTTGGGTGGACTAATTTAGCTTCTTAAAAAAAAATACTTCAAAAGGTTTAGTCTTGGGAAGTACTATTATGTTAGTATTTGAAGAAAAAAATGAAGCTAAAGAGACAAAAGTTTTAAAAAGAAAAGTTTATAATTTTATAGTAAAATTTTGGTTATGAAAAATTGGTGACCTTTATTTTGAGAAAAAATGTCTATTTTGATTGATTATTGAAAACATGAGTTTTTTTTTTTAAAACCAGCTAATACGTTATACATAAAAAGTACCACCCTGCATCAAGAAAAACAAATAAATACAAAAGCAACGTGCATAGACGGAGCCTCAAAGGAACATGAACCAATCCAAACACTAGCATCACCAAGGCTAAAAAACGTGATGCTAAGATATACAAAAGGAAAAGCCAAAATCACCAACACAACAACCAAGTTGCTGTGATGACCTCTGATTATACATACCACACACGCCGAAGGTGAGAAAACTATAAGAAAGAGGGTTGAATTGTGGTTTCTTTTTTTTCTCTTAAACTAAGTAGTGTTCAGAGTCTAGTTGCAGCGGATAAGTAAAAAGAGAGAGAGAAAGAAGAAAGATACAAAACAATTTATAGTGGTTCTTTCCACAAACCGGAAGTAGTCCACTCCTCCTTGCACTTCCAAAGATAATTCACTAAAATCAATAGGTTTCTGCTCTTCCCCCAACACATTTTGCTCGCGCCCAACATGATTTCCAAATATACCCCTGCGTGAGTTAAGTCACGCAACGTGTGAAGATGGATTTCCAAGGCACTTTTTATTATTGTTATTTATTTTTATTATTTTCTTTTAATTAAAAATCACAACTTTATAATTTAACTTTCTTCTAATCCTCATTGAAAGTTAATTGAATTCATAACACCCTGTCAGAACGATATCTTTTATTACTACATCGGTAAATCGTGCACTTGCGGATTTACTCATCAAGTTAACTCACGCACCTTATAGGCTATGCGTGACTTAAGTCACGCACCACTGGGCATGTGCGCGAGTTAACTCACACATGTTGGTCGGTGGTCAGAGGTGAAGAACAAACGTTTTTTGGTCTTTGATCAGTTTTTAAACATTCAATCTACACGTTTTTTTACCCATTATACACGTTTTTTTGACTACATTAATGGTGTTTATAACCTAGGTTATCATTCCTACCTATAAATACCCTCACAAACTTCCTATTTTCTGCACATTATCTCCTCCCACTCTCTCCCCCTATTTCTTTTTTTTTTTTTTTTTTTTGCTTCTATAGTCTATAGGCTCTTTATACCCCTTTAGGTATATAGTAGTAGCTCTTGGGGGAAATAGTGGTCAGTCGAGTTGGGGAAAAAGACATCATCCCTTGAGGTAAAATTATGTTTGTTTCCTTTTACTCCCAACATTTTTTACGTGGGTAAAAAGAATCATCATGGGGGTATAAAAGGAACCAAATTTAAATTTACCTCAAGGGATCTTGATGTCGTTTTCTTCAACATGACTTATCATTATTTTTCCCAGGAGCTATTGTTATATACCGAAGAGGGTAAAAATATCTTTTTACCCCAAGAGGGTAAAAAGATAATAAGTAGATTAGTGAATTCAAATAAAATATATGTATTGATTATTGTAATGTTTGAATGACATTCATAAAACGAGAGTTATATTTATTAATTTTGTTTTTTATTTGTATTTATATTTGCATTTTATTTATGTTTATGATTATGTATTGAATAAATAAATATTGAATAAATAAAATCGAATTTATTTTCTAATTTTGTATTTAATGAATAAATAAATTAGAATAAAATTGAATTTATTTTCTAATTTCAAATTTATTTTAAGTGCATAAATAAATTAAAATATAGAAAATAAATAATTTAGAATAAAGTGAACAAATAATTTAGAATAAAGTAAATAAAATAAGGCTTAATTACATGTTTAGTCCCTTAAATAATTATGAAATTTTGTTTTGGTCCCATAAATAATAAAAGTCCTAAAATGGTCATCTAAATCAGCTCCATCCGCCAATTAAGTCTACTCCGTCAGTTTTTAATTGGAAAACGTTAACTTGATGACATGGACGCTGATGTGGCAGATATGGGTTTGAGATAAGGTTGTGAGGTGGCATAACACTTTTTAGAGAGATTTGTAGAGAGAGAAACACCATTCCATTCTTCTTTCAAATCTAGAAAAACGAGAACGATGAGTGAGGAAGAAGAGAACGACTGAAGCTTGCGAAATTCGAATATTCTAACTAGGAATCTGCGAACTGCGACTACGACTGCGAAGCTTGCTACATTAGGTTTGTTATTCTTCTTCTAAAACTTGCGAAGTTAACTGTTGCGATAGTTAGGGTTTCTTTTTTAAGGGTTTGATAAAAATTTTGAACATTTTTGGTTTCTATTCCAAATGTTGTTCTTCTTTGATTTTATAGTTGATGTGGTCCTATCTCTGAAGATGCTTTTAGGGTTTTCGAATTATTTATTGTTGTTATGAACTGTACATGTGAAATGTGGGTTTTAGGGATTTATATTTGTCTGCATATGCGAATTGTTTATAGTTGATTTGCTTTTAACTATTGTTGTGGTCATGTTTGTTGAAATGTGTGCGTGAACCATTTGTTTTTTAGGATTATTAAGCAATGGATGATGAAAAGTTTGAAGTTATGGTACACCACATGGGGCATTTAGTGAACCAAATCACTTAGGTTACTATGGGATGGAGGCTACATGGATATGTCATCCTGATGCTTGGTCATACTTTGAGGTGTTAGGTGGGTTGAAAGACATGGGGTACAAAGACTTAAGTCTTTATGGTATTATGACCCACAACATGTGAATGAATTGAGTAGGCACTAAGAGAATGATGTACATTTCTTATAACGATGGGCGTGTCCTGTCTGAACCTGTAGTGGAGGAATACCCAACTTTAGAGTATTTTATTCAAGGCTCTGGCCTAGTGAGAAGTAAGGAGGTTAATGGTAGTGGGATAACAATGAAAGCTGGGCCCAATAATGAGGTTAATGAAGGTGGGCCTAGTAATGTGGTGGACAATGAAAGTGGGCCCAGTATTGAGGTGGATAAAAAGAGTGGGCCAAATAATGTAGGTGGTGGGTCCTTTAATGAGGTCCCAATGGAATGTGGCCTTATTAATGACACTGTGTTTGAAACTGAAGGTGTGGTTGCTAAGGAAAGTGAGAATGTGAGTCCAACAAAAGTTTCAAAGGAGGATAGTGAAGATGATAATGTTTTTGAAGTTACATTTGGTGACCCAGAAGAAGAAGGAGTTGGGTTTGATGACTATTTTGGTGAAGCTCCTGGCCAACCTCAACCCTTGCCTAACAATGAACCAGTTGTGCCACAAAGTGAACTTGAACCCTCTCAATGTGTACAAGCTGAACCTGAACCTGAACCCTCTCATCACATAGAAGACAATCCCCACATTGAACCAACTGTGCCAAACAAAACTCAACCCTCTCCTGATAATTCACAATATGTTTCAAGTGTTCAAACTGGCACTAATCCAAATTAAACTCAAACTGACATCAATTCACAGACTGCTAATCCAACTGAAACTCAAATTGACACAAATTCACAGCCTGCTATCCAACTCAAACTGAAAAAGACACCAATACACAGCTTGCACAACCAAAGAAGAAGAGAGGAAGGCCAAAGAAAACGACACCAATACACAGCTTGAAAGAGTTGAAGAACCTGTTGTTGAAACTGTTATTGGTGAGTCAAGTAACCTTTCACAGTTTGGTTTAAGTGACAATGAGGATTGTAACAGTGAACACCTTAACAATGAATACCTTAATGATTCAAACTCCAAGTCTAATTTCCCAACTTTTAAGCTTCTTGACTCCATGTTTAAATACAAATGGGAGTTGGAACATATTTTGTGTCTAAACAACAGTTTCAAGAGGCAATTAGGACATATGTTGTTCATAATGCGAAAGATTTAAAATTTAGAAAGAACAACAAGACAAGAGTAAGAGCCATTTGCAAGAAGGAAGTTTGTAAATGGGAAGCAACATGTGCAAAGATACGTGGGGAAGAAACTTGGCAATTGAGGAAGATTATAGATGTTTGCAAATGTCCATGGGACTATAAAGTTTCTCTAATGAGTTTTAGGTGGTTGGGTGGTAGGTTGAACAACAATGTTAGGGAAAACCCTTCAATTAGATTGGGTGACATCATTGAAAAAACAAACCATAGATTCCATATAAGTATATCTAAAACAAAGGCATACATGGCCAAAAGTCATGCAAAGGATTTGGTTGATGGGTCATATAGAGAGCAGTATACTAGGATGCATGATTATTGTCATGAACTATTTAGATTAAACCCTGACTCTACTGTGAAGGTGACTAGTCAGCCATTTCAAGGTGGTGAGGGAGATTTACAGAACCCAGATACACTCTTATGTCCACATTTCCAAAGAGTTTACATTTGTTTCAAGGCATGTAAGGAGAGTTTTAAGTCTTGCAGACCTATTATAGGATTAAATGCTTGTTTTTTGAAGGGTTATTATGGGGGACAATTGCTCACTGCCATTGAGAGACCAAATGTTGCCTATTGCTTATGTTGTTGTTGAGGGTGAGACTAAGACACATGGAGTTGGTTTTTGGATCTGCTAGCTAATGATTTGGGTGGAAGAAGATTGTGTAACATTTACACATTTATCAGTGATCAACATAAGGTATGTCTTACTTAGTTTAGAATTTTGTTAATGTTTCACTTTATGCATCTTATGATTGACAAACACACTTTTTAATTGTTAACTTTATGCAGGGTTTACTACCAGCTTTGGCAGAATTGCTTCCTGATGCAGAGCACAAGTTTTGTGTAAGGCATTTATACAACAATTTCAGAAAGAAGTACCCATGAGAAAAGCTGAAAGAACTGATGAGGAGGGCTGCTAAAGCAAGTTATACCACTGCTTTTGATAGAGAGACGAATGAGATCAAGAAAATCTCAGAAGAGGCATACAATTATTTGCTGCAAACACCAGTCAAACATTGGAGCAAATCAAAGTTTACTTCTGGTCCACTATGTGATATATTAGTAAATAACATGACTGAAGCATTCAACTCAGTCATTGTTGTTCCAAGACAAAAGCATGTTGTGACTATGCTGGAGGACATTAGGATTTACATGATGGAGAGGTGGGAAAAAAATAGACAAAAGGTGGCAAATTATGCAGACAACATATTACCAAACATAAGGAAAAAAATTGAAAGAGAAAAAAGTTTTACAAACAATTGGGTGGTCAGGTATGTTATATGTCCATATGCTTAATTTTTTTCTTCATATTAGTCATATGCATTACTGTAATTTCTAGCATATATGTAATGTGCAGGCGTGTTAGTGAGTTTGACTATGAGGTCAGACACAGATCAATGAGTGGGGATTCATATAGTATCAACTTGTTGAGGAAAGAATGTTCTTGTAGGAAGTGGCTACTAACTGGCTTGCCATGTTGCCATGCTCTATCATGCAAGATAGGTCAGGCCATTTATGTGGATCAATATGTTTCTGATTACTTTAGAAAAGAAAAATATGACGCTTGCTATAGCCATATCATATATCCAGTAAATGGTCAGTCTCTATGGACAAGAACTGAATTCACTAATCTACAACAACCTTCAATCAAGAGGCAGCCTGGAAGGCCAAAGAAGAATATAAGAAAGGATGCCGATGAAAAAAGGGATGAACAACAGTTGAAGAGGGCTAGGTATGGGTTGAAGTGTAGCAGGTGTAAAGCAGAAGGCCACAACAAGTCAACCTGTAAGCTACCACCACCTCCAGAACCAACATAAAATGTGATAGCCTTCAACGTGAAACACCCAAAATTAGTCGGTATATTTGTTTGTGTGATTTTGTGTATTTTTTTTTTTTTTTTGAAGAATTCTGTGTACTTATTTATTTATAATTGAATATTAATTAATATTGATCACTATAGAATCTTAATTAGTTGTATAAAATTGTAGGAGAAAATGGAGTATGGCCGAGATGTATTGGTGCAAGCTGAAAAGACAAACGGTTTTGGGAAAGCAGAAAAAGAAGCATTATTGAATATGTCAAGATGGTCACAACATGGGGTTCAGAAACTGATGAAAATAAATAAACTTGATTATGTAGTAACAACTTTTTGGTCCTTTAGCAACATACTTTGAGCAGAATATGAAAAGGGCGTGCCATTTGAAATTTGCTTTGGTGGTTTGAAATTGCTTAATCATTTGAGCAAGCAACTTTGATAAAAAAAGCCACCTCCTTTTAGGAAGTTGGAAGTTACAAGTTTGATGACATTCTCAGTGCTCCAAGTGAAGCTATTGTTTTGAGTTTTGAATTCAAATTATCATTTAATGAATACCTGAAAATTTTTGTTGTTAGTAATTACATTGATTTTTTCTTTCAGCTGTAGTTTGCTTTGTTATTTCTCTATATTGGACATGCCTTAGTCAATTTATGTTTGTTCTTAACAATATGTTTCTATCTATATTGAACTTTTATGATGTTTTCATTTGTCAATTGCAATAAGTTATGTAGGGTGTCACTTGAAGCTACTATACCTAGACAGTTCTAAGTGTTAATGTATTTTTTATTGTCTCTTACTGACAATGGTATGTATTTAGATGTAATTTGTATTTTTGCTTATAAATTGTTTATTGTTGAAAGCAAAGTACTTTGGTTGTTTTTTTTTTTAATGGACAGGAAAAGTTTATGGAAATAATTCATAATTGTATCCCGATACATTGTATGCATCAATTTAATAGATCTTTAATTGCATCTTATATTAATACTTCATTATTGCATCCCTCTCAGATATGCATCAATTTAAAATGTCAATATCACTGATATTTTGCATAAGAGGTGTTTTGTGAAAGTTTTATGTGGAGGAACTGCCAAAGGAATTATGCCATTTTACCATTCAAAGATTGGAAAGTATTCTATATGTGGCTATGCAATGTGATATGCAAGTGCAAGATTCAGAGAAAATTGACCCTATCAATAAAGTTAGTCTTTGAAAGAAAGTGAAAATATATATTATAACTTATTTATAATTATTACGAGAGGATAAATTGTTGAAGACAACCTGAGTTTAATTCTCGGATGCAAAAAAAATTTCTTCAGACTTTACTTGCCTCACATGAATTCTGAATTATCAAAGGTCCTGTTTCCTTGAGAAGTGGAGGAGGATTAAAACAAAAATAAAAATATATATTACAACTTATTGATAATTATTATTGTTGATAGGACCCGTGCGGCGCACGGGTCAAAAGTCTAGTTTTAGTAATTAATGTATCACAATTAGAGGGAAAATTTTAGGTTTAGGTTTTGCATGACCTAATAAGCTTTAAGAATAAGAGATAAGAGATTTTGTTAAGTCTAAACCTAATTTTTTTCCTCCACTAATCCCTTATTAGATTTACAACAACTCTATCCTAAAATTTTGGCTCTAAATTTGCATCTTATATGTTTTTCATTTCTCTCACTAATAACCGTGAATATTTTTCAAGGCAAAAATTTAATAGATATTTTAATTTTTATCCTTATTATTTATTAATTTTATTAGGTCTACAGCAACTTAACCTATTGTTTCTGTAGATTTTTTGTTTTACAAGTTGTTGTACACTTATTTAATACGTTTACAAACAGAATACCCTAATTTTCATGCAAACTCGGCTACCTAAATAATTTGTTAGGAACCATGAACTGCATTAATTTTTTATGTTTGACTATAAAAGTAATAAATAAAATTGACTCGTGCAACAATAAAATTCACGGTTATTAGAGAGAGAAATGAAAAACATATAGATGCAAATTTAGAGCCAAAATTTTAGGATAGAGTTGTTGTAAACCTAATAATGCAGTTCATGGTTCCTAACATCAAAAATTTAATAGATATTTCAATATTTATTCTTATTATTTATTAATTTTATTAAGTCTGCAACAACTTAACCTATTGTTCTAGTAGATTTTTTTTTACAAGTTGTTGTACACTTATTTAATACATTTACAAACAGAATATCCTAATTTCCATGCAAACTCGGCTACCTAAATAATTTGTTAGGAACCATGAACTGCATTAATTTTTGATGTTTGACTATAAAAGTAATAAATAAAATTGACCCGTGCAGCAATATAAATTTTTTTATTATCATTTGATAGTAATATTGTATCTCTAATAATCTAATTTGCGTTTATTGATCGACCCATGATCTTACGGGTTAAAGATTATTTATTGGTATCTATTATAGTCGAGAAGACCCGTGCATCGCACGAGTCAAAAGTCTATTTATTATAATATTTGCTTCAGTAGTTACCATCATGACCTATTCATATGGTTTTTATATCTTTTAAATCGGGTTACATGTTTTTCTTATGTTTATGCGCACCATTTAGTTAAATTTGATTTATATTTGGTATATTAGATATGGATTGAGGATTGTCTTCCTTGTATTATCTATTTTGTTTCAACCCATTAGATTTTCGTCAAAAAAATAACACCCAAGCTAGCAAAGATATACAACATTTTTTTCCTTGTAATAAACTCTTGATTACTAATGAGAAATCACACATTTTTTTCCCTTTAAAAATCTTAAAAAGTTACAACCCAATCAAGAAAGACACTTACAACTAGTAACTACTCAAATCCCAATTGACCTTGGTACAATTATGGACCTTGAAACATCACAAAAAGTAATACAATCTATATGGTAAGTATTTAAAAAGAGCAATAATTGAGTAACATAATTGAGTGACATAATTTAGGATTAATGATGCTTTTAGCATTGAGGTAGATCTGGTGGTGGAGGTATCACTGACTGTAATGGGCCAACTCCATTTTCTACCAAAAGTGCTGTTGCCAAACCCCAATTGAGATGTGAATCTATGTGACAATGCAAGAACCAAATTCCTGATTCACAACAATGAATAAAAAAAATCAAACATTTGGTTATTATAGATACATACAATGCTAAGACCCTGGTATAAACTATTCAAGAGAGAGATATCGGACACCGCGGCCATGATTAAAAAACATGCACATGACCTATAAAGCACTAACACAAACATCAGATATGATACTGACACGTTGACATTAGTGATAATCTTAAAAAAATGAATTAATTCAACGTAATCACACATGTCAGTGTCGTATCGGTACTATAGAGCACATGTGGCATCTTTCTATATGAGTAACATAAATGCATTATACCTGGATTATCGGCCTTGAAACGAATGGCCACCCATCCACCAGGAGGTGTTCCAATAGTATTCCTCACAGGTGGATCCACAAGGTTGAACCTAGCAGGATCAGTCCTTGGATTAAAATTTCCAAAACCTGAACCAACTACAAAGAAATGGAACCCATGAACATGCATAGGGTGATCCTCAATTGTTACTATACTAGTATCTTGCAAAACAATCTGAACATTGGAACCATATTTCAACTTGAACAACTTAGTTCCTTTTCTAGGTGTCCACAAACCCCTAGGAACATTTCCTGTGTAATTGAACTGTATAGGTGGAACAGGAGGAAAATCCGTGGTAAAAACACCGGGTACACCGTTATAGTAAGCTTGCATTAAGGAAGTTGTTCTAGGAAGAACAAAAGAGTTGTTGTTTATACTAGCTGCAAATCTTGTTCCATTTGGTCCTTGACACCTTGGACTATTAGGATTTGTGCAGTTTATTAACCCTAACCCTACAGTGAACAATAAACTCACATCAACATTTTGAAACACTTTAATTTTGGAAAGTCCTCTAATCCTTGATGTAAATGCAGTTGAAGTGGCTGTGTCGTTAAAAAACGGTAAAACCGGCAAAATAGGTCTTGAAGGTGGTCTGTTTCTGTATTCAAGAATTGCAGTAGTTGTTGTGTTGTCAAATGCAGCATTCATGGCGGTTTGGTAAGCGCGTGCCGCCATGTAGTATCGACCGGGTGGTTGATCAGCTGTGACAAGGACATTGATTGTTTGACCTGGTCCTATCATGAGGACTCTAGTGTTGGAAGGTTTTGTGTAAGCAGCATCCATAGCAACAACAGTCATTCTGTGGTTAGCAATTGAAAAGAAGAGTTCTTGATTGAGTGCACTGTTGATGATTCTTAAGAGAATTGTTTCTCCGGCATAGACTTGAAAACGTACGGTTCCTGCATTGTAATTGTTTTAAACCTTTAGTCACTTTTTTATCAATGAGTACGAAAAATGAGTTCTAAATTATGGTCTGCAACTGTAATATAAAGGATTTTGAGTTTTTTGCAACAATATCGCAATCATAATTTTGACCGCATCATCCACATTTAGACGCAATATAAAGGTTTGTAGCGTAACTGCGACTCCAGCTGCATTTTAAAACGATGTATGAAAGTAATGGCGAATTAGAATATTTTCAAACCTTGGCTGGAACATCTGTAGAGATCTCCTGGTTGACCATTCATGGTGTATGCAACAGATACATTTGGAGGTGCTCCTGTGAACTGTGTTTGTCTTAAAAGCGCCATTGGATCTCTATCAAACCATTCCCCTATGCATCATAAAAACACATTCTGTCAATATGGCTGTCTTTGTTTCGTAAAAATTTAAAAGCAACTTTAGAAGTGTTAATTAAGAAGTTAAACTAGAGAGGTTCTAAAAGGTTAATATGCAAAAGCTAATTTTTACTTATACAAAAAGCTATTGTTAGAAAAGTTCATAATCATTGTAGGATTTTTTTGAGTGTTTTAGGGATTTGGGTTGTGTGCGCAGTCACAATCCTATATAGTCACGCAGTGAGCCACATCAGTGGCCATTGATAAAGAATGCATGGTCCATATTTCAAACTCGGTATTTAGTTTATAAAAAAATAAAAAATCTAAATTTAAATTTGGACCGTCCAATCTTGATCCAATTGACCATGAATGTGGCTAACTACGTGGCTGCACACAATTCAAATCCTATTTTGAAAGGTTTATCAAACTAGGTCTCTTAAGTATAATAAAGTGATGGTTTTGAAGATTACCAAGAAGAATAGGAAATTCTCTCGTTGGCATAGAGAAAGGATAAGGAGAACCCATTTTCGGATAGATAATGAAAGCTCCATAGACAGTGGCTCTTAGGAAACCAGTGTGAGCATGCCACCATAATGTTCCTTCTTGGTTTTGAATTGTAAAGCGGTATGTGTAACTTCCACCTGGTTGAATTGGACATTGAGTTACATAACTAGGTCCATCTGCCCATGGATTTCTCAACATCCTAAACCCATGCCTGTTGCACAAGGCACATAAGAAGTTTATGAGGAACATAAAATTGATTTCAATATTTGATATCGTATGACGTTACGAACGAATGAAGCTTGTGCGGCTGCAGTTGCGATCATGATGCGGCTAAAAAGACTTCCGAAGCCTTAACATTACAGCCGCAATTGCAATTACAGACCACAATTTAAAACCAAAATGAGGACGAGTGACGATGATAGTTACCAGTGGATGGAGATGTTGTAGGGTCCAGCATTTGTTACTTTGATCACCATAGAATCTCCGTCCCTCGCTTCGATTGTTGGGCCAGGAAACTGTCCATTTACCGTGAGTATCCTTCGTGTTTTGCACAGCCTCTTCACTGTTGCAGTTTGAATCTATAATTCCATCAATCATTGAAGTTAGTTAATACAGTTGCAAATTAGTACAAACATATATGTGATCAATGATCATCAAACAAACACTTACAACAAACTGATGGTAATGATTCTCTGCAGCTGAAGCAAATGAAACAATGATAGTAAGTAAGCCAAGTAAGTAGCATAAGATAGGCTTCATTGTTGTGACAAAATTTGTTGAATGTGAGTTACTTGAGTTATGTTACATTTAGTCTAAATTGGATCTATTTATAGTGTGATA
The DNA here is from genome assembly GCA_958299785.1 of Medicago lupulina. Lineage (NCBI taxonomy): Eukaryota > Viridiplantae > Streptophyta > Magnoliopsida > Fabales > Fabaceae > Medicago > Medicago lupulina. The sequence continues at coordinate 52,385,048 of OY283145.1, forward strand.
ATGTGGGAATAAAAATCCCAAACATTGTTGTTTTGGTTTTTTTGACATTATTTAATAAGTCAAATAGGGTCCAATGATATTTTAGGATAGTTAGTCTAACCATTCAGGGGATTTGGTGCACCCACTAGCGCAATCAGCTGTGTGCCAAATGTTAGATTCTGTGGTTTAGATGTATGGCAGTGCAATTCACCCAAAAAAAGTATAGTAGTCTACTATGTATAATAATGAAATAAAGCTGAATTAACAAATCTTAATCATAAAGTGTTTGTTAAGATACTAATCATTTACCTAAGTCTAACAATGAATTTTTTGGGATGCTAAGAATGCATAGCTAAAAGGGGGAATGTCACCTTGTTAATTTAGGAAGGAAATAATGAGAAACAAAATTATGACAAGTCTTCTAAATTATAGGTTTTTTTTTTTTACCCAAGAACGTTTAGATTGGATAACACTGATCTCTTCTAGCTTAATTAAGGTTCTAGTTCGAATCCAGTTTGGATATACCACAACATTAAAACTCTTAAGGAGAATTTACCATTCATTTAGGTTTCATAAGACTCGAGGAATTAGTATCTGCAATTACGAGCGCGAAATATACCCGATTTATAAAAAAAAAAATATAGGTTATTTTTTTCCTTTCAAAATACCATTACTTGAAAGTCAAGGGACAGAGATTAACACACTTCGAGTTTATAGACAAATGCAAGTGGTATATGTTAGTGGTTATTTTATTAAGAGAGAAAGGAATTATTGGAAGTAGAGGAGAAAACAATTATTAGATGCAATGATCAAATTTTGAACCTCCTTCTTAATACTTAGATTCAATTCAATGCCCCAACATGTACCATTTGAGCTACACGTTCAAGATTAATCCTATTTTTATTTTTATTTTGATGAAATTGTTAGCTAGTTCATAGTTATTTACTTTTTCTTGGAACAATGCATGATGTAATTAATATTTCTTTTGGTCTTTTTTTTACAATAAACAATTTATTTTTTAGTTACATTTAATTAATTATGTATTTAATTTAGATTCTAGACTTAATATGTAAATTATTTAATATATTTAAAAAGTTATTTGTTTCTTGTAAATAAAACCAGAAAAATTATATTTTAAAGGACAAATGCTCACATTTTATTACACAGTAATCAATTATACTAGTATATGTGATGTGATGTTAAACTCTAAGGAGCATTTCAGCAATTAAATTTTTCAAGTAAAAAAATATGATGTGAGCATTGGTTAGTGAAATTAAATTTCTGTTCAACAATTCAAACGGCAATATCATCCACTATGATTACGAGCATCTTGAGCTGAAACATATGAGGATCTATTCCACCTAGGATGGAACCATAACATAAAAGAAATATAAATAACAGGGCAGTTAATGTCGTATTCGATTTTGGTGTGGTTCGGTGGACATGAGAGTAGTAGTTTCAACTTTAGTTGACTACTAAATTTAGTAGATGAAACAGTCACATTCATAATATATACACCTACTTTTGCACTATATATTAAAATGGATTTGCTTACAAAAATAATAGGGGAAAGAGTGGATTTAAGACATTCGCTCCCTAACAATGCAGTTGGGCTTTCGGTTTTTCTAGGTAGAAAAATGTCCAAATGTATAAATGGGTCGGAAAATAATTTTTAATAGTAAGTCTAAAATAAATTTAATATATACGATTTTTTGTCGGTATATGAGACATTTTAGTTAATACAAAAATAACTTAGGCCAAAAGAGAGAGTCTATGAGCTTTAACTTTCGGTCAGTTCTGTACACAAATGTGTTTGGAAAATGTAAAAGTCAAGCAACATAATACTTTCTAAGGTTATAAATATAGTTTTTTTCTTGAGATTTATTGAATAAATAATATATTTAGTTTATATTATAGTCTAAATACTTTTTATTTAGATTAAAGGGGGATATATATATATATTATATATATATATATATATATATATATATGAATGTGCTAAAACACACCCACTAATTTTTATGTGGGAGTGTTTTAACAAAGCTACACCTTAGGGTGTATTTAACCACTTTTTAGTTATTCACTTACTAAAACACTCCTAAAAAATAAGTGGGTGTATTCTAGCAAATGCCTATAGAATTTGCTGGAACATACCCACTTATTTTTCTAGAAGGTGTGTTGTAGCAACATACACCTTAAGGTGTATTTATCAACTTTTTAGTTATAACTTGCTAAAACACTCCCACATAAAAACTAGTGGGTGTGTTCTAGCAAATCATATATATATATATATATATATATATATATATATATATATATATATATATATATATAGCTGGTTGTGGAGGAGTGTTGCGTAGTGAAAATGTGAAGTGGATTTGTGGTATCTTAAAAGGTTTAGGGAGTTGTGATTCGTATGTAGCTAAGCTTTCGGGTGTGTTTGAAGGTTTGAAGTTGGCTAGAGCTCATGACTTTAATAGAGTGGAGCTTCATGTTGATTCTTGGGTAGTGTCCACTACTCTCTCTTCCTCAAAAATAGGAACGACAACAAGTTGAAGTGTATTGCAACATATTCGACGGTTATTGGATATGAATTGGGAGGTTTGAATTTGTCATTCGTACAGAAAAACTAATGCTTGGGATGACGCACTTGAAAATATAGCTTGTGAGAGAGGTTTCACTTTGATGTTATATGAGCATTGTCTTGCTCATATTAGTATGTTGATTTTAGCTAATTTAACTGGCGTTTGTACTCCGTGTATTGTTAGGTTGTAGTTTCTTTCTTTGTTGGACTTAGGCCCTCTTGTTATCCAAAAAAAAAAAAATACTTTAATTATTTTCCTTAAAAAAATACTTTAATTATTTAATGAACCTAAAACAAATATTATTATCTTATATTTAGGATCGGACGCAATATGGTACAATACTTTCTAAGGTCATAAATATAATATTTTTTCTTCAGATTTATTGAATAAATAATATATTTAATTTATATTAGTCTAAATATTTTAATTATTTAATAAACCTAAAATAAATATTATTCTCTTATATTTAGGGCCGGAGGCAGTATGGTACGAGTACTAAAATGCATCACCCAAGACTTGATCGATTTCCTCGTTAAAAAATTTCAAAAATTATTGGAAAAATCAAACTAATCTAACTACTTTTGATTGGTTCAGAGTTTTATAATTTCTCCCTAAAACTAGATTATAAGACCCGTTACACCCATACATACATATGTACAAAGACCGAACTTAATCTTTTCACTTAAAGTTTAAGAATTACTAGCCTCAGTTGTTTAAGACACAAACTTTAAAGTGAAGAGATTAAGTTCGGCCATTAAGAGAGGGTGACTATGATGTTGTTGATTGTTGAACAACGTACATCAAAATAGAAGAAAGAATGTTCACGATGTATAGTTCACACAATAGCTACATTTGAGTCATTTAATCTTTTTATTTTGCTTTGAGATGTTTTCCACAGTTTTGTGTCTATACATTTTGCTGTTATGATTATTATCAAATATAATTTTTGGTTCCCCTAAAAAAAATTGTTGCTTCTATTAATTCTTTGCAACAACAATAATCAATGCTTATCCCTCTAAATTAAGAAAAAATTATTTGTTGATTTAAGTGTAAGTAATTAATCTAATATCGTTTACGAATGAAAAAAATGTTGCACATAGATGAGGTATAACCCATATCCACGATTCTTTAATGTTTTAGGTGGACATTTTTCTCTTCTATTGGCCCGTTGTTGCTACTGACATTCGGCAGATCTATCCAACATTGGTTTTGTGTTGTTGCATTTTTATCCCAATGCCTTAGTCAAAATGAAAGTAGTAATTTAAAATAGCAACTAAAGTTGTAATTCAGCTATGTGGATGGGAAACAGAAACATGATCTTAATTGGTTGAAAAGTAAAACAACTTAATACGAACATGCAACATTTTTTTTCAACAAAACCAGTTATTCATCAATCAAGGCACCGGTGTGTTTATATATATATATATATATATATATATATGTGTGTGTGTGTGTGTGTGTGAATTGTTTAATATTATTTTAATGAAGCAGGTTTGATTCGTTTTACTTTCTATATTTCCCTTTTACATACATACATACATGGTACTCATAATGTCAAAAGTATATTAATTGATTCTTTAATTGATCTCATTGTTTTTCATTAGGTAAGTTTCCACTTGACTTTAGAGTGATACCATAAATTTTAATTCGTTATAGTCTAACTAACCATACCTCATTTTTGAATAACACGTGTTATCACAATTGTGTTGAGTTGAAATATTAACCTTGATTTTCTTTATGCTTAAGCCCATTTTTTAACAACATACCTGGATTATCTATATTTGTAAAGGTAAACCTCCCTTGCCGGCCTAGTTTAGCTGGTATGTATATTTATGGTCATGTTGAATATAAAACATCAAAACATATTATAATATTGGTTGCGAATCTGGATGGACATTACTTCAAGAAAAATGTTCAATCCAATAATAAAAGTGATTAAATCAACTCACACGAACCAAGGCTTTGTAAGTTTGGAGGGGGAGACGATGGTTTTAGAAGGTGAGAAATATATGAAAAAATGAAGAAATTTTTCCCTTATTTTGAAAGAGTATTTTTTAGATAATGAATAATTAATGATTATAAATAATATATTTTAATTTTAAGAATATTATAATGACATATTGAATATGAAGAATTCATATTTAATAAGCTTCCTATCCTTGTATCTCAAATTCTCTTAAGTTTATAACTTGCATGCTTCGTATCCTTTAGTCTCATGTGTATTTTTTTTCCAGATAATCTCAAATTTCTTTCGCCGTTTTGAGAGTCATAACTCTGGTAAAGACGGTTTTTGAGACACTGGCAAATAGACATGCTCTTGCTTTTGACTTATTGGTTTTTTTCTCTTTGTGGTTTTTAATCTGAGCCATGGTGGGATTGTTTGGAAGCGAAGGAACATCATAATCTTCTTACACAACTTCCCAAAGATCTAAAGCATTTAGGTAGGCTTCCATCCTCACAGCCCATAGATTATAGCTTTCAGTTTCACCATCAAAAATACGAAGAGCAACATGTGAAAAATTTGTTTCAACATCCATCTCACAGATCCCATAAGAAAAATGCTCAGATTACCAATTTATTGATTATTTGGTGAAATATAGTGGTTATAACAACAATGAACAAAGGGAAAATATGAATGCAAAAAAGTAGAAAGGCAGAAACGTTTGCTACTGATTAACATAACTGATACCTAAATAAAAGGAAATTAAATCAGCCTCTTAATCTTTATTGCCTAGAATTTTGGAGAATTAAAATTGACTGTGCAGTTCATGGGTCATTCATTGAACAGATTTTTTCCTTGGCAAACTTTTATATTGTGCAGTCACACTTTAAGTTTAACCATTTACAATATCATTTTAGTACAAATTTTGCCTGTGTTGTATTGATTATTTGAAACATTATTAGGAACATCATATCATACACCTTATTGGGAGAAATGAATGTTATTTGCTACATTTATCACAATCATTCTCCAATTGATATTTGCTGAAAGTAGAACAAGAAATTTAACACTTATAATTTTTTTTGCTTAGGAAATACATATATCACGGACGACGAGTAATAGGAATCAAGCATAGGTCATGTTTTCTTCCTATAGCAATCCCAAATGACTCAGTCATATCTAGTTCTTCATTCTTCATTCCATTAGGAAGCTTCCAATCAAAGTGGTAAAGTAACTGAGCAAGAGGCAACTCAATGTTGGACAAGCCAAATCCAATGCCCGGACACATTCTTCGACCAGCACCAAATGGTATGTATTCAAAGTTTGTGCCTTTGAAATCAACTGTAGTATTAAGAAACCTCTCGGGTTTAAAACTCTCAGCTGCTGCCCAATACTTTTGATCTCTTCCAATTGCCCAAACATTGATAGCAACCCTTGTCTTAGCTGGTATTTCATACCCATTGATTTGGCATCTCTCTCTACTTTCTCTTGGAATCAACAAAGGTGCAGAAGGATGTAGCCTCAATGTTTCCCTAATTATAGACTTTAAGTATATCAAATGGTGCAATTCTATTTCATCCACATACCCCTTTTTATCGAACACTTTTCTCACTTCAGCTTGTGCTTCCTCCATTAGCTTTGGGTTCTTTACCATCTCAGATATCGCCCATACCACAACCCCCGATGATGTTTCCGTACCACCACCAAACATGTCCTACAAATGGATTAGCATCAACATTATCCATTATATAAACCAACCTACATTTTCATTTATTCAACACAACAACAACAATAAAAACAACAAAAAATAAGTTACTGATTTAATGTTGTCTCCAAAATAATTCTAGGTCATTATAATCTTTTTTTTCTCTCATGGAAATCTGTTACTTCTAAACAAATTTAAATTTATAAACGTGTAAACATGTTTGGTTGTAGACATACCAGAATGATTGCTTTCATATTGTTATCAGTTAATGGATTATGTGAGTGATCATTTTCCTGTTGAATCTTGAGAAGAGTATCAACTAGATCTTCATCCTTGCTTTCTTCCTTGTGAATGTTTTTATGATCATCGATGATATCTTGCAATATCATATCAACCTCTCTATGAAGCTTTTCTACTTTGGTCTTTGCCCTACTCACCCTTTGAAACATTTTAACAGAAGGATACACATCAGCAATACAAAATCCTCCCAGCAAACTCGCTATTTCCTTTATTGCCGATTTGAAAACTTCTTGGTGTTTATTCCTTTTCCCAAACGCTGCTCGTGTCGTTATCCCTGATGTCATTAAAAATATCTTATCACTAAGATTAACAACTGATCCTTCACTTGCAGATATTGATTTAACAAGATTTGACACCTCCTCTTCTCTTATATACCTAAATGATTGGACACGCTTTGCACTTAATAATTGTAAAGTACATATCTTTCGCAGTTGCCTCCAATGTTCTCCATATGCAGAGAAAACAATATCACTAGTGTTGTAACTAAATATGTTGGACAAAAGAAGTTTCGGTCTATCACAAAAGTTGAGGTCATGTGTTTTCATTATCTCTTTGGCCATTGATGGTGAACTAACTATTAGGTATGATACCTCTCCTAGTTTTATGTGCATTAAGGGTCCATATTTTTCAGCCAATTTTTTGAAGCACTGATGAGGCAATGAGTTGCTAATAATTTGATGTAGATTTCCTATGATGGGTAATGTCCATGGTCCTGGTAGTAAATTGATACTGGAATTGTTGCAACTCCATTTTTTAACTATTTTGAGAAGCACTGAGAGAAAGAGAAAGGAGGCAATAAAAGTGCTATTAAAAAATGGGTTGTGAAACTCCATGATGGTAGATTGATTCGGGAGAATTGAAAGATTGTAGTATGTGTGTTTTACATTTGGTTTAGTTTTATATATATTTATGGTCCCCCTATAGTGTGTGTATATTTCTCAAGTCTTTAATTCGTTGGCCTGCAAGACCGTGTTTGGTTAAAGATCAGGACCAATATTATCTCATCTAAACCCTCACTCAACCCATCTTGCTGGGTAATATTCGAGTTGATTGCGGAGCCTTTTAATATAATGTACGTAGCGTTCGCATTAAAAAATGGATTTAAGAAATTGTTTGCTACAGATTAAAATTAAGTAATTTTAGCATTGAGCAATTTTAAAAAATTATTAAAAAAATAAAAAATAAAAGTTATTTTGTGTTTGTTTATCATAAAAAAAATAACTTTTTATAAAAGAAAAAAGAAAATTTAACTTGTTTGTATACAACTATATAAAATCAATTTTGATTACAAAATTACAATGGACAATGAAAATAAGAAACACCGATAATATTTGAATGTTGGTTTTCTTTTTAAGATATCTTTATCTGAAAATAGTTTTATAGTCAAAATCTATTTATTTTGAGAAATTACTTCTAACAACTTCTTAATTGAAGTCATTTTCTAATTTTTTAGATTTTACATATTTTTTTAAATATAACAGACGGGATAAAATATTCTTAAAGATGACTACTTCTAAAAAAATAATTTTTTTTCAAAAGAAGTTATACCAAAAGAGTTCTTCTATGTCTATGTTCTTTCCTCCTTCAAAGCTCTCTCAGGTATCATCTATTCTAACGAATCTCTTTTTATTTTATTTTTTTTAAGCGGGGGTGAGGATAATAGGAAAATTTCTTGGATTGATTGAGACTCCGTTTGTTTGGAGAAGGAGGTTGGCGGTCTGGGTGTAAGGAGAATTAGGGAGTTTAATTTGTCGTTGTTGGGTAAATGGTGTTGGCAGCAGGTGACGGAGAGACATGGTCTACGGTTTAGATTGTTGGATGCTAGATATGGCCTAGTGGGGGGTGGGGTGGGGGGTCTGTGTGGTGGAGGGTGATAGTTAATATCCGTGATGGTGTCGGTTAAGTGGTGGGTACTTGGTTTCCTGATAATTTATGTTTAAACCTTGGAAACGGATCAAGTACTTTATTTTAGATTGATAAGTGGGTAAGTGAGGTTCCTCTTCAGGTACGTTTCCGACGCTTGTTTGATTTATCAGAAATTATTAACGATGGCGCAAAATGTTTGATTTGGGGTGGAATGAAGGAGGGGAGGCGTGGAAGTGGAGAATGAGTTTACAGGCGTGGGAGGAGGAGATGTTAATGGAGTGTAGGTTGTAATTATTGACTGTTGTGCTGCAGGTTAATGTTGATGATGTCTGGTCCTGGATACCTGATCCAGCAGTATGGTATACAATTAAAGGGGCTTATCACACACTTACAGGTGAGACGAGCTCCATTCTTATTGCTCCAGCGGTACCTGCGGCCCTCCTTTGGAGGAAAGAGCTTCTTCTAAAGGTCTCCTTTTTTTATTGGCGCCTTTTTCGAAATAGATTGCCTACGAAGATTAATTTATTTCAAACGGGATTATTCAGCACAACGCTCAGCTGTGTGTTACCGGTTGTGGGGCGATCGAGTCGGATGTCCATCTATTCTCGTCCTACAACGTTTTTGGTTAGGTTTGGCAACTTGTTCGGCATTGGTTGGGTGTTCATTCAGCAAAACCCTTAACCATTGTCGACCACTATCTTCAGTTTGGTACTTCCTCAGGCTTTGCAAAATCGCGGTGTTCTTTTATATATGTAATATGGTCTACAAGTTCTTGGGTCATTTGGAAGGAAATGAATGCTAGAATTTTCTGTGCTAAAGAGAGTACACCTTGTCAACTCTTGGAGAACATCAAGTTTTTTTTTTCTTTTTGTGGTATAAAGCATAATTTGTTGTTTATTACTACTATACCATTGACCCGTGCTAACGCATGGGTCATATCGAAGGTAATATTTGACGGTAATAGGTAACAAAATAGTTTAGTTGAAGGTCAAAATATTAAGAAGCATATATGTTGATACTGTACCATAACATAATATTTCCATGACATCGTAGTTGGTATTGTACCATCACTTAATATTCCCATGACATTGTAGTTGGTACTGTAACATAACATAATATTTTAGAAAGTAAATATTTGACATTAAATGCAAAAGTGTGGAGGGAAATTAGGCGAGAGAATAAGGTTAAAATTAGGTTTAATTTTACGAGACGTGTTAATATTTATAAGTAAGAGAAAAAATAGAACTTAATTTTCGCATGAAATTAGAAACATAATTTGACTGTAGATAAACATTAAATGCAAAAGTGTGGAGGGAAATTAGGCAAGAGAATTAGGTTAAAATTAGGTTTAATTTTGCGAGACGAGTTAAGATTTATATGTAAGAAAATTGTCAATGGCTTAGTGGTGAAATTGTTGAGAAGAAGTCATTAAGACTCGGGTTCGAATCCTTGCAAAGACTTTTTTCAATAAAGATTTTTTAGACTAATTGAGTGGAGAAAGGAGGGAAATTTTGAGATTAAAATTAGAGTTTAATTAGGGTTAAGGATAGCTTGACGGGTTAACATTTATAAATATAATATTTTCATAACATCGTAGTTGGTACCGTAAGATAACATAATATTTTAGAAAGTAAATATTTGACATTAAATACAAAAATGTGGGTGTTGGCTAACTGTTATTATATAGTTTAAGACTTTGTTGTAATTATTGGGAGCAGATTCCCTCCTGTGAAAACTTTCTCCAGTTTTCTACAGTTTAAATCTAAACTACTCCCTCCGTCCCTTAATATAACCACCTATTGCTTTTTTCACATTTTTTAAGAAATGTTGTTGGTGTAGTTAATGTGTCTGTTTTATAGTACAATTTTACAAAATTAACCTCATTAAAGAGATAAAGTGAAAAGTCAATTTATTGTACTTTTAGAATTAGTAATAGTATTAAATAAGGGTATCTATGGAAAAAAATAATTAATGTGTGTTGTAATTTGAAAAGGGGGTTATATTTAGGGACAAAAAAAAAACAAAAGGGAGGTTATATTAAGGGACGGAGGGAGTATTAAATACATTATCTCTCTTCATTTTGACATTTAATTCTTATTAAATTTCTGACATGTATTTATTATTTAATGACTAGGATTTCACTGGACTCTCCAATGAGAGGAGAGGAATATAGATAGTTGGTTTTAATATATTTCATTGTAATTTGTTAAAAAAAAAAAATCTATTTTAATTGAGAAAAATAACAACAATAAGCAGCATTGATTTTTTCTCGAAGGATTATAAGCAGCGTTGAAAATTGAAACCAACAAAGCAGCAGTCTTTTTAATAACTAATGTGTATATTCGTGCACCACACAGAAAATATTTTGTTTAGTAAAAAATAAAATACATTATTTTCATATCATAAATAATTTGAAATTTGAGGTAAGGTTTTGAGATTTATAAACAAAATAATGAAAAATAATTTCAATTAAGTGTAGTATATGCCTTGTGAGAAATGATATTTGTACAACCATTTTTGATAATTTTTGTGACAATTTTCTTTCTCATACTTATATTATGTTTTTAGTTTCTCTCTCTATTGTTTTAATTTTTGTGTCAATTCTTCTCTTTTTTTTTTCCTGTAAATTTATAGTTATCCTAAAAATTGTCATACAAATGGTTATTCAAATAACCTTAACTCATTCCTTGTAGAGAAAAAAATGCCAATTTTAGTATTTCCCTTAACAAACAGATATTAAGGAACTATATTTTGTCAAAATAAAAATATCAAGGAATTATATGTAAAATATTGTCATAAAAAATGTGCATTTAATTTCTTAAAAAGTTTGAAAATTGTTTTTTCAATGCAAATTTTTCAATTCCGCTACATGTGTTCTTAACGTATGCAAGACAAAAAAAATAGTATATTTAAAATTATTATTATAGCTAACCAAGTTGTTGGGTTTCAGTGGCAAAGAGCTCCTTCCAAGGACGTACCCGGAGAATATCGGGTTCGAATTCCACGAAGAACAACTCTTGACCAGTGCGCATGCCTCTACGCACGAGCCGGATTAGTCGTCCACTATTAATGTGTCGGAAACCGATGCAAAAAGCAATTTTTTATTATTATTATTATAGCTAAACTCAATTATAAAATTTGATAGAAAACCTAATAAGACAATCTCACCACCTATCCAACATTTGTAACTTGAAGGATGAAAATGAGGAAAAAAAAAACTTCAGGTACCAAAATGAAACTTAAAATACTCTCTTCATTTAATAGATGACTTATTTGACAATATACATTATTGACTTAATATATTTTGACCATATTTTTCTACTAATTCATAAAAGATAAATAATATTATGTAAGATGTTGTTGAATTCGTCTCGATGAATATTTTTAAAATATTAAATTTTCATAACTTTTTTTAATAGAGAATTGAAGATATCAAAGATAAAACATATGCATTGATACATGTGTCGGCATCTAATATAGGACGGAGGAAGTAACATAGTAAGAACTAATTAATCTTATGAACGTGGTCAAAGAAGAACTCAGAATAAATTTAATACCTTTAGAGTCCGTTTGGTGCACATGATAGGAAGACAGGATATGATAAAACTATCATATCCTGATTCAATTTGTTGTTTGGTGCATCAATAGGAAATGATAACTTAAACCCATTTTTTATCCTATCCTACTCACCCTTTGTTATTTTTATCCTTAGTTTTTGGTGGGTTAGAATTATCCTATCATGATTAGCACTAAAATGTTTATTTTGCCCTCTCTCAATTCATCACTCATGCTCTCTTTGCTCTCCATCCATCAACTTCTACTTCCTCCATAACTCTTCATCGTCATCTCTTCTATTTGATACAGATCCGACCCCAATTCCAACCTACAATCATTTTTTCCTCAATTTGCTTAATTTTTTGTTTTTTTTCATAATTATCTATTTTGTACTCAAGTTAAATTTGAAAAGGGATGAAACAAAGAGTTTAAGAATTTCGTATTATTATCTTCAACAAAGACAACTATTTTTTTTTAATTGAAGAAACCATGATTTTTTTTTATTGAACTTTAAGAATGAAGATGACGACACCCCTAAAATAAGGAAGAAGACAATTGACAATGTTTTTTTATAACTTTGTGTAATTAATAATAGCTTAATTACATTTAATTAGAATTAATTACAAAGGTAATTATGTCATTTAATTGTGAAATATATGATATTATATTTGTTATCATGTGTGCACCAAACATATGATAGGATAAATGTTATCATGTTTATATCATTTCCTATCCTTATCCAATTTCATATCATATCATATCTCTATCATATCATGTGCACCAAACGGGTCCTAACATACTGATACTTTAAACATTTTTTTTTTAATTTATATAACTTTGTTGTATTTGAAGAAACGATTTTGTTTTTAATTGAAGAAGCCATTAATTTTTTTTATTGTACTTTGGAATATTGAAGAAGAAGAAGACGGCAACTCTAAAAAAAGGAAGAAGATGATTCATAATTAATGATAATTTAATTATATTTAATTAAAAAAGGTTAAAATATACGTAATTAATTGCAGTGATAATTTTGTCATTTAATTGTGATATATATGATATTATGTTTGTTATCATGTGTGTATGAAACATGTGATAGAATAGATGTTTATCCTATCTATATCATTTCCTATCCTTATCCATTTTTATATCATATCTTATTTCTATCATATCATGTGCACCAAACGGACTTTAAAAAAAAAATATTTAGCCGTTTTATTTATTTTAGTTATCTACGGTATTTTAATTGGGGAAAAAAACAACAAGCAGCATTTTTTTTTTTTGAAGGATTATAAGCAGCATTGAAAGTTGAAACCTATAAGTCAAGCAACTTAGGCAGATGGGCGTGGGCTATGGAATAGTATAGGGACATAGCCTATACTATAGGGAGCTACAAGTGTCAAACATCATACTCCTGTTCCTGTTCCTTTTTTGGTGACTTGTGGTTTTATGTTCGTGATTGGCTTGGAGTTGCTGCAGCTGATCCTTTTGCTTTATCTGACTACTTTCCCCAGTTTATTTATTTGTCAGGAAGGTCGCCAAAAAGGCACTCATTTATGAAGCTATTGTGGCTTTTTATGCGTTTGGGTTATATGGTCAGAAAGAAATGATAGAGTATTTAAAAACAAGGTTAATAGCATTTACCAATTGGTAGAAAAAGTTAAAATGCATTCTTATTGGTGGATGAAGGCAGCTGATGCGGTTTATGTGTTAGGTGTTCATAATTGACTTGGTTGTCCTCTTGAATGTGGTATGTAATGTTTTATTGTTGACTTAATTGCACTTTTGGACCTCTATCTTTCCAAAAGTTGCGGTTATGGACCCCTAATTAATTTAAATACAAAACAGCCCCCTATGTTTTGATTCTTTGGCAGTTTTGGACCCCCAGTCCATTGTTGACTCGGTCAACGCTGACGTGGCACCCTAAGTGAGGTGTCACGTGTCAATTTTTTTTTTTTTTTTTGTCTTGGGGGTCCAAAACTGCTAAAGAATCAAAACATAGGGGGCTGTTTTGTATTTAAATTAGCTAAGGGTCCATAACCGCAACTTTTAGAAAGATAGGGGTCCAAAAGTGCAATTAAGCCTTTATTGTTTTATGTTGATAGTCCGTATACTTTGATTGGTTCTGTTGGCACACCTTGTGCTGAGGAAGCAATCTTGTTGTTTGTATATTTAATTTCATTTTTTCCTCTTAAAAAAAATATTTATATTTTTAATTTTAATCAAAATCACAATTTCATAAAATAAAAAAAAACCATTCATAATTTTTAAACGTTAGCGCAATAAAAAGAGCGGAAAAACTCTAGTATTTTATAAATTAATTTTGCTTGTAATTATGGTCAGACCGAGTATTTTATAACAATCGCCGCAAATAAAGTTACACATGCGACGCAGGGGTTCCTTTCCAGTACTTAGGTACCGTTTGGCCAAGTTTTTTTCGGTCTAAAAGCTACTTTAAAACAAAGTTGAAATAAAGCTTTTAAGGAAGAAGTTAAAGCTGTTTGGTTTCTTTATTTTTTTTAAGTTTTAAATTTGTTTTTAAGTTTTTTTTTTGAACAAATCAAAATGATATATATTACGAAACCAACGATGAATCCTTCCGCACAAGGTGTGCAACGAAGGACCACCGATAAATATTTACAAAGTTAAGGTGCCAATAAGCAGCACCAACCAAAACAAGAAAACAAAAATTACAACAGAGCACCCATACAAAGAGTGGGGTGTCTCCACCAATCGTGAAAAGAATAATCAAAAGCCACCTGTTTGGATTTCAGCCAAAGGAATGAATGAAATTTAACTTTTTCAATAAGAGCAACATGAGAGGAGACAATCTTTTTGAATACCCGGTTGTTCTTTTCCCTCCAAAGCACCCAAATAGTGGCAAACCAAATAATCTTGAAGAAAACCTGAGTAGAGAACGGTATACCCACCATTTTAGTGAACTGAAGGAACTGATGTCGAAGCTCACCATCATGCACAAAAGAAATGCCTAACCAATTCAGAACAAGCACCCAAAGATCTGCTGACACAGTACAATGAAGGAATAGATGAGTTGTCGATTCAGTACAATCACAACCAACGACACACAAGACGTCTGAAGAAGGAATAACACAGCGACGCATCAAGTTGTCTCTAGTTGGCAAGCGATTACGGAGGAGACAGCACACCAACAAAGACACCTTCGAGGGGACATGCCTATGCCAAACGCCATCAACAAGAGACCTGTCCACCATATCACCTGTAATAGTAAGAAAACGGTATGCTCCCCGAACTGTGTATCCAGGAATAGGATCGAGAGCCCACCGCCACGTGTCATGGACGGAGTCCTGCAAAACAATGTTATGTAGTAATAAAGAGCACTCCCTCACAGACTCCTCTTCCCATGCAAACAAACAACGTCTCTACACCTATGCCTCTCCATCGATTCCCCAACCGCGACCCTTCATCTCTCCCACCGAGCACCCCTCTTCCACCGCCAAATCAAAAAGGTGGGGAAACTTCAACCTTAACGGCATGTCTCCAATCCACCTGTCATACCAAAACAAAGTATCCTGCCCATCTCCAACCACACGCCTAATGTTTTCCTCAAACCAATTCCACGACGATAGACGAGCCTCAGTACGGTCCACAACAGGTTTCCAAAAACTCTACTTTCTCGAATCACCTCCAATGGGGAGACCCAAATAAACAAAAGGAATAATTCCTCGCCGACAATTCATCACTGACGCTGCCTCCATCAACCAAGAATCAGATATATTCACACCCGTCAACATACTTTTGTGAAAGTTAACCTTTAAGCCTGACACCTTCTCAAACAACAACAAAACCATCCGCATAGACCGCACATTCAACCAACTTTTTTCACCAATAATAAGGGTATCGTTGGCAAACTGAAGGTGAGTTAACCGAACATCATTACCATCTCCTATACCAAAACCGTGAAATAAATTTGCACCCACCACTACGTTCATCAACACATTAAAACCTTCGGTAGCTAAAAAAAATAAGAAAGGTGAGAGAGGGTCCCCTTGACGAAGGCCCCTCTTAATAGGAAACTCTTCCGTCGGACTCCCATTTACAAGAACTGACGTCGTTGCAGTCCCTACACACTCTGAAATCCTCTTACGCCACAAAGTTGGAAAATTCATATTCACCATCACTGAATCAAGATATTTTAAATCAACCGAGAGTCATACGCCTTTTCAAAATCAACTTTGAACATGAGAAGCTCCTTTTTCATACGCTTTGCCTCATCAACAGCCTCATTAGTTATTAAAATACCATCTAATATTTGTTTTCCTTTGAAAAATGCCGATTGAGATTCAGAAACCACACTATCAATGACTGTCCGAAGGCGGTTTGCTAAAACCTTCGCTAACATCTTGTACATACACCCCACCAAAGAAATAGGACGAAAATCATTAAAATGTTGGGGGCTATGCACCTTTGGGATCAGCGCTATAAAAGTTGAGTTGATCCCCTTAGAAAGTTTCCCGTTACGATGAAACTCCATTAGGAAGGTCATAAAATCATCTTGTAAAATCTCCCAAATTTTTTTGATGAAGTCAAAATTTATTCCATCCGGTCCTGGACTCTTTAAACCATCACAATCCCAAACTGCTTGTTTCACTTCCTCAACAGAGAACGGTTTTGTTAAACTACTGGCTTGACCATAAGAAAGTTTGCGAGAATGAGTACCTTGTAAGCTTGGCCGCAACTCCCTAAACCCCTTAAAGTGATTGGAAAAATGATCATATACTACTTCCCGAATATTTTGAACACCATCAATATTAACTCCACCTACTGTAACCATATTAATTGCATTGTGACGGCGGCGGTTAGACATCACACCATGAAAGAATTTAGAATTGGCATCGCCTTCCTGAAGCCAGTTTATTATTGATTTTTGCTAATTGATACTATTCTGAGCCCGGGATAAGGAATGAAGATTAATAGACAAATCATGGAGCTTCGTCATTTCATCAACATGTAACACAAACATCTCTCCCTTCGAGTCCAAAAGCGAGATTCAGTTTTTCACCGTCGTAATCTTTCCATTCAAATTCTGAGAGTGTTGTTAATGCCACTCCTTAAGACTCATTTTCATCAATTTCAACTTTTGACGTAACACATAACCTCCCTAGCTGTGTAAAACAAAAGTACCCCATTTATTTCGAACAAAGTCAACATAACCTGGAAAATCAGCCCAGTACTTAAGCATACGTAACGGACGGGGTCCCCAGTTGGCTTCATCAACATGTAACGATAAAGGTACGCGATCAGACAAACCCCGATGGTGAGCAACCTGAATGCTATGAGGCCAAGCTTCACACCACTTTGCAGACAATAAAAATCGGTCTAATATACTCATAGAGATGCCATCACCGCGGTACCACGTAAACAGCCGACCACAAATAGGTAAATCAATCAAAAAATTATCTTCAATGAATTCATTAAACAAATCAGCATCCGCCTGCCTAAATGTAACATCCCGTTTTCCCAAAACAACGTATAATAACATATAATCAGAGTAATCATCAATACGGGCATGTCACACTACTTTTCAAAATTATTTAAATAGAATATAAAACTATTCAAATACTAATAAATCATCTCTATAAAAATCTGCAACGGAATTAGTCTTTTTAAAACCAATCATCAACATTCGGTTACAACGAAATTCATTGGCACAAGGCCTCAACATAACAATATTATTCAACAATTAAACCTTCTACAACGTATTCTTCAAAGAAATGATACATAAAGGAATGCAAGAAATGACAACGATTCCCCCATCCCTGTTACGTATCAGAGCCCTAGACTCAAGAGCCAACATAACACTAGTCTTCATTACCTGCACTTGCCCACAAGGCGGCAATTCCAACAGAAGGGGTGAGTTCACAAATCAAAAGTAATATATATAGATATATAAATCATCAAAACGAATTGAAAACATCAACAATCATTAGCATCCATCAACAACAACATTAACAATAATCATCTCAACAATAACATCTCATTTCATCTTTGATTTATAACAACAACAACAACAACTCTTGTGGCGACATCTCACCAACAACAACTATGCAAGGACCTCAACTACTAATGCAATATGCATGTGGTACCATACTACGCGCGTTGAATGCTAAGCATTCCAGGGCATGAGCCCCCAACAGATTGGATGGTTAAAGCATCCCAGGGCAATAAGCCCCCAACAGGTGAACGATAAAGCGTTCCAGGGCAATAAGCCCCCAACAGGTGAATGATAAACATTCCAGGGCAATAAGCCCCCAACAATGCATATGAGTATGAATGACTCTATGGTGTATATCTGCATACAACCCAACAACATCTAATGGTGTATATCAGCATACAACCAGACAACAACAACTTAGGATACCCTCCCCGACTCGACAATACCACTCAACATCATCAAAGGCAACTCACTTAGCAAGGCATATTTATTTTCATGCAAGCATACATAACTTCATCTTAATAATCCTCATAATATGGTTTAACCATCTAAACAATTTTAAATAAATCCAACAAACATGTTAGGGAGCTTAGGTTTGGGTTTGGAACACTTTGAAAAATCACACAAAATGGTCGCACAGGACCCAGCTCGCTTGAGCTCGCTTGAGCGAACAAAAAGATGTAAGTTTGGTTTTTCCTCGCTTGAGGTTCGCTTGCGGTTCGCTTAAGCGAACGGCCAATTTTCAAGATTCTGGGCAAAATGTGGCGTCTCTCGTTTAAGCGACGGGAACTTCGCTTAAGCGACGCAAATGACGAAAGTTGGGATTTCGCTCGCTTAGCGTTCGCTTGGCTCACGCTTGAGCGAACGGGCAAAAATTCTGAACTGGGCACAAAAAGGTGTCGCTCGCTTGAGCGACGGCTGGCTTGCTTGAGCGAGTGTTCATTTGGGCAGAATTTCAACTACGATTTTCTAAGCCCTAAATCATCCAAAAACCCAAATTTGATCCCCCAATCACCCAAAATGAATTAGAACAATGTTTATGGGTTCACTACACAACAAAACAACAGAAACATCTCCTAAAAACATCATCCATTACACATAATTCATCAACAATGGCATTTTTCATATTTCTTAAACCTAATACAACAATCACCATTCTCAATCCATTTTCATGAAATCATACATATATACATTAGCAATTGACAAGTAAACCCACCCTTACCTTAATTTAGCAAATTCTACAGCAAAATGGATGAATTTCCCTCTTCCTAGCTCTTCCCTCTTGGTTCTTGGTTCTTCTCTCAAAAGCTTATGTTTTGTTCTTACTGATACGTACAAGTTTCTTTTGTCTGACTAATTCTATTTCCTTACCAACCAAAACATAACATCTATTTCTCTTAACTCCTCACTTAATCTCCTAATTAAAGTGTAACCCCCTCCTTAATACTACTAATTCTAAATAATTATTATATAAATCCCTTTTAACCAATTAAATAATATTCCTCCTCCTATTTTATTAAATCACACAAATAATCATATAATAAAATATAATTCAAATAATAACATCACATAAATCACATAAATTATATAAACTACATAAACATATTAAAATCAACCAAAAAAATAGTAAAATAACAACTAGGGCGTTACAACTCTCCCCAACTTAGAGAATTTCGTTCTCGAAATCTTACCTCAAACAAACAACTCAGGATAGGATTCTTGCATCTTACTCTCCAACTCCCAAGTCAGACTTTCACCAGTTACACCGCTCCAAACAACCTTCACCAAAGGTATCTCCTTGCCTCTCAACTGCTTCACCTTACGATCCTCAATCCTCAAAGGTAAAGTCTCAACGGTAAGGTTATCCCTAACTTGCACATCATCTCTAGGAATAACATGCGAAGGATCTGCTACATACTTCCTCAGCTGCGACACATGAAACACGTCATGCAAGTTTGAAAGATGTGGTGGCAATCCAATCCGATATGCCACGGTTCCAACCCTCTCGGAAATCTGATAAGGACCAATGAACTTTGGAGTCAACTTCTTAGACTTCAATGCACGTCCTACACCCGTCATAGGAGTAACCCTCAAGAACACATGATCACCCTCCTGAAACTCAAGGGCCTTTCTACGCTTGTCATGGTAACTCTTCTGACGATCTTGCGATGCTTTCATATGCTCTCTGATCATCTTGACCTTCTCTGTAGTCTGTTGAACCAACTCTGGTCCTAACACAACACTTTCACCCGACTCGAACCAACACAAAGGAGTTCTGCACCTCCGACCATACAAAGCTTCGAACGGTGCCATACCAATACTCGAATGGTAACTATTGTTATAGGTGAACTCTATCAACGGTAAGTGGCTGTCCCAAGCTCCACCTTGCTCGAGTACACACACTTTCTTCCAAAGATGGAATAGTCCTCTCCGACTGACCATCTGTCTGCGGATGATAAGCCGAACTCAATCTTAACTTCGAACCCAAAGCATCTTGCAAACTCTTCCAAAACCTCGAAGTGAACCTCGGATCTCTATCCGACACAATACTTGACGGAACACCATGCAGCTTCACAATGTCCCGAATGTAAATCTCCGCCAACTGAGCTACCGGATAACTGATATTTATCGGAATGAAGTGTGCCAACTTAGTCAACCTGTCAACAACCACCCAAATGGCGTCATGCCCTCTTGGAGTATTCGGCAAACTTGTTACAAAATCCATGGAAATGCTGTCCCACTTCCACTCAGGCACATCTAAAGGAGTCAACAGCCCTGCAGGCTTCTGATGCTCAACCTTGGACTTCTGACAAGTCAAACATGCATACACAAACTGAGCAACATCTCTTTTCAAACCGGACCACCAAAACAATTTCTTCAAATCATGGTACATCTTTGTAGCTCCCGGATGAATACTCAAGCTACTCTTGTGACTTTCCTCTAAAATCAACTTCTTCAAACCTTCATCATCAGGAATACAAATCCTTCCTCTGAACCTCAATACACCTTGGTCATCAACCTTGAAATCACTATCCGCATTTTGATCACTAGCAGCCATCAAATCCACAAACTTAACATCAATCTTTTGCGCCTCCTTGATACTATTCAAGAAATCGCAATTAATTCTCAACATGCCCAACTTCACACTCTGGGGTGATCTTTCACAAACAAGACTCAAGTATCTAAACTGTTCAAGTAGCTCAAACTCTTTCACCATCATAGCAGACATATGCAATGTCTTTCTGCTCAAAGCATCTGCAACTACATTGGCTTTACCAGGATGGTAATTCAAGCCAAAATCATAATCTTTCAACAGTTCTAACCACCTCCTCTGCCTCATGTTCAACTCCTTCTGATCCAATAAATATTTTAAACTCTTATGATCACTAAATACTTCAAATCTGGAACCGTACAAATAGTGCCTCCAAATTTTCAACACAAACACCACGGCTGCTAACTCTAAATCATGTGTAGGATAATTCTTTTCATGGATCCTTAACTGCCTAGAAGCATAAGCTACTACCTTCCCATCTTGCATAAGCACACCACCTAAGCCCAACTTAGATGCAT
Organism: Medicago lupulina; assembly: GCA_958299785.1. Classification (NCBI taxonomy): domain Eukaryota; kingdom Viridiplantae; phylum Streptophyta; class Magnoliopsida; order Fabales; family Fabaceae; genus Medicago; species Medicago lupulina. Next base: position 52,406,521 of record OY283145.1, read on the forward strand.
CACAATAAACAACAAAAGGTTCTTCTGGCTTCGGCAAAATCAAAATAGGAGCAGTCGTCAATCTTCGCTTCAACTCATTGAAACTATTCTCACACTGAGTATCCCACACAAATGCTTTACCTTTACAAGTCAACTGCGTCAAAGGAAGTGCCAACTTTGAAAATCCTTCAATGAACCTACGGTAATAACCAGCCAAACCAAGAAAACTTCTAACCTCGGTAACTGACTTTGGTGTCTCCCACTGTGACACAACATCAACCTTCGAAGGGTCTACAGCAATACCATTACCAGAAATGATGTGGCCAAGAAAACTTACTTCATTCAACCAGAACTCACATTTGGACAGCTTGGCATACAACTTCTTTTCCTTCAGCACTTGCAATACAATCTTCAAATGCTCTGCATGCTCTGCTTCAGTCTTAGAATAAATCAGGATATCATCAATAAAAACCACAACAAACTGATCCAGGTACTCATGAAAAATTCTGTTCATGTACTCCATAAACACACCAGGCGCATTAGTAACACCGAAAGGCATCACCTTATATTCATAATGACCATATCGTGTCCTAAAGGCCGTCTTCTGCATATCTTCATCTTTCACCTTAATCTGATGGTAACCTGACCTCAAGTCAATCTTACTAAACACGCGGGCACCCACCAGTTGATCCATCAAATCATCAATCCTCGGAAGTGGATACCTGTTCTTTATCGTCACTTTGTTCAACTGACGGTAATCTATACACAACCGCATGCTACCATCCTTCTTCTTGACTAACAACACCGGCGCTCCCCAAGGTGAAACACTCGGTCTTACAAACTTCTTGTCAAGTAAGTCTTCCAACTGCTTCTTTAACTCAGCTAACTCCGAAGCTGACCTACGGTAAGGAGCCATCGACACAGGCTTCGTTCCCGGAACAAGATCAATTGCAAACTCGACCTCCCTCTCCGGTGGCACATCTGGAATCTCATCAGGAAAAACTTCGGGAAACTCTTTCACGACAGGCAAACCATCAATCACAGCTTGACTCTCCATCGACAGGAATGCCAACAAGGAAAACATCAAGACTCCATCTTGTTCTAACCGCTTCATCTCTTTAGTGGATAAAAATTCTGCTCCACTCTCTTCTTCAGCAGAAGAAAATCGCACCGTCTTGCTAAAACAGTTAATCAGGACATGATTGTATTCTAACCAATTCATTCCCAATATTACATCCATTCCCACCAATGGCAAACAAACAAGATCGACCTCAAAATCTCTACCAAATACAGACAACGGACAACTTAAACAAACAAGGGAAGTAGTTACTTAACCCTTGGCTGGAGTTTCAACAACCATCTCCCCATTCATATCAGACATAATCAGACCCAATCTTTTTGCACAGTCAATAGCAATGAAACAATGCGTAGCACCAGTATCTATAATAGCAATTAAAGGAGTACCATTAAAGAAACAAGTACCTCTGATAAGTCGATCCTCGTTATCGGTCTGAGTACCGGTCAAAGCAAAAACTCTTCCACTGGTCTGTGCCTTCTTAGGCTTAGTACACTGAGAACCGATGTGACCCTCCTCATTACAGTTGAAGCAAACAATATCCTCACGCTTGCATTCAGTGACAGTATGGCCCTTCTTTCCGCATCGGAAACACTTCTTCTCATCTCGGTTGCAGGCATTACTCTTGTGGCCTTTCACACCACACTTATAACAAACAATCTCAGCAGGAGCATCTCTGCGTGCAGGTCTCCTCTCATCATGCATTCTCTGCTTGCCCTTATCAGCTAGAGCATCTCTTCGGACGACTCTGCTGCCCTTACCTCTACGGTCATTCATCACCTTGTAGTGAGCTTTAGTGCCTCTTCGTATATTCTACAACTGCTTACCAGCTCAGAGAAGTCCCTTATCTTCTGGTAGCCAATAGCCCGCTTAATATCAGCTCGCAGGCCATTCTCGAACTTAATACATTTGGAGAACTCAGCAGTCTCCGCGGCATAGTGTGGATAGAACTTGGCAAGCTCCACAAACTTTGCAGCATCCTCTGTGATAGACATATCTCCTTGCTTCAGCTCAAGGAACTCAATCTCTTTCCTACCACGGACATCTTCTGGAAAATACCTCCTTAAGAACTCCCTTCTGAACACAGTCCATGTAATCACAACACCTTCAGCCTGGAGAATGGGTTGAGTGCTTACCCACCTGTCGTCAGCCTCCTCTGCTAACATATGTGTGCCGAACCGCACCATCTGCGCATCACTACACTGCATCACACGAAAAATTCTTTCGACCTCCTTCAGCCAAGTCTGCGCTCTATCGGGGTCGTACCGTCCCTTGAAGGTTGGTGGATGATTCCTCAAGAATGTCTCCAGCATCCGCACACCTTCACCACCACCAGCACCTTGTTGTTGTTGCCCCACAAACTGAGCCATTGCTTGCAAAGCAGCAACAAGAGCAGCATCATTCCTTCCAGCCATCTAGATATTTCTACATAACAACAACAAATTAGAGCAACAAAGACAGTTTAAGGCTGTCACACAACACTACTAGGCTCGACACGACTCTACTAATTGGCCGGACGGACCAACCTGCTCTGATACCAATTGTAACACTCCGTTTTCCCAAAACAACGTATAATAACATATAATCAGAGTAATCATCAATACGGGCATGTCACACTACTTTTCAAAATTATTTAAATAGAATATAAAACTATTCAAATACTAATAAATCATCTCTATAAAAATCTGCAGCGGAATTAGTCTTTTTAAAACCAATCATCAACATTCAGTTACAACGAAATTCATTGGCACAAGGCCTCAACATAACAATATTATTCAACAATTAAATCTTCTACAACGTATTCTTCAAAGAAATGATACATAAAGGAATGCAAGAAATGACAATGATTCCCCATCCCTGTTACGTATCAGAGCCCTAGACTCAAGAGCGAACATAAAAGACGTAAGTTTGGTTTTTCCTCGCTTGAGGTTCGCTTGCGGTTCGCTTAAGCGAACGACCAATTTTCAAGATTCTGGGCAAAATGTGGCGTCTCTCGCTTAAGCGACGGGAACTTCGCTTAAGCGACACAAATGACGAAAGTTGGGATTTCGCTCGCTTAGCGTTCGCTTGGCTCACGCTTGAGCGAACGGGCAAAAATTCTGAACTGGGCACAAAAAGGTGTCGCTCGCTTGAGCGAGTGTTCATCTGGGCAGAATTTCAATCACCCAAAATGAATTAGAACAATGTTTATAGGTTCACTACACAACAAAACAACATAAACATCTCCTAAAAACATCATCCATTACACATAATTCATCAACAATGACATTTTTCATATTTCTTAAACCTAATACAACAATCACCATTCTCAATCCATTTTCATGAAATCATACATATATACATTAGCAATTGACAAGTAAACCCACCCTTACCTTAATTCAGCAAATTCTACAGCAAAATGGATGAATTTCCGTCTTCCTAGCTCTTCCCTCTTGGTTCTTGGTTCTTCTCTCAAAAGCTTATGTTTTGTTCTTACTGATACGTACAAGTTTCTTTTGTCTGACTAATTTTATTTCCTTACCAACCAAAACATAACATCTATTTCTCTTAACTCCTCACTTAATCTCCTAATTAAAGTGTAACCCCCTCCTTAATACTACTAATTCTAAATAATTATTATATAAATCCCTTTTAACCAATTAAATAATATTCCTCCTCCTATTTTATTAAATCACACAAATAATCATATAATAAAATATAATTCAAATAATAACATCACATAAATCACATAAATTATATAAACTACATAAACATATTAAAATCAACCAAAAAAATAGTAAAATAACAACTAGGGTGTTACACTAAACACAGTCGACCGACCCCTATTTTCTTCCGAAGTTCGAACAGAATTGAAGTCGCCACAAACACAAACACAAACACAAACATCATTATTATTAACAATTATTGGTGACAAAACATCCCACAACGCCTGCTTAGCCACCAAATCACACGGCACATACACATTAATAATAATGAAATCTTCCGTCGAGCGAACAACCGTCCCATTAATCACTAAGACATGGCTATAACTCATAGTAGACCAAACTTCAACACAAGAAGTATCCCAAACTGTCACCAATCTACCAGATGCTCCCACCGAAGGTTGGTAAGAATAACCACAAGCAGTATTACCCCAAATAGATTTAATCATCAAGTCGTCAACAACTCCCAATTTAGACTCTTGAATACATAGCACAAAAGGATGATTTTCATAAACCAACTTCCGAACCTCCTCCCTCTTCTCACCACCACCTAACCCCCTCACGTTATAAGATAACAACCTCATTTATAACAACAGACACCCGCCACCGCCACTCCACCACTACTAATCAACAACCCGACCCTACCTCCTCACCTGCCACAACTCCCTCGTTACCCACCCCACCTCCACCAACAGCCCTCCAACCCTTTCTCCCCTCCCTCATCAATAAATTAAACCTATTTGAAGTATCACGAGTGAAACTCACCCCCACAGTCTTACCAACATCCTGAACATCAACTTCCACTACTTTAGACTTGCCATGTAAGAGAACCCAATTTTCCCAGTCGTTGTTCACTGATGAAGAAGAATTTTTAAATGACTCAGAAGTATTTAATCCAGTTGATCTTGATTGTTTTTTACCTTTACGGACTTTTCTTGAATTTGCATGCTTCTTCAATATTTTGAGAATTTCTTTCCTATCATATGTCGGCATTCGAGCAACTCGTTTAACAAATCCAACAGACCGCTTCACATTACCTCCTTTATTTTTCTTGGACTTAAAAGTGAATGCAGCATCACATGGCTTCCCCTTGCACTCTTCAAGCACCGTGGTTGAATAAAAAGCACCCGTAGAAGGTGCAGCCTTACCTACATTAGAAAAGGCACTTTTGCTAGCCAATTAAGACTCCAAGGGACTGTACCAACCTTCTTTGTATTAACTTCAACCTTATTTTGTTTAGAATTAATAACTGGATTGGTGGGAACTTCATAAATAGGTTGCAAAATAGGTTGCAGCAACTAGTGTTGTTGCTGTTCCCCACAAACCGTCAAAATATCCTTGGAAGCCTCAGGTTTTGAAACGCAAGCTGCTGCATTTTGAGACTTAAAATTTCCTTCATCTTTCTTACCATCATGCTTACACCATTCATCATGCAAATCATCAACCAACTCATCCAACTCCCATTCCCCTTGAACCTCTTCTAATTCGTTGTCATCAACGTTATGTGTTGCTGCTGGCCGAATCTCAGACTCTTCTTCAGATAAAAATGCGTCCTCCCCAAGCAACATCCCCACTCCTCAACCATATTAATGGCATATTTGCAATCATCAATAAAGAAGTCCTGAGATGTATTCACTATTTCAATATTAGGCGTCGAAATAAGAATACGGGGAAAATCTCATCGGGCCTGATTAATCGTACACTCATCCGCATGAATAAACCTTCCCATACCAAACACACATAACCTGAAAAAATCAACATTCCATGCATGAATGGGCACCCCATAAACACGGACCCATGCACCACGCTCGTACCTCGCATCCGATGGCGACCACTTTTGAAGATTTGCAAACAACATCGCAAAAAATGCAGAGCATTATTAAAAACTTCCCACATATCTCCTCCATCAGAACATTTAAGAAAGACTCTATCGCCTCCCAATGGGGTCACGATAAGATGGGGGATCCTTGCATCCTCCATTCTTTGTTGCATGGCCACTGTTGATTCCCCTGCTATAATCGTAGCCACCATACCGGTACTAGCCCATGTGCGATCAGCCTGCTGTGTTTTAAAAACCGGTACATATATAACATTAGCAGAAGGTTGATGCTGCTGTTGTTTCATGTTATTATCTTCCAACCTATCCACTGTAGCCTTTTTCCCATGGAAAACACCATTCACACCTTCCTCCCCAACCTTGGAACCTCTAACCTTAACAACAGACCCCTTCACTGCATTCTCCCCTCCCTCAACCACTCTCACCTCCTCCTCCACCCTCCTAATCTTTTTCCTTCCATCTTCCCCCACCACCGGAACCTCTACCTTCCCGACCATCACGTTAACAACTCCCTCTCCTTTCTCCCCCGACACTGCATTTCCCTACCTCACATTTTTAACTCCCTCGCCTCTATTCCTCACCACCGGTAACCCCTTCACCTCCTGTTTTTTCCTAACAACAGACACCAGCGCTACAACCACATCATTGTGCACAAACCTTTCAAACTTAGCTTCACTAGCCCAAACTCAACAATTAGCTATCCATACATTGTTTAAAGCCTGAACTAATTTTTCAATATTCTTAACATTCACATAACGTACAAAACCAAACTCCTGACCTCTAGCATTCCTTTGACGTGCCACATAAACATTCGACAAAATACCACATACCTCAAAAGCTTGTCTTAACCAAACCAAAGGAAGATTGTCTGGGAAATTTGTAACATACAGTGCTGCTTTCCTCACAAAATTTCTTGCGTTCACGGTTGTATTATGCCACTCCGCCGATGACAGACGTCCTCCATGAACGTTGGAATCACGCCCATCACGTCTGCCATCACCAGAATTCCAGTCTCACGATGATTCAATAGAAACCCTACGTGGACCCTGTCGTTCCTTCCTAAAAACCCTAGATGATCCTCCATGCCAGTCTGATTCCCTTGACCTGCCCTGTCCTCTGTGCTCCAGTTCCGTCGCTTTCCTCTTCCTTGACCGCACCACATACCAATCTCCCCTATCCCCCCCAATTTCTTCCACCCTGGCTGGACCCCGCACCCCTAGTGAACCTCTCTGCCGACGAAAAGCTCCGGTGCGGTTGCCCTAAGGGAACCCTAGGACGGCCGCCACTCACTCTCTCTCTAGCTCTCATTGATTTTTTAATTTATTTTTAGGTTAAAAGTTGTTTGGCAAAATATTGTATAAAACCTTGAATTTATTATTTTTTTGGTGGTGTACGGGGTTCGAACCCCAGACCTCTCATATATTTATGCATTGTCTATATTAACTGAGCTAAGCTTACGAGGACAAAACTTTGAATTTATTATGAAGGGAAAAAATTTGAATTTAAATAAAATGTTTTTAATATTTTTTGAAGGGAAAAAATGTTTAAAATATAAAAAAATATTTTTTTTTTACAAATACTATATATACTCAATGACGTTTATTTTGTGTAACATGAATACACATTCGTATCATAATATAAAGGATTTGTTAAATATTTGAATAGGAGGAATAATTTAAGGAGACTAAAAAAATAACATAAATAATATCAAAGTAGTTTGGAAAATTAAAAACATAAATCATCTTGTTAAAAGAAAAACGAAAATCATTTTGTTATAAGAATATCATATAATTGGTGTCATTCAAAAAGATAAGAATTTATATTATATGATATTATATATGTTATATTGTTGGTGTCATTGAAAAAGATATGTTTAGTTTTTTTAAATAAGAAAAAGATATGCATAGTTTGTTACAATATAAATGTGCAAAATATATACATATATAAGTATATTTTTTTTAGGCATCTATACTTATAATTTTAATTAAAATCAAAATTTTATTAAAATAATTATACGCATTACGCAACACTTAAAAAAAATTATACGCATTAGCATAATAAAAAAGCAGACAGACGGACATAAAGTATGACTTTAAACGCTAATGTGTGTTTGTATGTATTTGCGAGGTTGAAGAAAGGAAATAAAAATATTCGGTGTCACTCAATGACAACGTGAGTAAAAATATTTGCGAGGTTGTGATAATTAAACAATATTAAAATTAAATATATAAGTGATAAAAAGATAATAAAATTCCTTCAAAAATAGATGATAAAATTAAATGGACCTTCCTTTAAAAAAAATTAAATGGACCGGTTCAAAAAAAATTAAATGAAAAAAAAAAAGCAAACTCAAATATAATATTAAAACATAAAAAAATAAAAAATGTTGGTATCTTATAGCGTGAGTTGTTGAATGCCCTCTGATCAGAAGGTGACTGCCGGTGCTTTGAATGAGGTTGTTAATGTGGTGGTGGAAAGCTTCAGGACGCTCCTTGGAACGGAGGGGGGTGTGTACCTGCAGTTGCTCCGACGCTCAAGTCAGTAGAGATCAGAGTGTGAGGGTTTAGAGAGGAAGAAGTGTTCTACCTTGGGGACTGCATTGGCACACCCAGCTCTGGCGGTTACGAGCTCTTCACGCAAGTTAGCCGTGTTGGCTGGGAAATTAGTGTCAGCTTCAGTCACCTTCAGATGTATCTTATAATGTCGAGAAGTTGTTTTTTGAAGTAGCATTCAACAACTTTTGGTCAAAGCTCATTCCATTCAATTTTATGCATTCTAAAAAAAAGTACCTTTTTTAGAAGGTACTTTATTAATATTGTGTTTGGTCTAGCTTCTCCTTAAAAATGTAGAGAAGCTAAAAAAACCCGGGTCAAACGGTACTTTAATGTGATAATAAATAAAGTAAAATAAAACATGGAAGAAAAATGGTACATTTATGAATAATGGGGTGAATGGAAATGATGTTTAGGAAGGTCCAAGATTTTTCAAAAATGGTACACAGTAATTATAGTTTGCAAACGTGTTGTTTTGTATTTCTCAATTAATAAATTAAAAATTGATTGTTGTTGTTTTGGATAAAAAATTCAACAAAGATCCCCACATATTTGAGTGAGAGATGATGTTGATGGATTGAATTTGGTGTGGATGGACCATAATAAAATATGGTGGGATGGTTTAATTTAAGGTGGAAAAAATTGGTCCATGTTGGACCAATCTTGAGGGGTGCAAGCTATACTAACCAATCTTGAGGGGTGCAAGCTAACAAAAAAAATTGGTAAAATTGGAATTTGTAATATTTGATTTTTTGAAAAAATAATTTTTAAAATTGGTATTTTTAAAGAGTGTCTTGAGGGCACTCGTTAACCAGACACATGTCACATTAACTTGCTATGCTATAATTAATAAAATTGGACAATCAATCACTAAGCATCTTTTTCCCTACAATGTAAAATAAAGAGAAATATTAACGACTGTCTCAGAAACACTCTTTAAGACTTTAATTGGTAATTTTTCATGAATTTTTTTGTATTAAATGCATTGTAAATAAAAAAATTTGACGTCTTTTTTAGAAAAAATATTTGACCTTTTTAATGAATACTCTCTTATGCCACAATGAGTACATCCAATTTAACTATTTGCACTATTTACATAAGAAAAGTTGATAGTGTTAAACACATGTTATTTTATAAATTTGCCCTCTGATCAGAAGGTGGCTGCCGGTGCTTTGAATGAGGTTGTTAATGTGGTGGTGGAAAGCTTCAGGACGCTCATTGAAACGGAGGGGGAGAGGGGGGGGGGGGGGGGTGTACCTGCAGTTGCACCGACGCTCAAGTCAGTAGAGATCAGAGTGTGAGGGTTTAGAGAGGAAGAAGTGTTCTACCTTGGGGACTGCATTGGCACACCCAGCTCTGGCGGTTACGAGGTCTTCACGCAAGTTAGCCGTGTTGGCCGGGAAATTAGTGTTAGCTTTAGTTCACCAAGTGAGTTCACTGAGCTCAATGGGAATGACCGCTTTCGTCCCATACGTGAGTCGAAAAGGTGACTCGCCATTAGTGGAGTGGGGAGTAGTTCTATAAGCCCATAGGACCGCATTCAACTCTTCAGCCCACCTGGTTTAGCTGTGTCTAGCCTTCTGCGTATCCCTCAGAGGATGACCCTGTTTGCCGCTTCGCAAGGCAGTTGGCTTGAGGGTGTTCCGCAGATGTGAAACTTTGCTTTATGCCGATGTTTCTCAAGTAGTCCTGGAATTTTTGATCGGTGAACTGAGTCCCATTATCAAATATCACAAGAGCCGGTACTCCGAACCTTGCCAAAATGTTTCTCTTGAAGAAATGGAGTACGTTCTTTGCGGTGATTTTTGCTAATGGTTCTACTTCGATCCATTTAGTGGAATAGTCGATCGCGACGACCAAGTATTTGAGTTGTCCCACAGCCTTAGGGAATGGTCCAAGAAGGTCAATGCCCCACCAAGCGAACGACCATGGAGAGACCAAGGACGTCAATTTGGCAGGAGGTGCTATATGCATGTCTCCGTGCCTTTGACACTTGTCACATAGGTTGACGTAGTCCTTCGCATCCTTCAGCATGGTTGGCCAATAGTATCCTGCCTATAGGACCTTCTTTGCGAGAGCTTTTGCACCGAGGTGTTGTCCACAGATACCGTCATAGATACCGGCAAGGACCTCTTGGGTCTGGTCTGGTCCCAAACACTTGATAAGTGGTGTAATGAAACCCCTTTTGTATAAGGTCGCTTCCACTAAAGTGAATGAGCAGGTTCTTTGTTTCAGCTTCGTTCTTACGGAAGGGTCAGATGGGAGTTGACATCAGGCGGTTGAGATTTTTGTCTCTGAACGCTGGGTTCGTTAAGGACTTCTTGAATTACCGTTTTGTTCCCGTTCGCAGTTGTAACGCCCCATTTTTATTTAATTATTTTTAGTTGATGTTTGAGTATTTTTATATAATTTTATATGACTATATTTGACATATATGATTTAGATATGATTTTATGTGAAATATATGACTTGGTATGAATTGTGTGATATTTGGTGTGACAATAATTTATTATATGATTTATGGTGTTGTGTTTTATTTAAATAAATGTTGTTTGATTATTTTATTTATTTAATAAAAAGGTAGAAAATAGTATTATTTGGTTTAAAGGGAATTAAGTATAATTATGAGGAATAAGTGGGAGTTAAGGAAATAAGAGGGGGTTATAGTTTACAATAAAAAGAAAAGGAGAGGAGAAGAAGAGGAGAAAACCTAGAACCAAGAGAAGAGGCTAGAAGAAGAGAGAAGAACGCAGCTTAATTCAGGAATCATAATCTAAGGTAAGGGTGGGATTCCTTCAATAATATGTATATATAATTTTGATTGTTGATGAAATTGTGTCCTAGGTTTAGGGTTTAGAAAGTTTATGATAATTGATATGATGTGATGAATTGTGTTGTTTAATGCATGTTTCTGTGTTGTTTTGATTGTTATGTTGTATATAGAACCTGTAAACATTGTTCTCTATCAAATTTGGGATTTGGGTAGATGAAATTTGGGTTTTTGAGTGAAAAATAGAGTTTTCCCGAGAGCTACCTTTGACAGCATACCCTGTTTCATGTTGTTGCGTCTTTTGCATCAGTTTCTGTTTCGAACTAGCTTTCGGTGTAAACACAAAAGTTGTAGGTATGAATGTTAGCTTTCTAATGTCATTGGTCGGACGTCAAAATGATTTATAGAACTTGAGTTATGGTCAAATTACTGAACGTAGGTCACAGTGAATTTTTATGAATTTCAGCACAACTTTGTCCGAATTTGAAATGAAAACTGGTATTGATTGGTACATAATTGGTCTTAGGTGTAAACATGAAAGTTGTAGATAATTGAGTTAGCTTTCTAATGGCACTGGTTTGACTCGAAAATGTTTTGTAAATATCGAGTTATGATAAAAATAGTCCAAGTAGGTCTTCAGAAAATTTTAAGAAAACTTAGCTTAACTAATCCCAAGTTAGTCCAAAACTTATGGTTGGTTTCCCAACTTCAAACTTAAGTATTAGGGATTTAGTCGGAGTGTTTTATGAGTATTTGGCTTATGTTTTATTGATCAACTTGCTTTATTTTTGAAGAATGTTTTGGTTTGATATGGATGTAGTTGACTAATGTATATGTGCTTTCCGGAGATGTGTGATTTAAATATGTGTTATATCAAGATGTGTTGTTTGTAGATGTGTGACTTAAATATGTGCTATATAAAGATGTCATATTTAAATATGTGATAGTTGACGATGATGCTATTTAAAGATGTGTATTTGTCGAGTCATCTAAGGATGTGCATTGTTGAGTCTTTACTCGTGTCGTTGCATTTGAGTCGTGTCGTTGCATAGCATAGTCAGCGATGGGGGCTTACTGCCTGACAGGTCCTCTATGACCTTAGCGATGGGGGCTTAATGCCTGACAGGTCCTATTTGACCTTAGCGATGGGGGCTTAATGCCCTGATGGTACCACATGCATGAGGTCTAAGTGTTGCATAGTCGTGTCGTGTCGTTTGTGAAGTGATGATGTAATTGTGAAGTGATGATGTAATTTGCAAAGTGATGATGTATTCGTGATGGTGTAATTGTGACTTGTTGATGTATTTATGACGTGTTGAAGTATTTGTGATGTTATGATGTACTTGTGAATGTTTGAGATGTTTTCGTTATATGTGATGATTTGTTGATGTTGTTGATATTGTTGTTGTTGATTGTTTATTGTTGTTGTATCTTGCTAAATGTCGTTGATGTTGATAACGTTGCTGTTGCTATATATATATATATATATATATATATATATATATATATATAGTGGTATAATTTGTTGTTGTTTCATCGATTTGATGAATTATATATTATTATTATTGAATGTGTTTCTCACCCCTTCTGTTGGAATTGTCGCCTTGTGGGCAAGTGCAGATTTCCAAGGCTTATAGGATTTTTGGCTCAAGTGTCTAGGGCTCTGATACGTAACGGGATGGGAGTTAATTGTTGAATTTTCATTCCTTTATGTATCAATTTTGGAACTATATTGTTGGAACATTTATTTATTATTAAGAGGATTATTGAAATGATTATTTATGTTGGGGCCTTTGTGCCAAGATTTTGTTGAAGTTGATTATATTTTAAAAAAGACTTTTCCGCTGCAAAATATTACGAGATTAATTTATGTTGTTGAATAAATAGTATATTTTCTATTTATGAATTTTTGAAAAGTAGTGTAACATTCCGTTTTGTGATGAAAACTCTGATTTTACGTATATATTTTTATGCTGGGAAAACGGGGTGTTACAGCAGTCCATGTGCTAGCGAGTTTTGAAAGAATATCACCTCGGGTATTTTGTTTGAGGGGAACATGGGTTATCTCTACTGTCTTGAATTCTTTCATTTCTCGAGTACTAGCTGGACATATTGTTGTAGATGTTCTTCTCAGACTTGATTATCTCCAGTCACTTGCGAAGCCACTAATTGAGAATCAATAAAAATTCTTATTTAACTGGCTCCTAAATCCTTGGCGATTTGTAGTCTGGCCAAGAAGGCTTCGTACTCTGCAGTATTGTTAGTTACGGGAAAAGATAGACCAAGTGAAATTTCGACTATCATACCTTCGCCGTTTTCTACGATTATCCCACGCCACTTCCTTTGGAATTGGATGATCCGTCAACGAAGACGGTCCATTCTTCTTTGTTTTCTTCCGTAGGGAAGGTCATCTCGGTGAGGAAATCAACGAAGACCTATGCCTTTAGTGCCTTCCTGAACTTGTAGTGTATGTCGAACTTAGATAGCTCGAGCGACCACTTCATCATCCGTCCGGCGACGTCTGGCTGTCCCAGGATTTGCCTTATGGGTTGGTCCGTTCGGACTACCACAGTGTGAGCTGAGAAGTATTGCCTCAATCTTCGTGCTGCTGTGAGGAGTACAAGAGCTACTTTCTCAATTTTTTGGTACCTGGTCTCTGGTCCTAGCAAAGCTTTGCTGGTGAAGTAGACTGGTTTTTCACCCTCGGATGTTTATCTGACTAGAACGGTGCTGACCGCGTCGAAGGAACAAAAAGTTAGAGGTACAATACTTCACCCTGATCGGGCCGCGAGAGAACTGGAGGCGCAGATAGAGTTTCCTTGAGATGTTTTAAAGCAGCTTCACATTCCTCTGTCCACTCAAACTTTGTCTCCTTTCTTAATAGTTTAAAGAAAGGGAGAGCGTGCTGAGCGGATTTAGCAACGAACCTAGATAAGGCAGTAAGCATACCGTTGAGGGTTTGGATGCACTTCTTTGAATGGGGCGTAGGAACCGAGGAACTTGCCCGTTGGGACTCCGAAAGTGCTTGGCATTTATCGGGGTTTGCTTCGATCCCTCTTTCTGTTAGGTAGAAACCGGGGAACTTGCCCGTTGGGACTCCGAAAGTGCACTTCTCTAGGTTGAGTCGCATGTTGTATTTCCTTGTTTGTTCAAACACCCTCTTGAGATGGGCGACATGATCAACCTCTTGTTGGGATTTTACAATCATGTCGTCCATGTTGACTTCGAGGATATTGCCAAGAAGCTTCTTGTCATAGACCTTGTTCATCATTCGTTGATAAGTCGCCCCCGCATTCCGAAGACCAAAGGGCATTACGTTGAAGTAATAGTTCCCTCATTCGGTCATGAAGGCCGTTTTCTCTTTATCTTCTTCTGCCATGGGTATCTGGTTGTATCTAGAATAGGCGTCCATGAAGGATAACAGTTTGTAGCCAGAGGAGTTATAACCGAGTTTATCGATGTTAGGAAGAGGATACGTGTCTTTAGGACAATCCCTATTAATATCGGTATAATCAACACACATACGCCATTTTCCATTAGATTTTTTGACAAGTACAACATTGGAGATCCATGTAGTGTATTTGGCCACCTAAATGAAATTTTCCTCTAGGAGGTCTTTTACAGCTTTTTCTGCAGCCTCTGGCTTTTCAGGTGACTGCTTCCTACGTTGCTGGGCTACAACGTTAACACTAGGGTCGACTGTCAGCTGGTGACAAGCGACGCTTGGGTCGATCCCTGACATGTCAACTGCGCTCCAGGCGAACAGGTCAGCGTTTTCGCGTAGGAAGGCGATCAGCTGTGCTTTGACAAGTTCTGGAAGATCCTTGCCGATCTTCAAATTCGTTGAGGGGTCGTCTCCAAAGGGGACCAACTCGAATTCACCGTCAGGAATAGGTCTGAGAAGTTTCGCGTTGAGCCGATCCTTCTGCTCTCTCTTTTGTTCCTTGAGGTCTTCCTTGGTGAACCTATTGTCCAGTTCGACCAAGTTTGCATCTTGGATGCTCGCAGCAGCTCTCCCTTTGTCCTCAGCGGGCTTGCTGGGTTGGGAAACCGGGCTATGGGATTTATTCACCTGAAGGAAACATCTTTTAGCAGCTTCGATGTCTCCGTTCAGAGAGGCGATGAGCCATCCTTCGCATGGTATTTCAACTTCAGATCAGCGGTTGAACATGTGGCGCCCAGCTGGGCCAATCCAGTCCTTCCTATAATGCAATTATAGAGAGAAGGACAGTAGATCACAAGGAATGGGACCGTTATTGTCTTTCTGGCCTCCTCCTCGCCGAAGGTGACCAAAAGTTGAACGTATCCCCAAGGTTGTGTAGACGAACCGTTGAAGCCGTAGAGTTCACTCCCAACATATGGAGAAAGGTTTTTCTCCGTCAGTTGGAGAGTTTTGAACAGGCTGGTGTACATGATGTCGCACGTGGCTCATGTGTCGACTAAGACACGTCGGACATCAGTATTAGCCATGGATGCTCGTACGAGCAAAGGAATAGCTGAGTTTGCAGCTCCACAAGGCAGTTTAGAGTCATAGAAGGCCAATGGTGGTCTTCCTCCGATGTTGGAATTGGAAGGGACCAGCAAGTTGACGCTCATGAGTTCCTCGAACTTCCTTTTCATGCTTCCCATGGAAATATCAAGGTTCCTCTCGTGATGACGTTGACAGAAGGGACCTGCTCCCACATGCATGAGTAGGGGACGATTTCCACGTTGTCAGGGAAATCGCCTAACTGTTTGACGGACATAGCTACTATCTTGTCTGCCGCGGTGCCATCGGTGATGAGCTCGATGGTCTTCCTTTCCGACTCGGGGTTATTTACGAACTGTTTGAGTCGGCCTCGTTGAATGAGAAGTTCGATTGCATCTTTCAGATGGATGCAGTCCTCAATTGTGTGCCCGTAGCACTTGTGGAGCCGACAATACTTTGTCTTGTCGACTCCCTTTCTTTCCTGTGTCGGGGCTTTTAGTGGTTTGACACCAGCTTCTGATATATCGGCTATTGCGATCTCAGCGAAGATTTTCTCCCTGGACGCGACCAAGGGTGTGTATTCCGTGAAGCGACCACTAGGTGCTTTACCTTCACGAATTACCTTTCCTTCCTTCTTTCTCTCGTGGAAGAGCTTTTTGGAGGATTCGACAACAGGTTCCTCCTTCTTGGTTTTGTTGAGGCTGTCCGCGTACAACTCCTCTTCGTATCTGATGTAGATTTTTGCAATCGCTAGGAAATTGTTGAGAGCCCTTGGGCGATCCAGGCAGACAGCTTTTTTGAGGTATGTGCCCTCGTGCAGACCTTTGGTAATGAGGTACTGCTTCATGGTATCTTCAACACCTCTTACCTGCACAGCTTCCTTATTGAACCTTTCAATGTAGTCTTGAAGAGGTTTGCTTTTTCCTTGGACGATGGTCTCCAGGGATGCCACCGTTTTTGGCTGTGTCATAGACGAATTGAAGTGGGTCGTGAACTCGTGACAGAGGTCGCTCCAGGAATCTATGGATTTTCTCCTCAGGTTGTTAAACAAGGTAACCACTCCTCATCTTAAAGTGGTGACGAAAAGCTTGCATTTCACGGTGCCCTGCACCAATCGATAGGTGAGAACAACCTCGATATTCTCTATGTGCTCGTTTGGGTCCGTTGTCCCCTCGTACGAGTCCATTTGGGGAGGCTTCTCGAGCCCACGAGGAATAGGAGCTTCTCGAATGCGCCGTGTGAATGGATCGTACTCGTTACGATCATTCCGGGCATCACGAGTGTCCTCGGGGCTGGAGGGAGACCAAGAGCATCTGTTGCGTCTTGGTGGTGATCTCATTGGCAGGGATCTTCTTGGAGGAGATCGTCTTGGTGACCTCCTTCTAGGGGATCTCCTCCGATAGCTGGGAGATCTGACGCTAACAGAGTGCCAAGGGGATCTGGAGCGGGAAGGACGTGGGCTCTCTCCTCTTATAATGGGAGTTGGGGAGGGTGACCGCCTAGGTCGGACCGATAAGCGCTTGTTCCAAATCTGCCAAGCGTCGATTTTGTTCCTCGATTAACGACATCTGTCGTTGAACCGTGCGGAGCAAGTTGTTGACGATGGCTCCATTCGGGGTGGTGTCTTCAGGCGTCTCTGTAGGTTGCGGGGGACCTTGCAGAGGCCTTAATTGGAGAGGAATGGCGTGTACCGGTTCCTCCCTGGGTGTATCTACGGGCGACGGTGAAGATGTCATACCGTCACGTTGAGGTATGTGAACTTTACTCCGTAGCCGTGGACTAGCACCGTTGGCAGCCATGGTTAATATTTTTTGTAAGCTTTAATTTTTAGATAGGTAAAAGCGGGGAGAGCTTTTATTTTCCTACAGACGGAGCCACTGATCGTACTTGATCAGAAGGTGACTGCCGGTGCTTTGAATGAGGTTGTTAATGTGGTGGTGGAAAGCTTCAGGACGCTCCTTGGAACGGAGGGGGGGTGTGTGCCTGCAGTTGCTCCGACGCTCAAGTCAGTAGAGATTAGAGTGTGATGGTTTAGAGAGGAAGAAATGTTCTACCTTGGGGACTGCATTGAGTCCCCTGTTTATAGAGGTGGAGAGCTACAGAGCCGTTGTAATGGCACACCCAGATCTGGCGGTTACGAAATTGTGGGAAGTGTAACCGCCAGAGAGTTTATTGTGGGAACGTGCAAAGAGACGTTGGGGTTCGTTTGAACCAGTCTTGTTTGCTCCGTGTACCCTCTTCGCGGGGAAGGGGGGTACCGTAAGTAATGTTTGCCAAATGTAGCATTTGGGCTTTAGATTGTATTGGGCCCAAGTAAATGGGCCAAGAGTCCTTTTGGCCGGTCCAGAACACCTATAATTTGAAGATTTTTTGATTTATGACCTTTATGGCATCAAATTACAAAATTTAAGGTACTTTCGTCCCTTGTAATTTGAGAGAATTTCGTTTTATCCCCTGCCATATCGTCGATATTTCGATTTTTCCCCTGTCATATCATCGATTTTGTACAGTCAAAATTCATGAAGGTCTAAAACAAAAAATCTTCAAATTACAGGGTTGGAATTTAAACAATTTTTTTATAGGGGGTAAACCTGAAATAACTAATATTATAGGGGCTAAACATATATTAACCCTTGTTTTTTTTTTCCTCAAGATATTCATTATTAGAGACGGAACGATTGTCATTAAACCTCTTTTAAGAGGGGGCATATTAGATAGACCTCAGATATCTTACATTTACGAATTAAGAATACTTGGATAGGATAGTAAGACCATCCACAACATAACACCCCAAATTAGATGCTTAAATGGGTCTCTACTCACTCCCAGGAATTAGTTTCTCGAGATTTATGTATATGATATACCCAATTTAAAATAAATTAAAAAGTATGGACCCGTATTCTTACATTATTGTTTATTATACCTTTTTAAAAATGTTTTTAAAACATTTAATATTTGAACACGATGTGAATTAATTTCATTGGTGGAAGTTTAGTATAAATATATCTACATTTAGATATACTTTCCAACTCAAAGCCATTGATTCCTTCAAAAACAGAAAAACTCAAAGCCATTGATATTATGTCTTCCGTAGCCAATTCTGACATCCATAGAAATGTTGCTGATTTTCAACCTGGCATTTGGGGAGATTATTTCCTTCGCTATGCTTCAGAATCTATGGTACACATATTACTCGTGCCTTTTAACTTCTATTCAAACAACGATTAGCGTTGCCATTTTCTGATTAATTAATTGAATATGTTTTTATTTAATACCCTACAGGAACTTGATCCAAGTATTGCTGAACAAATTGAGACACTAAAAAACGATGTGAGGAAGATGCTTGTCATAAAGAATGAGAACTCAACGGCAATAGTCCACTTGATTGATTCAATATGTCGTTTGGGTGTGAGCTATCATTTTGAAAATGAGATTGAAGAGGTTTTGCAACATATTCATAAGAATTATGTTCAAAATGGAGAAATAATTATTTTTGAAAACAACCTTTGCTCTCTTGCTGTACTATTTAGGTTGCTGAGGCAACATGGACTTCACGTTTCACCTGGTATACATGCGTCAATTTAAAAGTTGAATATTTGCCGAAAATTACATGGTTCCAAAACAAGTTTTTTTTAACCATTTTCTAATTAAAAAATAAGTTCTAAAACAAGTTTAAAATTTAGTTAACACATAGAGAACTAAACAGTAGAAGTTTTCTATTTTTTTCTTTTTTAAATCTCATTGTCTCTAACAGTTTTCTCAATGTTGTGGTTGATCGATCGATAAAATTACAAAGATGTGTTCAACAAATTCAAGGATGAGGAAGGAAACTTTAGTGAAAGAATTATAGGGGATGTTGATGGGATGTTAAGCTTGTATGAAGCCACACATCTCATGGTTCATGGAGAGGACATTTTGGAAGAGGCTTTGGCTTTCACTACCACTCACCTTCAATCCATTGCCAATCAATTGAGCAATTCTCATGCAATACAAATAAAAAATAGCTTAAGACAAGCTCTCCATAAAAACTTGCCTAGACTTGAGGCCAGAAACTACATCTTCATATATGAGCAAGATCCTTCCCATAATAAAAATTTACTCCTTTTGGCGAAACTAGATTTCAATATTCTCCAAAGACTGCATCAGAAGGAATTTGGTAAAGTTTGCAAGTAAGGACTACCATCATACACCCCTTTTGTGAATTGGAAAAATTATTAATGTGATTTAGAGTAGTCCTTGTGATTAATAATTTTTTTTTTTTGGTTTTCACAGATGGTGGAAGGAGTTGGATGTCCGTAATAAACTACCGTATGCACGAGATAGGCTGGCGGAAAGTTGTTTTTGGGCTTTGGCAGTTTATTTTGAGCCCCAATATTCTACCACAAGAACAATAATGATGAAATTAATCATCACAATGACGGTCATTGATGATACATATGATGCATATGCAACAATTGGTGAATTAGAACTTTTTACTAAGGCAATTGAAAGGTCAGTGAGCACTTTATAGTATATGCATGTATGAGAGATAAAGAGATAGATAGAGAACTATTTTTTTTTTTAATAACAAATGTTGGTAGTTAGTTGTTGAATAATATTTATTATTTTATATTAATTTAAACTCAAAACCTTCAACTTTTTATATCTTAACTTAGACCGGTTAATCTACCTAACTTTCGAAAGCGGCATGAATAGTATCTAATTTTTATTGAGATTGATTTTCAGGTTGGATATTAGCTGCTTGGATAATCTTCCAGATTATATGAGGTTCCTCTATGGAATAATTTTAGATCTTTATGGCCAAATAGAGCAGGAAATGAAGAACAATGGAAGAGCATATGCCTTAAACTACCACATAAAAGAAGTATGAGTTTATCGCTGTATATGTCTCAATATAAGTCTAAAGACAACATTTATTAATTTTTATTTTTAACAATACCCTGTTTAATTAAACAATTCACCTAATTATTTTACTACTTCTACACGCGACTTTAATTACTCTCTCCGTTTCGATTTTAGCTAAAAAAAAAATTGTTTTAAATTGAATATCACTTTCAATTTTCAATGCACTATTAATTACTTTTTCCCAATAGTACCCCTTAATTATGACTATGCACACTACTTCCAAAGTACCACATTTTACTTTAATTTATAATTATGGGAAATACATCAATAGTTAGCAAGACTATTTTAGTAAAAGTGTCATGTCTATAGACAACATTATTACATTTCATAATATGTGTATATCAACCTTAAATGTGTTTATATTGATTGATTTGACCTTTTTTGTTTTTGGTAAATTGGTTAATTTTACTTTAATTTACCCAGCTATTAAACACGAAAGTTCGTGTTAAGTGTGAAATATCGTGTTTGCTACAAATAAGATATGGATGGAACTGTAAAAAAAAAAAAAGAGAGGATATAAATGGAAAAGTCAATGTATTTTTTGTCAGTAAATGTTGTTGTGTGTAGCAGTCAACGTGTTACTCTTGTGTGTCCCAAAAACGATATCACCTCTTTTTATATATATATATATATATATATATATATATGCTCTCATTTGTTGCTATTAGATGATATTTTTTCAATAATAAATAGTTGTTAGGTTAATTTTTTCTTTTTCATCCGAGTTTAAATTCATTATTATTTAACTCAAAACAGTTAAACTTTCAACAATCGACTACAGGAAAACTATAATGATTTGCATTTTCATATGGCAGAGATTCCACTATTTCAATTCAATTACTTAATTTACTTTAAATTTGCTGATGATAAGTATAGATGATGGACAACATATGGATCGAAATAATGTGTGCAGTTTTGGAGAAAAAATTGATTTTTAGTTGCAAAAGAAAATTAGGTTAAACATATTAATATGTTAGTCTATGGTGCATTTATCTACACCAGTAATTGAATAAAGGTCTTTGAATTTCTATGAGCAACACAATAGATTGGTGAAACGTCTAAGTAGGTGCACGCAATGAAGAAGGAGATGACCGAAAATTGACAATAGAATTGGAAGAACGATAGAATGAAGATAAGAGAGGGCGAGGATTCGCATGTATGTCACTTGTTGTCAAAATAAAGTTTGACACCTAATGTCAAACTTATCTTATGTTCTTGTTATATTTTAAATTTTTATTAGTTATGTTGCATGCCTAAGCAAAAGAAAAATTAAGAAACAACTTAACATTAAATGCTAATACAATTATATTCCATTGCATTAAGAGAACTATGTACTTATTATATTACATTTATGGTGGCAGTTCAAAAAATACATTCAAGCTTATATGACCGAGGCCAGATGGTTAAACAATAACTATAAACCAACATTAGAAGAGTACATTCGCATATCACTAGAATCATCTGGTTATGTGTTTATGATAACAACTTGTTATATTGGAATGGGAGACACGGCCACAGAGGACATCTTCAAGTGGGTATCAAATGAACCAAAAGTTATTAATGCTGCTATTATCGTTGGCAGGCTAATGGATGACATTGTGTCCAATGAGGTACATATATAAAATTCCAAATAATTTTCTCTACAATATATTTGTTTTAATTAACAATGTAAACATTTACCAAACCTATTATTTGTTGGATATAGTTTGAACAAGAAAGAGAACATATTACCTCATTCTTGGAATGCTATATGAGGCAATATAATGTCTCTAGGGAAGATGCAATTCAAGAAGGTCGAAATAGAATTGTTGATGCTTGGAAAGATATGAATAAGGAATGTTTTAGGCCAACTGAAGTTCCAATGCCTTTTCTTAAACGCATTCTCAATTTGTCACGCTTTATGGATGTCGTTTACAAAGATAAAGATAACTTCACTCATCCCGCAGGAGAAATGAAAACATTCATCAAAGCATTGCTTGTTGAACCAGTGCCAGTTTGAGCATTAATTTTAATCTTTCCATGCATTGTATTTTAACTTAAAATAAAGGAAACATTTCAAGTGTGAAATTTGTTTTCCGCTCAAAAAACAATGTGCGAAATTTCTTTTGTTGTTTTGAAAGTTTGATTTGCTTTGTCAAAATCTATACTATATAAAAATAAATAAATAGTCCTTTTGGGAGAAATTTGGGCTGACTTTTTTGTTATTTTAATTATACTCTTAAACAAATTTTCTTATAATAATGCTACATTGTCAATGTTATTAAAAAAGAAAAGAATTTTTATTATATTTGATATATTAATGTTGTTATTGAAAAAGATGTATATAGGTTTGTTGAGTTTGAAAGTCACAAATCCTTATTTATTAATTTTGTTAAGTCTAACCCTAATTTTTTCCCTCCATAATGCTTTTTAGGTTTGTAACAAATCTATCCTAAAATTTTGCCTCTCAAAATGCATCAAATATGTTTTTATTAATAGCAACAAAAAAAAACTAAACAAATCCATTCATAAATAGCAAAAATTTTTTTAAAAAAAAAGGCTAAACATATCGACTTCTACATATATATATATATATATTTCTTTTCTTCTTATTAATCTTAGTTTTTTTTTTCAACTAATTTTCTTATTTTGTGTTCTACATTTTTTTTTGACAAAATATTTTGTATAATTATTTAATACTAAAAAAATGCATCGTTCCTATCCTCTTGCCTTTTTTTTTATACATTTCTTTGATACTAAAAAAATGCATCTTTCTTTTTTTTTGACAATATTTTGTAGACTTATATGATACCCTAATTTCCATGATAACTTGGCTATATATACCAAACCCTAAACTGTGTTTCTCTACAAAAAACCTTAACCCGTGGTAAATTTCACACACATCACAAGAATCATATCTATTGATATTTAGAGGTTTGCAAATGGAACGACGTGACCTTACAACTTTCCTCTCATACCACTGCTTAACTGGTAACTTTTTGATCATACACCTTAATTGTCGGCAGCGATACGATCAAGAGGGGAAATAGTTTTAACAGTTGCTTCGAGTGGTATAGCTGCATTATTAATACCAGGAGGTAGAACCGCACATTCAAGATTTGGCCTTCCCTTTATTATCAATGAATGTTCCACGTGTAATGTCAAACCTAATACCCCGTTGGCTCAGTTGGTAGTCCAAGCAAGATTAGTAATATGGGACGAGGCTTTAATGATGCACAAATTTTACTTTGAAGCACTTGATCGTTCTTTCAGAGACGTTATGAAGGAGGTGGACAAGAGAAACAAATACATCCCTTTGTACCTGTAATTCCTAAAAGCACAAGACCAGAAATCATTCATGCTATTATCAATTCTTCAAAACTATGGAATTATTGTGAGGTTCTTACCTTGACTAAGAACATGAGGCTTTTGTCTGGTGCGTCAGTAGTAGACATGGAGGAAAAAAGACAATTTTCAGAATGGGTTTTAAGTGTAGGCGATGGACGAATAGGGGAAGACAATGAAGTGGACAAGACCATTGCTATTCCGTCAGATTTGCTCATAGAAAGCGCAGGAGATCCTCTTGCTGCTATTGTTGAAAGCACGTATCCTAACATCTTGGAGAGCATGAGTGACATAGGTTACTTTCAAAATAGAGCTATATTGACAACAAAAAATTCCATAGTCGAGAAGATCAACGACTATATGTTGGACATGGTTCCAGATGAGGAGAAGGTTTATTTGAGTTATGTTTCACCTATTCATCGTAACTTAAACGATGATCATATTGACAATGTTCATACACCTGAATTCCTCAACACCATCACTGCTTCTGGACTTCCTAATCACAAATTAAGGTTAAAGGTTGGTGTGCCAGTTATGTTGTTGAGAAATATAGATACACGATATGGATTGTGCAATGGAACCAGATTGGTTATCACTAGGATGGGAAGATACGTCATTGAGGGGAGGGTCATTTCCGGAAGTAATGTTGGTGAACAGGTTTTTGTATCTAGGTTATCTATATCGCCTTCAGATGTCAGGATTCCCTTTAAGTTTCAACGAAGACAATTCTCTTTGTCTGTATCATTTGCAATGACAATTAACAAAAGTCAAGGACAGTCGCTTAAACATGTTGGTGTATATCTACCAAAACCTGTAATTTTTCACAGACAGTTGTATGTTGCTGTTTCAAGAGTTACAACCAGAGAAGGACTAAAGATATTGATCACGGATGAAGATGGTGAAAATACCAATGTGACTTCTAACGTCGTATATGATGAAGTATTTCGCAATCTACGATGAAACAACATGCCAATTTACTAAAAATTTCATATTCTCTTACCGAATTATTGATAGGATTACCGAATTTTCTTTTATAATATTTTTCAGATTTTATACATTTTATGGAGCGTTTTATTTTGTCTACTCTGGATTATCATCTGTTATTTTTTCACCGTTACCAATTATATATTGCATTTTATCATTCGTATGTCATTTCTTTAGCAATAAACCCGTGCGGGCACGGGTCCAGTTTCTAGTATATATATATATATATATATATATATATATATATATATATATATATCAAGTGAGAAGAGTTTTTAGAATGAAAGATGAGTGCATTAATTATTGGCCATTGGATGTTAATGAATGGTGCAGATTAGAACATGTACATGAATAGAAAGAGCACATGATTTTGTTATTTCTAAGCGCTCCTTTTCTCTCAAACTCCTTCCACTTCCCTGTTTTCTCCGTCTCACGATAATAGTCTCTTTAATATTTTTCTCTTTCTTAAAATAATTGTCATTTTAGAATATCAATGCAACATTTACTATTTTTTCCATTGTTATACCCTTACTTTTTGACTTTCATCCAACTTAACTACTCCACTAACTACAATTAATAAGGACATTTTAGTAAATGATATTAATTTTACCATTGAAATTAACACAATTAATCATTTTATTAATAATCGTGCACAAACCTTAAACGACTATAATTTAGAGACAAGGGAGTATATATATAGAATGTATGAGAGATAAAGAGAGAAATTTTTTTTCTTCAATAGCAAAGGTTGGTTGTTAGTTATTGGAATAATATTTAGGGATATTTATTATTGGGTTATGCTAATAAGTGCCCTTAATGAAATCAAAAGTAGCATGTTTACATTGGATTCAACAATATTTTAACTTTTAAAAATTAAATTCATCATTTTACACCATTTTTAATTACAATGTTTATATTTTTATCCTTTTATCAAATACCCCAAAGAAACTCTTTAGCATTTCTCTTTATTATTTTAGATTAGTTTAAACTCATAACATTTGACTCTTTGTATCTTAACTTAGACCACTTACCTACCTAACTTCCTAAAGAGACACCCATATAGTATCTAATTTTTATAGAAATTGATTTTTAGGTTAGATATTAGCTGCATGGATAATCTTCCAGATTACATGAGGTTCCTCTATGCAATAATTTTAGATCATTATGGCCAAATAGAGCAGGAAATGAGGAACAATGGAAGAGTATATGCCTTAAACTACCACATAAAAGAAGTACGAGTTTATCACTTGTTATCGCGATTTTCGGGTGTCAAGTCATTAGTTAGGCTTGAACCTTTTAATCATTGATATCTCTATTTTTTTTTTTGGGAAGGGTAAAATTGAGAAAACCCTTAGAAATTCTAAGTTCGGGGCAATTTTCGCTACGGGAAGGTGTTAGGCACCCATAACGACTATAGTACTCTATAGGAGCCGTTTTTCTAGATTTATGTTTACGCTTTATTTTTAATGCTATTTATTGAAAAGGTTGTTTTTAAGGATGGGGGGAAAGAAGTGTTTTTTATTTTTATTGGACTTGGAGAGGTTTTGACCTCTTGCCTACATACCCTTTTAAGTGATCAAACTCCATGTAGTTCTCTCTCAAAAAATATCTTTGTGAGTTTTGATTGATTTTAATTTTCGAAAATGGTTTTGAAGAAGAGAAAGAGGCCGTAAAGGCTTGAGAAAAAAGAAACTGTGAGGTTGGCTCAATTATTTAGAAAAAAGGTCTAAGTGAGAATTATTTTCATTCGCATTTGATTAAGAAAAAAAAGAAAATACAATGGAGTTTTGACTCCAAGGTTTATTGGAAAAAAAATTGTTTTTAAGTGATGAAATTGTTAACTCTTTTTGGAAAATGATTTTTCTAAGTTTCGCGTTTCCTAAACATACATCTAACGGTAAATCATACAACGTGTGTGCGTGTCGGTGCTTGTGTCGGTGTACATCATTATAGTGTCCATTGTCCTTTACATTGGCCCTAGTTTACATTCTATGGTCTTGCAAGAAATTGAAATAAAAGAAACTACCTAAAAAATTAAATGATTGAATAAAACCTAAACTTAAAGGAATGGAGATGAAATGGAGTGCTCAATGTGCATGAAACATAAAATAGTTAGTGAAGCAATATGAAATGATAGTAAAAAATGTTAAGCAAAGAAAAGTAATGACAAAATATGAAGAGATGGGAAGGAAGATGCATGCAAACTAACATTACTTACAAAGCAAGAAACTAAAAAATAAACTTTGCAAAATTGGAAGCTAACATATAAACTTGCAAGACAAAAACACTAATCAATTATACTAACAAGATCGTGAGCTATCATGTAAACTAACAAAGTAGCAAGCCAAAGGTTAAGCTAACAAGATTAGAAATTAGCAATTAATATTGCAAAGATGGCAAACTAAAAGAAATTAAACTAACATCATTGGAAATTGACAATTATCATTGCAAAATTGTAAATGGAAGTTAAACTAGTAAAATTGGGAATCAACCAATGACATTGCAATGTTTTCAATGAAGATTAAACTAACGAAATTGGAAACATTGCACAGATTGTGGACAAACACCGAACTATCAAGATTGAGAATATTGCAAAATTGTGAACAAAAACCAAATTAACAAGATTGAAAATATTGCAAAGTCGTGAACGAAAATCAAAACAACAAGATTGAATATATTGCAAAATGGTAAACAAGAATCAAACTAAACAAATTGAAAATATTGCAAAATCGTAAACAAAAAAACTTAACAAAATTGAGAATATTGCACAAAATCAGAAGTGATCATATCACAAACTCAAGTGCTAAACACCAATATCAAGTGACAAGTATTTGGATCAAGAAGCATGCGAGAAATTACACACAAAAATATACAAAATGTACGAATCGGTAGAGAAATTAACACGTACTATTTTTATCAATTTTAAACATGTGAAAATATCGCGAAACAGTCAAAAACGGATCAAGAACACATAACAATTTTTTTGGAATTTTTGTGAGAAAACTAAAAACGCACAGGTGGTCCAAGTAGCAAGAATAGGGGTGAATGTAGCAAAAACAAGAAAACTGAAAAGAAAACCTAAAAGCCTAGGGTACCCGGCCCAAACCCACGCTGGTTGATGGATCCAGATCTCCAGAACACCACAGGGGCGTTGGATTGATCCAGATCCATCAGGACCTAGATCTAACGGTCCACAGCATGGGGCGTTGGATCGGGTCAGAACCCGCCCGGTCCAGCGCTTATATAAAAGGTTTTCTACCCGGTTCAACTCATTTTCTTGAAACGTTTCTCTTTCTTCTCTCTTCTCTCTTCTCTCTTCTCTCTTCTCACACCGGTGAACTCCGATGAAACCCTAACCCTAAATTGCTCAATCTTACCCAGAATCTCATGAGACATGGCTCAAACGTTTCGTCTTAGTGTTCTAAACATGAATCCACCACTAGAAATCGCATGCATCCATTGAATCAACGTAGATCTTGAATTTTCTTTACGGATTTCAAACGGTTTCGGTCTTTCCTTTTTGTTCAAATCTCTTGTTTGAATGAAATATCTTGTGGATTCATAGGTTTACAACGATTAATACACGTTGTAAACCGTGAAATCCTTTACGGTTTTGGAAAATTTTTTAGGGTTTCAATTTTTTTGAACCGAACCTTTTGAACTCCTACGGATCTACGTTGATTCGGACTCGTTGATGTTCTTGAGTATGAAAGAGGTAAGTTTCAGTGTTCACCTGTGTTTTACTCGGAGATTCGAGCTAGAAATTTCAGAATTCTTCGGATTTGATTTTGTTTTGTTGATTTTGGCTTGAAATCCGAAAATAAATTGGTGATTCTTTTTCTTCTTCTTCACCGGTTCAAAACCTTTGAACTTCTTTCCTTTTTCTTCTCAATTTCTCTTTTCTGTGATCGTATTGGATTCGTTGCTTTCAGTGACGAATTCAATGCTTGAATTGCAGAGAAAAAGGCTCAATGATGAAGATTCAACCTCGAATCTCTGAGAGCTGCCATGAATTCCATGAATTTTGGCTTGAATTGAATTATGGAAAACTAGGGTTTGTGCTTCGTGTTCTTGAGCTTTCTGAGTTTTTGTGATTTTGATCTAACCGAATGGAGAGAGAGTGTTAGAACTTGTTTGTGATGTGGCGTGATATTTGTGGCTCTCTTTCTGACTGGTGCAGTGATTGGCCTTTTATAGGCTGCCATGTGTGATTCTGAACCAATGAGACTATGACACCTGGACTTGGACCAGCCCGCGTGGCACCTTGGACTAAACTGTAAAACTTTAAGGACTAAAATGCAATTAAAAAAGAATTTGGACTGAACTGTAACTAAAAGAATTGGACTGTTTTGTAAGTAAAAAGAATTGGACTGTTTTGAAATTAAAATTTGGGCGCATTTGCAATTAAAAATGAAATTTGGACTGACTTGCAAAAAAGTAAAATAAAATTGGTAAAAAAATGGTAATTTTGAAAACAACGTAAAGTGAAACAGCTAAAAACGACAAAACGGACTAAAACGAACAAACTACCAAAATGAGGTATTTTAAAATACCTCTCTGTCAAAGAAATTATTTGATGTGAAAAGACCAAAATGCCCCTTAGGGATAAAAACGACTCAGACTGACTCAGACTAACTCAGATGCAATGCTGAGATGATTCTTGGACAGAATTTGATTAATGATTTGTGCAGACAAGTTGAAAAGACCCAGAGACAAATTGTAGGGACTAAAATGGGTTCCTCTGTAGGAAATGACCAAAATACCCTTTTCATATGATTTTATGCGAAAAATTGGAATAAATTGCAAGAAAATATGCAATGATTTTAGAAACCCTTTTTAACGACTTGTAATGCAAGAAAACACTTTGAATGGTTTGATATGCAAGAAAATTGGAGACAGAAACAATACAATATGCATTTGAAGCACAGTAGAAAATTGTAGAGTAAACAGAGTGAATTTGAAAAGTATCAGAGGTAAACAGTAAAAGGAAGAAGTTTGAAGGAGTAGTTTTTAGGTCCAAAATGAGGGTATAACAGCTGCCCCTATTTAAGTTTCTTCGTCTGGAGGGTCAAGAGACAGAGTCTTTGGCTTGACGGGACGAAGATACTTAAATATTGACATTTGCACTGATTTTGGGCATAAAAACACGTTTGTAAATGTCGTGCATGCCATGCAACATTTGGATTATGAATGCAAGACAAACTGATAGTTGAGTTTAACAGAATATGTCGTATCCATTGCGGGATTGGTAGACATTAACAGGATAGCAAAAATAGGGTATGTCGTATCCATTGCGGGATTGGTAGACATCCACAAGATAGCAAATAACGAGGTTTACTGGGGAAACAAAATAGCAAATTGACAGGTACAAGTTGTTCTTTTGGCTCGAACTAGGAACTTGACCGAGAATACTGACAAGTAGATAGGCACAAGCTGTTCTTGTATTTGAACTAGTCGCTTGACTGATAACAGACACGAAAGCACAGGTACAAGCTGTTCTTGTATTTGAACTAGTTACTTAACCGATAACAAGGATGAAAGCAAGTTGACAGGTACAAGCTGTTCTTGGATGCGAACTGGCCACTTGACCGATAACAAGAGCAAATTGACAGGCACAAGCTGTTCTTGGATGCGAACTGGTCGCTTGGCCGTTAACAGAAACAGATTGTATGGTAAAAACAAATTGAAATTGGCTGACATGACTGCAGGGGTTTGAAATTGACAAGGCCATTGAAGTTTAAAATTGGCATGATAGTGGAAATTTGTAATTGACATGACAAATTTTGACAGAGATTAACATAGGAATTGAAAATGCAATGTGTATGAACAGTATAACAACTTTATCAGATGCATGAGCATATAGGATGCATGATTATGCATGTATGAATGCTTTGAAGCGTAAGATGGTTGACAACTTGCAGACACGACTTCATAGATGTAGACAAAACATTGGAATATTGGGCACGTAATGACTCGTGCTCTAACATATACTTGTGAAAGTCCCCCTTTTGAGATGTCGTTGTTGAGACGCATCATGACCATGGCTGAGGGCAGGGAATCATATCCCATTCATAAACTTGCAGAGAGTAGAACCTCTTTTGATGGCACTGCCATTGTTGGGCGCGTTAATGCTGAACACACTTTGGATATCGCATCTGTGGTCAATGCTTTTGCATGTTTGTTTTTATTTCTTTTGTTTTTTTGTTGTTTTTTCATCATCCCATTTTTGCCTGGATCGCCCTCTCGGGTTTTCAATCCACCGGGGAATAGATTCTTTTCATTGCCCCTGTTTTTGCCTGAATTGCCTTCGAAGGTCGTCAATCCATCGGGGTGCTCATTTTTGCCTAAGCCGCCCTTTCGGGTTTTCAGCTTAGCGAGCTTACTCATTTTCATGCTTTTCATTCTGTTTTTTCATTCTTGCCATTGACCACAGACCGTACTGGGGAGAGAGCCTGCTGGTAGCCTGCATTGAAATGGACATCAACATACATTTGTTCATGCCTGTTTCGTTTGAATGCACCTAGTTGCTCAGGTTTGTTTTCAGAATACACATAAAAAGTTTTCAATTTCCAAAATGTTTGTTTCAGACATAAGTCATTATTTAAATAGAAAGAACATGTTTTTGTACAAAGCTTCGAAAGTAGAATGAAGAAGTAGAGTTCCAAACAAAAGCATAGGCCCAAATCGGTGTATAAGAGTGATAGTCAGCCCAAAGGCATGACTTCACGGATTTACAAAGCTTGGAAAATGGTAATTTTATGGGTTGGTGGTACATTGAACACAGTAACCACTACAGTCCCTAGAAATTTTGAATTCACAAGTACAAAAACCTCTGATAAGAATGACCAATGATTAGTTGCAGATGTCCATTGTCTTTCATTTCAATCTCATTTTTGCATGAACCGCCCGTCCGGGTTTTCGGCTCATCGAGACGCTCATTTTTGCCTGAGTTACATGTAATCTCAGCGAGCTTTTTCACATTCATTTTTTTTGTCCCTTATTTTGCCTGGATCGCCCTTTCGGGTTTTCGATCCATCGGGAAGCGCATTTTTGCCTAGGCCGCCCTTTCGGGTTTTCGACCTACCACGCTGTTCTTTTCATATTTCTAGACAAAGTATTTCTTGACTATATCGGCGTTCACAGGGTTCGGAAGCTCTACACCATCCATGTGTGTAAGGATCAAAGCACCGCCGGAGAAGGCCTTCTTGACGACATAAGGTCCTTCATAGTTAGGCGTCCACTTGCCCCTTGGGTCGGGCTGCTGGCTTACTCTTCTTTTCAAAACAAGTTCACCTTCTTTGAATTCCCGAGGACAGACTTTCTTGTCAAAAGCAGTTTTCATTCTTGTTTGATACAGCCGTCCTCGAGCCAAAGCATCCAGACGCCTTTCTTCAATCAAATTTAACTGGTCATACCGGCTCTGGCACCATTCAGCCTCAGACAATTTCGCTTCCATGATCACGCGGAGAGACGGGATCTCTACTTCCAAAGGGAGGACTGCCTCCATGCTATACACAAGAGAAAAAGGCGTTGCCCCGGTTGAACTACGTACTGTAGTGCGGTAGCCGTGTAAAGCATAGGGCAACATCTCATGCTAGTCTTTGTATGTAATCACCATCTTTTGTACGATCTTCTTGATATTCTTGTTGGCGGCCTCAACTGCACCGTTCATCTGGGGCCTATAAGGAGAAGAGTTATGATGTTCAATCTTGAATTTTTCACACAGGGCCTGCACCATGTCATTGTTCAAGTTGGTACCATTGTCAGTAATGATCTTGCTGGGGACACCATATCGACAGATGATATTGTTCTTGATGAACTTAACCACCACTTGCTTGGTTACATTGGCATAAGATGCAGCTTTGACCCACTTGGTAAAGTAATCAATTGCTACCAGAATGAAGCGATGACCGTTCGAAGCCTTTGGTTCAATTCTTCCAATCATGTCGATGCCCCACATAGAGAAAGGCCATGGAGAGGAAATAACATTGAGGGCATGCAGAGGCACATGGATTTTATCAGCATAGATTTGGCATTTGTGACATTTCCTGGCATATTGGTAGCAATCGTGCTCCATGGTCATCCAATAGTAGCCGGCCCTTAGCAATTTTCTAGAATTGTATGCCCCGAAGCATGGGTTCCGAAAGTACCATCGTGCACATCGTGCATCAGTTGCTCTGCTTCGCGTTCATCAACACACCTCAACAATATCATATCGAAATTTCTCTTGTACAAAACACCTCCGTCTAACATGAACTTGTTGGAACAAAGGGTGTTTCACAAGTATACCACTTGAGTTTTGATGATAACAAGGTATTAAAAATTATCAATTGGATATGCTAAACATTTATTCAAGTGTACAGGACCATTATCAAAGTTTTATTTACAAGAGGTTCTAATTGAATAAATTAAAGAGCAAAGGAAATTTAGACTGAAGCTTGAAGAACATCTGAATGAAAGCGCTCCTGGAAAATCAAAGTCAGAATGCGTCTGAAGAAAGAGCTTCTGAAGATGACGTCATCAGAAGCAAGTTCATCAGAGGCAGACTCATCAGAAGCAAATAGTATCCAGAGGCAGATTCGTCAGAAACAAAGATTCTTCAGACACTGAAAAGCGTTGACAAAGCAAGTGTACGAAAAGTACAACCACTATGTCTACGCCTGTTCCTGCAACCACCAACTCTGCACAGTGTCCTCTATACACGACAAGAATAACAGTAACTAAAGCAGAAAATTTTCCATATTTGCTGGAATGGATTTGAATTTGATTTCATTGTACAAGTCTCAAATCAAGCAAAGGATCAAAGGTGTCAAATCAGCTTCGGTAAAGAAAAAGTGATGAGCTGGCAGTTTTCCAACGTCTCTCAAAATCTCTATAAATAGAGATGAAGACATGAAGAAAAATATAACAACATATATACATACACGCGAATTGAGTTCTTCTCTCATATTCTAAGTCGCAAACACTGCTCATCAACAACTTAGATAATTCTTACAAAAGTTCACATTTTAGAATTTCTAAGTATCTAAGAAAACAGAGTCTGTTCTGTTTCGTTTCGTATTGTGAATACCTCTGATAGTATATCAAGTATTCAAAACACTTTTCAATTCTCTGTAATTGTTTTAAAGTCTCTTGCTTGTGTGCTTGAGCATCTGAAGTCTCTTTCTTGTGTGATTGAGCAAAGGAAGTCTCTTACTTGTGTGTTTGAGCAACTTGTAATTTGATATTACATTTTAGTGAAACTCTCCTTGGAAGTGCAAGGGGGACAGGACTACTTCCGGTTTGTGGAAGGAACCTGTATAAAATTGCTTGTGTCTTCTTTCTTTCTTGCATCTGTTCTTTATTCCGCTGCTAAGACTCTGAACTCTGATCAGAGTCTGAACTCCATCAGACTCTGTATCCTGAGAACAGTGTTATTTTTCGTAAGAAAGAAACGTTTTTGAAAACACAATTCAACCCCCCCCCCCCTTCTTGTGTTTTTCCCACCTTCAGTTGGTATCAGAGCTTCGGCTCTGTAGTTAGCACTTAACCGTGTTACAGTAAACAATCGGTGAAAAACATGTCTGGGGATGAAGCTTCTGCATCTGCATCTGGTTCTGGTTTTGGTTCTGGAGCTGCTGTGCATTATGACTACAGCAACATTAACAAAAGTGAAAAATCTTCTAATCACAACAAACCACCTATGTTTAATGGTGATCCTGAAATGTTTTCTTGGTGGAAGACCAAGATGTACAGTCACATCATGGGAATGGATGAAGAGTTGTGGGATGTTCTTGAAGATGGTGTTGGTGATCTGAGGTTAGAAGAAGAAGGAGCTGCTCTTGATAGGAAAGCTCACACTCCTGAGCAGAAAAAACTTTATAAGAAACATCATACGATCAGAGGCATTCTTGTGGCTGCCTTGCCTCATAAAGAGTACTTAAAGATGAGTGACAAATCAACAGCAAAGGCTATGTTCACCTCATTGTGCTCACTTTATGAGGGTAACAAGAAAGTCAGAGAGGCCAAGGCTACTATGCTTGTTCATCAGTATGAGTTGTTCAGAATGAAGGAGGATGAAAACATTGAGACCATGTACTCAAGGTTTCAGACTCTTGTTTCTGGACTTCAGATTCTGAAGAAAAGCTACGTAACGTCTGATCATGTGAACAAGATTCTGAGAAGTTTACCTGCAAAGTGGAGACCAAAAGTGACAGCCATTGAGGAAGCTAAAGATTTAAACACTTTGAGTGTTGAGGATCTCATAAGCTCCTTGAAATGTCATGAAATAGGTCTTAATGAGCAAGAACCTGTCAAGAAGTCCAAATCCATCGCACTAAAGTCCAGAGGCAAGTCAAGTAAGGCTCTGAAGGCTTTGGAGTCTGAAGAAGAATCTACATCTGAAGATTCTGATGAAGACTCTGAGATTGTTCAAGAGATGGCTATGCTCACCAACAGATTACAATACCTTGCTAAGAAGAACAAGAAATTTATGAACAGAGGCAGTAATCACAAAAGCTCAAGAAAAGAAGATCAGAAAGGTTGTTTCAACTACAAAAAGGTTGGACATTTCATTGCTGAATGTCCAGACTTGCAGAAAGAGAAATCCAAAGAAAAATCTAAGAAAGCGTTCTTCAAGTCTAACAAATTCAAGAAGCAATTCAAGAAGAGCTTGATGGCAACTTGGGAAGATCTGGATAATGAGTCTAAGTCTGACAAAGATGATGCTGAAGATGAAGCTAAAATAGCTCGGGCTTTGGTAGCTACTGCTGATAACAAAGAAGAATCATCTGATGCTGAGTCAAGTACAGATTCTGAAACTGAAACTGAGGTATATTCTAAACTCACCAGATCTGAACTAATTGATTCTCTCAAAGAACTTCTTTGTCATTATGAAAACCAATCCACTGAGTTGAGGAGAGTTAAGCAATGATACATTAAGCTACTGAAACTCCATGAATCAACTAAGACGGAAATGGAAGCTTTAAAACAAGAAAATTATGATTTGAAAACAATGACTAAGAAGGGTGATAATAAAACCATGACTGAGCAGGATGCTGCTCTTCAGGAGTTTATTAACACAGGAATTGATAGAACCAAAGTTGCATCCATGATTTATAGCATAAATCAGAACAACAAAAAGGGAATTGGTTTCACAGGAGGAAACTCTAGTGAAGTAATTCTGAAACCTTGTTCTGATAACATCAAAGAAGGTCTGAAAACTCATTTTGTGTCTGAGTCTGAAAAGGCTTCTCATTCAAAATCTAAGTCTTCAAATTCAGAGGAATTGACTAAGTCAAAACCTAAGAGTTATAAGACAAAGGTCACGAATGACTCTAAATCAAAAGCTCCAGCGTTACAGATTCTGAAAAGATCAGAACCCATCAAACAGGTTCTGAAGAAAACAGAGTCTGAAACTCAAAAGCCTAGATTTCAGAGAAAAGAAGCTATTTTTACTAAGTCACATTCTAAGACTAAAGGTTCTGAACCCAAAGTCTGGAAGAAGACTGATAAAGAAAAATTCAGACAGAGTACACAAAAGAGATTCAGAACTTCTAGGACTAACCCAAGAGGACCCATGAAAGTATGGGTACCTAAGACACAAATTATTGATGCTGCAGATATTTCTAAAAGGAAATACAAAGCAGAAGTCCTGGTATCTGGACAGTGGCTGCTCGCGACATATGACGAGAGAAAAGTCTATGTTCCTAACCCTGACCATGAAAGAGGGAGGAACTGTGGGATTTGGAGGAAACCAAACTGGCAAAATCATTGGTACTGGAACAATTGGTAATTCCTCAGTCTCAATCAATAATGTGTGGTTTGTAGATGGACTAAGACATAACCTACTTAGCATAAGTCAATTTTGTGATAATGGTTATGACGTCTTGTTTAACAAGAACAACTGCACAGTAATCAACACTGATGACCAATCTGTAGTGTTTAAGGGAAAGAGAAAGAACAACGTCTATAAAATAAATTTTTCAGAACTGACTGATCAGAAGGTATTTTGCCTCCTGTCAGTGAGTGATAAGAAATGGTTGTGGCACAGAAGGTTGGGACATGCTAACTGGAGATTAATCTCCAAGCTTAGCAAGTTACAACTTGTCAAAGGGTTACCAGACATTGATTATCATTCAGATGCACTTTGTGGTGCATGTCAGAAAGGAAAAATTGTTAAAACTTCTTTCAAATCTAAAGACATTGTTTCTACCTCCAGACCCTTAGAACTACTCCATATTGATTTATTTGGACCAGTCAGCACTGCATCCATATATGGAAGTAAATATGGATTGGTGATTGTTGATGATTACAGTAGATGGAGTTGGGTTAAGTTTCTCAAATCTAAAGATGATTCATATGATGTGTTCACAAAATTCTGTATTCAAGTCCAATCTGAAAAAGAACTTAAAATTCTAAAAGTCAGAAGTGATCATGGGGGAGAATTTGAAAATGAGCCATTTGAAATATTCTGTGAAAAATTTGGAATTGTCCATGAATTCTCTTCTCCTAGAACTCCACAACAAAATGGAGTTGTAGAGAGAAAGAATAGGACTCTTCAAGAAATGGCAAGAACCATGATTCATGAAAACAATCTGGCAAAACATTTTTGGGCAGAAGCAGTGAACACAGCATGTTATGTTCAGAACCGGATCTACATCAGACCCATTCTGAACAAAACAGCATATGAACTCTTTAAAGGAAGGAAACCTAACATCTCTTACTTTCACCAGTTTGGATGTACTTGTTACATTCTGAACAATAAAGTCTATCTGAAGAAATTTGATGCAAAAGCTCAAAAGGGAATCTTTCTAGGTTACTCTGAGAGATCTAAGGCATACAGACTGTATAACTTGGAAACACTCTGTGTAGAAGAGTCTATACATGTCAAATTTGATGACAAAGAGCCTGGAAGTCAAATTCCAGAGCAAGGTGAAAACGATGCAGGTTCAGAAGAGTCTGATGATTATTCAGAACCTGACCAGACTTCAGAGACACATGATACTTCAGAAGCTGTGACAGCTTCTGATGTCCCTATTGTTGAAACTTCTGAAGAAAATCAAGATGAATCACAGCAAGTTATCCAATCCAAAAATTCATTCAAATACAAGTCTTCTCATCCTGAGGATCAGATCATTGGTAGCAAAGAAAGCCCTAGAAGAACTAGATCACATTTCAGACCTGAAGAGTCTGCCCTGGGTCTGCTATCCATGACAGAACCTACTACAGTTGATGAAGCACTAGCTGATGATGGATGGATCTTAGCAATGCAAGATGAGCTCAATCAATTTAAAAGAAATGACGTATGGGATCTTGTATCTAAGCCTGAACACAAGAACATTATTGGAACCAAATGGGTGTTTAGGAACAAGCTGGATGAACAGGGAGAAGTAATCAGAAACAATCCTGCTAAGCCTAAACACAAGAACATTATTGATTACACTGAAACTTTTGCTCCAGTTGCAAGATTGGAAGCAATCAGGTTACTTCTTTCCTACGCAGTAAATCACAACATAACCTTGTATCAAATGGACGTTAAAAGTGCATTTCTCAATGGAGTCATATTTGAAGAAGTGTTTGTGAAACAACCACCTGGTTTTGAGGACTTAAAACATCCTGACCACGTTTATAAGCTAAAGAAATCTCTGTATGGTCTGAAACAAGCTCCCAGAGCTTGGTATGACAGACTGAGTAATTTCTTGCTTAAAAATGATTTTAAAAGAGGACAGGTTGATACAACACTCTTCAAGAAGACACTTGAGAAAGACATTCTGATTGTACAAATTTATGTTGATGATATTATTTTTGGTTCAACTAATAGATCTCTTTGCAAGGAATTTTCTAAGATGATGCAGGAAGAATTTGAAATGAGCATGATGGGAGAACTGAAGTTCTTTCTAGGAATTCAGATCAATCAATGCAAAGAAGGAGTGTATGTTTATCAGTCTAAATATACCAAAGAGCTTCTGAAAAAGTTTAAACTTGAAGACTGCAAGGAAATGAACACTCCAATGCATCCTACCTGCACTCTGAACAAAGAAGATCAAGGAACCAAAGTTGATCAAAAGCTGTATCGAGGTATGATTGGTTCTCTGTTGTATCTCACTGCATCTAGACCTGATATTTTGTTCAGTGTCTGCTTGTGTGTGTTATACCCTCATTTTGGACCTAAAAATACTCATTCAAATTCCCTTGCTATTTTTTAATACTTTCAAATTCACCGTGTTTTCTACTGTGCTTCAGCTGCATACGTCACTGTCTCTGTCTTTTAAATTTTTGCATAAAATCATACAAAAGGGTATTTTGGTCATTTCCTACAAAGGAACCCATTTTTAGTCCCTACAATTTGTCCCTGAGCCTTTTCAATTTGTTTGCATGAGTCATTAATCAAATTTTGTACAAAAATCATTTTAGTTTTGCATCTGAGTCAGTCTGAGTTAGTCTGAGTCGTTTTTGCCCCCAGGGGCATTTTAGTCTTTTTACATCAAACAAATTTTGGGCAGAGAGGTATTTTAAAATACCTCATTTTGGTAGTTTGTTCATTTTAGTCCGTTTTGTCAATTTTAACCGTTTCACTTTACGTTGCTTTCAAATTACATTTTTTAACCAATTTTATTATTTTTGCATTTTAGTCCAAATATTTTCAAAAATTACAATTCAGTCCAAATTTTACATTTTATTGCAAAAGTGTCCAAATTTTATTTTTAAAACAGTCCCAATTCTTTTAATTCTCAAAACAGTCCAATTCTTGTTTAATTGCAAAACAGTCCCATTTTCTTTCAAAATTGCAGATTGGTCCAAGTGCCACGCCAGCTTGCCAGGTCCAGGTGTCATATTTCTATTGGCTCAGAGGCACATGTGGCAGCCTATAAAAGGCCACCACTGTACAAGTCAGTAACAAAATCACATTCACGCGCCACATCAACAAACAGATTTCATTTTCTCTCTCTTGGCAGTTACAGATCAAAATCACAAAGTTCATAAAAGCTCAAGAACAAATGCATAAACCCTAAGTTTCCAGAACCAGAATCCGATTCAAATTCAGCGAAATTTGTGGCAATTCTCAGAGATTCGTCATTGAATCTTCATCATCGAATCACTTCTTCTGCAATTCGAGCACCAAGTTCGTCACCAATGGCAGCAAACTCAGCACGATCACAGAAGCAAGAGGATTGAGAAGAAGAAGGAAAGAAATTTCACCGGATTCGAACCAGAGAAGAGGAAAAGAAGCGATACCGGTTTACTCAAGGAAATTCGAAGCCAAGAATCAGTAGAACAGAGCAAAATCCGAAGGAATTGCGGAGAAACAGTTCAACCTCCAAGCCAAAAAACACAGGTAACACTGAGACCTCATCTTACCTCTTTGAAAATCATCACAGGTTCAGAATCAATGTGAATTCGTAAAGAATTTGAACCGTTCGCTTTCAAACCCTAACCCTAACCGAATCTTTTTTTTCCAAAAAATCAGAGAATCATTGCGAGATTCACAAATGAAGGTGAATCGAAGCAAGATTCTCACAGTTGCATAAAGATTATAACCAAAAAACGTAAAAAAATCGAACGGTTCAAAACCTACAGGAACAAATTCACGGATTCATCTTGATTCAACCGTTTAACCTTCTTTCTTGCGATGGATTCATGTTTAGATTAGGGATAGGAACGAATTAATACATGTTTGAGCCATTTCTGGGTGGATTTGGGGAAAAGCTAGGTTTAGGGTTTGCTAAGACCGAACGGCGGAGAAGAGAGGGAGAAGAGAATGAAAGAAAATGAAGAAATCCGGGTTTTTTTTCCTTTTATACATGCACTGGGTCGGGTCGACCCAAAACCCGGTCCATTTCCTCTTTTTCCTGGCCGTTTGATTCAGATCCTGATGGATCTGGATCAATCCAACGCTCCTGGAGTGTTAGCTTGATCCGGATCCATCAGATCCGTGGGTTTGGGCCGTAGATCCATTGGTTTTAGGTTTTTTTGTGATTTCTTGGAATTGCTTGCTAATTGCACCTTTATGCTTGCTATTTGAGCCCCCTGTTCATCCTAATTTTTTTACAAAAATCCCAAAAAATTACTATGTGATTTTGGTATGTTTGTGAACATTTTTGTGATATTTTTGCAAGAGCTGAGTTGATAAAAATGATAGGTGTAAATTTCCCTTTGGATTGATGTATTTCGTGTGTTCTTATTGAATTTTCTTGTATGGTTCTTTCATCCAAATTTTTGTCACATAATTCTAGTGCTTGGTATTTGATTCTATGATGATTACTTCTGTTTTCTTGATAAACTCAGTTAATCTTGGCAAGTTTAATTTTCTCTTGTTTTGTGATATGTCCATTTTCTTGTTAAATTTGGTTCTTGATTACTATTTTGTGATATTTCCATTTTTTTGTTAAATTTGATTCTTGATTACTATTTTGGTGATATTTCCATTTTTTTTGTTAAAATTGATTCTTGATACCAATTGTGTGATATGTTGCAATCTTGTTAGTTTGGTTCTTGATGCCAATTTTGTGCTATTTTGCAATCTTGTTTAGTTAAAGTTTTGATGCCAATTTTGTGATAGTTTACTATTTTGTTTAGGATTAGTATTTCATCATTATTTCATCTTGTTTTACTAACCAC
This sequence comes from Medicago lupulina, assembly GCA_958299785.1. Lineage (NCBI taxonomy): Eukaryota > Viridiplantae > Streptophyta > Magnoliopsida > Fabales > Fabaceae > Medicago > Medicago lupulina. The sequence goes on from OY283145.1 coordinate 52,447,716, forward strand.
TTTACTCTATGTTTCATGCATACTAAGCATCTCATCTCATTCCCATTTCTTCCTTTAACCCTTTCATGCAACGTTCAACTAATTCTCATGCAATGTTTAGGTAGTTTACTTTTCTTTAACTTCGTGCAAGATCATAGAATGTAAAATAGGACCCGATGTAAAAGACTATGGACTATAATGATGTACACCGACACCCGCACCGACACGCACACACGTTGCATGATTTACCGCTAGGTGTATGTTTAGGACGCGCGATACTTAGAGAAAATAAATCTTTTTAAAAAAACAAATAACTTCCATCACTTCAAATATTTTCCAAATAAACCTTGGAGTCAAAACTCCAAAGGACTTTCCTTTATTTTCTTAATCAAAAATCAAAATGAATACTAATTCTCAACTTTAACCGTTTTTTGTAAATAATTGACCAACCTCACTTGTTTCTAAAAACTCACGCCTCTACGGCTTCTTTCTTTTCTTCAAAACTATTTTCAAAACTAAAATTGAACCAACCCACAAAAATATTTTGGAAGAGAACTACATGGAATTTTGATCCCTTAAAAGGGTATGTAGGCAAGAGACTCAAAATCTCTCCAAGTCCAATAAAATAAAATCCAAACTTCTTTCTCTCATTCTTAAAACCAATAATTCTTTACAAATAGCAATAAAAGCAAAGCGTATACGTAAAGCATAGTAAAACGGTTCCTATAGGATACAATAGTCATTACGGGTGCCTAACACCTTCCCGTAGTGAAATCAGCCCCGAACTCGGAATTTCTAAGGTTTTTTCTCGATTTTACCTTTCCCCAAAAAAAAAATAGAGATATCAATGATTGAAAGGTTCAAATCTAATCAATGATTTGACACCCGAAAATCGCGATAACAGAAATGGCGACTTCACTGGGGACTAGTTTAGGGCTACGCCTAGTTTTTCATGCTTTATGCTTATGCTTTGCTTTATTGTTACATGTAAAATTTTCTTGTGTACGTGTGGGGTGAGAATATCAAAAAGCCCTATACCCGGGCTGAGTGAACCTAAGATTAGGAAGAGATATAATTGACAATCTATTCCGGGGGTTGCCTCGTGCATTGGATTACGCGATCAATCTCACATAGCTGAGGCATTTTGGAGGTGATGTTGTCGGCGTGTGTTGTCATGCTTAGGCACTTTACTTCCAATTGACCGATGAAGGCTATGGACCGTAGTTACCAAACCCATCCTTGGCCTTTCTTAGGACGTAGTGCGGTGGCTAAACCGAGCGTTGTCTCGAAATTTAGTCGTCACGCGATACTACACCCAAACTAGACCTTCTTACGAATAATCATGGACAAGCGTTGCTTTGTACTACTATGATATTCGAAAGAGAGGTTGTGGTTTGGGGACTTTATAGAACCTTGGTTACTACTATCAAAGCCTTAGTTTCACCGGACACCGTGTCCACTTGTTACCTTAGCCCACCGTGCTTTCTTTGTTAAACAAAACCATGCATACATGCATTCATGCATAAACCTTTTTACATGCATTTATCAAAGGGTATAGACAAACTAAAATTCTTTGCAAATATAACCAGACATGAAAAAAACTAAGTCTTACAAGTTCAAGGAAGTCGATCCCGCTTCCTTTCGCTTAGCATTTCAAAACGATTTGTCTTGACAGATTTCTAATTCCATCATCTTGCTAAATGTTTGCAAAAGTTTCTAGTTTGTCTAAAACCCTTCGATAACGAAAAGAGTCATTTTTGCATCTGCATTTATACATATCATGCATCATATGCATCATTCATCAGTCACGAAAAAACTTCCAAGTGCTCGTTGTCTCCTGGTTCTTCTGCCGCAGTTTGAAAAATGGCTCGTGCTCAGTGGGTCTAGGCCCGTGTTTGTTGTACAAGGAGGCATGGCAAAGAACTGGAATGTTATCAATCTCCCTGTGTTTGTGCATGATTCTAAGTAATATGTCTTGCTGTTTAGGCTTTATTTTCAAAATAACGATCCTTCCGTCCCGCCTGAGGCGGAAGTGACACTTTTGTAAAGGGCATGTTTGTTCCGACATCACCATTATCACTAAAAACGTCGTTTCTTTCACGACTCTTTTTTCTTTCTTTAATGCTTTTCCCTTGGAAATAATGGTAATGCCAGAAAAAACCAAAACATCTGTATTTTTTTATTAATTTCAAAGATCTGCATGAAAACTATTTTCTAAAAATCATCCAATCATGTCACGCAGATCGAACCAAAACAAACCCGTTGAACACAGTGACTCTATGTTTCTCCAAACTGTTGAATCCCCGGTGTTTGAGGCCGAAGATGAGGATAGTGATGATATACCAGATGAGATTGCCCGGTTGCTTGAGCAAGAAGAGAAAACCATTCGGCCTCATCAGGAGGAGATTGAGCTAATCAGCTTGGGTACTGAGGATAACAAAAGAGAGATCAAAGTCGGTGCTGCATTAGAGGAAGGGGTCAAGAAAAGGATCTTCCAGCTTCTCCGCGAATACTCGGACATTTTTGCATGGTCGTATGAAGACATGCCGGGTTTGGATCCCCAGATTGTGGAACATCGGATACCGACTAAACCAGACTGTCCTCCTGTCAGACAAAAGCTGAGACGGACTCGGCCGGACATGGCCCTGAAGATCAAAGCTGAAGTGCAGAAGCAGATTGACGCGGGTTTTCTCATGACGGTTGAGTATCCCGAGTGGGTTGCTAACATTGTGCCTGTGCCAAAGAAAGACGGTAAGGTTCGAATGTGTGTTGACTACAGAGATTTGAATAGAGCAAGCTTGAAGGACAATTTCCCACTACCTCACATCGATGTGCTTGTTGACAATACTGCCCAGTGCAAAGTGTTCTCCTTCATGGACGGTTTTTCTGGCTATAACCAAATCAAAATGTCACCCAAAGACAGGGAGAAGACGTCGTTCATCACTCCGTGGGGAACGTTCTGTTGTAAAGCAATGCCATTCGGTCTAATAAACGCCGGTGCTACCTACCAAAGGGGGATGACCACCTTGTTCCACGACATGATTCACAAGGAGGTTGAAGTGTATGTAGACGACATGATTGTCAAGTCGAGCGATGAAGAGCAACACGTCGAATATTTGGCTAAGATGTTCGAAAGGTTGAGGAAGTACAAGCTTCGGCTGAATCCAAACAAATGTACGTTCGATGTTAGGTCCGGGAAGTTGCTAGGCTTCATTGTCAGCCAGAAAGGCATTGAAGTAGATCCCGACAAAGTCCGAGCTATCCGCGAGATGCCGGCCCCGCAAACTGAGAAGCAAGTCAGAGGGTTCCTCGGGCGTTTGAACTACATTTCTAGATTTATATCCCACATGACTGCAACCTGCGGGCCAATTTTCAAGTTGCTCAGGAAGAATCAACCTGTGGTATGGAATGATGAATGCCAAGAAGCTTTTGACAACATCAAGGGCTATTTGCTAGAACCTCCTATCCTTGTTCCGCCCGTGGAAGGAAGGCCATTGATCATGTATCTGTCAGTGTTGGATGAATCCATGGGATGTGTGCTCGGTCAGCAAGATGAAACTGGAAAGAAAGAGCATGCGATCTACTATTTGAGCAAGAAATTCACCGATTGTGAGACTCGGTATACAATGCTCGAGAAAACCTGTTGTGCACTAGCTTGGGCTGCCAAACGCCTGCGTCATTACTTGATAAATCACACAACTTGGTTGATATCCCGGATGGATCCAATCAAGTACATCTTTGAGAAACCGGCTGTCACTGGAAAAATCGCACGTTGGCAAATGTTACTGTCAGAGTATGATATTGTGTTTAAAGCTCAGAAGGCCATTAGAGGGAGTATCTTGGCTGACCATCTTGCTGGCCAGCCACTTGATGACTATCAACCTTTGAAGTTTGATTTCCCTGACGAAGAGGTCATGTTCTTGAAGTCGAGAGACTGTGAAGAACCACCGATCGGTGAAGGTCCAGACCCTGATAGCAAGTGGGGATTGGTCTTTGATGGTGCTGTTAATGCTTATGGCCGAGGAATTGGCGCAGTAATTGTGGCTCCGCAGGGGCATCACATTCCTTTCACAGCCCGGATTGTGTTTGAATGCACCAACAATGTGGCCGAATATGAAGCGTGCATCCTGGGAATTGAAGAAGCCATCGATATGAGGATCAAGCATCTGGACATCTATGGAGACTCTACACTAGTCATCAACCAGATAAAGGGAGAATGGGAGACCCATCATGCTAATTTGATCCCTTACCGTGATTATGCAAGGCGTCTGTTGACGTATTTTACAAAGGTCGAGTTGCACCATATCCCCCGAGAGGAGAATCAAATGGCCGATGCTCTTGCTACCTTGTCTTCCATGTTTCAAGTGAACCATTGGAATCACGTGCCGATGATCAAAGTACAACGCTTAGACCGGCCCGCTCATGTGTTTACTGTCAGTGATGCAATTGTACAAACGGGTTCAGGCGGAGTCGACAACAGGCCCTGGTATTATGATATCAAGCAATTTTTGCAAAGCCGTGAGTACCCGCCGGATGCTTCCAACAAAGACAAGAAGACCTTACGCAGGTTGGCTAGCAAGTTCCTGCTGGATGGTGATGTCCTGTACAAAAGGAATTTCGATATGGTGTTGTTAAGATGTGTTGATGAATGTGAAGCAGAACGGCTAATGCACGACGTGCACGATGGCACCTTCGGGACCTACGCATCGGGGCATGCTATGTCTAGAAAGCTGTTGAGAGCTGGTTACTACTGGATGACCATGGAGCGCGATTGCTATCAATATGCCAGGAAGTGCCACAAATGTCAAATATATGCTGATAAGATCCACGTGCCTCCGCACGCTCTCAATGTTATGTCTTCTCCATGGCCTTTCTCTATGTGGGGCATTGATGTGATCGGAAGAATTGAACCGAAAGCTTCAAATGGTCATCGCTTTATTCTGGTAGCAATCGATTATTTCACCAAATGGGTCGAAGCTGCATCATATGCCAACGTAACCAAGCAAGTGGTAGTCAAATTCATCAAGAACAATATCGTCTGTCGGTATGGTGTCCCTAGCAAGATTATCACTGACAACGGTACTAACCTGAACAATGACATGGTGCAAGCCTTATGCGAGAAATTCAAGATTGAACACCACAATTCTTCTCCTTACAGACCTCAGATGAATGGTGCAGTTGAGGCTGCCAATAAGAACATCAAGAAGATTGTGCAGAAGATGGTAACAACATACAAAGACTGGCATGAGATGTTGCCCTATGCTTTACACGGCTACCGCACTACAGTCCGTAGTTCAACCGGGGCAACGCCTTTTTCTCTTGTATACGGCATGGAAGCAGTCCTCCCATTGGAAGTGGAGATTCCGTCTCTCCGTGTGATTATGGAAGCAAAGTTGTCTGAGGCTGAATGGTGCCAGAGTCGGTACGACCAGTTGAATTTGATTGAGGAAAGACGCCTAGATGCTTTGGCTCATGGTCAGATGTATCAAACAAGGATGAAAAATGCTTTTGACAAGAAAGTTCGTCCTCGGGAATTCAAGGAGGGTGAGCTCGTGTTAAAGAGAAGAATGAGTCAGCAACCCGATCCAAGGGGCAAATGGACGCCTAACTATGAAGGACCTTATGTTGTCAAGAAGGCTTTCTCTGGCGGTGCTCTGATTCTCACACACATGGATGGTGTAGAACTTCCGAATCCTGTGAACGCCGATATAGTCAAGAAATATTTTGTCTAGATATGAAAAGAACAGCGTGGTAGGTCGAAAACCCGAAAGGGCGGCCTAGGCAAAAATGCGCTTCCCGGTGGATCGAAAACCCGAAAGGGCGGTCCAGGCAAAATAAGGGACAAGAAACAAAAATGTAAAAGCTCGCTGAGATTACGTGTAACTCAGGCAAAAATGAGCGTCTCGATGAGCCGAAAACCCGAAAGGGCGGTTCATGCAAAAATGAGATTGAAATAAAAGACAATTGACTATATCTGGCAAATTACCATTCCCCCTGGGATCTTTGCAACTGATGATTGGCTGTTCTCATCCGAGGTTTCAATGCCTGTGGATTCAAGAGTTTCAGATATCATAGTAGTTACTGTGTTCAATGTACCACCAACCAATAAATTACCATTTTCCAAGCTTTGTAAATCCGTGGAGTCACGCCTTTGGCTGATTCCCACCCTTATACATCGATTTGAGCTTATGCTTTTGTTTGGCACTCTTTTTCTATTCTATTTTCAAAGCTTTGTACAAAAAGATTTTTTTCTATGTTAATAATGATGCATGTCTGGAATAAACATTCTGAAAACTGAAAACCTTTTTGAGTATTTTGAAAGCAAGCCTGAACAGCTAGGTACATTCAAATGAACATGCATGAACAAATCTACATTGATAACCAGTTCCAATTCAAGTTGCTTGCAAGCCTTACCCCAGTGACGGTCTGTGGTCAATGGCAAGAATGAAAAAACAGAATGAAAAGCATGAAAAATGAATATGCTCGCTAAGTCGAAAACCCGAAAGGGCGGCTTAGGCAAAAATGAGCACCCCGATGGATTGACAACCTTCAAAGGCAATTCAGGCAAAAACAGGGGCATTTGGAAAAAAACTATTCCCCGGTGGGTCGAAAACCCGAAAGGGCGATCCAGGCAAAAATGGGATGATGAAAATGAAAGATAATAATAAAAAAAAACACAAACATGCAAAAGCATTGACCACAGATGCGATATCCAAAGCACTTACATGACTGTTCCAACAAGCGGCAATGCCATTCAGTTTGTCTTCCTCTACGATTTTACAGCTTCCGATGGTCTCGATGTATCTTCGAACGACTGCATCCCCAGAAGAGGAACTTTTGCAAGTATATGTCCGAGCACGAGCCATTACGTGCCCAATATTCCAATGTTTTGTCTGTCTCCGCGAAATTGTGCCTACAAATTGCCAATCATCATGCATTTCAAAGCATTCATACATGCATAATCATGCATTCTATATGTTCATGCATTTGATAAAATTGTCATGCTATTCATACGCATCTGCATTCTCAATCCCTATGTCAATTTCAATCAAAATCAATCGAGTCAATTTCAAATTTCTTCTGCTAACAACAAATGTCTACTGTCATGTCAATTTCAAAGTTCAACAGTCTTGTCAACATTCCTGTCAAATTCAAGCTCCTGCAGTTATGTCAATCAAATTCAATTCCTTTTCGAACGCAATTCGTTTCTGTTAACGGCCAAGTGACTAGTTCGCATCCAAGAACAGCTTGTGCCTATCTATTTGTTTCTGTTTTCGGTCAAGTAGCAAGTTCACATCCAAGAACAGCTTGTACCTACCCTTTTAATATCCGCCGAGCGACTAGTTCAAATCCAAGAACAGCTCGTGCTTTCTATTTTGTTTCCTATCAGCCAAGTAACTAGTTCGTGTCCAAGAATAGCTTGTGCTTTCTACTCTGTTTTCTTTCAGCCAAGTAACTGGTTCGTGTCCAAGAACGGCTTGTGCTTTCTATATTTTCTTTCAGCCAAGTGACCAGCTCAAGTACAAGAGCAGCTTGCGCCCTTTGTTGTCAACATTCCCGGTCAAGTGGCTAGTTCGCATCCAAGAACAGCTTGTACCTGTCAAATGTGCTATTAAGTCTCCCCAGTGAGTCTTGTTATTCTGTTAATGTCTACCAGTCCCGCAATGGATACGACATACTCTGTTGTTTGCTATTCTGTTAATGTCTATCAGTCCCGCAATGGATACGACATATTTTGTTATCTGCTGTCTTGTTAATGTCAACCAGTCCCGCAATGGATACGACATATTTTTGTTTAAACTCAACTCTCAGTTTGTCTTGCATTCATAATCCAAATGTTGCATGGCATGCATGACACCTACAAACGTATTTTTACGCCCAAAATCAGTGCTAATGTCGATATTTAAGTATCTTCGTCGCGTCAAGCCAAAGACTCCGTCTCTTGACTCTCCAGACGAAGAAACTTAAATAGGGGCAGCTGTTATACCCTCATTTTGGACCTAAAAATACTCATTCAAATTCCTTTGCTATTTTTTAATACTTTCAAATTCACCGTGTTTTCTACTGTGCTTCAGCTGCATACGTCATTGTCTCTGTCTTTTAAATTTTTGCATAAAATCATACAAAAGGGTATTTTGGTCATTTCCTACAAAGGAACCCATTTTTAGTCCCTACAATTTGTCCCTGAGCCTTTTCAATTTGTTTGCATGAGTCATTAATCAAATTTTGTACAAAAATCATTTTAGTTTTGCATCTGACTCAGTCTGAGTTAGTCTGAGTCCTTTTTGCCCCCAGGGGCATTTTAGTCTTTTCACATCAAACAAATTTTGGGCAGAGAGGTATTTTAAAATACCTCATTTTGGTAGTTTGTTCATTTTAGTCCGTTTTGTCAATTTTAACCGTTTCACTTTACGTTGCTTTCAAATTACATTTTTTAACCAATTTTATTATTTTTGCATTTTAGTCCAAATATTTTCAAAAATTACAATTCAGTCCAAATTTTACATTTTATTGCAAAAGTGTCCAAATTTTATTTTTAAAACAGTCCCAATTCTTTTAATTCTCAAAACAGTCCAATTCTTGTTTAATTGCAAAACAGTCCCATTTTCTTTCAAAATTGCAGATTGGTCCAAGTGCCACGCCAGCTTGCCAGGTTCAGGTGTCATATTTCTATTGGCTCAGAGGCACATGTGGCAGCCTATAAAAGGCCACCACTGTACAAGTCAGTAACAAAATCACATTCACGCGCCACATCAACAAACAGATTTCATTTTCTCTCTCTTGGCAGTTACAGATCAAAATCACAAAGTTCATAAAAGCTCAAGAACAAATGCATAAACCCTAAGTTTCCAGAACCAGAATCCGATTCAAATTCAGCGAAATTTGTGGCAATTCTCAGAGATTCGTCATTGAATCTTCATCATCAAATCACTTCTTCTGCAATTCAAGCACCAAGTTCGTCACCAATGGCAGCAAACTCAGCACGATCACAGAAGCAAGAGGATTGAGAAGAAGAAGGAAAGAAATTTCACCGGATTCGAACCAGAGAAGAGGAAAAGAAGCGATACCGGTTTACTCAAGGAAATTCGAAGCCAAGAATCAGTAGAACAGAGCAGAATCCGAAGGAATTGCGGAGAAACGGTTCAACCTCCAAGCCAAAAAACACAGGTAACACTGAGACCTCATCTTACCTCTTTGAAAATCATCACAGGTTCAGAATCAATGTGAATCCGTAAAGAATTTGAACCGTTCGCTTTCAAACCCTAACCCTAACCGAATCTTTTTTTTCCAAAAAATCAGAGAATCATTGCGAGATTCACAAATGAAGGTGAATCGAAGCAAGATTCTCACAGTTGCATAAAGATTATAACCAAAAAACGTAAAAAAATCGAACGGTTCAAAACCTACAGGAACAAATTCACGGATTCATCTTGATTCAACCGTTTAACCTTCTTTCTTGCGATGGATTCATGTTTAGATTAGGGATAGGAACGAATTAATACATGTTTGAGCCATTTCTGGGTGGATTTGGGGAAAAGCTAGGTTTAGGGTTTGCTAAGACCGAACGGCGGAGAAGAGAGGGAGAAGAGAATGAAAGAAAATGAAGAAATCCGGGTTTTTTTTCCTTTTATACATGCACTGGGTCGGGTCGACCCAAAACCCGGTCCATTTCCTCTTTTTCCTGGCCGTTTGATTCAGATCCTGATGGATCTGGATCAATCCAACGCTCCTGGAGTGTTAGCTTGATCCGGATCCATCAGATCCGTGGGTTTGGGCCGTAGATCCATTGGTTTTAGGTTTTTTTGTGATTTCTTGGAATTGCTTGCTAATTGCACCTTTATGCTTGCTATTTGAGCCCCCTGTTCATCCTAATTTTTTTACAAAAATCCCAAAAAATTACTATGTGATTTTGGTATGTTTGTGAACATTTTTGTGATATTTTTGCAAGAGCTGAGTTGATAAAAATGATAGGTGTAAATTTCCCTTTGGATTGATGTATTTCGTGTGTTCTTATTGAATTTTCTTGTATGGTTCTTTCATCCAAATTTTTGTCACATAATTCTAGTGCTTGGTATTTGATTCTATGATGATTACTTCTGTTTTCTTGATAAACTCAGTTAATCTTGGCAAGTTTAATTTTCTCTTGTTTTGTGATATGTCCATTTTCTTGTTAAATTTGGTTCTTGATTACTATTTTGTGATATTTCCATTTTTTTGTTAAATTTGATTCTTGATTACTATTTTGGTGATATTTCCATTTTTTTGTTAAAATTGATTCTTGATACCAATTGTGTGATATGTTGCAATCTTGTTAGTTTGGTTCTTGATGCCAATTTTGTGCTATTTTGCAATCTTGTTTAGTTAAAGTTTTGATGCCAATTTTGTGATAGTTTACTATTTTGTTTAGGATTAGTATTTCATCATTATTTCATCTTGTTTTACTAACCACTTTACTCTATGTTTCATGCATACTAAGCATCTCATCTCATTCCCATTTCTTCCTTTAACCCTTTCATGCAACGTTCAACTAATTCTCATGCAATGTTTAGGTAGTTTACTTTTCTTTAACTTCGTGCAAGATCATAGAATGTAAAATAGGACCCGATGTAAAAGACTATGGACTATAATGATGTACACCGACACCCGCACCGACACGCACACACGTTGCATGATTTACCGCTAGGTGTATGTTTAGGACGCGCGATACTTAGAGAAAATAAATCTTTTTAAAAAAACAAATAACTTCCATCACTTCAAATATTTTCCAAATAAACCTTGGAGTCAAAACTCCAAAGGACTTTCCTTTATTTTCTTAATCAAAAATCAAAATGAATACTAATTCTCAACTTTAACCGTTTTTTGTAAATAATTGACCAACCTCACTTGTTTCTAAAAACTCACGCCTCTACGGCTTCTTTCTTTTCTTCAAAACTATTTTCAAAACTAAAATTGAACCAACCCACAAAAATATTTTGGAAGAGAACTACATGGAATTTTGATCCCTTAAAAGGGTATGTAGGCAAGAGACTCAAAATCTCTCCAAGTCCAATAAAATAAAATCCAAACTTCTTTCTCTCATTCTTAAAACCAATAATTCTTTACAAATAGCAATAAAAGCAAAGCGTATACGTAAAGCATAGTAAAACGGTTCCTATAGGATACTATAGTCATTACGGGTGCCTAACACCTTCCCGTAGTGAAATCAGCCCCGAACTCAGAATTTCTAAGGTTTTTTCTCGATTTTACCTTTCCCCAAAAAAAATAGAGATATCAATGATTGAAAGGTTCAAATCTAATCAATGATTTGACACCCGAAAATCGCGATAACAGTGTGCAAGATTTCAATCAGATCCTAGAGAATCACATTTAACTGCGGTTAAAAGAATCTTTAGATATCTGAGAGGAACAACTAATCTTGGACTTCTTTATAAGAAATCCTCAGATTATAAGCTAGTTGGATTCTGTGATGCTGACTATGCTGGTGACAGGATTAAAAGAAAATCAACCAGTGGAAACTGTCAGTTTCTTGGTGAGAATCTGATATCCTGGGCCAGTAAGAGACAAGCAACTATTGCTTTGTCAACAGCAGAAGCAGAATACATCTCAGCTGCTAGTTGTTGCACACAACTGCTTTGGATGAAACATCAGTTAGAAGACTACCAAATAACTGAAAACTGTATCCCAATTTATTGTGACAACACAACTGCTATTTGTTTGTCTAAAAATCCTATTCTTCATTCAAGAGCCAAACATATTGAAATCAAACATCACTTTATCAGAGACTATGTTCAAAAGGGAATACTAGATATTCAATTCATTGATACTGATCATCAATGGGCTGATATCTTTACAAAACCCTTATCTGTTGAAAGATTCAATTTTATAAAGAAAAATTTGAACATGCATTTTGTCTCTGAGTAATGATTGACTCTGAATGAAAAATCAGACCCTGAAAATTATCAGACGCTGAAGAAGTTTCAGACTCTCCTAGGAGAATCTGAAAAGACTCAGCCTCTGAGAAAATTATCAGACTCTGTAAAGGAATCTTTTTGTGACTCTGAAAGTACTGAGAAGTGGAAAGGTTAAAGTTATTTTTTGTAGCCTTCTGACACGTCTATCTGCATTGGGAAACAACGCTTTTTAAGGGCAATGATGGTTTTTCTTTCTCAAAATTTTTCGCGCCCCTCAAAGTCATTAATACGCATGTTTGGCTATTACTTCTGAAATGTGAAGAGTTGTTTTTCAAATCACTATAAATACCAAACACACACTACTCACTCACTTTCCTACACTTTCAAGTCTTAAGCAGTTTCAATCGAAAATCAACTTTCTCTCTTCTCTCAACTTAGAAACCCTAAACCCCCAAACTTCATCTTCTCCAAATGGCTTCGTCTACAAGCGGTTCAAGTTCTAAATCAAACATCTCCATTAAACCTGTAACCGTTCCTCTTCCAATGGGTTCGTTGGTTGTTCAAATCGAATCACCGGTGGATTTCGCCTCTTTGAAGAGAAACAAGGTTGATATGGAGGCGTTTATCTCTGCTCAGAAGATGGCTGGGTACTTTCAAATGTTAAACGGTCCAACTTATGTGAATCTGGTTAAGGAATTCTGGACTAGGGCTGAAGTTTTTGATGTTGATTCAGCCAAGGCACAAGAAAGGGAAGCTGTGTCAAGAAACCCTTCTCTGAGAGGAAAGACAAGAAAAGAAATGGGTCTTGAACCTTTTCATGGCCTTGAAATCAAGTCTGCTGTGATGGGTATCCCTGTATCTATCACTGAAGGGGTGATTGCTCAGGCATGCAGGATGCCTCTGGAAGGAAGGTTCCAATGGAACGTCAGCAGTAAAGATGCTATGCTGGACAGCTTTACAAGACTGCTGCTGAAAGGAAACCCTGCAACCAGGTTGGTTGAAATGAACATTGAGCACAGGGTGCTTCTAAAAATTATGAATGAGTGCTTCTTCCAGAAGGGAGGAGGTGCTGACCAACCTAATTGTGATCATAAACTGGTGCTGTATTTCTTGGCTGGATGTCAGCCAATAAATCTTCCAAGATATATCATGCATCATTTATGCTGGGCTGTCAAGGAAGCCTATAAAGGAAAAAGAAAACAAATCCCTTGTGGAAGACTTCTCTTTGAAATCTTCTACCAAGGAGGTCTACTGAGGACTCTGGAGACATTCAATCTGGGGTCAGACAGAGTGCTGGGTGTCTCTACTGGAAGGATGATAAATGGCACATCCCTCTTCAACATGAAGGCCATTACGTCAATCCTTATTGATTCAAAGGATTTGAAGGAGTCTGAAGCCCCTCTTCCATTCATCAGAAATATTCCTTCTGTTCTTAAAGAAAACAACCCTGAAGCATTATCTGCTTATCTAGCAGCTTTTGCTAAGGAGTCTGGAGAGACTCAGAGGAAATCTGAAGTTGCAGTGGCCAGAAAGAAGAAGGCTGCTAACACTCAAGCAACTACCTTTGGAACTGTAACTACTCCAAAGAGGAAAAGAGGTAAGGCTGATGCAAACATGGAGGAAAGGTATCAACGAGCCCAGGAGGAAAAAGAAGCTGGCTTTGTTGAGACTGTCAGACCACTCAAGAGGCTAGCAATTGGGGAGATTGTGATGTCTATGTTTGAACCCACTCCTGAACAGCAGAAGAGGACTGAAGAGCACTATCAGAACCTCAAGAATGAGAAGAAGAGGTTAGAAGCCCAATACCGGATTGATAGAGAAGAGGCTCTGGAAGCTATAGGCATTGATCATGATGAAGATCAACACCTCATTGAGAAGGTTATTGAGGCTCAAAATTTGGCCAAGAAGCTGGAAGAAAGTGCTGTGAAGGGAGCTCAGCAGGTTCTGCAAGAAACTTCAAGGACTTCTGAAGCTGATACCTCAGATGCTGTTCCTCAAGTGAATGCTTCAGTAGCTGCTGGTTCTCCACCAGTAATGCGGACAAGTGTTTCTCTCCTAGAGAGATCAGTCATAGGGACTGCATCAGAAGCTACTGCTTCAGAAGCTGCTGGTCCTCCACCAGTAATACGAACCAGTGTTTCTCTCCCGGACAAATCAGTCACTGGGATTACATTAGAAGTTGCTGCTTCAGAGGCTGCTGCCTCAGACGTTCCCAAGATATCTAAGGTAACTCAGAATCCAATTCCTCCACCTGCTACTTCCAACTCATCTTCTACAGACTCTGACTTAGACGATGCACCTCTAAGCCAGAAATTCAAAATATCCATACCTGTACCTAAGGCCAAACGAACCCTTAGAACTAAAACAACCACTACAAAATCCAAACCTTCTCCTAAACCCAAACCCTACAAAGAAGTGTCAGATGATGTCTATAAAACAATAGGGGAGTTAGGTGAAAGGAGGATAGGCATCTGTAACAAACTACCTGCCAACCATCCCTTCCAACCACCTGTTATCAAACCTCTAAATATGCTTGCTCCTGATGCTTCTATTCCACCCTCCTCAACCCCAAACCCTGGCAGTACACAAGTTGTTGATTTAACAGCTACTGCTGAAGAGCAAGTGGTCACTGAAAATCCATCAACAAACAACCAACAACAACCACCCTCTTCACCACAAAACAAACCCACCGAACAGGATGATCTATCCAATCTTGAAAAACATTATTCAGGAGAACTTCCTGAATACCAACAACAACAACAAACCACTGTCAACCAACCACCAGATGAAACCATTCCAGAATCTGTAATGGAGACTGTGGCTACAGAGTCTGTCCCAGTGACAGAGTCTGAACCCACTGTGTCTGTTCCACCTTCTGAACCAACACAAACCCATACCTCTGATTCTGACCAATCCACATCCTCCTCACCAATCCAAATGTCTGACCAACCTCCCATAAACACTTTGGATTCTGAATACCTGGATGAGCGTTTGGTGGCTCTTAATGATGAAATGCAGAGTTTGGTGCTTCTAAGGAACACTCCATTTCTACCATTCGTTTATCAAGAAAGCTGGTGTAATCTCACGAACAGGGCATTGAATTTCTTTGATGGTGTTGCCCAGAAGTGTTGTGATATTCAAGCTCGCGCCATGACACGACGTTTGCAAGAATCCCACTCCTCTTCTCAACTCCAGAACAAGCCTCTGTTTTTGGCTAATGCTCCGTTCTACGCTGAGTCTGAATATGTAACAAGAGACTCCAAGGTCTTCAAGATGCTGAAGCAAAAGGTGCTGAAGCAGCAAGAAGAAGCTAAGGCTAGGGAAGATCACCTTCTTCAGAGACAACTGTCTCTGGAAGAAACTGTTAGGAAGCAGTCTGAAGACATCAAGCGCCTGATGGCTCTTGTCCAACAACAACAGCAACAGCTCTTGTTTTGTTTTCTTGTCATATGACTTAATTGCTTGCTTTCAATGCTTTGATACTCTGTACTTTTCTGACTATCTCCTATATAAAAGTTTCTGTTTCTTCACTTTTGTTTTTCTACATGTTATTTTTTACTGTTTTTGATCTTTTTAATAGATGACAAAAGGGGGAGTAATAGAAAGTATTTAACAGAAGCTGAGCCCAATAATGAAATAAAATTTATCTTAACAAATTTTATTTGAGAACCCAATTTTTATCTCATCTGCATTTTATGATATTTTTTATTAAGCTTAAAAATGAACTTAATTAACCTGGATAGGACTTAGGGGGAGCTTACAAAACTCACCTTAAAGAATATCAGACTCAGGGGGAGTCTGAGCTTACAAAACTCAGAATCTTTAAGAGTCAACTTGTTAATTAAGTTAACAACAATTGATCCTTTTAAATACTTATGTTTGTCATCATCAAAAAGGGGGAGATTGTTGGAACAAAGGGTGTTTCACAAGTATACCACTTGAGTTTTGATGATAACAAGGTATTAAAAATTATCAATTGGATATGCTAAACATTTATTCAAGTGTACAGGACCATTATCAAAGTTTTATTTACAAGAGGTTCTAATTGAATAAATTAAAGAGCAAAGGAAATTTAGACTGAAGCTTGAAGAACATCTGAATGAAAGCGCTCCTGGAAAATCAAAGTCAGAATGCGTCTGAAGAAAGAGCTTCTGAAGATGACGTCATCAGAAGCAAGTTCATCAGAGGTAGACTCATCAGAAGCAAATAGTATCCAGAGGCAGATTCGTCAGAAACAAAGATTCTTCAGACACTGAAAAGCGTTGACAAAGCAAGTGTACAAAAAGTACAACCACTATGTCTACGCCTGTTCCTGCAACCACCAACTCTGCACAGTGTCCTCTATACACGACAAGAATAACAGTAACTAAAGCAGAAACTTTTCCATATTTGCTGTAATGGATTTGAATTTGATTTCATTGTACAAGTCTCAAATCAAGCAAAGGATCAAAGGTGTCAAATCAGCTTCGGTAAAGAAAAAGTGATGAGCTGGCAGTTTTCCAACGTCTCTCAAACTCTCTATAAATAGAGATGAAGACATGAAGAAAAATATAACAACATATATACATACACGCGAATTGAGTTCTTCTCTCATATTCTAAGTCGCAAACACTTCTCATCAACAACTTAGATAATTCTTACAAAAGTTCACATTTTAGAATTTCTAAGTATCTAAGAAAACAGAGTCTGTTCTGTTTCGTTTCGTATTATGAATACCTCTGATAGTATATCAAGTATTCAAAACACTTTTCAATTCTCTGTAATTGTTTTAAAGTCTCTTGATTGTGTGCTTGAGCATCTGAAGTCTCTTTCTTGTGTGATTGAGCAAAGGAAGTCTCTTACTTGTGTGTTTGAGCAACTTGTAATTTGATATTACATTTTAGTGAAACTCTCCTTGGAAGTGCAAGGGGGACAGGACTACTTCCGGTTTGTGGAAGGAACCTGTATAAAATTGCTTGTGTCTTCTTTCTTTCTTGCATCTGTTCTTTATTCCGCTGCTAAGACTCTGAACTCTGATCAGAGTCTGAACTCCATCAGACTCTGTATCCTGAGAACAGTGTTATTTTTCGTAAGAAAGAAACGTTTTTGAAAACACAATTCAACCCCCCCCTTCTTGTGTTTTTCCCACCTTCAGAACTTACTAGCCAATCTGCGCAAGGTCTTCTTGTCTTTGCTGGAAGCACTCGGCGGGTACTCACGGTTTTGCAAAAACTGCTTGATATCATGATACCAGGGTCTGTTGTCAACTACATCCGCATCCGTTTGAACAGTCACATCACCGATGGCAAACACATGAGAAGGTCGGTCTAGGCGTTGCACTTTGATTATTGGCACATGATTCCAATGATTTACTTGAAACATGGAAGATAAAGTAGCAAGCGCATCGGCCATTTGATTTTCATCACGGGGAATATGGTGCAACTCGACCTTTGTAAAGTACGTCAGCAGACGTCTCGCATAATCACGGTAAGGGATCAGATTGGCATGATGGGTTTCCCATTCTCCCTTTATCTGGTTAATAACAAGTGCAGAGTCTCCATAAATGTCAAGATGCTTGATTCTCATGTCGATTGCTTCTTCAATCCCCAAGATGCATGCTTCATATTCAGCCATGTTGTTCGTACATTCAAATACAATCCGAGCGGTAAACGGAATGTGATGCCCCTGCGGAGATACGATTATCGCGCCAATTCCGTTGCCATAAGCATTGACAGCACCATCAAAGACCAATCCCCACTTGCTATTAGGGTCCGGACCTTCACCAATCAACGGTTCTTCACAGTCTCTCGACTTCAAGTACATGACTTCTTCGTCGGGGAAATCAAACTTAATGGGCTGATAGTCATCCAGCGGCTGATAATCGAGGTGATCAGCTAGAACACTTCCTCTGATGGCTTTTTGAACTTTGAACACAATATCATATTCAGACAGAAGCATTTGCCAGCGCGCAATCTTTCTAGTGACTGCAGGCTTCTCAAAGATGTATTTAATCGGGTCCATCCTGGATATCAACCAAGTTTTATGGTTCATCAAGTAGTGACGCAAGCGCTTGGCAGCCCAAGCCAGGGCACAACAAGTCTTTTCGAGCATCGTGTACCGAGTCTCACAGTCAGTGAATTTCTTGCTCAGATAGTAAATAGCATGTTCTTTCTTTCCAGTCTCGTCCTGTTGACCGAGCACACATCCCATGGATTCATCCAATACTGACAGATACATAATCAACGGCCTTCCTTCCACCGGCGGGACAGGGATCGGTGCCTCTAGCAAATAATCTTTGATACTATCAAAAGCTTCCTGGCATTCATCGTTCCATACAATAGGTTGATTCTTCCTTAGTAGCTTGAAGATTGGCCCGCAAGTCGCGGTCATGTGAGATATGAATCGGGAGATATAGTTCAGACGCCCGAGGAAACCTCTGACTTGCTTCTCAGTCTGCGGGGCCTGCATCTCTCGGATGGCTCGGACTTTGTCAGGATCTACTTCAATGCCTCTTTGGCTGACAATGAACCCTAGCAACTTTCCAGATCTAACACCGTACGTACACTTGTTAGGATTCAGCCGGAGCTTGTACTTTCTCAATCTTCCAAACATTTTTGCCAAATACTCAACATGTTGCTCCTCATCGCTTGACTTGACGATCATGTCGTCCACATATACCTCGACTTCTTTGTGAATCATATCATGAAACAACGTAGTCATCCCCCTTTGATAGGTGGCACCAGCATTTATCAGGCCGAACGGCATCGCCTTGCAACAGAAAGTTCCCCATGGGGTAATGAACGATGTCTTCTCCCTGTCTTTGGGCGACATTTTGATCTGATTGTATCCAGAGAAACCGTCCATGAAGGAGAACACCTTGCACTGAGCAGTATTGTCAACAAGCACGTCAATATGAGGCAGCGGGAAATTGTCTTTCAGACTGGCTTTATTCAAATCCCTGTAATCAACACACATCCGGACTTTCCCATCCTTTTTTGGTACAGGTACAATATTAGCAACCCATTCGGGATACTCAACTGTCATGAGGAAACCTGCATCAATCTGCTTTTGTACTTCACCCTTAATCTTGAGAGCCATGTCAGGACGAGTTCTTCTCAGCTTTTGTCTAACAGGAGGACATTCCGGCTTTGTTGGTATCCGATGCTCTACGATCTGAGGATCCAAACCCGGCATATCTTCGTACGACCATGCAAAAATATCTGAATATTCTCGGAGAAGTTGGAAGATCCTCCTCTTAACCCCCTCTTCCAGTGCGACACCAACCTTGATCTCTCGCTTATTGTCCTCGGTACCCAAGTTGATCAACTCAATCTCTTCCTGGTGAGGCTGAATGGCTTTCTCCTCTTGTTCAAGCAGTCAAGTGATCTTATCTGGTATATCATCATCCTCCTCATCTTCGGCTTCAAATACCGGGAATTCAAAAGTCGGAGGAACTATAGGGTCACTGTGTTCAACGGGTTTATTATGGTTCAATCTGCATGATGTGGTTGGATGATTTTTTAGAAAGAATTTTTCCATGCAGATCTTTGAAATTAATAAGAAAATACAGATGTTTTGGTTTTTTCTGGCATTACCATCATTTCCAAGGGAAAAAGTATTAAAAAAGCAAAAGCCGTGAAAGAAACGACAATTTTTATTAACAATGGCAATGCCGAAACAAACATGCCTCTACAAAAATATCACTTCCGCCTCGGGCAGGGCGAGAGGATTGTTATTTTGAAAAACAAAACCTAAGCAACAAGACACATTACTCGGAATCATGCATGATCAACGGAAGGTCGACGACATTCCAATTCTTCGCAATGCCTCCTGATATCACAAACACGGGCCTAGAACCACTTCCAGTAGCACCCTCAGTAATTGCATTGGCGAACCCAGCATTGTAGAACGTCCCAGTAGATACTCCTGATGTTGGGGAGAACCCAAGACCTTCTTTGCGCTTATTCTCAAGTAGTTGTATTAACTGGCCCCAACCGGCAGCCTGTCTTCCTGGACAGCCTTCTGCGCGTCCTTCAAAGAAGCCATAGCGGCACCGACCTTCTTGGGCTCCGTACCTTCAACAGTCAAACCTTGAAATGCATTCCCCTCAGCAGATCCTGCTTCAATACAAGAGAACGATGACAATTGACTGACCAAGTATGCTTCCTCTCCATGTATAGTAACGAGCTTACCATTCTTCACAAATTTCAACTTCTGATGAAGAGTGGAGGTGACCGCGCCAGCCTCATGTATCCACGGCCTTCCAAGGAGACAGCTATAGGAAGCATCGATGTCCATGACTTGGAATGTGATCAGGAATGTTTCCAGGCCAATGGTCATAGGAAGATCCACTTTTCCGAGAACGTTCTTGCGGGATCCATCAAAGGCTTTGACCAGAAAAGTGCTTCTCCTTAAAGGGACCTCTCGATAGCTTAGCTGGTCCAGAGTTGATTTGGGCATTACGTTCAAAGATGAGCCGGTATCCACCAATATATTTGGCAGCATGTCAGCCTTGCAATTCATAGAGATGTGTAGGGCCAAATTGTGGTGTTTCCCTGCTTCTGGGAGCTCGTCCTCGCTAAACCAGAGATTACTGCAAGCAGTGATATTTCCCACTATACCACCAAACTGATCCACCGTGACCTCGTGATCGACATACGCCTGCTCCAGTATTTTTAGCAAGATATTCCTGTGGGCTTCAGAACTCAGGAGCAAGGATAAGATAGATATCCTTGACGGGGTTTGCAACAGCTGATCCACGATCTTGTAGTCACTTCTCTTGATTATCTTCAGGATTTCATCCAAATTAGCATCCTCAATAGATTGGCCTGGTCGGCTAACATCTTTAGCAACAGGAGGAACTGGAAGTGGAGTTGTTTTGTCAACCGGAGCCGTGGTGGGCGCAGCGGTCTTCTTTTGAAACAAAGGGGGACGGACTCTGCCGCTCCTCAGAGTCGTCTCTTCAGCAATGTTGCTTACTACGCCTGGGGATACTAGAGGTACTTCTATCCCATTCTCAACCATGGTTGCATTGTACTTGTAGGGAATAGCCTTTGTGGAAGCATAGGGTATTGGCCCAGGTAGCCTTATCACTAGAGGTTCAACATTCTCCTTCTGAGGCGTATTCCTAACGGGGGTATCATGGAAGACTGGCATAATCACACAAACGTCGCTGGCAGTCAGATAGTTGTCATTCATCAGCCTCTGGATGTCGTTTTGAACTACGCCACAGCCCATAGGATTCTAGAGACACTCGCAACAAGCAGCATGGTCATGGTCAAACAAAGAAGCCTGGCACAACTTGACGTGTAGCGGTACCAGAGGAGTTGCAACATTACGAACATCAAGGCGGGGAGTTTCCTCATATACTTCAATCGCGTTCATAGCAGCATGGTTTGGAAGCGGATTATCGAGAACGTGTGGGACATTGTTCTCGAAAGACAACTTACCTTGGTCTATCAGCTTCTTCAGAATGTACTTCAAAGCGTAACATCCTTCTACATTGTGGCCTAGAGCTCCTTGATGAAAATCGCATCTGAGGTCAGAACGAAACCTAGGAGGTAATGGGTTGGGCGGAGGCTTGCCGGGTCTGGTTGTGCAGTACCCTTTGTGTAACAGAGTTGGGAGCAATTCGGCATATGTCATCGGTATCGGAGGGAAAGATGGTCTGGCCTGAGGACCTTGCTGCTGTTGTGGTTGCTGTTGAGCTGGTGGCTGCTGTTGTACTTGCTGAGCAATAGCGTTGACAGGGACCTAAGGCTGGCCTGGTGGTAGAGGATATTGATGGTAGAATGGTGGGAAAAACGGATGTTGGGCGTATTGCATGTATTGGTACGGCAGAGGCAGTTGAGCGGCATTGGTTGGAGCAATGGTAGCCATGGATTGATTGGTCTCGGTGGATACCATTCCGACTTCTGTCTCCTTCTTCTTGTGATGGCCATTGCCATATTTCTTCGGTGCATTTGCGGAGTGTTCACCTTTTTCGAACACAATGATACCCTCTCTGACAGCTTCTTCTAAGCGGGTTCCCATGGTGACCATCTCAAAGAAGTTACTCGGAGCAGCAATGATCATCCTTTCAACATAGTCTTTCTTCAGAGTTTTTAGAAACGTCTGAGTCATTTCTTCTTCATCCAGAGCAGGGGTAATACGGGCAGCTGCCCCCCTCCACCTTTGTGCATATTCACGGAAGCTTTCATCTTTCTTCTAGAAGAGGGATCTGAGAAATTCCCTGTTCGGCTTCAATCTGGTGTTAAACCCATAGTGACTCTTGAAAGCAGCAGCCAAATCGTCGAAGGTGTGAATGTCATCTTTACTCAGGCCAGTATACCATTCTGCAGCGTCTTCCATCAAACTGTCTTAGAAGCAGTGAATCATGAGCGAGTCATTGTCTGAGTAGTTAGCCATCTTCCGGACATATTTGATGATGTGATTTTGAGGACAAGTCAGCCCATTGTATCGGTCGAATTCTGGGACTTTGAACTTTTTAGGGACATCTACCTTTGACACCAAACAGAGATCATGAGCCTTGACAAGATCACCACTTCCACGGTTAGCTTTGATTTCACGACGGAGTTCTTTAGCAAGTTCCTCCATCCTTTCTTCCATAGTTCCGAACACGGGAGTCTTCCCATGGTAAGTAACGGTGTTGGTATCTTGAGGTGTAGAGTGTACAATTGGGTCAGTGAAGACCGTTGACTGAGGCACGGTAGTGTAGAGAGAAACAGGATCTGGTATGGGGATTTGGTTACCATTGGCAGCACCAGAAGTACCGGCGCCAGAAATACCGGCTGCGGTATTGGGTGCGTAGAAAGGTGGGAGTCCATAAGGGAGTCCCCTCGGCATAACAAAGCGGTCGTCAAGAGATGCTGTTGGAATTACTTCAGCAGTGGTCTAAGCAGATGAGGATGGTTGTTCCTGGGCAGCCAACAGGGCAGTCATAACATCATGAGCCTTAGCCAACTCTTTCCTCAGAGAAGCCAGTTCGGTACGGAGCTGTGCGTTTTCTTCTTCCATAGCTACTTGATTCTTTCTTCTCTATTGTCTAGTCTGATGTACTCTGGTAGGTTGATAGATCTTTCGAGCACAAGCCACTTTTCAAACTGCGGCAGGAGAACCAGGAGGCAATGAGCACTTGGAAGTTTTTTGTGACCGATGAATGATGCATATGATGCATGATATGTACAAATGCAGATGCAAAAATGTCTCTTTTTGGTTATCGAAAGGTTTCTTAGACAAATTAGAAACCTTGCAAACATTATTAGAACAATAAAGTGACTAGGAAGCCAACAAGATAAATCCCTCTGAAATGCTAAGCCAAGGGAGGTAAACTTTGGAATACAAACAACACAAACATCTAGGCCTAAAGAGTGGCAGGGTAGTCCTTAGACTCAGACTCCGAAGCTGATCCGCAATATCTGGCATAGAAATCCTGTCGACCCCTAGCTCTCTTGGAGTCCCTCATAAGCAAATCGTCCTTTTCTTCAAGTTCTTTTCTAACTCTGGCTAGCTCTCTTTTCAACATCAAGTTCTCATGAGCCTTCTGCTCATCCCTGCCATCCAAAGTCATAATCAAGTTCTCGGCTTCGCTGTATCGGGCCTTCCATGTTCGCTTCTCCTGAATCTCCATAGCTAGATGCTCCTGATACATCTCCTGGGTTGCGGGAAGCAAAGGTAATGGCCTAGACGGCGCAGATGCAGATACGTGTCTCATAGCAGGGTAAGGCATGCCAATCTCCTCGGCTCGATCTATCACCCACTGAGTATAGGTCTCATGAGCGATACCGGATCTCACACCCAAATGCTTTACATCCTTCTTTCGAACCTTAGACCAAGCATCTACAAAAGCTTTCCTTTGTCTGGCGGGGGCATTGGAATAGCAGAAGAACTCCTGAGATGTAGCAAGATTGATGGGTTTTGCTCTCATAGGGAAACCAAACTGTCTCATGGCTAGCTCAGGATTGTAGTTGATTCCTCCCCGGGTACCGAGAAGAGGTACATTGAGGAAGTCTCCACAACCAGTGATAATCTCCTTGACCCGAGCTGCCGGAGTGATCCAAACCACCTCATCGGGAGTGAGGGCCATGATCCGCTGTGAATAAGACCAATTCTCCGAGTTGGCAGGGAAAGGACTCGGAAGGTGAGAAATAAACCACCTATATAGGAGAGGTACGCAGCAGAGAATATATCCACGACCTTTCAGAGTCCGATCATGGATGGCGTGGTACGTGTCAGCTAACAGGGTAGGAACCGGGTTCTTGGAGTGGAAGATCTCAATGGCATTCATGTCTACAAAGTTGTCGAGATTCGGGAAGAGGACGAGCCCATAGATAAGTAGTGCAAGAATAGCTTCAAGAGTGTCTTGACAAGTAGATTCAAAATTAGCCCGCTCAAGTAAGTACTTCGAAGTGAAACCCTGGATGTGAGATTTGGTAATGAGATTCTTGGACACATCGGAAGTCTTGAGATAAAGATCCTTGGTGTCATACCCTCATTTTGGACCTAAAAATACTCGTTTAAATTTCCTTTCTATTCCTAATACTTTTTCAATTTACTGTGTATTGCTCTGCAATTTTCCACTGTGCTTCAGCTGCATACGTTACTGTTTCTGTCTTTTAATTTTTGCATAAAATCATACAAAAGGGTATTTTGGTCATTTCCTACAAAGGAACCCATTTTAGTCCTTGCAATTTGTCCCTGAGTCTTTTCAATTTGTTTGCATGAATCATATATCAAACTTTGTACAAAAATCATCTTAGTTTTGCATCTGAGTCAGCTTGTGTCAGTCTGAGTCGTCTTTGTCCCTAGGGGCATTTTGGTCATTTCACTTTGTTTAAATTTTGGGCAGAGAGGTATTTTAGAATACCTCATTTAGGTAATTTGTTCGTTTTAGTCCATTTTGTCAATTTTAACTGTTTCACTTTACGTTGCATTCAGATTAAGTTTTTTAACCAATTTTATTATTTTTTTTGCATACTTTCAAAAATTGCATTTTAGTCCCAATACTTTCAAAAAATTGCATTTTGTCCTATTTTTCTTTTCTGTTTTTCTTTTCATTCTTTTTCTTTTAAAAAGGTCAGTTTTTGTTATTTGTAGAACAGTCCCTATTTTCATTTTTTTTGCAGATTGGTCCTTTAGGCCACGCAAGCCAAGTCCAGTATACGTGTCACATTCCTATTGGGTCAGAGTCCACATGGCAGCCTATATAAGGACTTGCGTGTCAGAAAAGTTGGAGATAACGCGCCACATCAACAAACAGATTTCACTTTCTCTCTCCATTCAGTTACAGATCAAATCCAACAAATTCACCAAAAGCTTCAAGAACATTCATGGAACCCTAGCTCAATCCGAAGCAATTCCAGCCACAATCCACACCAAATTCATACGAATTCTTCGAATTCATCACCAAGTTCAATTCACAGAGATAAACAGAAGCAGAATTCACACAAATTCGATAGAATTTCACACGGTTCTCAGGGATTCAGAGTGAATCTTCATCATCGAACCAAGAACACCTGCAATTCGAACACGAGCACGCCACTGGAAGCAGCGCGCTACAAGTGTGATCGCAGGGTTAAGATCAGAGAAGAAGAGGTAGAAGAGGTGAAGGATTTCACAGGTTCGAACCAGAAGAAGAAAGAAAGAGGCAAAACAGGTTACCTACAAAGATTCAGAGCCAAGGATCAAAGAAACGGCCCCAAACCTCCAAACAAAAACTCAGGTAACACCTCAGCCTCATCTTATCTCATCAAAATCATCACAAATCCAGAATCGTGTGAATCTATAGCCAGTTCGAACTGTTCAAATCAAAACCCTAACCCTAACGCAAAAAGTGTTTGAAAAATCAAAGAAACGTTTCAAAATCCGCAACGAGTGCGAATTGAAACGAATCCTTGCGATTCACAACGGTTTCATTCTAAAAACTTGAAGAAATTGAACAGTTCGAACCTGTAGCAACGAGAACACAAGATTCACATGATTCCAACGGTGAAAATCACGTTCTTTCGTATGATTCGTGCTTAGAACAACAATACAAAACGTTTAGGCCATGAATGATGAGTTGCTGGGTAGATTCGAACGAATTAGGGTTTAGGGTTCATGAGATGAGAGAACGGCGCAAGAGAAGAGAAGAAGAAAGAGAAATGATCCAAAAAATGAAGGGAACCGGGTTCCCAGCCTTTTATATAAGCTCTTGGACCGGGTTGACCCAAGCCCGGTCCATTCTCTTTCACTGTGGGCCATTTGATCAAGATCCAGATGGATCTGGATCAATCCAACGCTCCTAGAGTGTTAGTTTGATCCGGATCCATCAGATCCGTGGGTATGGGCCGGGTTTCGTTGTGTTTTTTTTGCTTTCTTTCAGTTTCTTGAATTTTCTTGCTATATGCACCCTTATTCTTGCTATTTGAACCCCTGTGCATGCTAAAATCTCTTGCAAAATTCCTGGAAAATTACAGTGTGTTCTTGATATATTTTTGATTGTTTTGGTGATATTTCCACACATGTAAAGCTGATAAAAATACATGCGCTAATTTCTTCTATGGTTTTGAATACTAGGTGTGTTGGTGAGAATTTCTTGCATAATTTTAGACCCAATTGTTGCTACACGATGTTGATGTTTGATACATGATTTTGTGATGTGTTTGGTTCTGAATTCATTGCTGGTTCTTGCTTCTCATAAGCTTAATTGATTATTTCCAACCTCTTTTGCAAATTTAGTTGTTAATTTCCCAATTTTTGCAAGTTTAGTATTAGTTACTCGTCTTACAAGCTTAAACGTTAAGTTTCCAATTTCATGCAAGTTTAGAAGTAATTTCTCGTCTCACAGGTTCAATAGTTAGTTTCTTATTTTGCAAGTAAATGTGAATTTTTGTTTGGGAATAAAGTGTGAAATATGCATAAAACGTATATGTGTTACGCTTGAGTGCATGGCCTGTGATTTTCCCTTGATTCTTGAAATATTTCCTTTGAAGGGTGCTGTTTTGGTGGGAGTATAGGTCATGGGGTTTAGCTTAATTTTCTTGGGCTAGGTTTTGTGTTGTTTCCACTACTTTTTGGCACTTGTTTTGTGCAATTTGTTCAATACTTCTTGCCATGATCATTACATTTATTATGCATCACTACTCATACTATCATTTCTCACTTGCTTACTAACCATTTTGTTTCATATCTCACTCATATTGCAAGCATTGCATCACTTTCATCTTTTTCTTTCTTTTAGCCACTTTACGCAAATTCCTACTAATTCATGTAACATTTTAGGTTAGTTTACTTTCCTTTTAAATTCTTGCAAGACCATAGAATGTAAATTAGGACCCAATGTAAAGGACTATGGACTATAATGATGTACACCGACACAAGCACCGACACGCACACACGTTGTATGTTTGCCGCTAGATGAATGTTTAGGAAGCGTGATACTTAGAAGAAACTCATTCTTTCTTTCTCAAAAAACTAACACATCACTCAAAGATTTTTTGCAATAAAGTGAAGTCAAAACTTCACCCATTTTCCCTTTATTTTCTTAAGCAAATACAAATGAATACTAATTTTCAACTTTAACCATTTTGTAAATAAATTGGAATCACCTCACCTTTTCTCAAATCTTATGCCTTCAAGGCCTCTCATCCTTTCTTCAAAACCTTTTTTCAAAACTAAAATTGAACCAACCCACAAAAATATTTTGGAAGAGAACTACATGGAATTTTGATCCCTTAAAAGGGTATGTAGGCAAGAGACTCAAAATCTCTCCAAGTCCAATAAAAACAACACTCAAAATCTTCTTTCTCTCACTCCTAAAATCAATCTTTTTTTACAAATAGCGATAAAAGCAAAGCGTATACATAAGACTAGTGAAACGGTTCCTATAGGATACTATAGTCATTGCGGGTGCCTAACACCTTCCCGTAGTGAAATCAGCCCCGAGCTCAGAATTTCTAAGGTTTTCTCTCGATTTTACCTTTCCCCAAAAAAATAGAGATATCAATGATTGAAAGGTTCAAATCTAATTAATGATTTGACACCCGAAAATCGCGATAACAGAAATGGCGACTTCATTGGGGAAAAGACTTTTAGGGCTACGCCTAGTTTTACCTGCCTTATGTTTATGCTTTGCTTTATTGTTACCTGTAAAAATTTCTTATGTACGTGTGGGGTGAGAATATCAAAAGCCTTATACCCGGGCTGAGTGAACTTAAGATTAGGAAGAGATATAATCGACAATCCATCCCGGGGGTTGCCTCGTGCATTGGATTACGCGATCAATCTCACATAGCTGAGGCATTTTGGGGGTGATGTTGTCGGCGTGTGTTGTCATGCTTAGACACTTTACTTCCAATTGACCGATGAAGGCTATGGACCGTAGTTACCAAACCCATCCTTGGCCCTTCTTAGGACGTAGTGCGGTGGCTAAACCGAGTGTTGCCTCGAAATTTAGTCGTCACGCGATACTACACCCAAACTAAACCTTCTTACGAATAATCATGGACAAGCGTTGCTTTGTACTACTATGATATACGGAAGAGAGGTTGTGGTTTGGGGACTTTATAGAACCCTGGTTACTACTATCAAAGCCTTAGTTTCACCGGACACCGTGTCCACTTGTTACTTCAGCCCACCGTGCTTCCTTTGTTAAATAAAACCATGCATACATGCATTCATGCATAAAATTTCACATGCATTTATCAAAGGGTATAGACAAACTAAAATTCTTTGCAAATGTAATCAGGCATGAAGAGGACTAAGTCTTACAAATTCAAGGAAGTCGATTTGGCTAGCCTAAGGGAGTTGGCACTTAAAGTTGAGAATCCGACGGGGTTTCGTCTTCGATACGGTTGTTTGCTTACTATTCTCCGAACTAATGTAGAAGAGAAGCTGGTGCACACTCTGGTGCAATTCTATGACCCGGTTTTCCGTTGCTTTACTTTCCCGGATTTTCAGTTGGTTCCTACACTCGAGGCTTATTCTTGCTTATTGGGTTTACCTATAGCCGAGAGGGTACCCTTCACGGGCCCAGGATCTTCTCTTACTCCTTTGGTGATTGCTAAGGATCTTTATCTCAAGACTTTCGATGTGTCTAAGAATCTCATCACCAAGTCTCATATCCAAGGTTTCACTTCAAAGTACTTACTTGAGCGGGCTAATCTCGAATCTACTTGTCAGGACACCCTTGAGGCTATTCTTGCACTACTCATCTACGGGCTCGTTCTTTTTCCGAATCTCGACAACTTCGTAGACATGAACGCTATTGAGATCTTCCATTCCAAGAACCCGGTTCCTACTTTGTTAGCTGACACATACCACGCCATCCATGATCGGACTCTCAAGGGCCGTGGATATATCCTTTGCTGCGTACCTCTTCTATATAGGTGGTTTATTTCTCACCTCCCGAGTTCTTTCCATGCCAACATGGAGAATTGGTCTTATTCGCAGCGGATTATGGCTCTTACTCCCGATGAGGTAGTTTGGATCACTCCAGCAGCTCGAGTCAAGGAGATTATCACTGGTTGTGGGGATTTCCTCAATGTACCTCTTCTCGGTACCCGGGGAGGAATCAACTACAACCCCGAGTTAGCCATGAGACAGTTTGGCTTTCCTATGAGAGCGAAGCCCATTAACCTTGCTACATCTCAGGAGTTCTTCTACTATTCCAATGTCCCTGCCGGACAAAGGAAAGCTTTCATAGATGCCTGGTCTAAGGTTCGAAGGAAGGATGTGAAACACTTGGGTGTGAGATCCGGTATTGCTCATGAAGCCTATACACAATGGGTGATAGATCGAGCTGAAGAGATTGGCATGCCTTACCCCGCTATGAGGCATGTATCCGCATCTACTCCGTCTAGACCATTACCGTTGCTTCCCACGACTCAGGAGATGTATCAGGAGCATCTAGCTATGGAGAGTGAGGAGAAGCGAGCGTGGAAAGCCCGTTACAGTGAGGCTGAGAACTTGATCATGACTTTGGATGGCAGAGACGAGCAGAAGGATCATGAGAACCGGATGCTGAAGAAGGAACTAGCCAGAGTTAGGAAGGAGCTTGAGGAGAAGGATGATCTGTTGAGGAGAGACTCCAGGAGAGTCAGAGGTCGTCGAGATTTCTTTGCCAGTTATTGCGGTTCAGCTTCGGACTCGGATTCCGAATACTACCCGGTCACTCCTTAGTTCTGGATGATAGGATTGACTATTGATTATGTTGTTTGTTCAGTTTATGCTTCGGAAGCCCACTCCCTTGGCTCAATTTGTCAAAACAATTTGCTGTGAATAATTTGTTAGTCTGATAATGTTTGCAAAGAATTCTAATTTGTCTAAGAAAACCATTTGGTAATAAAAAGAGTCATTTTTGCATCTGCATTTGTACATATCTTGCATCATGTGCATCATTCATCAGTCACAAAAAACTCCCAAGTGCTCATTGCCTCCTGGTTCTTCTGCCGCAGTGTGAAAAGTGGCTCGTGCTCGAAGGACCGATCAACCTACCAGAGTACATCAGACTAGACAATACAGAAGGAGGAATCAAATAGCCATGGAAGAAGAGAACGCGCAGCTCCGTACTGAATTAGCTTCTATGAGAGAAGAGTTGGCTAAGGCTCTCGACGCCATGACTGCTCTGATAGCCGCTCAAGAACAACCAGCCTCGTCTACTCCAGAGACCACTGAGGCAATTCCGACATCATCCCTCGATAACCGCTTTGCCATGCCAAGGGGGTACCCATACGGACTCCCACCTTTCTTTGCTCCTGATCCCACCGCAGGTGCTGCTAGTGCTGCCAATGGTAACCAAATCCCCGTCTCAGGGCATGCCTCTCTCCACACTACTCTGCCTCAGTCAACGGTCTTCACCGATCCAATTGTACATTCTACGCCTCAGGGCGCCAATGCTAATGATCACCGTGGAAAGACTCCTGTATTGGGAACTATGGAGGAAAGGATGGAGGAGCTTGCTAGAGAACTCCGTCGTGAGATCAAAGCCAACCGTGGGAGCGGTGATCTCGTCAATACTCACGATCTTTGTTTAGTGCCGAGGGTGGATGTCCCCAAGAAGTTCAAGGTCCCGGAATTTGACCGCTACAATGGGCTGACCTGCCCCCAGAACCATATCATCAAGTACGTCTGGAAGATGGCTAACCATGCGGACAATGATTCACTTATGATCCATTGCTTCCAGGACAGCCTAATGGAAGATGCGGCGGAGTGGTATACCGGTTTGAGCAAGGATGATATTCGTACTTTTGATGATCTGGCTGCTGCTTTTAAGAGCCACTATGGATTCAACACTAGGCTCAAGCCGAATAGGGAATTCCTCCGGTCTCTTTCTCAGAAAAAGGACGAAAGCTTTCGCGAATATGCACAGAGGTGGAGAGGGGCAGCTGCCCGTATCACTCCCGTTTTGGACGAGGAAGAAATGACTCAAACATTCTTGAAGACCCTGAAGAAAGATTATGTTGAAAGGATGATTATTGCTGCCCCAAGTAACTTCTCTGAGATGGTCACTATGGGGACCCGCTTGGAGGAAGCTGTCCGAGAAGGGATTATCGTGTTTGAGAAAGGCGAAACTTCCACGAGTGCGTCAAGGAAATACGGCAATGGTCACCATAAGAAAAAGGAACCAGAAGTTGGAATGGTGTCTGCCGGAACCAATCAATCTGCCACTACCGCTCCTGTCAATGCTCCACAACTGCCTCAACAGTACCAGTACCTACAATATGCCCAGCATCCGTTCTATCCGCCGTTCTACCATCAATACCCTCCACTACCGGGCCAGCCTCAGGTCCCTGTTAATGCCATCGCTCAACAAGCTCAGCAACAACCACAGCAACAACAACAAGGTCCTCAGGCAAGACCATCTTTCCCACCAATACCGATGGCGTACGCTGAACTACTCCCAACTCTATTACACAAGGGGTATTGCACCACTAGACCTGGCAAGCCTCCGCCAAATCCATTGCCTCCCAGGTTCCGCTCCGATCTCAGATGTGATTTCCACCAAGGCGCCCTAGGCCATGATGTAGAAGGTTGCTACGCTCTGAAATATATTGTGAAGAAGCTGATTGACCAGGGAAAGCTATCTTTTGAAAACAATGTCCCACATGTGCTCGACAATCCGCTCCCCAACCATACCGCCGTGAATATGATCGAAGTATTTGAAGAAATCCCTCGTCTCAATGTCCGTAATGTTGCTACTCCCCTAGTACCGCTACATATCAAGCTGTGCCAAGCTTCCTTGTTCAGTCACGACCACGCTGCTTGCTGTGAATGCCTTCAGAACCCTATGGGTTGCAGCGTAGTCCAGACTGATATCCAAAGCTTGATGAATGACAACTACCTGACTGCCAGTGATGTTTGTATGATTGTACCGATCTTCCACGATACTCCCGTCAAGAGCACGCCTGCCCTGGAGGCTGTTGAGCCGTTGGTTATACGGTTACCTGGTCCAGTGCCATATACTTCTGCGAAAGCCATCCCGTACAAGTACAGCGCGACTATGTTGGAAAACGGGAAAGAGGTACCTTTGGTGTCCCCGAGCGCAGTAGGCAGTATCGCCGAAGTGACGGCTTTGAGGAGCGGCAGGGTCCGGCCCCTCTTGTTTCAGAAGAAAGATGATGTGCAAGTTGCGATTCCCGCTGATAAGACTACTCCATTGTCAATCCCTCCTGTTGTTGAAAAGGCCAGTCGACCAGGCCAGTCCATTGAAGATTCCAATCTGGATGAGATTCTGAAGATAATCAAGAGGAGTGATTATAAGATCGTTGACCAGCTGTTACAAACTCCTTCGAAAATATCTATCTTGTCTCTACTCCTTAGTTCGGAGGCTCACAGGAACGTCTTGTTGAAAGTATTGGAGCAAGCATATGTCGACCACGAAGTCACAGAGGATCAATTTGGTGGGATAGTGGCTAACATCACTGCTTGCAGTAACCTTTGGTTTGGTGAAGATGAACTTCCAGAGGCAGGGAAGCACCACAACTTGGCCCTGCACATTTCCATGAACTGCAAAGCAGATATGCTGTCCAACGTGTTGGTAGATACTGGATCGTCGTTGAACGTGATGCCTAAGTCGACTTTGGATCAGTTAAGTTGTCAGGGAGTTCCTTTGAGAAGGAGTACCTTCCTAGTCAAGGCTTTCGATGGTTCCCGTAAAACTGTGCTTGGAGAGGTGGATCTCCCCATGACTATTGGCCCTGAAACATTCATGATTACCTTCCAGGTTATGGACATAGATGCCTCTTACAGTTGCCTTCTCGGGAGACCGTGGATACATGAGGCCGGTGCAGTCACTTCTACTCTCCATCAGAAGCTGAAGTTCGTAAGGAATGGTAAACTTGTGACAGTGCATGGGGAAGAAGCTTATCTGGTCAGTCAGTTATCATCCTTTTCTTGCATCGAAGCTAAATCCGCCGAAGGAACTGCATTCCAGGGTTTGGTTATCGAAGGTGCAGAGCCCAAGAGGTCTAGTGCTGCTATGGCTTCGTTGAAAGATGCGCAGAAGGCCGTTCAGGAAGGTCAGGCCGCCGGTTGGGGCCAATTGATACAGCTGCAGGACAACAAACGCAAAGAGGGTCTCGGTTTCTCTCCAACGTCAGGCGTGTCAACTGGAACGTTCCATAGTGCTGGATTTGCCAATGCAATTCTTGATGGTGGTGATGAAAGAGGGTCTAGGCCCACATTTGTAATACCAGAAGGCATGGCAAAGAACTGGAACGTTATCAATCTCCCTGTGTTTGTGCATAATTCTAAGTAATATGTCTTGCTGTCTAGGCTTTTGTTTTCAAAATAACAATCCTTCCGCCCTGCCCGAGGCGGAAATGACACTTTTGTAAAGGGCATGTTTGTTCCGACATCACCATTATCAATAAAAAACGTCGTTTCTTTCACGACTCTTTTTCTTTCTTTAATGCTTTTTTCCTTGGAAATAATGGTAATGCCAGAAAAAACCAAAACATCTGTATTTTCTTATTAATTTCAAAGATCTGCATGAAAATTATTTTCTAAAAATCATCCAATCATGTCACCCAGATTGAACCAAAATGAACCCGTTGAACACAGTGACCCTATGTTTCTCCAAACTGTTGAATCCCCGGTGTTTGAGGCCGAAGATGAGGATAGTGATGACATACCAGATGAGATTGCCCGATTACTTGAACAAGAAGAGAAAGCCATTCGGCCTCATCAAGAGGAAATTGAGTTGATCAACTTGGGTACCGAGGACAATAAACGAGAGATCAAAGTCGGTGCTGCATTGGAGGAAGGGGTCAAGAAAAGGATCTTCCAGGTTCTCCGGGAGTATTCAGATATTTTTGCATGGTCGTATGAAGATATGCCGGGTTTGGATCCCCAGATCGTGGAACACCGGATACCGACAAAACCAGACTGTCCCCCT
Organism: Medicago lupulina; assembly: GCA_958299785.1. Classification (NCBI taxonomy): domain Eukaryota; kingdom Viridiplantae; phylum Streptophyta; class Magnoliopsida; order Fabales; family Fabaceae; genus Medicago; species Medicago lupulina. The sequence goes on from OY283145.1 coordinate 52,481,961, forward strand.
GTCAGACAAAAGTTGAGACGGACTCGGCCGGACATGGCCCTGAAGATTAAGGGTGAAGTACAAAAGCAGATTGACGCAGGTTTCCTCATGACAGTTGAGTATCCCGAGTGGGTTGCTAATATTGTGCCAGTGCCAAAGAAGGATGGTAAGGTCCGGATGTGTGTTGATTACAGAGATTTGAATAGAGCAAGCTTGAAGGACAATTTCCCATTACCTCACATCGATGTGCTCGTTGATAATACTGCCCAGTGCAAGGTGTTCTCCTTCATGGACGGTTTTTCTGGCTATAACCAAATCAAAATGTCACCCAAAGACAGGGAGAAGACGTCGTTCATCACTCTGTGGGGAACTTTCTGTTGCAAAGCAATGCCGTTCGGTCTAATAAATGCTGGTGCTACTTATCAAAGGGGGATGACTACTTTGTTCCATGACATGATTCACAAAGAAGTCGAAGTGTACGTGGATGACATGATTGTCAAGTCAAGCGATGAAGAGCAACACGTCGAATATTTGGCTAAGATGTTTGAAAGGTTGAGGAAGTACAAGCTTCGGCTGAACCCAAACAAATGTACGTTCGGTGTCAGGTCTGGGAAGTTGCTGGGCTTCATTGTCAGTCAGAGAGGCATTGAAGTAGATCCTGACAAAGTCCGAGCGATCCGTGAAATGCCGGCCCCGCAAACCGAGAAGCAAGTCAGAGGGTTCCTCGGGCGTTTGAACTACATTTCTAGATTTATATCCCACATGACTGCGACCTGCAGGCCAATTTTCAAGTTACTCAGGAAAGATCAACCTGTTGTATGGAATGATGAATGCCAAGAAGCTTTCGATAGCATCAAAGAATACTTGTTAGAACCCCCGATCCTTGTCCCGCCCGTGGACGGAAGACCCTTGATTATGTATCTGTCAGTGTTGGATGAATCCATGGGATGTGTGCTCGGTCAACAGGACGAGACTGGAAAGAAAGAGCATGCAATCTACTATTTGAGCAAGAAATTCACCGATTGTGAGACTCGGTACACAATGCTTGAAAAAACCTGTTGTGCACTAGCCTGGGCAGCCAAACGCCTGCGTCATTACTTGATAAATCATACAACTTGGTTGATATCCCGGATGGATCCAATCAAGTATATCTTTGAGAAACCGGCGGTCACTGGAAAAATCGCACGTTGGCAAATGTTACTGTCAGAGTATGATATTGTGTTTAAAGCTCAGAAAGCCATTAGAGGGAGTATCCTGGCTGACCATCTCGCTTGCCAACCACTGGATGACTATCAACCTTTGAAGTTCGATTTCCCCGACAAAGAGGTTATGTTCTTAAAGCCAAGAGACTGTGAAGAACCACTGATCGGTGAAGGTCCAGACCCTGATAGCAAGTGGGGATTGGTCTTTGATGGTGCTGTTAATGCTTATGGCCGAGGAATTGGCGCAGTAATTGTGGCTCCGCAGGGGCATCACATTCCTTTCACAGCCCGGATTGTGTTTGAGTCCACCAACAATGTGGCCGAGTACGAGGCGTGTATCTTGGGGATCGAGGAAGCAATTGACATGAGAATCAAGCACCTCGACATCTATGGAGACTCTGCACTAGTCATCAACCAGATAAAGGGTGAATGGGAGACCCATCATGCTAATCTGATCCCTTACCGTGACTACGCGAGGCGTCTGCTGACATATTTTACAAAGGTCGAATTGCACCATATCCCCCGCGAGGAAAATCAAATGGCCGATGCTCTTGCTACTTTATCCTCCATGTTTCAAGTGAACCACTGGAACCACGTGCCAGTAATCAAAGTGCAACGCCTTGACCGGCCTTCTCATGTGTTCGTCATCAGTGAGGTGTCTGTTCAAACAAATGCGGATATAATTGACAACAAACCCTGGTATTATGATATCAAGCAGTTTTTGCAAAGCCGCGAGTATCCGCCGACTGCTTCCAACAAGGACAAGAAAACCTTGCGCAGGTTGGCTAGCAAGTTCGTGCTGGACGGTGATGTCCTGTACAAAAGGAATTTCGATATGGTGTTGTTAAGATGTGTTGATGAATGTGAAGCAGAACAGCTAATGCGCGATGTGCACGATGGCACCTTTGGGACCCACGCATCAGGGCATGCTATGTCTAGAAAGCTGTTGAGAGCTGGTTACTACTGGATGACCATGGAGCGCGATTGCTATCGATATGCCAGGAAGTGCCACAAATGTCAAATATATGCTGATAAGATCCATGTGCCTCCGCACGTTCTCAATGTTATGTCTTCTCCATGGCCTTTCTCTATGTGGGGCATTGATATGATCGGAAGAATTGAACCGAAAGCTTCGAATGGTCATCGTTTTATCCTGGTAGCAATCGATTATTTCACCAAATGGGTCGAAGCTGCATCTTATGCCAACGTGACTAAGCAAGTAGTAGTCAAATTCATCAAGAACAATATCATCTGTCGGTATGGTGTTCCTAGCAAGATTATCACTGACAACGGTACCAACCTGAACAATGACATGGTGCAGGCCTTATGTGAGAAATTCAAAATTGAACACCACAATTCTTCTCCTTACAAACCTCAGATGAATGGTGCAGTTGAGGCTGCCAATAAGAACATCAAGAAGATTGTGCAGAAGATGGTAACAACATACAAAGACTGGCATGAGATGTTGCCTTATGCTTTACACGGCTACCGCACTACAGTCCGTAGTTCAACCGGGGCAACACCTTTTTCTCTTGTATACGGCATGGAAGCAGTCCTCCCATTGGAAGTGGAGATTCCGTCTCTCCGTGTGATTATGGAAGCAAAGTTGTCTGAGGCTGAATGGTGCCAGAGTCGGTACGACCAGTTGAATTTGATTGAGGAAAGACGCCTGGATGCTTTGGCTCACGGTCAGATGTATCAAACAAGGATGAAAAATGCTTTTGACAAGAAAGTCCGTCCTCGGGAATTCAAAGAGGGTGAACTCGTATTGAAGAGAAGAATGAGTCAGCAACCCGATCCAAGGGTGTCATACCCCAATTTTTGACCCAAGATACCACTAACACGAGCCTTTTAATCTCGACCAATCTCGGCCATTTTTCAAGAAGAATTCGGCAGAGAGGTATTTTAAAATACCTCATAATTGGTTCCGAGTCGGGCCCTCTTTTCTCAATTTTTCAATTTTTTATTTATGTATTTAATTTTTTATTTCCATCTTTTATTTAAAATCTTTTTAATTAATTTCAGATTCATTTTAATCTTTATTTTTTTATCTCAATGTTATTTTTATTTTTAGTCTTTCTTTTTTTTTTATGTCCAAAATGTGTCCGAAAATATCCAAAAGAGGAGGAAACAGCTGTAAACAGCCTGCCATGTCCCCTCCATTCCCGACCAAGGCAGTTTTGTCACCATTTTGGCAAACCCCATGTCTCAATTGACGCCTATAAAAGGCAGCAAGCAACACACATAAGAAAAGGGGGGGATTTTTACGGCAAAAAAATACAGCAAGAGCCAAAGAAACTCATTACAACCAAAACAACACAAAACAGCCCACAAAACTCAAGCACACAACACCAACAAAACCATCAAAACAGCCACGCATCAACCAAGCAGCCGTGCACACGCACATAAAAAAACCTAACCGGCCTCTTTATTTTTTCTCAAAAGGTAGTATACTTTTTTTAGATCTAGAAATTTGTGGTGTTTGTTCGGAACTTTTGAGTGAAGAAACGAAAAGAGGGAGTGAAAAGAAGAAGAAAGAGCGAAAAAAAAATAAAAAAAGGAGGAGTTTTTGACTCCGGCGCGGCGGCGCAGCCGCGATGGCTCGCCGGCCACCGCGCCGGAACCGGCCACTCGCCGGAGAAGAAGGCAGCGCCGCTGCCGGAAATCTAGAGAGAAGGCAGAGCCTCTCTCTCTAGAAATGAGAGAAGAAAGAGAAAGAAAAGAAAAAATGAGAAAAAAAAACCGGAAATCCCTTTATATAGACAATCCTGAACCGGTCCGGTTCACTTAAACCAGACCGGTTCGGTTCACTCTCTCAAAGCCCAGCGCCTGCTGCCTCTTTTTTGGCCCAATATCCTTTTTTTAATTCTTGCACCCCCCATATTACTGCCTGCACCCCCCCTGCATTTTATTTTGATTTCTTTCATGCATTTTCATTTTCTCTTGCATTTTTTTTCTTTCTTTTTTCACATTACATTTCTTTTACTTTGCATTTATTATCATCTTCATACATTTTATTTTCTTGTACATTTTTTATTTTATTTTCTTTTGCATTCCATTTTCTTTTGTGTTATGTTCATGCATTTTATTTCTCTTGCATTTTTTCCTTTTTCTTTTACATTCCATTTTTTATGTTATGTTTATATCATCCCCATGCATTTGCATTTTTATTCCGCATTATATTCTATTATTACTATTATTATCATATGCATATTTAATTTTCTTTTTATTTTATTTATTTCCAGAGTGTTCTGGTCCTAACTAACTATCAATATTATATTTACTCTCCAGAGTAATCTGGTCCTAATTAATAATTATTCCAGAGTTCTCTGGTCCAATATTTACTAGTAATATTATTCTACTTTTTATTTTTTCTCCAGAATGCTCTGGTCCTATATATATATATATATATATATATATATATATATATATATATATATATATATGTATATATATGTATATATAATACTATTTATTTTGTTAAACTAACAACACAAAAAACCAAAAAATCTATTTTTTACGCCATACGCGTTTAACTTTCTCTCAAACGGATCGCCATCGCTCTAATGCGAGTCCGTCCCCTTTTCTTTTTTAAACAAACTTGTCGCCAAGCGCGACCAAAACCAAAAAAAACATTTTTCTTGCTCGCCAGAACTACGTAGCTTTGATTTCTCCATCGCACCTGGAGATACGTAGGAGCAAGATGAAACTCTTGTCAAGCACAATAATAAAAAACACAAAAAAACATTTCTTGCTCGCCAGAACTACGTAGCTTTGATTTCTCCATCGCACCTGGAGATACGTAGGAGCAAGATGAAACTCTTGTCAAGCACTATAACAAAAACTAAAAACCTTTCTTTTTACGCCATGCGCGTTTAACTTTTTCTCAAACGGATCGCTATCACTCAAACGTGAGTCCGTCCCCTTTCCCTTTTTTAAGCAAACTTGTCGCCAAGCGCGACTAACAAAAAACACAAAAAACATTTTCTTGCTCGCCAGAACTACGTAGCTTTGATTTCTCCATCGCACCTGGAGATACGTAGGAGCAAGATGAAACTCTTGTCAAGCACTATAACAAAAAACCAAAAATCTATTTTTACGCCATGCGCGGTTAACTTTTTCTCAAACGGATCGCCATCACTCAAACGTGAGTCCGTCCCCTTTCTTTTCTAGCAAACTTGTCGCCAAGCGTGACCCAAAAACATTTTTCTTACTAGCACAATAAACAAAATACAAAAAAAACATTTTCTTACAGCACCATATACAAAAAACCACAAAAACATTCAAATAACAAAAATCACAAATTATTTTCATAATAAACCTTGATTTTTAATCAAGTGATCGTTCTTTCTATTTTCTTTCTTAATCAAATTTTCAATCGATTTTTAATTCTACTTCAAGTCTATTTTCTTCAACATTAAAAAACACAAACAAGCTTATTTCGCCACTTGGCTTTTTATTTTAAAATCTTTTCTCAAAAACAATAAAAAACACAAAACCAATCAAACGTCAATTTCTACCCCGAACTACGAGGTTTTGATCCCTCACTGGTACGTAGGCAAAGGACGCTCGTCCTTTCAAATCAATAAAAAATGTAGATAATAGGCCTTTCTTCATTTTATTTTATTTTTATCATTATTCTCAATTTCCTTCTTTTTAATAAAATTAAGCAAGTAATAGCACAAAAAGTAAAAGTAAAGTCAAAAGGTTCTCGTAGAGTACTACGAATATTTAGGGTGCTAATACCTTCCCTAAATATAACTAACCCCCGAACCCAAATCTCTTTCAAATGGGTATTTTTGAATTTTTCTTCCCTTCCCCCAAAAAATAAAAAAGTTCAGTCGTGAGTAAAAAAGTAGTGAGTCAAAGCTGGTCAAACGGCGATGGTCTCCCGAAAAATGACGCGACAAAGGGGCAAATGGACGCCTAACTATGAGGGACCTTATGTTGTCAAGAAGGCTTTCTCTGGCGGTGCCTTGATTCTCACACACATGGATGGTGTAGAACTTCCGAATCCTGTGAATGCCGATATAGTCAAGAAATACTTTGTCTAGATATGAAAAGAACAGCGTGGTAGGTCGAAAACCCGAAAGGGCGGCCTAGGCAAAAATGCGCTTCCCGGTGGATCGAAAACCCGAAAGGGCGATCCAGGCAAAATAAGGGACAAGAAACAAAAATGTAAAAGCTCGCTGAGATTACGTGTGACTCAGGCAAAAATGAGCGTCTCGATGAGCCGAAAACCCGAGAGGGCGGTTCATGCAAAAGTGAGATTGAAATGAAAGACAATTGACTATATCTGGCAAATTACCATTCCCTTTGGCATCTTTGCAACTGATAATTGGCTGTTCTCATCCGAAGTTCCGACGCTTGTGGATTCAAGAGTTCTAGGGACTGTGATGGTCACTGTGTTCAATGTACCACCAACCAATAAAATTACCATTTTTCAAGATTTGTAAATCTGTGGGGTCGCGCTTTTGGCCGACTACCACCCTTACACGTCAATTTGAGCCTATGTTTTTGTTTGGCACTCTAATTCTTTTTCTACTCTATCTCCAAAGCTTTATACAAAAAGTTTTTTTCTATGTTAATAATGATGTGTGTCTGGAATAAACATTCTGAAAACTGAAAACCTTTTATGTGTATTTTGTAAGCAAGTCTAAGCAGCTAGGTATATTCAAATGAAACATGCATGAACAATATACATTGATATCAGTTCCAATACAAGTTACCAGCAGGCTCTCTCCCTAGTACGGTCTGTGGTCAATGGCAAGAATGAAAAAACAGAATGAAAAGCATGGAAAAATAAATAAGCTCGCTAAGCTGAAAACCCGAAAGGGCGGCCTAGGCAAAAATGAGCACCCCGACGGATTGACAACCTTCAAAGGCAATTCAGGCAAAAAACAGGGGCATTTGAAAAATTTATTCCCCGGTGGATTGAAAACCCGAAAGGGCGATCCAGGCAAAAATGGGATGATTAAAAAAAAAAAAAAAAAAGCAAGCATTGACTACAGATGCGGTATCCAAAGTGCGCTCGACAGTAGAGCGTCCAGCAATAGCAGTACCATCAAAAGGTCTTACTCCCTGCAAGTCTATGAACGGGATATGGCTTCCTGCCTTCAACAATGGTCTTGATGTGTCTTCAAACGACGGCATCCCCAGAAGAGGAACTTTTACAAGTATATGTCAGAGCGCGAGCCACTACGCGCCCAATATTCCAATGTTTTGTCTGTCTCTGCGAAATCATGCCTATAAATTGCCAACCATCATGCATTTCAAGGCATTCATACATGCATAATCATGCATCCTATATGTTCATGCATTTGATAAAATTGTCATGTTATTCATACACATTTGTATTCTCAATTCCTATGTTGATCTCTGTCAAAATCAATCATGTCAATTCCAAATTCATACCTGTCATGTCAATTTCAAAATCCAACAATCTTGTCAACTTCAAACTTTAGCTATCCTTTCAAATTCAAGCTCCTGCCGTCATGTCAAGTCAATTTCAATTTGTTTCTACAATACAATTCGTTTCCACTAACGGCCAAGTGGCTAGTTCGCATCCAAGAACAGCTTGTGCCTGCCAATTCACTCTTGTTATCAGCCAAGTGGCTAGTTCGCATCCAAGAACAGCTTGTGCCTGTCAATTTACTCTTGTTATTGGTCAAGTAGCCAGTTTGTATCCAAGAACAGCTTGCACCTATGTTTCTGTTTCCTTTCAGCCAAGTAACTAGTTCAAATACGAGAACGGCTTGTGCTTTCTACTTTGTTTCCTTTCAGCCAAGTAACTAGTTCAAATACAAGAACAGCTTGTGCTTCCTACTTTTCTTTCAGCCAAGTGACCAGCTCAAATACAAGAGCAGCTTGCGCCCTTTGTTGTCAATATTCCCGGTCAAGTGGCCAGTTCGCATCCAAGAACAGCTTGTACCTGTCGATTTGCTATTAAGTCTCCCCAGTGAGTCTTGTTATTCTGTTAATGTCTACCAATCCCGCAATGGATACGACATACTCCGTTTGTGCTATTCTGTTAAATGTCTACCAGTCCCGCAATGGATACGACATATTTTGTTAAATTCAGTTCTCAGTCTGTCTTGCATTCATAACACAAATGTTGCATGGCATACATAACATTCACGAACGTATTTCTACGCCCAAAATCAGTGCAAATGTCGGTATTTAAGTATCTTCGTCGCGTCAAGCCAAAGACTCTGTCTCTTGACTCTCTAAGACAAAGAAACTTAAATAGGGGCAGCTGTCATACCCTCATTTTGGACCTAAAAATACTCGTTTAAATTTCCTTTCTATTCCTAATACTTTTTCAATTTACTGTGTATTGCTCTGCAATTTACCACTGTGCTTCAGCTGCATACGTTACTGTTTCTGTCTTTTAATTTTTGCATAAAATCATACAAAAGGGTATTTTGGTCATTTCCTACAAAGGAACCCATTTTAGTCCTTGCAATTTGTCCCTGAGTCTTTTCAATTTGTTTGCATGAATCATATATCAAACTTTGTACAAAAATCATCTTAGTTTTGCATCTGAGTCAGCTTGTGTCAGTCTGAGTCGTCTTTGTCCCCAGGGGCATTTTGGTCATTTCACTTTGTTCAAATTTTGGGCAGAGAGGTATTTTAGAATACCTCATTTAGGTAATTTGTTCGTTTTAGTCCATTTTGTCAATTTTAACTGTTTCACTTTACGTTGCATTCAGATTAAGTTTTTTAACCAATTTTATTATTTTTTTTGCATACTTTCAAAAATTGCATTTTAGTCCCAATACTTTCAAAAAATTGCATTTTGTCCTATTTTTCTTTTCTGTTTTTCTTTTCATTCTTTTTCTTTTAAAAAGGTCAGTTTTTGTTATTTGCAGAACAGTCCCTATTTTCATTTTTTTTTGCAGATTGGTCCTTTAGGCCACGCAAGCCAAGTCCAGTATACGTGTCACATTCCTATTGGGTCAGAGTCCACATGGCAGCCTATATAAGGACTTGCGTGTCAGAAAAGTCGGAGATAACGCGCCACATCAACAAACAGATTTCACTTTCTCTCTCCATTCAGTTACAGATCAAATCCAACAAATTCACCAAAAGCTTCAAGAACATTCATGGAACCCTAGCTCAATCCGAAGCAATTCCAGCCACAATCCACACCAAATTCATACGAATTCTTCGAATTCATCACCAAGTTCAATTCACAGAGATAAACAGAAGCAGAATTCACACAAATTCGATAGAATTTCACACGGTTCTCAGGGATTCAGAGTGAATCTTCATCATCGAACCAAGAACACCTGCAATTCGAACACGAGCACGCCACTGGAAGCAGCGCGCTACAAGTGTGATCGCAGGGTTAAGATCAGAGAAGAAGAGGTAGAAGAGGTGAAGGATTTCACAGGTTCGAACCAGAAGAAGAAAGAAAGAGGCAAAACAGGTTACCTACAAAGATTCAGAGCCAAGGATCAAAGAAACGGCCCCAAATGTAACACTCTAAATTCTATTTTATGATTTGTGGTGATTTTAAATTGATTTTGGTGTGCTTGGTGTATTTTACTTGAATTTATAAATGATATATGAGATATTTGGTGTGTTATTATTTGTTATATTTATTTGTAGTATTTTATGAAAATAGGAGAAGTAATATTTTTATAGTTGAATTAAGGGATTTAATAGAAATAATATTATTTTTGAATTAAGGAGAATAATAGTTATTTAGAATTATTAGATTTAAGGAGGGTTAATGAGGAATTAAAAGGAAATTAAGTGAGGGAGTAAAGAGAAAAGGGGGGGTTATGCTTTGTTAGAAAGAAAAGAGAAAACCAGTAAGGAAAGAAAAACATTTCACGTATCAGAGAAAAACAAGAGAAGAGCATAGCCTTTTGAGAGAAACCAAGGGGAAGAACTAGGAAGGGAGAAGCTGCCATTTTGCTGTAGGAATTTGCTTATTTGAGGTAAGGGTGGGTTTATGATTCAATTGCTGTATATATATATGTATGTCTTCATGAATTGAATTGGAAAATGGTGGTTTTGTTGGGTTAGGGTTAAAGATATGAAAATGCCATGATTAATGAATTATATGATGATGATGATGCTCATGTAAATTGTTTCTGTTGTTTAGTTGTGCCATGAACCTGTAAACTTTATTTCTAAATCATTTTGGGTGATTGGGGAATCAAAAATGGGATTTTTGGATGAAATAGGGTTAGAAATCGTAAGTAGTAATTCTGCCCAGATGATTACTCGCTTAAGCGAGCTAGCCGTCGCTTAAGCGAGCGGCATTTTCCCTTGCCCAGAACCGTGTCGCAACCGTTCGCTCAAGCGAGCGCCAAGCGAACTCCAAGCGTGCAAAACCTGAAGCTACGTCTTTTTGGTCGCTTAAGCGAGCTGCCCGTCGCTTAAGCGAGCAACGCGAATTTTGCCCAGAATTTGGAAAATAGTCTGTTCGCTTAAGCGAACCAGGAGCGAGCCTCAAGCGAGCAAAACTCTAACTTTCGTCATTTGACTCGCTCAAGCGAGATGCTGCTCGCTTAAGCGAGCTGGGTCCTGTGCGACCCAAAATGTGATTTTTCTAAGGTGTTCTAAACCCAAACCTAAGCTTCCTAGGTTGAGTATTGGATTTTTAGAGAATTTTTGGAGTAATAATAATATAGAATGGAGATGTTTATGATGCATTTACGAATGAATCTTATATGAAATGAAATGAACTATACTATGCTAAGTTGAAATTGTTCATGGTGTTGTGGTGTAATTGAGTCTAGTTGGGGAGGTGTCCTAGTTGGTGTTGTCGTTGGTTGCATGGTGAAAATGCACCACTATTCTGTTGTAGGGTTGTATGTAGATATACTCCTTGAGTCTCATAACTCATTTGCATTGGTGGGGGCTCATGCCCCGGAATGTTTATACATTCAACTGGTGAGGGCTTATGCCTTGGAATGCTAGTCATTCACTTTGGTGAGGGCTTATGCCCTGGGATGCTTTAACCATCCATTTGGTGGGGGCTTATGCCCCGGAGTGTTTAGCACTCAACGCGCGTAGTTGGTACCACATTTGCATAATGCATTGGTCGTTAATGGAGTCTTGCATTAGAAGTTAAGGTGTGAGTTGTTGTTGGTGAGGTGTCACCACAAGCGGTGTTGTTGTCGGTGTTGTTAATTAAGGTGAATCTAAATATTATTTGTTGAATTGTTTATGAAGATTGCTGATGATTATGGTGATGGTGAATGTTCTTGTTTATGTTGTTTTCAATACAACTTGATGAATTGTATATATATATATATATTGCTTTTGTTTTGTGAACTCACCCCTTCTGCTGGAATTGCCGCCTCGTGGGCAAGTGCAGGTAGCGATGGATAGATAGGAGTTGGCTCATTGTGTCGTAGGCTCTGATACGTAACGGGATGGGATATTATGTTTTATAATTTCATTCCTTTATGTATCATTTATGTTGGAGATTTGTTGAATAAATATTTGTTATATGTTGGAGAACATTTTTGTTATGGTGAGGCCTTTGTGCCAGACATGTTGATGTATAAGAATTTTTGAGATGATTTTATGACAATTATTCCGCTGCAGACTATTTTATAAAGATGTTGTTTTGGAGGATTATTTAAATAGTTTTATGTTCCTATTTAAATAAATTATTCTTGAGATATGCATGTAATACTCCGTTGATTGTTGATTAACTCTGATGTTTGGATATTATTATAACATTTTGGGAAACGGGGTGTTACACCAAACCTCCGAACAAAAACTCAGGTAACACCTCAGCCTCATCTTATCTCATCAAAATCATCACAAATCCAGAATCGTGTGAATCTATAGCCAGTTCGAACTGTTCAAATCAAAACCCTAACCCTAACGCAAAAAGTGTTTGAAAAATCAAAGAAACGTTTCAAAATCCGCAACGAGTGCGAATTGAAACGAATCCTTGCGATTCACAACGGTTTCATTCCAAAAACTTGAAGAAATTGAACAGTTCGAACCTGTAGCAACGAGAACACAAGATTCACATGATTCCAACGGTGAAAATCACGTTCTTTCGTATGATTCGTGCTTAGAACAACAATACAAAACGTTTAGGCCATGAATGATGAGTTGCTGGGTAGATTCGAACGAATTAGGGTTTAGGGTTCATGAGATGAGAGAACGGCGCAAGAGAAGAGAAGAAGAAAGAGAAATGATCCAAAAAATGAAGGGAACCGGGTTCCCAGCCTTTTATATAAGCTCTTGGACCGGGTTGACCCAAGCCCGGTCCATTCTCTTTCACTGTGGGCCGTTTGATCAAGATCCAGATGGATCTGGATCAATCCAACGCTCCTAGAGTGTTAGTTTGATCCGGATCCATCAGATCCGTGGGTATGGGCCGGGTTTCGTTGTGTTTTTTTTGCTTTCTTTCAGTTTCTTGAATTTTCTTGCTATATGCACCCTTATTCTTGCTATTTGAACCCCTGTGCATGCTAAAATCTCTTGCAAAATTCCTGGAAAATTACAGTGTGTTCTTGATATATTTTTGATTGTTTTGGTGATATTTCCACACATGTAAAGCTGATAAAAATACATGCGCTAATTTCTTCTATGGTTTTGAATACTAGGTGTGTTTGTGAGAATTTCTTGCATAATTTTAGACCCAATTGTTGCTACACGATGTTGATGTTTGATACATGATTTTGTGATGTGTTTGGTTCTGAATTCATTGTTGGTTCTTGCTTCTCATAAGCTTAATTGATTATTTCCAACCTCTTTTGCAAATTTAGTTGTTAATTTCCCAATTTTTGCAAGTTTAGTATTAGTTACTCGTCTTACAAGCTTAAACGTTAAATTTCCAATTTCATGCAAGTTTAGAAGTAATTTCTCGTCTCACAGGTTCAATAGTTAGTTTCTTATTTTGCAAGTAAATGTGAATTTTTGTTTGGGAATAAAGTGTGAAATATGCATAAAACGTATATGTGTTACGCTTGAGTGCATGGTCTGTGATTTTCCCTTGATTCTTGAAATATTTCCTTTGAAGGGTGCTGTTTTGGTGGGAGTATAGGTCATGGGGTTTAGCTTAATTTTCTTGGGCTAGGTTTTGTGTTGTTTCCACTACTTTTTGGCACTTGTTTTGTGCAATTTGTTCAATACTTCTTGCCATGATCATTACATTTATTATGCATCACTACTCATACTATCATTTCTCACTTGCTTACTAACCATTTTGTTTCATATCTCACTCATATTGCAAGCATTGCATCACTTTCATCTTTTTCTTTCTTTTAGCCACTTTACGCAAATTCCTACTAATTCATGTAACATTTTAGGTTAGTTTACTTTCCTTTTAAATTCTTGCAAGACCATAGAATGTAAATTAGGACCCAATGTAAAGGACTATGGACTATAATGATGTACACCGACACAAGCACCGACACGCACACACGTTGTATGTTTGCCGCTAGATGAATGTTTAGGAAGCGTGATACTTAGAAGAAACTCATTCTTTCTTTCTCAAAAAACTAACACATCACTCAAAGATTTTTTGCAATAAAGTGAAGTCAAAACTTCACCCATTTTCCCTTTATTTTCTTAAGCAAATACAAATGAATACTAATTTTCAACTTTAACCATTTTGTAAATAAATTGGAATCACCTCACCTTTTCTCAAATCTTATGCCTTCAAGGCCTCTCATCCTTTCTTCAAAACCTTTTTTCAAAACTAAAATTGAACCAACCCACAAAAATATTTTGGAAGAGAACTACATGGAATTTTGATCCTTTAAAAGGGTATGTAGGCAAGAGACTCGAAATCTCTCCAAGTCCAATAAAAACAACACTCAAAATCTTCTTTCTCTCACTCCTAAAATCAATCTTTTTCTACAAATAGCGATAAAAGCAAAGCGTATACATAAGACTAGTGAAACGGTTCCTATAGGATACTATAGTCATTGCGGGTGCCTAACACCTTCCCGTAGTGAAATCAGCCCCGAGCTCAGAATTTCTAAGGTTTTCTCTCGATTTTACCTTTCCCCAAAAAAATAGAGATATCAATGATTGAAAGGTTCAAATCTAATTAATGATTTGACACCCGAAAATCGCGATAACACTTGGCAATCACCAAAGGAGTAAGAGGAGCTCCGGGACCTGTGAAAAGTGTCCTCTTGGCTACAGGTAAACCCAACAAACTAGAATAAGCCTCAAGTGTGGGAACTAACTGGAAATCCGAGAAAGTGAAGCAACGGAAAACCGGATCATAGAATTGCATCAGAGTGTGCACCAACTTCTCTTCCACATTAGTCCGGAGAATAGTAAGCAAACCACCGTATCGGAGACGAAACCCAGTCGGATTCTTAACCTTGAGTGCCAACTCCCTTAGGCTAACCAAATCGACTTCCTTGAACTTGTAAGACTTAGTCTTCTTCATGCCTGTAACGTTTGTAAAGTTTTTAATCTGTCTATACCCTTCGATAAATGCATGGAAAAAGTTTATGCATGAATGCATGTATGCATGATTTTGATTTAAAGAAAGCACGGTAGGTTAAAATTCACAGTTGAGGAGTTGCGGGTGGACACGGTGTCCGGTGAAACTAGGGCTTTGATAGTAATAACCATGGTTCTAATAAAGTTCCCAAACTGCAACCTCTCTTACGTATATCATGGTAGCACGAGACAACACCCGTTCCATGATTACTCGTAAGAAGGTCTAGTTTGAGTGTAGTATCGCGTGACGACTAAATTTCGAGACAACGCTCGGTTTAGCCACCACACTACGCCCTAAGAAAAGGCCAAAGATGGGTTTGGTAACTACGGTCCATAGCATCACCGGTCAATTGGAAGTAAAGTGCCTAAGCATGACAACACACGCCGACAACATCACCCCTAAAATGCCTCAGCTATGTGATATTGATCGCATAACCCAATACACGAGGCAACCCCCGGATTGGATTGTCGATTATATCTCCACCTATTCCTAAGTTCACTCAGCCCGGGTGTAGGACTTTTGATATTCTCACCCCACACGTTGCATGAAAATATTTACATATAACAATAAAGTAAAACGTAAAACATAAAGCATGAAAAACTAGGCGTAGCCCTAAAGTCCCCAGTGAAGTCGCCATTTCTGTTATCGCAATTTTCGGGTGTCAAGTCATTAGTTAGGCTTGAACCTTTCAATCATTGATATCTCTATTTTTTTTGGGGAAGGGTAAAATTGAGAAAACCCTTAGAAATTCTAAGTTCGGGGCAATTTTCGCTACGGGAAGGTGTTAGGCACCCATAACGACTATAGTACTCTATAGGAGCCGTTTTTCTAGATTTATGTTTACGCTTTATTTTTAATGCTATTTATTGAAAAGGTTGTTTTTAAGGATGGGGGGAAAGAAGTGTTTTTTATTTTTATTGGACTTGGAGAGGTTTTGACCTCTTGCCTACATACCCTTTTAAGGGATCAAACTCCATGTAGTTCTCTCTCAAAAAATATCTTTGTGAGTTTTGATTGATTTTAATTTTCGAAAATGGTTTTGAAGAAGAGAAAGAGGCCGTAAAGGCTTGAGAAAAAAGAAAATGTGAGGTTGGCTCAATTATTTAGAAAAAAGGTCTAAGTGAGAATTATTTTCATTCGCATTTGAGTAAGAAAAAAAAGAAAATACAATGGAGTTTTGACTCCAAGGTTTATTGGAAAAAAAAATTGTTTTTAAGTGATGAAATTGTTAACACTTTTTGGAAAATGATTTTTCTAAGTTTCGCGTTTCCTAAACATACATCTAACGGTAAATCATACAACGTGTGTGCGTGTCGGTGCTTGTGTCGGTGTACATCATTATAGTGTCCATTGTCCTTTACATTGTCCCTAGTTTACATTCTATGGTCTTGCAAGAAATTAAAATAAAAGAAACTACCTAAAAAATTAAATGATTGAATAAAACCTAAACTTAAAGGAATGGAGATGAAATGGAGTGCTCAATGTGCATGAAACATAAAATAGTTAGTGAAGCAATATGAAATGATAGTAAAAAATGTTAGGCAAAGAAAAGTAATGACAAAATATGAAGAGATGGGAAGGAAGATGCATGCAAACTAACATTACTTACAAAGCAAGAAACTAAAAAATAAACTTTGCAAAATTGGAAGCTAACATATAAACTTGCAAGACAAAAACACTAATCAATTATACTAACAAGATTAGAAATTAGCAATTAATATTGCAAAGATGGCAAACTAAAAGAAATTAAACTAACATCATTGGAAATTGACAATTATCAGAGCAAAATTGTAAATGGAAGTTAAACTAGTAAAATTGGGAATCAACCAATGACATTGCAATGTTTTCAATGAAGATTAAACTAACGAAATTGGAAACATTGCACAGATTGTGGACAAACACCGAACTATCAAGATTGAGAATATTGCAAAATTGTGAACAAAAACCAAATTAACAAGATTGAAAATATTGCAAAGTCGTGAACGAAAATCAAAACAACAAGATTGAATATATTGCAAAATGGTAAACAAGAATCAAACTAAACAAATTGAAAATATTGCAAAATCGTAAACAAAAAAACATAACAAAATTGAGAATATTGCACAAAATCAGAAGTGATCATATCACAAACTCAAGTGCTAAACACCAATATCAAGTGACAAGTATTTGGATCAAGAAGCATGCGAGAAATTACACACAAAAATATACAAAATGTACGAATCGGTAGAGAAATTAACACGTACTATTTTTATCAATTTTAAACATGTGAAAATATCGCGAAACAGTCAAAAACGCATCAAGAACACATAGCAATTTTTTTGGAATTTTTGTGAGAAAACTAAAAACTCACAGGTGGTCCAAGTAGCAAGAATAGGGGTGAATGTAGCAAAAACAAGAAAACTGAAAAGAAAACCTAAAAGCCTAGGGTACCCGGCCCAAACCCACGCTGGTTGATGGATCCGGATCTCCAGAACGCCATAGGGGCGTTGGATTGATCCAGATCCATCAGGACCTAGATCTAACGGTCCACAGCATGGGGCGCTGGATCGGGTCAGAACCCGACCGGTCCAGCGCTTATATAAAAGGTTTTCTACCCGGTTCAACTCATTTTCTTGAAACGTTTCTCTTTCTTCTGTCTTCTCTCTTCTCTCTTCTCTCTTCTCTCTTCTCACACCGGTGAACTCCGATGAAACCCTAACCCTAAATTGCTCAATCTTACCCAGAATCTCATGAGACATGGCTCAAACGTTTCGTCTTAGTGTTCTAAACATGAATCCACCACTAGAAATCGCATGCATCCATTGAATCAACGTAGATCTTGAATTTTCTTTACGGATTTCAAACGGTTTCGGTCTTTCCTTTTTGTTCAAATCTCTTGTTCGAATGAAATATCTTGTGGATTCATAGGTTTACAACGATTAATACACGTTGTAAACAGTGAAATCCTTTACGGTTTTGGAAAATTTTTTAGGGTTTCAATTTTTTTGAACCGAACCTTTTGAACTCCTACGGATCTACGTTGATTCGGACTCGTTGATGTTCTTGAGTATGAAAGAGGTAAGTTTCAGTGTTCACCTGTGTTTTACTAGGAGATTCGAGCTAGAACTTTCATAATTCTTCGGATTTGATTCTGTTTTGTTGATTTTGGATTGAAATCCGAAAATAAATCGGTGATTCTTTTTCTTCTTCTTCACCGGTTCAAAACCTTTGAACTTCTTTCCTTTTTCTTCTCAATTTCTCTTTTCTGTGATCGTATTGGATTCGTTGCTTTCAGTGACGAATTCAATGCTTGAATTGCAGAGAAAAAGGCTCAATGATGAAGATTCAACCTCGAATCTCTGAGAGCTTCCATGAATTCCATGAATTTTGGCTTGAATGAATTCTGGAAAACTAGGGTTTGTGCTTCGTGTTCTTGAGCTTTCTGAGTTTTTGTGATTTTGATCTAACCGAATGGAGAGAGAGTGTTAGAACTTGTTTGTGATGTGGCGTGATATTTGTGGCTCTCTTTCTGACTGGTGCAGTGATTGGCCTTTTATAGGCTGCCATGTGTGATTCTGAACCAATGAGACTGTGACACCTGGACTTGGACCAGCCCGCGTGGCACCTTGAACTAAACTGTAAAACTTTAAGGACTAAAATGCAATTAAAAAAGAATTTGGACTGAACTGTAACTAAAAGAATTGGACTGTTTTGTAAGTAAAAAGAATTGGACTGTTTTGAAATTAAAATTTGGGCGCATTTGCAATTAAAAATGAAATTTGGACTGACTTGCAAAAAAGTAAAATAAAATTGGTAAAAAAAAATGGTAATTTTGAAAACAACGTAAAGTGAAACAGCTAAAAACGACAAAACGGACTAAAACGAACAAACTACCAAAATGAGGTATTTTAAAATACCTCTCTGTCAAAGAAATTATTTGATGTGAAAAGACCAAAATGCCCCTTAGGGATAAAAACGACTCAGACTGACTCAGATGCAATGCTGAGATGATTCTTGGACAGAATTTGATTAATGATTTGTGCAGACAAGTTGAAAAGACCCAGAGACAAATTGTAGGGACTAAAATGGGTTCCTCTGTAGGAAATGACCAAAATACCCTTTTCATATGATTTTATGCGAAAAATTGGAATAAAATGCAAGAAAATATGCAATGATTTTAGAAACCCTTTTTAACGACTTGTAATGCAAGAAAACACTTTGAATGGTTTGATATGCAAGAAAATTAGAGACAGAAACAGTACAATATGCATTTGAAGCACAGTAGAAAATTGTAGACAAAACACAGTGAATTTGAAAAGTATCAGAGGTAAACAGTAAAAGGAAGAAGTTTGAAGGAGTAGTTTTTAGGTCCAAAATGAGGGTATAACATCACTATATATGTCTCAATATAAGTCTCAAGACAATATTTATTAACAACTTCATCAGTTTCACAATACTTGTCATTTTTGAGGAATTTACACATATCACGAAATCAAATAAATTTTGTTATTTTTGATGAAATTATGATGGTTTACTCTTAACCATTTATTATTTCATTCTATTATTTCTCTCTACAATAAATAAGTAAGGGAATTAACAAGTTACTCCATTCATTTCAAAATAAGTGTCACTTTAGCCAAAAAAAATTGTTTAAAAATGAATGTCGTTTTACATTTCCAATACAACTTTAATTTTTTTCTTCCAACTTTACCCTCTCCAACTTATCTCTCATGCAATTTTCAATGCAACTTTAAGTTTGTCTTTTTCTAATAAAGTAAGGACAGTTTAGTAAAAGTGTTATGTCTAATGATTATTTCATTCCTTAATATGTGTGCAATTGGCTAAAATTACACTCATTTTGAAACGGGGGGAGTAATAAGTAATGTTGCATTGAAACTTGAAAGAGACAAGTAATGTGAAACAAAATTATTCTCTAAAAGCGACAAGTATTGTGAAACGGATGAAGTATATTTTTAACAATACCCTTGTTTAATTAAACAGTTCACCTAATTATCTTGCTACTACTACTCTCGACGACTTTAGAAAGCAGATCAAGAAGATTCTGATGGCTACCTTGGAAGATCTAGACAATGAGTCAGGGTCTGAGAAAGAGTGTGAGAAATATTTACTAACTAAAGGGGACTCAAAACCCTGACATATCATATGGATTTTATTATTACAGGAATTTGATTTAGAGATTAGAGATAAAAAAGGGTGTCAAGAACGTGGTAGTTGACCATTTATCAAGGCTAGAAAACAAAGAAGTAACAATCCAAGAAAGTATCATCAAGGAGAACTTCCCAGATGAAGAGTTATTTGCACTTTCAGGAAGACCTTGGTGGGCAGACATGGCAAATTTAAAAGCAAGCAATAAGATGTCTGAGGATTTAACATGGTACCAAAGGAACAAATTCTATAAAGCTAACAAACACATATGGGACGAACCGTACTTATTTAAAGTAGGAAATGATGGAGTACTCAAGAGATGTGTAGCAGTGAAAGAGGCTGAAACAATTTTATGGCATTGTCACATCTCACCATATGGAGGGCATCATGGAGCAGATAGGACGACAACAAAGATACTCCAAAGTGGCTTTTTCTGGCAAACTGTATTCAAAGATAGCTAGGACTTCGTGAAAAGATGCAATGAATGTCAAAGGGAAGGAGGAATAGCTAGAAGGAATGAAATGCCCCAAAATTAAATACTAGAAGTGGAACATTTTGACTGTTGGGGAATAGATTTCATGAGACCATTTCTTAGGGCCTGTTTGTTTTCCATGAAAGTATAAGGAAAGATTAAGTAAGGATAGAAAGTAGTAGGATTTATATTCCTTCCTTCATTTGGAGTAACCTTAAAAAGGGGAGAATGGATTCTGACAGCTGGGTCCCACAACCAAATTGTTTCTGCTTGTTTCTGCATTGTGGTGGACACGGGGTCGGGAGGGTAGCACTTTGGTGTCATTGGTTTTTGGTGTCATTGGTGCCATTGTCTCTATCTATCTCTTAATCACTTATTCTCTCTCATCTAAATAATTTATTTTAATCATTCATGCATCATTCTCTCTCATCTAAAAACAACTAATGTCACCAATGGCACCAAAGGATTATGACACCCAAGTATTACATGGGTCAGGAAGTATGGAGAAACAACCATTTTAATTGAAATTACTCAAACACCCTCAATTAAAGTTGAAAAGCAACATACTCCATATAGTATTTTTTTTGGCTCTCATGATTATAAAAAAAAATTGCAAATGCAATTCAACGTGGACATTAAACCATATTAGAATAGAAAAAATGGAAATAAAATTCTTACGTTTAAGTTCTTTAAATAATATCTTAAAATGTGCAATTTTATTTAGGGATATTTTAGTCCTTTTATTAAATATAAATATTTCTTTCCTTGCACTTTCATTCATACCAAACAACTAAAAAATCATCTCACTTTCTACTCTCTTTCTATTCACTTTCTTTCCTCTAACAATCATTCCTTAGAATTTCTTTCCTTAAACTTTCCCTTGCTATCCAAACAAAGCCTTAATTCCGACAACAACCAATACATTCTAGTATGTGTTGACTATGTAACAAAATGGGTAAAAGCTATTGCTGTGCCAATTTGTTTACACTGATTTTTGGTAAACAACCGCTGGTTTAAAAATTAATTACCTGCAAGATCAACCAGTAAATCTTAAGGACATATTGTGTTTGTTATTTTCCAGAAATTTGTAATTGTTCTTGATAAATGTAATAAAAGTGTCAATGTAATCAATAGATTCGATTCAATCAAATCTATCGAGATTGATTTGCAATAAAGATGAAAAGTAAAGACTTAAAAGAAACAAATAAATGATAAAGACATTTTAAGAAAACAAACTTAAATTGCATTGATTGAATTTAAATTGGTACACGTGTTCATACATTGTAACTTGTGACTCGTTTCTCGCTTGCATTTGGATAGTTTAAGTGCAAGTTTTGTGTATGATTGAATTGTGACTTTTTTCTCTTTCGAGAAACTACTATTTATACTAAAATAGAAATAACTACCTATATAATAAAAAACTAGAGTAAATTACACTCCCCTCCCCTCAAAAATACTTGAATTACACTCATCTCCCCTCTTATGTTAAAATATATACTCCCCTCCCCTCTTATTCAAAATATATTAGAAAATATTTTACTCCCCTCCCCTAAGAGAAGCTTGAATAACATTCCCCTCCCCTCTTATGTTAAAATCTACACTTTATTCCCTCAATATTTTTTTTTTATTTCTAATAATCTAGCAAAAAAATAATAATCTAACACACTTTGGAAAAAAATAGTATTGCGGGTCTATTTTAATATAATCAAAATTTGAATACATATTTTTCTTTATTTTTTATTCACAATTCCATTATCATATAGTTTTCAACCCTAATACAAAATATGAAACAACCCAAAATAAAATAAAAATATATGAAAAATTACTAAATACAATAAAGCATGGTTATTTAAAAGTTAGTTTTATACTATAAAATATGATATTAATAGCAAAATATTTAAATTTAATTATCATTGATATTTAAATTATAAAGAAATGAATTTATTTTTCTTAAATGGTGGTTCAAAATTACTATATATCATAAAAATATTTATTTAAGTTATAATAGATTAAAGTGCAGTGCATATTTAATTATTAAGGGAGAAGACTGTAATTCAAGCATCTTATAGAGGAGGGGAGTATACATTTTTCTTTTCAAGGGAGGGGAGTGTATATTTAAACATAAGAGGGGAGGGAAGTATAATTCAAGCATCTTTGAGGGGAGGGGAGTGTAATTTACTCAAAAAATTATACCTGCTTAGAAACGGATAAAGACAATTATTCGATTTGAATTTAGAATTGTTTAACCTTATCCACATCTAACTACTCTTCAATACTTCCAACCCGTCAAACTGAAATGCATGTTTCGATCATTTCCAGCAAGCCCAACTTCGATATAAATAAAGAAGTATCTTCGATCATAAAGTCAACCTTAAATTTACCACATTTAATATAGCTCTACAAATTATAGGCTAACAAATTGTCCCCCAAAAGCGGCGTTTTCGATTTTTCTTTTTCGATATATAGTATTTTTTTTTGGCTCTCATGATTATAAGAAAAAATCGCAAATGCAATTCAACGTGGACATTAAACCATATTAGAATAGAAAAAATGGAAATAAAATTCTTACATTTAAGTTCTTTAAATAATATCTTAAAATGTGTAGTTTTATCTAGGGATATTTTAGTCCTTTTATTAAATATAAATCTTTCTTTCCTTGCACTTTCATTCATACCAAACAACTAAAAAATCATCTCATTTTCTACTCTCTTTCCATTCACTTTCTTTCCTCTAACAATCATTCCTTAAACTTTCCCTTGCTATCCAAACAAAGCCTTAATTCCGACAACAACCAATACATTCTAGTATGTGTTCACTATGTAGCAAAATGGGTAAAAGCTATTGCCGCACCATCAAATGATACACAAACAATGATGGATTTTCTTAGGAAAAACATTTTTTCTCGATTTGGAGTACCCAAAATACTAATTAATGATGGGACCCACTTTTGTAACAAATTATTAGCTAACCTGCTAGTCAAGTACAATGTCAAGAACAAAGTGCCTACCCCTTATCACCCTTAAACTAGTGGACAAGTTGAGGTATCAAATAGGTAGATCAAGCAGATTCTTGAAAAGACAGTCAATAGTTCAAGAAAAGATTGGTCTAGCAAACTAGATGACACATTATGGGCTTATAGAAGCGCATTCAAAACTCATTTGAAGTTAACCCCTTATCAATTGGTATATCGAAAAGCCTGTCACCTACCTGTGGAGTTAACCCCTTTATTTCTTTTGCATTACATTTACAACCTTTCCTTTTATGCTTAAATTTGTTTTAGTCTTAGGTATTCATTCAAAGTATTTTAGGCGGAGGCTAGTTTATCCTTACATTCAAGAGCAATATACTTTTTGGGGCTTGCTAGTAAAGGTACTTATAGGATCACCATCTCTTTTTTGAATAGCATAACCGATGAGATTCAGAGCCAAATATTTCCATATCTATTCTAGGTTGTTAGATACTTAAATACTTCCATTATATATTATGAGTGTTCCATATGAATGCTATTTTTGCTTGAATTTGCGATCGTTCTTTACGGACAATTGGTTAGGTTTTTATAGACACGAGGCAATTTTTCTTTGGTACCTAGAGCCTTTCAAGCCACCCTATTATATTCTTATTATCCTTTGTGAAACATTTGAGCCTCTAGACGAAATATTTCTTTCTTTATTAGTGATGAATCATGTCACAGTCCTACACTTACATGCACCATGTTTGATTTCACTTGGAGTTGGATAGGTATTATTATGACTGCACATGCTTTGAAACTAAGTTTGGGGTTGCTCTTTGGAATTAGCAACATTTTAAGTTTGGGGTGGGCTAACAATAGAACACATTTGTGAAAAAAAGAAAAAAATGAAAAAAATGTAGATAACCATAGATCTACACCAAAAAAAAATCAAGAGCCAAAAAATGGTCTCTTAAAAAAAATGTGTTTATCTTTCTGTCAAAAATAAAAAGACAAATAGTTCTACTGTTTTACCCATCTTTGAATCAAGGAAGGAAAGATGGAAGTACATTAATGTTTAGTAGGAATCCGTAGGTTTGTAGTCTAACTTCAAGTTCTTTTGTTAGCCTACTTTCCCAAATATATCCACCCTTAACCGAAGCCAGGTTATAACCCTCAAAGTCCTATAAGTGTGTAAATAATCTGATTTTGACTACTGTTTATAATTGTTTCAAATTTATAGCAAGGTACATTCATGTGACGACTGGAGTGGGCAAATTTCGTGACCAGCCCTACCGGCTTTAGTTCGACTCGAAACATTAGACATATACAATATATGTCGCTATTAATACATGTTTGGATGCGCGCCCTAGTGGTAGAAGGTCTTTTAAACTATTTAAAAACAAGTTTCAAGTCATTTGTTCTAATATCAGCTTGCCCAATTTTATTATTTTTTTTTTAAAAAAAGTATTGATATTATTAAAAAGTGGGTTGCTTGGAATCGAACTTGCACCATTAGGGGGTGAAATGTACTTGGCTTTACGCATTTGATAATTTGTATCATAGTATGTTTGAAATTTTAGCCACACCCGAATCGAATGTCAGGGTCCGTCCCTGCACGCGTATTAGACCACGCATCGCGCCACAAAGATTAATTTTGAAGTGCACCATTGTTGCCTAAGATGTGACGCGCATAAGCTTGTTTGTGTCGCACAGGTGTTGTTGTAGAAAGTTGGGGTTTTACACGCCAATAAATACAAAGGCATTGCCTCACTTGAAAACACGCTCTTACGACGAGAGAAAGGTGAAATCATTATTTAGAAAGGTCATAAGCAATCATAAGCACTCTGGTGACGAAGAATCGACCAATGGTAATTACATTTCACAAATTCCATCTCTATTAAAAAATATTATTATTGAATAGTGGTAAACATGATGATTCATATTTATTTTTTTTGGGTTTGAACTCCGGACCTTGCATTTATTATGTATCGTTCCTATCAACTGAGCTAAGCTCATGGGATTCAGTGTTTAATAAATAGTATATATAATATATCTCATAAAAAATGTATATTATTATTATTCCCCTTTGTCTTATCTTTTTACTGCGCTAATAAGTATAAATTACAAACATTATTTTTTTTATGAAATTTTAATTAAAATTATTTTGATTTTGATTAAAATTATAGATATAGATATGTTGTCATGTCATGTTGTAACAAACTTTACTTATGTTTTTCAATGAGACAAACAATATTAAAAATATGATATGAATTATTATCTTAATGAATGACACCAACAATGTAGCATTTTTATAGGAAAATATTTTCAAGAGTATAATTAAAGTGAAAAGTAATCTCAAAATCATGTATTCCCTTAAAATATAGTATAAATGTCAATGTTATATTTAATAATGACGATGTGTTATTTTGAAGGAAAAAAATATGGATGTAATATTCTTTTATATATATATATATATATATAACTTTCTTAACTAGCGATTGAGGCACACTAGTTAACTTTGTTATCCCATACTTGCTCCCGGATTAGTTCTCGTCAGTTGAGGAGGGGAGTTGACATTGTTTCGGCAGTCCCGTATCTTTTAGATCTTAGTTGGTTTCAAACGGAAACTTTCTAAAATCCAAGGTTATTTATAGTCTAACTGTTGATGAAGCAAAATCTGTTAGTCAATGATTGAAAGAATTGAGGATCCTAGACAGATATTATTCTAACTTGTCGAGGTGTGCCGACATCAACTCCGAAAGATTGTGTGGAATGAAAAGTCATGATTCCCACATTTTCATGGAACGCTTACTTCCATTTGCGTTTAGTTCATTGCCTAACAATGTTATAAACCCACTGACAGAAATTAGCCAATTTTTTAAAGACTTGTGTGCTTCAACCTTGAGGATGGATGATCTTGTTAAAATGGATCAGAATATTCTTATCACTCTTTGTAAATTAGAGCAAGTTTTTCCCTCGGGCTTCTTTGATTCTATGGAACATCTTCTGGTGCATCTCGCATATGAAGCTTGGCTTGGTGGACATGTTCAATATAGGTGGATGTATCCTTTTGAAAGGTTTATGGGTTATGTAAAGCGAATGGTGAAAAATAAAGCAAGGGTTGAGGGATCAATATGTGCAACTTACGTAGGTCGGAAAACAAACTATTTCATATCTCTAATTACTTCGACCACTTGATGTTAACCCCAAGAAATACACGAAATGAAGTTATTGTTGAAAGTGAATGGTGTTTGTGTTGAAGCAAAATCTCTTTTAAATGTTTTAAGGATTACAAACATCATTAAAATAAATCATCTTGTTATTTACTAATGATTTTTGTGAGAATTGCTTCATTAAGAAATCTCTCAAGATCAATCTTGTGTCATAAACATCTCGCTGGCTATTCATGCATAAAAACACAAGTTTGAACTTTTTGATCAATAGCATTTAATCATGAAGATCAAGAAATTAATATTGTCTCACCAAATTAAGGAAGATCTTGTGATGGGCCTTAAGAATTATTTTGACCCATTAAAGAAAAAGATTCATCTCTTAAAGTATCTAAGTGACATAAGCAAAATGCCATGGCATGACATCATTCAAGTCACTTCACATGAGTTGTTTCACGGAAACAACTACAACAACTTGCAAAAGTGTGTGCTTTCTCTCCTTGTACTTGCTGGACATTCTCAAGATCAATCTGGACAGCTCAATATCAATCTTGAAGTACAAAATCGCATGCTTTCCTTCAAGCCAAATGTTTGGAGCGCAAATCATTTTAAAATTAAAGAAAGACCAGCTGGTTTTATGAAGTGGGCATCAAGTTTTCAGCATCTATAAATAGAGGAAAGCATTGAAGTATCAAACCAAGAGTTTGCAATACAAATCAATTATCTCTGAAGTGCAAAAATCAATCTTGCACAAGCTCTTCACAAAAATAAAAAGCTCTTGCTCTCTCATTATATTTTGGATCATAATCATATTGAGTTTGTTTTGTAATCATAATCTCAAACAAGCGTTGAAAAAATGTGATACACAAAAACCTTTATCATACAAATTGTGTTGTAAATTTCAAGTCTATTTGTCATAATAGTTTGGGAAAGAAGTGTAAAAGCCTACTAAGGTTCATAATACAGGGTGTAACGGACTAATCTGGTATGATCAAGAACATATAGTGTTAGTCAGAAGTTTCTGTTAGCAGGATACTATAGTAGCCGGATTTGGTGAACCATGATAAGTCTTATATGTTATTCTCTCTTCCTTCTCTTGTCCTTTATTTTCCACTATATTAATTCAGAGTGCTCTGGTCTTAAACTTAATCTTTAAACATTATCTTGTTATTTAAGTTAATCAATTTTCAGAATAATTTGATCCTTATTAATTAAATTAATCCAGAGTACTCTGGTCATAATCCAATCTTTAATATTATCTTGCAATTAATTTTAAACATTCTCCAGAACAATCTGGTCCTAATTAATAATTAAACTAATCTAGAGTTCTCTGGTCCCACATTAATCAGTAATAATATTTTATTATTCTGCTCATTAATATAATCATTCTCGAGAACGTTCTGGTCATTATTTAAATTGTATAGATCATAAGATAATATAAAGATCTTAATATTGATAAACTAATCATACATTATAAATTGTTTATCTAACCATTAACAAGAATCTTATTCTTTAGTATATAAACTTATTTAAGTTTCAGGATTAAAATTAAAAAGGATCACAATTCAAACTCCTCGTTTCTTCAATGGAGAGAACTACTACTTCTGGAAAGAGAAAATGGAAATTTTTCTAAGATCTCAAGATGTGGACATGTGGGCAGTTATCACTAATGGAAATCATATGTACCCATAATAATTGATGCAACCACCAAAGTAGAAACAATCACACCAGAGGCATCATGGTCAAAAGAAGATAAAGAAAAAATACTTCTAAATTCTAAAGCTCGACTCTATCTATCATGCGCACTAAACATTGAAGAGAGTGAAAGAGTTGATGAATGTGATACTGCAAAAAAGGTTTGAGATACTCTAAAAATCCATCATGAAGGAACAAGCCACGTAAAAGAAAAAAGAATATATATTGGTGTAAGAACCAAAAGATGAAGACCCATAAGCCAACATGTGTCTAATGGAAAATTCAGACAACGAAGAGGTATTTCTTTTCGACATAATGAGCTAGAAAATAAATTTGAGAATCTTCTATTTGACTCAAATTTTCTAACTAACAAATGTCACTCCTTACAAAAAGAAATTTCTGAATTAAAGGAAGAAAAAGAGAAACTTCAAACTTTAAATGATGATCAAAAGAAAATCATTCAAAGCATGCAAGACTCCTATTTTCAAGTAACTAAGAAAACAAAAACTTTTGGTAAAAATAAACTTCCTGAGATTCTAAAACAAATGAAAACATTATGCTTAAAACAAGGTCAACGAACTTAGAAATGATCTCACATATTTTATAAAATAAACAGAAACATTTCAAAAAATTATGGGCTCACAAATAGGAATGTTTGACAAAGCTGGTTTAGTGTTTAATGTTTCTCAAAATCAAAAAATCTACGAGAACTTTTTTATACCTCAAAAAGAACAAAAAAATGAAATGCTCATTTTATGATTAAGATGGAAATCTTGAATCATTTTGCTTTCATAACACTAAAAGATAATCCAGAACATTCTCCATAACGTTCTTTTATAACAAAAAGAAAGGAAGTTCATATTGCAAAAGAATGGATCATCTAGAAATAAATTGTTTTCTCAATATTAAACATCTTGACATTAAGAAAACTAACATCAAAGCATCCAAACCTTCATGGGTACTTAAGGAATCACTAACTCAAAATGCAGGGATCTTCTCAAGATGCAAAGAAAAAGCCAAGGTACTTGGACAGTGATTGTTCAAGACACATGACAGGGGATAAACAATGTTTCATCTCCTTCATAAAGAAAGAAGGAGGACTAGTATCCTTTCGAAATAATGACAAAGATCAAATAAAAGGTAAAACTATTATAGGGAAGAAAGACTCTACAAAAATCGAGGATGTTCATAGTCAAATAAAAGGTAAAGCTATTATAGGTAAGAAAGATTCTGCGAAAATTGACGATGTTCAGTATTTGAAGATTTAAAACACAATCTACTTAGCATAAGCCAATTATGTGATAGTGGCTTTGAAGTTATTTTTAAACCCAACATATCTGAAGTAAAACAAACATCCCTAGGAAAAATCTTTTTCAATGGTTCTAGAAAGAAAAATTTATATGTTCTATACTTAGATAACATTCCAGCTGAATCATGTTTTATGACTATTGAAAAAGACAAATGGATTTGACACAAACGTACTGGACATATATGTATGAAAACTATTTCAAAAATTCCTCAACTTGACTTAGTTAGAGGACTTCTAAAAATAAATTTTGAAAAAGATAAAATATGTGAAGCTTGTACAAAAGGAAAACAAGTAAAAAGTAGTTTTAAATCAATAAATATTGTTTATGCTCAAAGACATCTTGAACTTCTTCACATAGATTTGTTAGGTCCTGTTAGAACTGCAAGTTTAAGTGGAAAGCAATATGGTTTGGTTATAGTTAATGATTTTTTCAGATATACATGGGTACTATTTTTAAAACACAAAGCCGAAGCTTTTGAAGTATTCAAAACTTTTTGTATACTAGTCCAAAATGAAAAAGAATAAAAAATCATTTCAGTAAAAAGTGATCATGGAGGAGAATATGAAAATGCATTCTTCAAAAACTTCTTTGATGAAAAAGGAATAGCTCACAATTTTCCATGTGCAACAACCCCACAAAAAATGGAGTTGTTGAAAGAAAAAATAGAACACTACAAGAAATGGCAAGAACAATGACAAAAGAATCAAATGTTGAAAAATATTTTTGCGTTGAAGCCATAAATACGTTTTGCTATATCATAAATCATGTTTTTATTAGAAAAATTCTAAACAAAACCTCATATGAACTCTGGAAAAATAAAAAACCTAACATCGTATATTTTCATATTTTTGGGTGTTATTGTTATATTTTAAATGACAAAGAAAATCTACGAAAGTTTGATTCAAAGCCAGACAAAGAAATTTTTCTAGGTTATGCAACAAACTCAAGAGGTTATCGAATTTTTAATCTAAAAAATCAAACCATGGAAACAAGTATGTATGTTGCTTTGATGAGTTTGATGATCTGGTTATTAACAAAGAGGATGAAGAAAAAACTCCTTAAAAAGATAATCAAGAACTTTCCTCACAAACACCTCCAAAAAGTTGGAAGACCGTCACTGATCATCCTCTTAAACAAATCATTGGACATACATCTGATGGGATAAGAACAAGACGATCTTCTATAAATAATTATGGCAACATGGCAATGATCTCACACATCGAACCAAAAAATATACAAGAAGCAATATGTGAAGAATCATGGGTAATAGCCATGATAAAGAAGAATTATCTCAATTTGATAAAAATGAAGTGTGGAATCTTGTTCCTAAACCTCAAAATCAATCCATCAAATGAGTATTAAAGGATAAATACATTCTCTATAAAAATAATTTTTCTAGAGGAAAAATTGATACAACACGTTTTAGAAAAGATGATAAAACAAATTTTATTATTGTTCAGCTATATGTTGATGACATTATTTTTGGATTAACAAATGAAAAAATATGTGATGAATTTTCCGGACTTATGCAAAGTGAATTTGAAATGAGTATGATGGGAGAATAAATTTTTTTCTTGGTTTACAAATTAAACAAGAATCAAATGGAATATTTATTTGTCAAGAAAAATATATTACAGATCTTCTCAAAAAATATAAAATGATTGAAGCCAAAATAATGGCAACTCCCATGCATCAACCTTCAAGTTTAGATAAAGATGAAAACGGAAAAACTATTTCTGAAAAAGAATACAGAGGTATGATTGGATCTCTGTTGTACTTAACTGCTAGTAGACCAGATATTGATTTTGTTGTTGGTTTATGTGCAGGTTTTCAAATTTCTCCAAGAAAATCTCATTTAATTGTTGTAAAAGAATTTTCAGACATCTAGTTGGTACTACTGATCTTGGCGTTTGGTATAGCAAAGGTTCTTGTTTTGATTTAATAGCTGATTGTGACGTTGGAGACAAAATTGAAAGAAAAAGTATAAATGGAACATGTCAGTTTCTCGGAAATGCTCTTATAAGTTGGTCATGCAGAAAGCAAAATACTATTGCTCTGTGAACCACTAAAACTGAATATGTGTTAGCTGCCAATTGTTGTTCTCAGGTATTATGGGTAAAAAATCAACTTGAGGATTTCTCAACAAGATACAACAATATTCCCATATTTTGTGATAATACAAGTGCGATTAATTGATCCAAAAATTTCATCCAACATTGAAGATCAAAACATATTGAGATTAAACATCATTTTATTAGAGATCATGTAAATAAAAAAGAAATTGAATTAATCTTTGTTGACACTGAAAATCAGCTGACTGACATTTTTACTAAATCATTGGTTGAAGATCGTTTCAATTTTATTAAAAATAAATTACACATCATTAGAAAACCATGATTATTTAATACTCCCTCCGTTTCTAAACATAAATAAAATTGATTTTTTAGGTTCGTTCATTTAATGATGTATGTGGTCCATATTATAAATCATATACATCATTAAATGAATGAATCTAAAAAATAAATTCGGCTTATATTTAAAAACGGAGGGAGTATATATATATAGAATGTGCTTCCGATCAATTTAGGAATTCCATAAGATTAAATGGTTCTATCTTGCTTCCCACGTATCATTAGTGACACCCTAATTTCAAATAATTAAATTTTAAATACCTGCACATTATGTTTTTACGGTTCCCCAAGATGCCATTTACATCATAATTAATTAATTAAAATCATCATTAAACATGTCTGGGAAAACCACCTATCAACTAAAACCACCATCAATCATTTCTAAAAACTCTTTCTCTCTCTAAAATGTTCGAAATCTTCTCCATCTCTCTATATGAAATCAAATTTCTCATTTTCTATAAAAACACTCTGCATATCTCCTTTCTCCTTTATATCTAATCCAAAGGTACATATGCTAATCCTAAACCTAATTACTGTGGCGACAACTTATTCACCTTAATGACCTAGGATGTTCTTATCATCATGACACGTACACCACACTTATATTTATTGTATCATTTGAAATTCAAATTTAAGTTCCAAAACTCTTTAGATAACTCTACTAATAAGATTCCTAGCAAAAACTCTACTAATAAGAGGCCTTTCATATCCCACCAGAATCATTTAATTGCTATGTAGTTCCAAAGCATCGCTTCACTCCTTTGTAAGTGGTATATCCATCTATACATAGCCATGCAATCAACCACTCTTCTTCTACCCGCAGCGTTGAAGCCATGCTCGCATACCATGTTCTTACCGGTAAAGGTTCTTTACGTATTCAATCTATAACAATACATCATTTTAGCATGTACTTTGAATTAATCTTCATCTCATGTATTTTTTATTTGTTCATCGCAGGACCCTTGGATCTGAATCCTGTGGGTGACATATTTTTTTATATTGTAGGGTGTTGTGATGTTGCCAACCATGTTTGGGCAGTTGAAGATGAGGTGGATACCGAGATTCAGAGTGAACCATTAACTCTGGGTGGAGTGTTACCCCTGGAGGTAAATGAATAATACTTAAATTGATTGATTTTGAACGAGTGCGTTAGTAATATACATTGAATAGACATTTGTTATAACTACAACTATCGTCTAATTTTCAGACTCCATCGATTGAGTGCGGTGATTCAACCAAGACTCAAGTCAACCAAAAGGATGATGACATTACTGCTTGTTGTGATATAATTGACCTGAATGATGATGAAAATACTCCTTGCAGCAAAAAAGGTGGGAAAAGGTCTGCAGAGAAAGCCATGGTTGAGACTTATAAGAAAAATGCTGAAGTTGGGGAGGAATCAACAAACAAGCCTCTGAAGCTCAAGTTTGTCAAGAAGGAACCAACTGATTAGTCCAAAAAATTTCTGATCCTGTTTGTTGAACCATGTTGTACGGCGTCCGATTTAGTTTTCTTTTTTTAGTTCCTAACTTTGCTGTGATCAAATGACTTTATGTGTAAGCTTGGTAGAAGTGCAGCAACCTATTTTTTTTTTGGTCTTTTCATTGTGGTCATGTTTGTTTGAACCTTTGTATTTTGAATCAAATTAAGCTATATGTTATGTTCGGGAATGTTTTCCAACCGTTATTTTTCTGTTTCGTTAGCAATTTATTATTTTGTAGATATTGCTTTCATCTTTACTAATTGTAAACAGCCATTTTTTAATCACACACTTAAAACTGAGTTTCTTATATGCAGTCTTGCTAAAATATGAAACCTTTCATTATCTGGAATATAGTAATTGATGGTATATCTATTTAAGATATATGATGCGTAAAACAGATAAGTTATACATAGTTTTTGTTGTTTGTGCAGCCTAACAATTCAATTGATATATCTATTTATATTTAAGATATTAAACTCTTATTTGGTACTACTATCAACTTAATTTGCATTAGGTGCTTAATAACGCAGGTGGGGTCATATGTATTGGAAACCTGATTTTAAGATTAAACTAGTTATATAACCCGTGCAACATTAGATTTTTTAAAAAAATTTATTGGAAATAATGATTTTGGTAGCTCTAATGAATCATTTTTTATTTAAAAAAAAAAAATAACCTTTGAAATATTTTTAAAATTTTGTCATTGTCAAGTAAGAGAGTTAGTTAAAAGATTCTTTTGACATAAATCATGTGTCGTTGTCTTGATGTTTGATAGACAATTTAAAATGCAAGAGTGAGATATTTGTAAGAATAAGATGACATGTTGAATCTTAACTTCTTTTAAAAAATAAAATTCTTTTTATCTAGGCCAAATAACTAAAATGCAAAAGTAAATATATGCCATCAACATCCAAACTTTTACAATAAGTAAATTAGATTAAATGTTCAAAGAGCTTTTCGAATCAACTTTGTCACATGTAAGTAGTATTTTATATTAGATAAAATTGTTCTGCAATCATTCGATGCCGGTATATAAACTTTACTAAACCAATCGTGTTTAGGCCCATAATACATGTACAAATTTAATCTATTTGAACAAAGTTGAGTTGCATCAATATTCATTTTATATGACAATTTCAAAATATTTATGTCTGACTTTGATTTTGTTTCTATCATTCTCATGAAACCTAAGTAGATCATTAACATCTTTTAGACCACATATCAGTAAAAATAAGAGACATTTCTATATTCATAAACTCATCATATTGTTCTGTTTTGATTGAATGTCTCCAACAACGATTTTCTTTTGAGTAAAAAAAATGCTATATTGTAACTTTTTTGGATTGCAAATGCTAATTTATGTTCAACTTAAGTGAAGAATTAAGAAAGATACTTGAGAAAATTTATCATTAACAATACACATTAAATTGATATAGTGAAGGTAAATAATGAATGTTAGAATAAGAAGAGAGAGTGAGTATGAGCTTTTTTAGAAGTGTCACATAGGCTTAATACTTCCATATGTTTAACTCAAGTTTCCTTTACAAATATATATATATATATATAGATGCAAGCACTAAATAGAGTTAGCTTCAAAGTGGTTGTAAGACATGCTCAATTAATGCGCACGGTGCTCCATAACACCCTATGTTATCCTATTCTTTGGAAATTAAATAGAGTCCTATTATGTTCTTATAAGGTGCCGCACCAGTTATATATATATATATATATATATATATATATATATATATATATATATATGAATTTGTTAGAAGACATCTTTTATAAAAGTCTTTTTAGTTATATTAAGATAAAAAGACGGAGTGGTGAAGAAGTGGGGAAAGATGTTGAAACTGATGTAGTCGAAAAAAAATGATGAGGGAGAAAAAAGTGAGAAATTGATTGATGTCAACTCCATGCTCAGAAAGACAAAGAGCCAACTTCTTGCAGAAAGTGGAAAAAAGCAAGACGTTCCTTCTTATGTGAAACTGTCATACCCTCATTTGTCTAAGAAGAAAGAGAAGCAGGAGAGACAATTCAAGAAGGTGTAGCGAAACTAACCTGATTTTAAATTGGGAAAAATGTCATTTTATGGTAACTGAAGGGATAGTTTTGGGACACAAAATAAGTGGGAGAGACATCCAGGTGGACCAAGCAAAGATAGAGGTTATAGAGAAACTACCACCACCTGTTAATGTAAAAGGGGTGAGAAGCTTCTTGGGGCATGCTGGTTTCTACCGGCGGTTGATTAAAGATTTTTCAAAAATTGCAAAGCCCCTCTGCAACCTCTTGGTCAAGGAAACTGAGTTTAATTTTGATTCTGAATGTCTAAATGCTTTTACCTTGATTAAAAACAAGTTGGTCACTGCACCCGTAATCATTGCTCCTGATTGGGATTCTCCTTTTGAACTCATGTGTGATGCAAGTGATTACGCGGTTGGAGTAGTGCTTGGCCAACGTAGAGAGAAATTTTTTCCATGCAAAGTTCTCAATGAAAACCAAGTGAATTATTCCACAACTGAAAAAGAACTACTTGCTGTGATATTTGCATTGGAAAAATTTCGGTCTTACCTAATTGGCTCCAAGGTTATTGTTTTTATAGATCATGCAGCTTTAAAGTACCTGTTGACTAAGGGGGATTCAAAACCCCGGTTGTTGCGGTGGATCTTGCTCTTGCAAGAGTTTGATCACCTCTCTAGGCTTGAAAATAGAGAGGTCACTGAAAAAGAGAAGGCCATAGTGGCCGAGTTCCCGGATGAACAACTGTTCAAAGTACAAGAGAGGTCGTGGTTTGCTAACATGGCAAACTTTATCGCGGGGAACTTGATACCTGATGATCTAAGCTGGCAGGAGAGGAAGAAATTCTTCAAGGATGCAAACCACTACTTGTGGGATGATCCTTACTTGTTCAAGGTAAGTACTGATGGTTTGATTAGAAGGTGTGTTGCAGGTGATGAAGTGGAGAACATAATGTGGCATTGCCATAACTCAGCTTATGGAGGCCACCATAGTGGTGAAAGAACAGCCGCGAAGATTTTGCAAAGTGGGTTTTGGTGGCCCACACTCTTTAAGGACTGCCATGAATTTGTCCGACACTGTGACAAGTGTCAAAGAACAGGTAACATCTCAAAGAGGAATGAGATGCCCCTCAATGGTATTTTAGAAATTGAACCTTTTGATTGTTGGGGCATCGATTTCATGAGACCTTTTCCCTCCTCTTACTCTAACCTCTATATTCTTGTTTGTGTTGATTATGTAACCAAGTGGGTTGAGGCGATTGCTTGTGTCGCTAATGATTCTCACACGGTGGTAAAAATTTTGAAGAATAATATCTTTCCTAGGTTTGGAACCCCTGGAGTCTTGATCAGTGATGGGGGGAAGCACTTTTGCAACAAATATTTAGAAAATGTTGTAACACCCCGTTTTCCCAACATAAAAATTTCTTTAAAAAGATAATCATGCATCAGAGTAAGCACATAAACAGGGCATCACATTTCTAAAAACATCTCATGTTAATGAATAAATAAACATTAAATCTTCGTAAAATATTAATCATTATCGCAGCGGAATAATCATATGGAAAAGCATCTCAAAAGTCTTTGGCACGCAGGCCTCATCAACATCTTATTAGCAAAATCTTCAAAATAAACATAAGCATGTAAAATAACTTAATACGCAAGGAACAGAGAAAAATAAAGAAGATCCCCTATCCCGTTACAGATTATGTTAAACATCATTAAAAGTCTCTTAAGCTACCCCAAGGTCATCTCTCAAGGTCATATGCGACTACAGGTCGCAAACAGAACAGGTTCCAAGTTCTGACAGAACTCGCTATGGCGAGTGGGAATGCTCGCCTCGCGAGTATCTAAGGTCCTGCTCGCTATGGCGAGTTGGAGTGCTCGCCTCGCGAGCTCTAGGGGACTGCTCGCTATGGCGAGCTGGGTTGCTCGCCTCGCGAGCGATCTAGGTCTGCTCGCCGCGGCGAGTTGCATAGCTCGCCTAGGCGAGCGACGAACAGACTGCTACGGGTTCTGTGAAAATCTCATCAAAAGTTCCCAAATTCATCATCTTAAACGTCTAAACTCTCAGAAACATCAATGTTATGATTAATCTACATTCTGTACTCATCCTACACCTCTGTTCTACAGCTTTATGGCCTAATTCATGATTTTTCTCAATTTTAACCTAATTCCAATTCTCACAAAACTCAATCCTATGTTGTTAATCGAGATTAGATGAACTACAGATCAATATAATTAAGTGTTAGGCTCACCCTTACCTGATAAAAGCAGAAATCGCAGCCCTCAAAGGTCACTTCTCTTCACTTGGCCGTTTGCTCCCTTTTTCCAAAACTCTGTACGCGTATTACTGACTTCTCTCTAGACCTAATTTTCCCTTTATATACTCCCCACAAATCTTATCTTATTTACTCTTTCTCCCACATAACTCTCTAAAATCCAAAACTAACCCACAACTAAATATTTTATTTTATTTTCAAATCTTATTTTATTAAACAATAAAATAAGTCACCACGTCGCATAAAATCATATTAAATCTTCATTCAACATCGCATAATATATTAATAAATATATAACAACTTCTCAAATAAATCAAATAATTAAATAATCAAAAATGGAGGTTACAACTCTCCCCAACTTAAAAGATTTTCGTCCTCGAAAATTACCTCAAGCAAACAACTCTGGATATGACTCCAGCATCTTACTCTCTAACTCCCACGTCAAGCTTTCGCCGGTCGCTCCCGACCAAACGACTCTAACGAGAGGTATCTCCTTGCCCCTCAGCGTCTTCGTCTTTCTGTCATCAATTCTCACAGGTAAGGTCTCAACCGTAAGGTTGTCCCTAACTTGCACATCATCACTCTGGATCACATGAGACGGATCCGGAACATACTTCCTCAGTTGCGACACATGGAACACGTCGTGCAAATTCGATAAATGTGGTGGCAATCCAATACGATAGGCCACCGCCCCAATCCTCTCTGATATCTGATATGGACCAATAAACTTCGGGGTTAACTTCTTTGACTTCAAAGCACGACCAACACCGGTCATAGGAGTCACTCTAGGAACACATGATCTTCCTCTTGGAACTCAAGGTCCTTTCTACGCTTGTCATGATAACTCTTTTGTCGACTCTGCGACACTTTCATCTTCTCCTGGATCATTCTTACTTTCTCAGTAGTCTGCTGAACAATTTCCGGTCCTAACATCACATTTTCGCCTGACTCAAACCAACACAACGGAGTTCTGCATCTCCGACCATACAAAGCCTCAAAAGGTGCCATTCCGATACTCGAATGGTAAATGTTGTTGTACGTGAACTCTATCAACGGAAGATGACTATCCCAAGTTCCTCCTTGCTCAAGTACACACACTCTCAACAAATCTTCCAACGACTGAATCGTCCTTTCCGACTGACCATCTATTTGCGGATGATAAGCTGAACTCAACCTCAACTGAGAACCTAAAGCCTCTTGCAAACTCTTCCAAAATCTAGAAGTAAATCTCGGGTCTCTATCTGATACGATGCTCGAAGGAACACCATGCAACTTCACAATCTCCTTGACATAAATCTCTGCCAACTGGGCAACAGGAAAAGTAATATTAATCGATAGAAAATGAGCCGACTTCGTCAATCTATCAACAATCACCCAAATAGCGTCATTCCCTTTAGGAGTATTCGGCAAGCTCATCACGAAATCCATGGATATACTATCCCATTTCCACTCTGGCACATCTAAAGGTACCATCATACCAGCAGGTTTCTGATGTTCAACCTTCGATTTCTGACAAACCAAACAAGAATACACAAACTGTGCCACGTCACGTTTCAAACCAGACCACCAAAACAGCTTCTTTAAATCATGATACATCTTCGTAGCTCCCGGATGAATACTCAAGCTACTTCTATGACTCTCTGCAAGAATCATCTTCTTCATTTCCTCATTATCAGGAATGCAAATCCTACCTCGAAATCTCAACACTCCTTGATCATCAACTCTAAAGTCGCTATCTTCCGTCTGATTACTAGCAACCAACAAGTCCACAAACTTAACATCTTCTTTCTGCGCCTCTTTGATACTCTTCAAGAAATCACTATCAATCTTCAGCATCCCAAGCTTTACACTATGAGGTGTTCTCTCACAGATTAAACTCAAATCTCTAAACTGTTCCAACAACTCGAATTCCTTCACCATCATGGCAGACATATGCAAAGTCTTCCTACTCAAGGCATCTGCAACCACATTAGCCTTGCCCGGATGATAATTCAAACCAAAGTCATAATCTTTCAATAATTCGAGCCACCTTCGCTGCCTCATATTCAATTCCTTCTGGTCAAATAAGTACTTCAAACTCTTGTGATCACTAAACACTTCAAACCTCGAACCATACAGGTAATGTCTCCATATTTTCAATACAAAGACCACAGCCGCCAACTCTAAGTCATGCGTCGGATAATTCTTCTCATGAATCCTCAATTGCCTTGAAGCATAAGCTACCACTTTACCATCTTGCATAAGCACACCACCTAAACCCAACTTGGACGCATCACAATATACCACAAAAGGTTCATCGGGCTTCGGCAAAATCAAAACTGGAGCCGTCGTCAAACGTTTCTTCAACTCATTAAAACTGTTCTCACAATGAACATCCCACACAAAAGATTTACCTTTACACGTCAACTGCGTTAACAGAAGAGCCAACATAGAAAATCCTTCTATAAATCTTCGATAATAACCAGCTAGACCCAAAAAGCTTCTAATCTCTGTAACCGACTTAGGAGTCTCCCATTGCGATACCGCTTCAACTTTAGACGGGTCAACCGCAATGCCATTGCCAGAAATAACGTGACCAAGAAAACTTACTTCTTTCAACCAGAACTCACACTTAGACAACTTAGCAAAAAGCTTCTTCTCTTTCAACACTTGCAAGACGATCTTCAAATGCTCAGCATGTTCTTCTTCAGTCTTAGAGTAAACCAGAATATCATCGATGAATACCACAACAAAACGATCCAAATAAGCATGGAAGATTCTATTCATATACTCCATAAATACGCCAGGTGCGTTAGTAACAGCGAAAGGCATCACCGTATACTCATAATGCCCATAACGCGTCCTAAATGCCGTCTTCTGCATATCCTCATCTTTCACTTTAATCTGATGATAACCCGATCTCAAATCTATCTTGCTAAACACACAAGCACCCACCAACTGATCCATCAAGTCGTCAATTCTCGGAAGTGGATACCTATTCTTTATTGTTACTTTATTCAACTGACGATAGTCGATGCACAACCTCATACTTCCATCTTTCTTCTTGACCAACAACACTGGAGCTCCCCACGGTGAAACACTTGGTCTCACGAACTTCTTATCAAGCAAATCCTCTAACTGCTTCTTCAGCTCCGCCAACTCAGAAGCTGACATACGATAAGGCGTCATAGACACAGGCTTCGTTCCAGGAACAAGATCGATCGTAAATTCAACTTCTCTCTCAGGAGGCACATCAGGAATCTCATCTGGGAAAACTTCAGGAAAATCACATACTACTTGTAGCTTATCAATCACTGCCTGATTCTCAATAGATAAGGACGCCATCAAGGAAAACATCATAATTCCATCGCGTTCCAACTGCTTCAACTGTTTAGTAGATAAGAATTCCGCCCCACTCTCTTCTTCGGGAGAAGAAAAATGCACCGTCTTGCTAAAACAATTAATCAGAACATGATTGTACTCTAACCAATTCATCCCCAAGATCACATCCATCCCAACCAACGGTAGACATACTAAATCAATCTCAAAATCACGACCAAACATAGACACAGGACATCTTAAACACACAAG
This sequence comes from Medicago lupulina, assembly GCA_958299785.1. Lineage (NCBI taxonomy): Eukaryota > Viridiplantae > Streptophyta > Magnoliopsida > Fabales > Fabaceae > Medicago > Medicago lupulina. Next base: position 52,523,092 of record OY283145.1, read on the forward strand.
GGAAGTAGTCACCGAACCCTTAGCTGGAGTTTTGACAACCATCTCCCCATTCATATCAGATACAACAAGATTCAACTTAGCAGCACAATCAAGAGCAACAAAACAATGTGTGGCACCAGTATCAATAATAGCAACTAATGGTATATTATCAAAATAACAAGTACCTCTGATCAAGCGATCCTCGCTCTCCGTCTGCGTACCAGTCAACGCAAAAACTCTCCCAGTAGTCTGAGTCTTCTTAGGTTGTGTGCACTGGGACCCAATGTGACCTTCCTCATTACAATTAAAGCATACGATATCACCACGTTTGCAATCCGCAGTAGTATGGCCCTTCTTGCCACAACGAAAACACCTCTTCACCTCTCCAGGACAAGCATTACTCTTATGGCCTTTCACGCCACAAGTATAGCAAACTATCTCAGCAGGAGCATCTTTCTTCACAGGTCTCCTCTCATCATTAACTCGCTGTTTGCCCTTATCTGCAGGAGCACTGTAGGGCTTAGGACGACTTTGCTGCCCTTTTCCTTTTCTCTCATTAACCACCTTGTAATGAGCCTTAGTGTCCTCCTCGTAGATCCTGCAACTACTCACCAGCTCGGAAAAGATTCTAATCTTCTGATACCCAATAGCCCTCTTGATATCAGCACGCAATCCATTTTCAAACTTAATGCATTTAGAAAATCTGCAGGAGCCCTCTTACTCTAACCTCTATATTCTTGTTTGTGTTGATTATGTAACCAAGTGGGTTGAGGCGATTGCTTGTGTCGCTAATGATTCTCACACGATGGTAAAAATTTTGAAGAATAATATCTTTCCTAGGTTTGGAACCCCTGGAGTCTTGATCAGTGATGGGGGGAAGCACTTTTGCAACAAATATTTAGAAAATGTTGTAACACCCCGTTTTCCCAACATAAAAATTTCTTTAAAAAGATAATCATGCATCAGAGTAAGCACATAAACAGGGCATCACATTTCTAAAAACATCTCATGTTAATGAATAAATAAACATTAAATCTTCATAAAATATTAATCATTATCGCAGCGGAATAATCATATGGAAAAGCATCTCAAAAGTCTTTGGCACGCAGGCCTCATCAACATCTTATTAGCAAAATCTTCAAAATAAACATAAGCATGTAAAATAACTTAATACGCAAGGAACAGAGAAAAATAAAGAAGATCCCCTATCCCGTTACAGATTATGTTAAACATCATTAAAAGTCTCTTAAGCTACCCCAAGGTCATCTCTCAAGGTCATATGCGACTACAGGTCGCAAACAGAACAGGTTCCAAGTTCTGACAGAACTCGCTATGGCGAGTGGGAATGCTCGCCTCGCGAGTATCTAAGGTCCTGCTCGCTATGGCGAGTTGGAGTGCTCGCCTCGCGAGCTCTAGGGGACTGCTCGCTATGGCGAGCTGGGTTGCTCGCCTCGCGAGCGATCTAGGTCTGCTCGCCGCGGCGAGTTGCATAGCTCGCCTAGGCGAGCGACGAACAGACTGCTACGGGTTCTGCGAAAATCTCATCAAAAGTTCCCAAATTCATCATCTTAAACGTCTAAACTCTCAGAAACATCAATGTTATGATTAATCTACGTTCTGTACTCATCCTACACCTCTGTTCTACAGCTTTATGGCCTAATTCATGATTTTTCTCAATTTTAACCTAATTCCAATTCTCACAAAACTCAATCCTATGTTGTTAATCGAGATTAGATGAACTACAGATCAATATAATTAAGTGTTAGGCTCACCCTTACCTGATAAAAGCAGAAATCGCAGCCCTCAAAGGTCACTTCTCTTCACTTGGCCGTTTGCTCCCTTTTTCCAAAACTCTGTACGCGTATTACTGACTTCTCTCTAGACCTAATTTTCCCTTTATATACTCCCAACAAATCTTATCTAATTTACTCTTTCTCCCACATAACTCTCTAAAATCCAAAACTAACCCACAACTAAATATTTTATTTTATTTTCAAATCTTATTTTATTAAACAATAAAATAAGTCACCACGTCGCATAAAATCATATTAAATCTTCATTCAACATCGCATAATATATTAATAAATATATAACAACTTCTCAAATAAATCAAATAATTAAATAATCAAAAATGGGCGTTACAAATGTGCTTACTAAATATAATGTGAAGCATAAGGTTGCTACTCCCTATCACCCTTAAACTAGTGGGCAAGTAGAGGTGTCTAATAGGCAGTTAAAACAAATCCTTGAGAAAACTGTTGCTTCTTCTAGGAAGGATTGGTCTAGGAAGCTAGATGATGCTTTGTGGGCTTATAGGACCGCGTTTAAGACGCATTTAGGGTTGTCACCCTATCAGTTAGTTTATGGTAAAGCATGCCATCTCCTGGTGGAGTTAGAACACAAAGCATATTGGGCAATTAAGGCCCTTAATTTTGATCAAGCCTTAGCAGGTAGAAAAATGCTGCTGAAGCTCAATGAGCTTGAGGAAATGAGGTTGAGTGTTTATGAGAATGCTGTGATTTACAAAGAGAGGACAAAGAAATATCATGACAAAGGTCTGGTGAGGAGAGAGTTTAACATTGGACAACAAGTTTTGCTTTTTAATTCCAGGTTGAAGCTGTTTCCTGGAAAGCTTAGATCAAAGCGGTTTGGACCGTTTGTAATAAGGAGCATCTCTCCTCATGGAGCTGTGGAATTGGCAAAGGCCGATGAGACAGACACTTTCAAAGTGAATGCTCAAAGGCTGAAACCATATCTTGGTGGTGACCTACTTACTAAAAGGGTGAGACTCGTTCTGACGGACCTTTTAAGGTTTTCAACAGTCAAGCTAGTGACGGAAAAAGAGCGTTGAGTGGGAGGCAACCCACTATCTACATGCAGGTATAAATTTATTCTTTTTATATATAAAAAAAAAGGGCGCAAAATTGGTGGCCGAACCTCCCAGTTCGGTGGCCGAATTTGAGCCACACAAAAAAACTTTTGATTCGACAATTTTCGGCCCCCGAGTGGTCAGACCTCGGTGGCCGAATTCAACATTTTTGTCCGTGGGCAAGTAGAGGTGCTTATTAAAAAGCATATTGGGAAATTAAGGCCCTTAATTTTGATCAAGCCTTAGCAGGTAGAAAAAGGCTGCTGAAGCTCAATGAGCTTGAGGAAATGAGGTTGAGTGCTTATGAGAATGTTGTGATTTACAAAGAGAGGACAAAGAAATATCATGACAAAGGTCTGGTGAGGAGAGGGTTTAACATTGGACAACAAGTTTTGCTTATTAATTCCAGGTTGAAGCTGTTTCCTGGAAAGCTTAGATCAAAGTGGTCTGGACCGTTTGTAATAAGGACAATCTCTCCTCATGGAGCTGTGGAATTGGCAAAGGCCGATGAGACAGACACTTTCAAAGTGAATGCTCAAAGGCTGAAACCATATCTTGGTGGTGACCTACTTACTGAAAGGGTGGGACTCGTTCTGACGGACCTTTAAAGGTTGTCAACAATCAAGCTAGTGACGGAAAAAGAGCGCTGAGTGGGAGGCAACCCACTATCTACATGCAGGTATAAATTTATTCTTTTTATATATAAAAAAAAGGCGCAAAATCGGTGGCGGAACCTCCCAGTTCGGTGGCCGAATTTGAGCCACACAAAAAAACTTTTGATTCGACAATTTTTGGCCCCCGAGTGGTCAGACCTCGGTGGCAGAATTCAACATTTTTTTCCGTTAAAAAAACTAACCTCGGTGGCCGAGTTTGCCATTCGGTGACCGAGTTTTTCAAAAATTCAAATTTTTTGGCAGTTACAGCCGCTCGGTGGCCGACCCAATCCCACTCGGTGGCCGAATTTCACAATTTCCTAAGCTTCATCTGACCGTTACAGCCGCTCGGTGGTCGACCCCGTCCACTTAGTGGCCGAATCTGACCTTTCCTATATATACCCTTGGCCGAAATTCATCATTGACAGGTCCAAATCTTAGTGTTATGCTGTCAAAATTTCTCTAAAGCCACAAATCTCTCCAAATCTTCATCTTCTACATTTCTTCCACCAATTTTAACAACCAAACCCACAAATTCATCTCAACCCATCATCAAAAATCAATTACCCACACACTAAACTCCCAATTTTCACCCAAATTCCTCACAAAACCTAACCATATTCTCAATTTCTTTAACCCTCACCAAACCCAACAATAACCATGGCTAAAACTAGAAACTCAAACCAAAAACCTACCACAAAGAGAAGAAAGGGGAAGGAACCAACCAGAACTTCCTCCCAACAACCACCTAACCCACCACCACCCACTCAACCACTACCTTACCAAAGATTTGTGACTCAAGAGGCGGAGGAGAGGTACAATTTGATTAAGGGGCTTGTCTTCAACAAAGAAAGAGGCATAAACTTTGATAAATGTGTGAAGAACCGGATTTTTGTGGAGAAGATTCGTGAAAAGGAATGGGAAGGTATAGTGAATATGGTAACGAAGGAGAGTAATGCAAGCATCGCCTTAGAATTTTTGGCTAATGCTTATGTTGAGGGAGACAGAGGATGGCACACTGAAGTGAGAGGAAAGAGGGTGAATTACTTGAAGTGGGCTATTAATCGTGTGCTTGGTTTAAGAGAAGTAGAGAATTGTGACGTGAAAGCCCGTAAGGAGGTTTATGATGCATTCAGGAGTCGCGGGGAGTGGGATTCATTGCTTGAGGGGCTGATGAGAGAAGGGAGAGGTTGGATAGGAACTGTTGATAGGCCACAAAGAATTAATACAGTTGATCTGCTACCTGAGTACAACGCATGGGCTTCTTTCATCCAAACGGTAATTGATCAAACTTCTGCAACTGCTGAGATGATACGGGAAAAGGTGATTATTTTGCTTTCCTTGATTTCTGATGAGGAGATAGATGTGGGAGAGTTGATGGCTCATAGTTTGCATAAGCTGGTTAGGACTGATAGGAATACTCTAGGACATTGATGTTTGATAAACATGTTTTGTCAGGCTGCTCAGGTTTCGGTTGAACCTACTGATGTTATTGTGAGATCTTTGACATTTATATATGATTCCTTGTTATAGGGTTATGAGAAGGAATTGGAAAGGCATGAGCGAAATGCAGCGCAGGAACAGCAACCTTAGACGATGGAGCAGGATCCGATTCCGCAGGTACCACCACCACAGGTGTAGCAGCAGGGCCTCCCTTCTTACTATAATGAGTACAACTATACTATGGCCAACTGGGCCCAAGATATGTCTTCTAGAGATCGAGTTCCGGCACCAGCTTTCCCACAACATTTCTATGAGGCAGCACAACTTTACCGTCAAAGTACTAATTTGATGACAGATGCTTATGAGAGGTTTAGTAGCCCGCAGGATATGGAGAACTACTTTGAGCAGAAGCGGCAGAGGGGAGCTGAGAGAGAGGCGAGTATCAGGGCTGAATATTACAAAGTTCAAGCGGAGCACAGTGACATGTTCCAGCAGTACCACCAGCCACCATCCAGACCAGGAGGGTCCTCAAGAGCACCACGGTGATTTAGGCACCATGTCTAGCCCAAACAACTATTATCTTTATTTGCTTTCTGTTTTTAATTTTGTTATTTGCTTCTGTTATTTCATTGTGAAAGGAGTCAAACTTGAGAAATGTCTGGTCAAGATTTTATAATTCCCCTTTTGTCTTGTACTGCATCTGAGTTTGTTTATTATCAATGAAATGACTTTTCTTGAAATTTACCAGTTCAGTAACAAAGATTTCATTTACGGTTTGTGAAATGTTCAAATGAGGTAGTGCTTGCATGATTATATAAGGGAAGTGTACGGCATGAAAGATGCTTAAGTAGCCATAACTTCCAGAAACCTCAGCTTGTAAGGTTATTTCCCAAATTTATTTTTCAATTTTTTAGAAATGAGTGTTTCCATGTAGATGCTATTTCTAGAATTTGTGATTTTTCTTTGTAATTGATTGGTCATATATTGTACACACTAAGGCAAATTGCTTGTACCTTGAGCCTTTGTAGCCCACCTTTGTTTATATTGAATTATCCTTTGTTTAAACCAAGTTGAGCCACTAGGATTTAGACCCCTTGTTTCGGTGACTAACCACATTACAAGCCCAGAGACCTTAGGAATGTACCAAATTTTTGTTGGAGTTAGGCATGTGTTTGTGTGATTAATATGAAAAAGTTCAAGTTTGGGGTTGCTCATGGAACTAGCAACATTTTAAGTTTGGGGTAGGGGTACTAGAGAAAGAAAAGAAAATCACTTTGTGCTTAAAAAAAATAAAAATAAAATAAGCATGATAAAATAAGCTGGATTTTCAAAATTTTGCATCTGAAAAAAGAAAAAAGAGATAACGTGCTTTGAGTAAAAAGAAAGTGATCGAGTGTTCCGTTCAAAAAAATTCTCTAGTCCCTTTGATGTTAAAATTTTGGTGTGTGGTGTACTATAACTTAATAGGATAATGTCTAACTCCATTATTTTTCTTTAACCTGCTTTCCAAATGATCCCACCCCTAACCTAAGCCCCGTTATAACCAAGAAAGTCCTTAAAAGTGTGTACATAATATTGACTTTGATTGATTCTTAGAAAAAATTTCAAACTTTGGTAATATAGTAGTGTTACATGTCGACTGAGCGAACCCTGTTATATTTCAATGTTGATTGCGAGAAGTTGTGGAATGGATGTGTTACCAAGCAAGTTAGCTCATCGTTTGCTAACTAGGGAGTTGAACTTTTGACATAATCATTGGTGGAGTAAGTGTTATTTTACTGTTATTTTTCATTTTTAAGTTTGTACCTTGAGGACAAGTAACGATGCAAGTTTGGGGTTGTGATGACACTCTGTCATTACTAGTTTAGTAGGCATTTTTCATGTATTTTTAAGGGTTGTTCATTGAGGTTCATGAAGCTGGAAGCCACAAAATCGCAGAAAAATTGAAGTTTGAAGATTGGAATTCGACCACCGAATTGACAGATTCAGCCATCGAAATTGCTGCCAATTTTCAGCATTGGCTACGTGATTTTTCGGCCACCGAACTGCGAGGTTCGACCACCGAGCTCGAATATTGGGCAACACGTTTTGATGATTCGGCCACCGATTTTGCGAGTTCGGTGGCCGATTTTTACTGGCTTATAAAAGGAAAAACACGTTTTCGGAAAAAGGGTTCACGAATTTTGAGACCTAAGGCATATTTTAGAGCAAAAGCTTTGCAGATTTGGTGGCCAGCCATCATAACTCATAGTCTATCATCAAATTCATTTATGAATCCTTCATTTTATGTTAGTTATCTCTTACTTTAGCTATGAGTAACTAATCTCTTTGTGATTGAGACTGAGATGAATCTGATGTAACCCTATGGGAATATTAATTGGTTGAACTCCTTTGAATATCAATAAAAGTCTAGTTTTTAATTCATATTATCGTGTGTTTAATGCTTTTTGTATGTTTATCATTGACTATTAACCCTAGCTTTATGAATATGCAAATCGTTCTTAAAGATTGAATGACCATTAACCCTGGCTTTTGACTCTGATCTAGGTAATAAGTTTAACCTAAGTAATCAAGCTAGAGATAGATCATTATTAGGTTATGACATAGGGATTAACGTTCTATTAAAACCTCCAACGGTTCCAAATTCACTTAAGAGATTAAGGGGTTGTTACTTGCGGGGAGAATTCTAGGTCAAGAGATTAGGTAGAATTATTGTGTTAATATGTCGTTATGCTAGATAACCATTGATTGAATTAGGAGTGCAAATTACCATAGGGGTGCATTAGAGGATTCGAAAGTCTTGATCATATTTCTCTTTCAATTTCAAAAACCAACTTTTAATTGTTTTCTCCGTTTATGTTACAAAACAATCCAACTGCCAAGGGCAACCATAATTTTTACACATCATTTTTAATAATGAAATTGCTAAGTAGAAGTTAAATACATTCCTCGTGGATACGAATTTTTATTACTTCGATCGAATTTGGTATACTTGCCAAATATCAATCAAAATACATTCAAGACAGGTGGCGGTGGTTGCTTGACTCGATTCATGGCTATACGGTCAGTGGGACTTATCAGTTTTTAACCACTTTACCGGATCCATTGGCGGCTGGTGTTCTTAAAGACGTGTGGCACAAACTAGTTCCTACAAAAGTTTCCCTGTTTGCTTGTCGTCTTCTTCAAGATAGTGTTATACCCTCATTTTGGACCTAAAAATACTCATTCAAATTCCTCTGCTTATTTTCTAATACTTTCAAATTCACCATGTTTTCTACTGTGCTTCAGCTGCACACTTTACTGCTTCAGTTTTTTAAATTTTTGCATAAAATCATACAAAAGGGTATTTTGGTCATTTCCCGCAATGGAACCCATTTTCAGTTCTTGCATCTGTTTTTGAGTCCTTTTCAAACTTGTCTGTGCAATTTATTTGTCAAATTTTGTACAAAACCATTTGTGTCTGCGTCTGAATCAGTCTGAGTCAGTTTGAGTCATTTTTGCCCCGGGGGCATTTTAGTCTTTCCACATTGTTCGGATTTTGGGCAGAGAGGTATTTTAAAATACCTCATTTGTGGTAGTTTGTTCGTTTTAGTCCGTTTTGTCAATTTTAACTGTTTCGCTTTACGTTGCTTTCAAATTACATTTTTTAACCAATTTTATTATTTTTTGCATTTTAGTCCAAACATTTTTAGAAATTGCAAATTAGCCCATTTTTTTTTTCTTTTTTGCTGTAATTGCATTTTAGCCCCAATTCCATTTTTCCAGGCAGTCTTTTTCTTTTAATTTTTTTTAAATAGTCCAAACTTTTCAAAATTGCAAAACAGTCCCAATTTTTACAAATTGCAAAACAGTCCCAATTTTTACATAATTGCAAAACAGTCCAAATTTTTACACAATTGCAGATTGGTCCACAAGAGCCACACGGGCAGTCCAAGCCAGATGGCGCATTCTCATTGGTCCAGAAACACACATGGCAGCCTATAAAAGGCCACCACTGTACAAGTCAGAATCGATCCCATTCATTACGCGCCAAGTCACAAACAGATTTCCCTTTCTCTCTCCAATCAGTTACGGATCAAAATCACAAAATTCACACGAAGATCAAGAACATTCAAACCCTAACCGTTTTTCCAGAATCAAAACTCAACGAATTCAATGGAGTTTGCATCGATTCTCAGAGATTCAGCATTGAATCTTCATCATTGAATCGGTTTCTTCTGCAATTCAAGCGCGAACTCACCGCCCAAAGGCAGCAAGCTCAAGCACCGATCACAGAGGGAGATTGAGAAGAAGAAAGAAAGAAGAATTCAAAGGTTCTGAACCGGTTCAAAAGAAGAAAGAAAGACCACGGTTTATTTCCGGATTTCAATCTCAAAATCAACAACAGAATCAAGGTTGAAGGATTCCGAAGGCTCAAGATCGAATCTCCGAACCAAAACCAGGTGAAAAATCAAAAAACTTACCACTTTTGTACGCATGAACATCAGTGAAACTAAATCAACATAGATCTGTACGGATTCAAAGGGTCCGGTTCGAAAAAGATTGAAACCCTAATTTTTTTTTTCAAAACCGTGAAGGATTGCAGGGTTTACAATGTGAATAAACCATTGTAAACCTAGGAATCCGAAAAAATTTCATCAAAAACAAAGATTTGAATCAAAAAAGAACCAAAGAACCGATTGAAATCCGTGAAAGAAAATCCAAGATCTGCGTTGATTCGGTGAATGCATGTAATTTCCAACGGTAGATTCATGTGTAGAACAATCTAAGGAAGCGATTGAACCATGATTTATGAGATTCTGGGTAGATTTGAACAAAGCTAGGGTTAGGGTTTCAAAGGGAACGAAGAACCAAACGGCGGAGAGAAGAAGAAGAGAGAGAAAGGATAGAAAGAAATGAGGGAAACCGGTTCATAACCCTTTTATATAACCTTGCACACCGGGTCGGTTTAAACCCGACCCATTCTCCCATTTTCATGGCCGTTTGATCTAGGTCCAAGTAGATCCGGATCAATCCAACGCCCCTAAGGCGCCTTGGTGATCCGGATCCGTTGGTGTGTGGGTTTGGGCTTTTTACCCGTGGGCTGAGGCTTTCTTTCAGTTTCCTTGAGTTTTTTTGCTATTTGCACCTTGATGCTTGCTATTTGAGCCCCCTGTTCATCCTAATATTTTACAAAAAAATCCAAAAATTACTATGTGATTTTAGCATGTTTGTGAACATTTTTGTGACATTTTTGCAAGAGCTTCGTTGATAAAAATGATCAGTGTAAATTTCCCTTTTGATTGATGTATTTTGTGTGTTCTTGGTGAACTTTCTTGTATGTTTCTTTCATCCAATTTTTTTGTCATATAATTCTAGTGCTTGGTACTTGATTCTATGATGATTACTTCTGTCTTCTTGATAAACTCAATTAATCTTGGCGATTTTAATTTTCTCTTGTTTTCGAGGTATTTCCATTTTTTGTTAAATTTGATTCTTGATTACTATTTTGTGATATTTCCGTTTTTTTTTTGTTAAATTTGATTCTTGATTACTATTTGGTGATATTCCCATTGTTTGCTAAATTTGCTTCTTGATTACAATTTTGTGATAATTCCATTTTTTTGTTAAATTTGATTCTTGATTACTATTTTGTGATATTTCCATTTTTTTGTTTTGTTAAAATTGATTCTTGATACCAATTGTGTGATATGTTACAATCTTGTTAGTTTGGTTCTTGATGCCAATTTTGTGCTATTTTGCAATCTTGTTTAGTTAAAGTCTTGATGCCAATTTTGTGCTATTTTGCAATCTTGTTTAGTTAAAGTTTTGATGCCAATTTTGTGATAGTTTACTATTTTGTTTAGGATTAGTATTTCATCATTATTTCATCTTGTTTTACTAACCACTTTACTCTATGTTTCATGCATACTAAGCATCTCATCTCATTCCCATTTCTTCCTTTAACCCTTTCATGGAACGTTCAACTAATTCTCATGCAATGTTTAGGTAGTTTACTTTTCTTTAATTTCATGCAAGATCATAGAATGTAAAATAGGACCCGATGTAAAGGACTATGGACTATAATGATGTACACCGACACATGCACCGACACACGCACACACGTTGTATGTCTACCGTTTAGGTGTATGTTTAGGAAGCGCGACACTTAGGAAAAACTCATGCTTTCTTTCTCAAAGACTAGCCCTTCACTCAAATATTTTCACAATAATGTTGGAGTCAAAACTCCATAATTTTCCTTTATTTTCTTAATCAAAAATCCAAATGAACACTAATTCTCAACTTTAACCGTTTTTGTAAATAAATTGGACCAACCTCACTTGTTTCCAAATCTCATGCCTTTACGGCCTCTCATCTTTTTCTTCAAAACCTTTTTTTCAAAACTAAAATAGAACAAAACTCACAAAAACATTTTGGAAGAGAACTACATGGAATTTTGATCCCTTAAAAGGGTATGTAGGCAAGAGACTCAAAATCTCTCCAAGTCCAATAAAATAAAATCCAATCTTCTTTCTCTCATTCTTAAAATCAACCAATCTTTTACAAATAGCAATAAAAGCAAAGCGTATATGCAAAGCATAGTAAAACGGTTCCTATAGGATACTATAGTCACTGCGGGTGCCTAACACCTTCCCGTAGTGAAATCAGCCCCGAACTCGGAATTTCTAAGGTTTTCTCTCGATTTTACCTTCCCCCCAAAAAAAATAGAGATATCAATGATTGAAAGGTTCAAATCTAATTAATGGTTTGAAACCCGAAAATCGCGATAACAGAAATGGCGACTTCACTGGGGAATAGTTTAGGGCTACGCCTAGTTTTACATGCTTTATACTTATGCTCTGCTTTATTGTTACATGTAAAATTTCTCTTATGTACGTGTGGGGTGAGAATATCAAAAGCCCTATACCCGGGCTGAGTGAACCTAAGATTAGGAAGAGATATAATCGACAATCCATTCCGGGGGTTGCCTCGTGCATTGGATTACGCGATCAATCTCACATAGCTGAGGCATTTTGGAGGTGATGTTGTCGGCGTGTGTTGTCATGCTTAGACACTTTACTTCCAATTGACCGATGAAGGCTATGGACCGTAGTTACCAAACCCATCCTTGGCCCTTCTTAGGACGTAGTGCGGTGGCTAAACCGAGCGTTGTCTCGAAATTTAGTCGTCACGCGATACTACACCCAAACTAAACCTTCTTACGAATAATCATGGACAAGCGTTGCTTTATACTACCATGATATACGCAAGAGAGGTTGTGGTTTGGGAACTTTATAGAACCTTGGTTACCACTATCAAAGCCTTAGTTTCACCGGACACCGTGTCCACTTGTTACCTTAGCCCACCGTGCCTTTCTTGTTAAAACCATGCATACATGCATTCATGCATAAATTTTTTACATGCATTTATCAAAGGGTATAGACAAACTAAAATTCTTTGCAAATATAACCAGGCATGAAGAGGACTAAGTCTTACAAGTTCAAGGAAGTTGATTTGGCTAGCCTAAGGGAGTTGGCACTCAAGGTTAAGAATCCGACGGGGTTTCGTCTCCGATATGGTGGTTTGCTTGGTATTCTCCGGACTAATGTAGAAGAGAAGCTGGTGCACACTCTGGTGCAATTCTATGACCCGGTTTTCCGTTGCTTCACTTTCCCGGATTTTCAGTTGGTTCCTACACTCGAGGCTTATTCTTGCTTATTAGGTTTACCTATAGCCGAGAGGGTACCCTTCACAGGCCCAGGATCTTCTCTTACTCCTCTGGTTATTGCTAAGGATCTTTATCTCAAGACTTCCGATGTGTCTAAGAATCTCATCACCAAGTCTCACATCCAGGGTTTCACTTCAAAGTACCTACTTGAGCGGGCTAATCTCGAATCCACTTGTCAGGACACTCTTGAGGCTATTCTTGCGCTACTTATCTACGGGCTCATTCTCTTCCCGAATCTCGGCAACTTTGTGGACATGCATGCTATTGAGATCTTCCACTCCAAGAACCCGGTTCCTACTTTGTTAGCTGACACATACCATGCCATCCATGATCGGACCCTCAAAGGTCGTGGATTTATTCTTTGCTGCATACCTCTTCTTTATAGGTGGTTTATTTCTCACCTCCCGGGTTCTTTCCATGCCAACACGGAGAATTGGTCTTATTCGCAGCGGATTATGGCTCTTACTCCCGATGAAGTGGTTTGGATCACTCCAGCAGCTCGAGTCAAGGAAATTATCACCGGTTGTGGGGATTTCCTCAACGTACCTCTTCTCGGTACCCGGGGAGGAATCAACTACAATCCCGAGTTAGCCATGAGACAGTTTGGTTTTCCTATGAGAGCGAAGCCCATCAACCTTGCTACATCACAGGAGTTCTTTTACTATTCCAATGCCCCCACCGGGCAAAGGAAAGCTTTTACAGATGCTTGGTCTAAGGTTCGTAGGAAAGATGTGAGACACTTGGGTGTGAGATCCGGTATTGCTCATGAGGCCTATACGCAGTGGGTGATAGATCGAGCCGAAGAGATTGGCATGCCTTACCCTGCTATGAGGCATGTATCTGTGTCTACGCCATCTAGACCATTACCGTTGCTTCCTGCGACTCAGGAGATGTATCAGGAGCATCTAGCTATGGAGAGTGAGGAGAAGCGAGCATGGAAAGCCCGTTACAGTGAGGCTGAGAACTTGATTATGACTTTGGATGGCAGAGACGAGCAGAAGGATCATGAGAACCGGATGCTGAAGAAGGAATTAGCCAAAGTTAGGAAGGAGCTTGAGGAGAAGGATGATCTATTGAGGAGAGACTCCAGGAGAGTCAGAGGTCGTCGAGATTTCTTCGCCAGTTATTGTGGTTCAGCTTCGGACTCGGATTCCGAATACTACCCAGTCACTCCTTAGTTCTGGATGATAGGATTGACTACCGGTTATGTTGTTTGTTCAGCTTATGTTTCAGAAGCCTATTCCCTTGGCTCAATGTATCAAAACAACTTGCTTTGAATAATTTGTTAATCCAATAATGTTTGCAAAGAATTCTAATTTGTCTAAAAAACCCTTTGGTAATAAAAAGAGTCATTTTTGCATCTACATTTGCACATATCATGCATCATATGCATCATTCATCAGTCACAAAAAAACTTCCAAGTGCTTATCGCCTCCTGGTTCTTCTGCCGCAGTGTGAAAAGTGGCTCGTGCTCGAAGGACTGATCAACCTACCAGAGTACATCAGACTAGACAATACAGAAGGAGGAATCAAGTAGCTATGGAAGAAGAGAATGCACAGCTCCGTACTGAACTAGCCTCCGTGAGAGAAGAGTTAGCTAAAGCTCTCGATGCCATGACCGCTCTGGTAGCCGCTCAAGAACAACCAACCTCATCTGCTCCAGAGACGACTGAAGCGATTCCAACATCATCTCTCGATAGCCGCTTTGCCATGCCAAGGGGATACCCATATGGACTCCCACTTTTCTTTGCTCCAGATCCCACAGCAGGTGTTTCCAGTGCTGCCATCGGTAACCAAATCCCCGTCTCAGGGCAGGCATCTCTTCATACTACTCTGCCTCAATCAACGGTCTTCACCGATCCGATTGTGCACTCTACGCCTCAGGGCGCCAATGCTAATGATCACCGTGGAAAGACTCCTGTATTGGGAACTATGGAAGAAAAAATGGAAGAGCTCGCCAGAGAACTCCGTCGCGAGATCAAGGCCAACCGTGGAAGCAGTGACCTCGTCAGAACCCACGATCTCTGTTTAGTGCCGAGGGTGGATGTTCCCAAGAAGTTCAAGGTCCCGGAATTTGATCGCTACAATGGGCTGACTTGCCCCCAGAACCATATCATCAAGTACGTCCGGAAGATGGCTAACCATGCAGATAACGATTCACTTATGATCCATTGCTTCCAGGACAGTCTAATGGAAGATGCCGCGGAGTGGTATACCGGCTTGAGCAAGGATGATATCCGTACTTTTGATGATCTAGCTGCTGCTTTTAAGAGCCACTATGGATTCAACACCAGGCTCAAACCGAATAGAGAGTTCCTCCGGTCTCTTTCTCAGAAAAAGGACGAAAGCTTTCGCGAATATGCACAAAGGTGGAGAGGGGCAGCTGCCCGTATCACTCCCGCTTTGGACGAGGAAGAAATGACTCAAACATTCTTGAAGACCCTGAAGAAGGATTACGTTGAAAGAATGATTATTGCTGCCCCAAGCAACTTCTCTGAGATGGTCACTATGGGAACCCGCTTGGAGGAAGCTGTCCGAGAAGGGATTATCGTGTTTGAGAAAGGCGAGTCCTCGAATGCACCGAAGAAATACGGCAATGGTCACCATAAGAAAAAGGAATCAGAAGTTGGAATGGTGTCCGCCGGAACCAATCAATCTGCCACTGCCGCTCCTGTCAATGCTACACAACTGCCTCAACCGTATCAGTACCTACAGTATGCCCAGCATCCGTTCTATCCGCCGTTCTACCATCAATACCCTCCACTACCGGGCCAGCCTCAGGTCCCTGTTAATGCCATCGCCCAACAAATGCAACAACAACCACTAGCTCAACAACAACCGCAACAACAACAACAAGGCCCTCAATCTAGACCATCTTTCCCGCCGATACCAATGGCGTACGTTGAACTACTCCCAACTTTGTTACATAAGGGGTATTGCACCACTAGACCTGGCAAGCCTCCGCCAAACCCACTGCCTCCCAGGTTCCGCTCCGATCTCAGATGTGATTTCCACCAAGGTGCCCTAGGTCATGACGTAGAAGGTTGCTACGCTCTGAAATACATTGTGAAGAAGTTAATCGACCAGGGAAAGCTATCTTTTGAAAACAATGTCCCACATGTGCTTGACAACCCGCTCCCCAACCATGCCGCCGTGAATATGATCGAAGTATGTGAAGAAACCCCTCATCTCAGTGTCCGTAATGTTGCTACACCTCTGGTGCCACTACATATCAGGCTGGGCCAAGCTTCCTTGTTTAGCCACGACCACGCTGTTTGCTGTGAATGCCTTCAGAACCCTATGGGTTGCGGCATAGTCCAGACTGATATCCAAAGATTGATGAGTGACAACTACCTGACTACCAGTGATGTTTGCATGATAGTACCGATCTTCCACGATACTCCGGTCAAGAGCACGCCCGTCAGGAAGGACGTTGAACCGTTGGTCATACGGTTGCCTGGTCCAGTGCCATATACTTCTGTGAAAGCCATCCCGTACAAGTACAGTGCGACTATGTTGGAAAACGGGAAGGAAGTACCTTTGGTGTCCTCGAGCACAGCAGGCAGTATCGCTGAAGTGACGGCTTTGAGGAGCGGCAAGGTCCGACCTCTCTTGTTCCAAAAGAAAGATGATGTGCCAGTTACGATTCCTGCTGATAAGACTACTCCATTGACAATCCCTCCTGTTGTTGAAAGTACCAGCCATCCAGGCCAATCCATTGAAGATTCCAATCTGGATGAGATTTTAAGGATAATCAAGAAAAGCGATTATAAGATCGTTGATCAGCTGTTACAAACTCCTTCGAAGATATCCATCTTGTCCTTACTCCTTAGTTCGGAGGCTCACAGGAATGTATTGTTGAAAGTACTAGAGCAAGCCTATGTCGACCACGAGGTCACAGAGGATCAATTTGGTGGGATAGTGGCTAACATCACTGCTTGCAGTAACCTTTGGTTTGGTGAAGATGAACTTCCAGAGGCGGGGAAGCACCACAACTTGGCCCTGCACATTTCCATGAACTGCAAAACAGATATGCTGTCCAACGTGTTGGTAGACACTGGGTCGTCGTTGAATGTGATGCCTAAGTCGACTTTGGATCAGTTAAGTTGCCAAGGAGTTCCTTTGAGAAGGAGTACTTTCCTAGTCAAGGCTTTCGATGGTTCCCGTAAAACTGTTCTTGGAGAAATAGATCTCCCCATGACTATTGGTCCTGAAACATTCATGATTACCTTCTAGGTTATGGACATAGATGCCTCTTACAGTTGCCTTCTCGGCAGACCATGGATACACGAAGCCGGGGCAGTCACTTCTACCCTCCATCAGAAGCTGAAGTTCGTAAGGAATGGTAAACTTGTGACAGTGCATGGGGAAGAAGCTTATCTGGTCAGTCAGTTATCATCCTTCTCTTGCATTGAAGCTAAATCTGCCGAAGGAACTGCATTCCAGGGTTTAGTTATCGAAGGTGCAGAGCCCAAGAGAGCTAGTGCTGCGATGGCTTCGTTGAAGGATGCACAGAAAGCCATTCAGGAGGGTCAGGCCGCTGGTTGGGGCCAATTGATACAGCTGCAGGACAACAAACGCAAAGAGGGTCTCGGTTTCTCTCCAACGTCAGGCGTGTCAACTGGAACGTTCCGTAGTGCTGGATTTGCCAATGCAATTCTTGATGGTGATGAAAGAGGGGTTAGGCCCACATTTGTGATACCAGGAGGCATGGCAAAGAACTGGAACGTTATCAATCTCCCTGTGTTTGTGCATGATTTTAAGTAATATGTCTTGCTGTTTAGGCTTTACTTTCAAAATAACGATCCTTCCGTCCCGCCCGAGGCGGAAGTGACACTTTTGTAAAGGGCGTGTTTGTTCCGACATCACCATTATCAATAAAAAACGTCGTTTCTTTCACGACTCTTTTTCTTTCTTTAATGCTTTTCCCTTGGAAATAATGGTAATGCCAGAAAAAACCAAAACATCTGCATTTTCTTATTAATTTCAAAGATCTGCATGAAAACTATTTTCTAAAAATCATCCAATCATGTCACGCAGATCGAACCAAAACGAACCCGTTGAACACAGTGACCCTATGTTTCTCCAAACTGTTGAATCCCCGGTGTTCGAGGCCGAAGATGAGGATAGTGATGATATACCAGATGAGATTGCCCGGTTGCTTGAGCAAGAAGAGAAAACCATTCGGCCTCATCAGGAGGAGATTGAGCTAATCAACTTGGGTACCGAGGATAACAAAAGAGAGATCAAAGTCGGTGCTGCATTGGAGGAAGGGGTCAAGAAAAGGATCATCCAGCTTCTCCACGAATACTCGGACATTTTTGCATGGTCGTACGAGGATATGCCGGGTTTGGATCCCCAGATTGTGGAACATCGGATACCGACTAAACCAGACTGTCCTCCCGTCAGACAAAAGCTGAGACGGACTCGGCCGGACATGGCCCTGAAGATCAAAGCTGAAGTGCAGAGACAAATCGATGCGGGTTTTCTCATAACAGTTGAGTATCCCGAGTGGGTTGCTAACATTGTGCCAGTGCCGAAGAAAGATGGTAAGGTTCGGATGTGTGTTGACTACAGAGATTTGAATAGAGCAAGCTTGAAGGACAATTTCCCGCTGCCTCACATCGATGTGCTTGTTGACAATACTGCCCAGTGCAAGGTGTTCTCCTTCATGGACGGTTTTTCTGGCTATAACCAAATCAAAATGTCACCCAAGGACAGAGAAAAGACGTCGTTCATCACTCCGTGGGGAACTTTCTGTTGTAAAGCAATGCCGTTCGGTCTAATAAATGCTGGTGCTACTTACCAAAGGGGGATGACCACTTTGTTCCATGACATGATTCACAAAGAAGTCGAAGTGTACGTGGATGACATGATTGTCAAGTCAAGCGATGAAGAGCAACACGTCGAATATTTGGCTAAGATGTTTGAAAGGTTGAGGAAGTACAAGCTTCGGCTGAATCCAAACAAATGTACGTTCGGTGTTAGGTCTGGGAAGTTGCTAGGCTTCATTGTCAGCCAGAAAGGCATTGAAGTAGATCCCGACAAAGTCCGAGCTATCCGCGAGATGCCGGCCCCGCAAACCGAGAAGCAAGTCAGAGGGTTCCTCGGGCGTTTGAACTACATTTCCAGATTTATATCCCACATGACTGCAACCTGCGGGCCGATTTTCAAGTTACTCAGGAAGAATCAACCTGTGGTATGGAATGATGAATGCCAAGAAGCTTTCGACAACATCAAGAGCTATTTGCTAGAACCTCCTATCCTCGTTCCGCCGGTGGAAGGAAGGCCATTGATCATGTATCTGTCAGTGTTGGATGAATCCATGGGATGTGTGCTCGGTCAGCAAGATGGAACTGGAAAGAAAGAGCATGCGATCTACTATTTGAGCAAGAAATTCACCGATTGTGAGATGCGGTATACAATGCTCGAGAAAACCTGTTGTGCACTAGCTTGGGCTGCCAAACGCCTGCGTCATTACTTGATAAATCACACAACTTGGTTGATATCCCGGATGGATCCGATCAAGTACATCTTTGAGAAACCGGCTGTCACTGGAAAAATCGCACGTTGGCAAATGTTACTGTCAGAGTATGACATTGTGTTTAAAGCCCAGAAGGCCATTAGAGGGAGTATCTTGGCTGACCATCTTGCTTGCCAGCCACTTGATGACTATCAACCTTTGAAGTTTGATTTCCCTGACGAAGAGGTCATGTTCTTGAAGTCAAGAGACTGTGAAGATCCACTGATCGGTGAAGGTCCAGACCCTGATAGTAAGTGGGGATTGGTCTTTGATGGTGCTGTTAATGCCTATGGCCGAGGAATTGGCGCAGTAATTGTGGCTCCGCAGGGGCATCACATCCCTTTCACAGCCCGGATTGTGTTTGAATGCACCAACAATGTGGCCGAATACGAAGCGTGCATCCTGGGAATTGAAGAAGCCATTGATATGAGAATCAAGCATTTGGACATCTATGGAGACTCTGCACTAGTCATCAACCAGATAAAGGGAGAATGGGAGACCCATCATGCCAATTTGATCCCTTACCGTGATTATGCAAGGCGTCTGTTGACGTATTTTACAAAGGTCGAGTTGCACCATATTCCCCGAGAGGAGAATCAAATGGCCGATGCTCTTGCTACCTTGTCTTCCATGTTGCAAGTGAACCATTGGAATCACGTGCCGATGATCAAAGTACAACGCTTAGACCGGCCCGCTCACGTGTTTACTGTCAGTGATGCAATTGTACAAACAGGTTCAGGCGGAGTTGACAGCAAACCCTGGCATTATGATATCAAGCAATTCTTGCAAAGCCGTGAGTACCCGCCGGATGCTTCCAACAAAGACAAGAAGACCTTGCGCAGGTTGGCTAGCAAGTTCCTGCTGGATGGTGATGTCCTGTACAAAAGGAATTTCGATATGGTGTTGTTAAGATGTGTTGATGAATGTGAAGCAGAACAGCTAATGCACGACGTGCACGATGGCACCTTCGGGACCCATGCATCGGGGCATGCTATGTCTAGAAAGCTGTTGAGAGCTGGTTACTACTGGACGACCATGGAGCGCGATTGCTATCAATACGCCAGAAAGTGCCACAAATGTCAAATATATGCTGATAAGATCCATGTGCCTCCGCACGCTCTCAATGTTATGTCTTCTCCATGGCCTTTCTCTATGTGGGGCATTGATATGATCGGAAGAATTGAACCAAAAGCTTCAAATGGTCATCGTTTTATTCTGGTAGCAATCGATTATTTCACCAAATGGGTCGAAGCTGCATCATATGCCAACGTAACTAAGCAAGTAGTAGTCAAATTCATCAAGAACAATATCATCTGTCGGTATGGTGTTCCTAGCAAGATTATCACTGACAACGGTACCAACCTGAGCAATGACATGGTCCAAGCCTTATGCGAGAAATTCAAGATTGAACACCACAATTCTTCTCCTTACAGACCTCAGATGAATGGTGCAGTTGAGGCTGCCAATAAGAACATCAAGAAGATTGTGCAGAAGATGGTAACAACATACAAAGACTGGCATGAGATGTTGCCCTATGACTTACACGGCTACCGCACTACAGTCCGTAGTTCAACCGGGGCAACGCCTTTTTCTCTTGTATACGGCATGGAAGCAGTCCTCCCATTGGAAGTGGAGATTCCATCTCTCCGTGTGATTATGGAAGCAAAGTTGTCTGAGGCTGAATGGTGCTAGAGTCGGTACAACCAGTTGAATCTGATTGAGGAAAGACGCCTGGATGCTTTGGCTCATGGTCAGATGTATCAAGCAAGGATGAAAAATGCTTTTGACAAGAAAGTTCGTCCTCGGGAATTCAAGGAGGGTGAACTCGTGTTGAAAAGAAGAATGAGTCAGCAACCCGATCCAAGGGGCAAATGGACGCCTAACTATGAAGGACCTTATGTTGTCAAGAAGGCTTTCTCTGGCGGTGCTCTGATTCTCACACACATGGATGGTGTAGAGCTTCCGAATCCTGTGAATGCCGATATAGTCAAGAAATACTTTGTCTAGATATGAAAAGAACAGCGTGGTAGGTCGAAAACCCGAAAGGGCGGCCTAGGAAAAAATGCGCTTCCCGGTGGATTGAAAACCCGAAAGGGCGGTCCAGGCAAAATAAGGGACAAGAAACAAAATGTAAAAGCTCGCTGGGATTACATGTAACTCAGGCAAAAATGAGCGTCTCGATGAGCCGAAAACCCGAAAGGGCGGTTCATGCAAAAATGAGATCGAAATAAAAGACAATTGACTATATCTGGCAAGTTACCATTCCCCTTGGGATCTTTGCAATTGATGATTGGCTGTTCTCATCCGAGGTTCCGACCCCTGCGGATTCAAGAGTTTCAGATACCATGGTAGTTACTGTGTTCAATGTACCACCAACCAATAAAATTACCATTTTCCAAGCTTTGTAAATCCGTGGAGTCACGCCTTCGGCTGATTACCACCCCGATACATCGATTTGAGCCTATGCTTTTGTTTGGCACTCTTTCTCTATTCTATTTTCAAAGCTTTGTACAAAAAGATTCTTTCTATGTTAATAATGATGCATGTCTGGAATAAACATTCTGAAAATTGAAATTTTTTGAGTATTTTGAAAACAAGCCTGAACAGCTAGGTACATTCAAATGAACATGCATGAACAAATCTACATTGATAACCAGTTCCAATTCAAGTTGCTAGCAAGCCTTACCCCAGTGACGGTCTGTGGTCAATGGCAAGAATGAAAAAACAGAATGAAAAGCATGAAAAATGAATATGCTCGCTAAGTCGAAAACCCGAAAGGGCGGCTTAGGCAAAAATGAGCACCCCGATGGATTGACAACCTTCAAAGGCAATTCAGGCAAAAACAGGGGCAACAAAAAACTATTCCCCGGTGGGTCGAAAACCCGAAAGGGCGATCCAGGCAAAAATGGGATGATGAAAATGAAAGATAATAATAAAAAAACAAACATGCAAAAGCATTGACCACGGATGCGATGTTCGAAGCATTTTACGTGACGGTTCCAACAAGCGGCAATACCATTCAGACTGTTTTTCTCCACCATTTTACAACCTCCTGCCTTCAGCAATGGTCTCGATGTATCTTCAAACGACTGCATCCCCAGAAGAGGAACTTTTGCAAGTATATGTCCGAGCACGGGCCATTGCGTGCCCAATATTCCAATGTTTTGTCTGTCTCTGCGAAATCATGTCTACAAATTGCCAATCATCATGCATTTCAAAGCATTCATACATGCATAATCATGCATCCTATGTGTTCATGCATTTGATAAAACTGTCATGTCATGCATATCTGCATTCTCAATTCCTATGTTAATCTCAATCAAAATCAATCGTGTCAACTCCAAATTTCTTCTGCTGATAACAAATGTCTACTGTCATGTCAATTTCAAAATCCACAGTCTTGTTAATATTCCTGTCAAATTCAAGCTCCTGCAGTTATGTCAATCAAATTCAATTCCTTTTCAAATGCAATTTATTTCTGTTAACGGCCAAGTGGCTAGTTCGCATACAAGAACAGCTTGTGCCTGTCAATTCACTCTTGTTAACGGCCAAGTGGCTAGTTCGTATCCAAGAACAGCTTGTGCCTATCAATTTGTTTCTGTTATCGGTCAAGTAGCAAGTTCGCATCCAAGAACAGCTTGTACCTACCCTTTTGATATCCGCCGGGCGGCCAGTTCAAATCCAAGAACAGCTCGTGCTTTCTATTTTGTTTCCTGTCAGCCAAGTAACTAGTTCATGTCCAAGAACGGCTTGTGCTTTCTACCTTGTTTCTTTCAGCCAAGTAACTAGTTCGTGTCCAAGAACAGCTTGTGCTTTCTATATTTTCTTTCAGCCAAGTAACCAGCTCAAATACAAGAGCAGCTTGCGCCCTTTGTTGTCAATATTCCCGGTCAAGTGGCCAGTTCGCATCCAAGAACAGCTTGTACCTGTCAAATTTGCTTTCGAGTCTCCCCAGTGAGTCTTGTTATTCTGTTAATGTCAACCAGTCCCGCAATGGATACGACATACTCCTTTTTGCTATTTTGTTAATGTCAATCAGTCCCGCAATGGATACGACATGCTCTGTTTTTGTTATTTTGTTAATGTCTACCAGTCCCGCAATGGATACGACATATTCTGTTAAATTCAATTCTCAGTCTGTCTTGAATTCATAATCAAAATGTTGCATGGCATGCATGACACCTACAAACGTATTTTTACGCCCAAAATCAGTGCTAATGTCGATATTTAAGTATCTTCGTCGCGTCAAGCCAAAGACTCTGTCTCTTGACTCTCCAAACGAAGAAACTTAAATAGGGGCAGCTGTTATACCCTCATTTTGGACCTAAAAATACTCATTCAAATTCCTCTGCTTATTTTCTAATACTTTCAAATTCACCATGTTTTCTACTGTGCTTCAGCTGCACACTTTACTGCTTCAGTTTTTTAAATTTTTGCATAAAATCATACAAAAGGGTATTTTGGTCATTTCCCGCAATGGAACCCATTTTCAGTTCTTGCATCTGTTTTTGAGTCCTTTTCAAACTTGTCTGTGCAATTTATTTGTCAAATTTTGTACAAAACCATTTGTGTCTGCGTCTGAATCAGTCTGAGTCAGTTTGAGTCATTTTTGCCCCGGGGGCATTTTAGTCTTTCCACATTGTTCGGATTTTGGGCAGAGAGGTATTTTAAAATACCTCATTTGTGGTAGTTTGTTCGTTTTAGTCCGTTTTGTCAATTTTAACTGTTTCGCTTTACGTTGCTTTCAAATTACATTTTTTAACCAATTTTATTATTTTTTGCATTTTAGTCCAAACATTTTTAGAAATTGCAAATTAGCCCATTTTTTTTTCTTTTTTGCTGTAATTGCATTTTAGCCCCAATTCCATTTTTCCAGGCAGTCTTTTTCTTTTAATTTTTTTTAAATAGTCCAAACTTTTCAAAATTGCAAAACAGTCCCAATTTTTACAAATTGCAAAACAGTCCCAATTTTTACATAATTGCAAAACAGTCCAAATTTTTACACAATTGCAGATTGGTCCACAAGAGCCACACGGGCAGTCCAAGCCAGATGGCGCATTCTCATTGGTCCAGAAACACACATGGCAGCCTATAAAAGGCCACCACTGTACAAGTCAGAATCGATCCCATTCATTACGCGCCAAGTCACAAACAGATTTCCCTTTCTCTCTCCAATCAGTTACGGATCAAAATCACAAAATTCACACGAAGATCAAGAACATTCAAACCCTAACCGTTTTTCCAGAATCAAAACTCAACGAATTCAATGGAGTTTGCATCGATTCTCAGAGATTCAGCATTGAATCTTCATCATTGAATCGGTTTCTTCTGCAATTCAAGCGCGAACTCACCGCCCAAAGGCAGCAAGCTCAAGCACCGATCACAGAGGGAGATTGAGAAGAAGAAAGAAAGAAGAATTCAAAGGTTCTGAACCGGTTCAAAAGAAGAAAGAAAGACCACGGTTTATTTCCGGATTTCAATCTCAAAATCAACAACAGAATCAAGGTTGAAGGATTCCGAAGGCTCAAGATCGAATCTCCGAACCAAAACCAGGTGAAAAATCAAAAAACTTACCACTTTTGTACGCATGAACATCAGTGAAACTAAATCAACATAGATCTGTACGGATTCAAAGGGTCCGGTTCGAAAAAGATTGAAACCCTAATTTTTTTTTTCAAAACCGTGAAGGATTGCAGGGTTTACAACGTGAATAAACCATTGTAAACCTAGGAATCCGAAAAAATTTCATCAAAAACAAAGATTTGAATCAAAAAAGAACCAAAGAACCGATTGAAATCCGTGAAAGAAAATCCAAGATCTGCGTTGATTCGGTGAATGCATGTAATTTCCAACGGTAGATTCATGTGTAGAACAATCTAAGGAAGCGATTGAACCATGATTTATGAGATTCTGGGTAGATTTGAACAAAGCTAGGGTTAGGGTTTCAAAGGGAACGAAGAACCAAACGGCGGAGAGAAGAAGAAGAGAGAGAAAGGATAGAAAGAAATGAGGGAAACCGGTTCATAACCCTTTTATATAACCTTGCACACCGGGTCGGTTTAAACCCGACCCATTCTCCCATTTTCGTGGCCGTTTGATCTAGGTCCAAGTAGATCCGGATCAATCCAACGCCCCTAAGGCGCCTTGGTGATCCGGATCCGTTGGTGTGTGGGTTTGGGCTTTTTACCCGTGGGCTGAGGCTTTCTTTCAGTTTCCTTGAGTTTTTTTGCTATTTGCACCTTGATGCTTGCTATTTGAGCCCCCTGTTCATCCTAATATTTTACAAAAAAATCCAAAAATTACTATGTGATTTTAGCATGTTTGTGAACATTTTTGTGACATTTTTGCAAGAGCTTCGTTGATAAAAATGATCAGTGTAAATTTCCCTTTTGATTGATGTATTTTGTGTGTTCTTGGTGAACTTTCTTGTATGTTTCTTTCATCCAATTTTTTTGTCATATAATTCTAGTGCTTGGTACTTGATTCTATGATGATTACTTCTGTCTTCTTGATAAACTCAATTAATCTTGGCGATTTTAATTTTCTCTTGTTTTCGAGGTATTTCCATTTTTTGTTAAATTTGATTCTTGATTACTATTTTGTGATATTTCCGTTTTTTTTGTTAAATTTGATTCTTGATTACTATTTGGTGATATTCCCATTGTTTGCTAAATTTGCTTCTTGATTACAATTTTGTGATAATTCCATTTTTTTGTTAAATTTGATTCTTGATTACTATTTTGTGATATTTCCATTTTTTTGTTTTGTTAAAATTGATTCTTGATACCAATTGTGTGATATGTTACAATCTTGTTAGTTTGGTTCTTGATGCCAATTTTGTGCTATTTTGCAATCTTGTTTAGTTAAAGTCTTGATGCCAATTTTGTGCTATTTTGCAATCTTGTTTAGTTAAAGTTTTGATGCCAATTTTGTGATAGTTTACTATTTTGTTTAGGATTAGTATTTCATCATTATTTCATCTTGTTTTACTAACCACTTTACTCTATGTTTCATGCATACTAAGCATCTCATCTCATTCCCATTTCTTCCTTTAACCCTTTCATGGAACGTTCAACTAATTCTCATGCAATGTTTAGGTAGTTTACTTTTCTTTAATTTCATGCAAGATCATAGAATGTAAAATAGGACCCGATGTAAAGGACTATGGACTATAATGATGTACACCGACACATGCACCGACACACGCACACACGTTGTATGTCTACCGTTTAGGTGTATGTTTAGGAAGCGCGACACTTAGGAAAAACTCATGCTTTCTTTCTCAAAGACTAACCCTTCACTCAAATATTTTCACAATAATGTTGGAGTCAAAACTCCATAATTTTCCTTTATTTTCTTAATCAAAAATCCAAATGAACACTAATTCTCAACTTTAACCGTTTTTGTAAATAAATTGGACCAACCTCACTTGTTTCCAAATCTCATGCCTTTACGGCCTCTCATCTTTTTCTTCAAAACCTTTTTTTCAAAACTAAAATAGAACAAAACTCACAAAAACATTTTGGAAGAGAACTACATGGAATTTTGATCCCTTAAAAGGGTAGAGACTCAAAATCTCTCCAAGTCCAATAAAATAAAATCCAATCTTCTTTCTCTCATTCTTAAAATCAACCAATCTTTTACAAATAGCAATAAAAGCAAAGCGTATACGCAAAGCATAGTAAAACGGTTCCTATAGGATACTATAGTCACTGCGGGTGCCTAACACCTTCCCGTAGTGAAATCAGCCCCGAACTCGGAATTTCTAAGGTTTTCTCTCGATTTTACCTTCCCCCCAAAAAAATAGAGATATCAATGATTGAAAGGTTCAAATCTAATTAATGGTTTGAAACCCGAAAATCGCGATAACAGATAGAATTCCAACTAGATCAAATTTAGTTCCTCGACATGTCCTTCAACATACTGACAACGTTTGTGTTGGTGGATGTGGCTCCTCTAAGACGGTGGATCATCTCTTCATAGAGTGTGATGTGTTTGAGAGTGTTTGGTATTTAGTTTGTCTTTGGATTGGTATCCCTTGCGTTTTGCCTGGCTCCGTAACGGATCATTACTTTCAGTTTATTCACATTCCAGGTTTACCGCGTTCTTCTCATGTTTATCTCAAGGTTATCTGGCTTGCTTGTATTTGGTCAATTTAGAAGGAGAGAAACAATTGTGTCTTAAAAAATGCGGTTTTAGATCCTTTCATTGTTGTTGAAAGAGTGAAGCTGAATTCTTTTTTATGGCTTTCTTCGAATGTTATTCCTTTGTCCTTTGGTTTTCATGATTGGTGGAGATACCCGCTTCTTTGTATGGGTGTCATGTAATAGTTTTTTTTTTCTATTGTTGGTGACATCTTCTTTAGGTGCTTGTGACTTGTAACTGACTTTAGGTGATTCATCACTTTTAGCACACCTTGTGCGGGGTGAATCACTTAGCCTTTGAGCTTATATATCATTTTGATTTGTTAAAAAAAACACTCCAAACAAGATATATATATATATATATATATATATATATATATATATATATATATTATAATAACACTTAATAAATTATTTACACTAGTGTGCAACGGGCACTCCATGTTCGTTTCTCCGCTTTTTTTATTGTGTTGATGTGTATAACTTATGAACATTAGTTTTTATAAAATATTGATTTTGATTAAATTTATGTGTATATATATTTGCACTTTGATATTGTAAGAAACTATACATATATTTTTCAATGACTTCAACAATATAGCAAATATAATATAATTTTTATTTTTTTAATCAACCAACAATATGATATTTTTATAGAAAAATGTGAAGGGTTAAGAGTGCTTTACCCGGCCCCTGTAATATAAGCTATTTTCGGTTTAATTTTTTTTTTTTTTTTTAGATTTCATCCTTGTAATTTGAAGATTTTTGGTTTTTGACTTTTATGAATTTTGACTATACAAAATCGATGATATGATAAAGGGATAAACTGAAATTTGCTTAAATTACGAAGGGTAAACCGAAATTTACTCAAATTACAAGAGGCAAAAGTAACATAAATTTTGTAATTTGATGTCATGAAAGTTCAAACCAAAGAATCTTCAAATTACTAGACGAAATCTATTTTTTTTTTAGAGAGGGTAATTCAGAAATGACCTATATTACAGGGGTAAAACACTATTAACCCAAATTTGAATAAAACTATGTATTCCTTTGTATCTATACTATATATAAAGAAAACTACCCTTTCAGCATTTTTGGGTTGGATTTTTCTTTCCAAAAATACCCTCAATTTTCAATACAAATAACAAATAGATAAGAATAAATTAAAATATTAAAATAAATGTAACAAACACGAATATATATTTTTTGTTTTTTTTCCTTTATCATTTAAAAAGTGTAACAAACTATATGTGTATATTTATATTTACTTTTTCATCATTCCGATTATATCCTTAAACAACTTTTTCTATAATAATTTTGTTGATGGTGTCATTAAAAAAAATTAGATTATATTTTTTTTGTTATATTGTATTATTGTCGGTGTTGTTGAAATAGATAATCATGGTTAATTTGATTTTTTATAACTTGAAAGCAACAAAAATTTTTTTTATAGTTTTAATCAAAATCAAAATTTCATAAAAAATAACACCGTTCATAATTTTCAAACGTTAACGTAATAAAAAAGCGGAAAGATGAACACGTTAGTGCCCGTCTTTTCGCTAATATAGTATAATTATTTTTGTTAAAATACTTAATGATTAAAAGTTGACATTTTTAAAATGAATAAGTAAGATTATTTCAAAAATAAATAAAAATAAAGAATAAGTAAGATGACTGAAATTCAATATCCAAATTTTGAAATAAATAAGTGAAATATTTGGATTCAAACCCTAATCCTTAGATACATTATAAAATACTAGAAACTGGACCCGTGCCCGCACGGGTTTATTGCTAAAGAAATGACATACGAATAATAAAATGCAATATATAATTGGTAACGGTGAAAAAATAACAGATGATAATCCATAGTAGACAAAATAAAATGCTCCATAAAATGTATAAAATCTGAAAATTGACATGTTGTTTCATCGCAGATTGCGAAATTTTTAGTAATCCTATCAATAATTCAGTAAGAGAATATGAAATTTTTAGTAATCCTATCAATAATTCGGTAATCCTATCAATAATTCGGTAAGAGAATATGAAATTTTTAGTAAATTGGCATGTTGTTCGGTAATCCTATCAATAATTCGGTAAGAGAATATGAAATTTTTAGTAAATTGGCATGTTGTTTCATCGCAGATTGCGAAATACTTCATCATATACGACGTTAGAAGTCACATTGGTATCTTCACCATCTTCATCCGTGATCAATATCTTTAGTCCTTCTCTGGATGTAACTCTTGAAACAACAACATACAATTGTCTGTGAAAAATTACAGGTGTTGGTAGATATACACCAACATGTTTAAGTGACTGTCCTTGACTTTTGTTAATTGTCATTGCAAATGATACAGACAAAGGGAATTGTCTTCGTTGAAACTTTAAGGGAATCCTGACATCTGAAGGCGATATAGATAACCTGGATACAAAAACCTGTTCACCAACATTACTTCTGGAAATGACCCTCCCCTCAATGACGTATCTTCCCATCCTAGTGATAACCAATCTAGTTCCATTGCATAATCCATATCGTGTATCTATATTTCTCAACAACATAACTGACACACCAACCTTTAACCTTAATTTGTGATTAAGAAGTCCAGAAGCAGTGATGGTGTTGAGGAATTCAGGTGTATGAACATTGTCAATATGATCATCGTTTACGTTACGATGAATAGGTGAATCATAACTCAAATAAACCTTCTCCTCATCTGGAACCATGTCCAACATATAGTCGTTGATCTTCTCGACTATGGAATTTTTTGTTGTCAATATAGCTCTATTTTGAAAGTAACCTATGTCACTCATGCTCTCCAAGATGTTAGGATACATGCTTTCAACAATAGCAGCAAGAGGATCTCCTGCGCTTTCTATGAGCAAATCTGACGGAATAGCAATGGTCTTGTCCACTTCATTGTCTTCCCCTATTCGTCCATCGCCTATACTTAAAACCCATTCTGAAAATTGTCTTTTTTCCTCCATGTCTACTACTGATGCACCAGACAAAAGCCTCATGTTCTTAGTCAAGGTAAGAACCTCACAATAATTCCATAGTTTTGAAGAATTGATAATAGCATGAACGATTTCTGGTCTTGTGCTTTTAGGAATTACAGGTACAAAGGGATGTATTTGTTTCTCTTGTCCACCTCCTTCATAACGTCTCTGAAAGAACGATCAAGTGCTTCAAAGTAAAATTTGTGCATCATCGGAGCCTCGTCCCATATTACTAATCTTTCTTGGACTACCAATTGAGCCAACGGGGTATTAGGTTTGACATTACACGTGGAGCATTCATCGATAATAAAGGGAATGCCAAATCTCGAATGTGCGGTTCTACCTCCTGGTATTAATAATGCAGCTATACCACTCGAAGCAACTGTTAAAACTATTTCCTCTCTTGACCATATAGCTGCCGACAATTCAGGTGTATGATCAAAAAGTTACCAGTTAAGCAGTGGTATGAGTGGAAAGTTGTAAGATCACGTCGTTTCATTTGCAAACCTCTAAATATCAAAATATATGATTCTTGTGATGTGTGTGAAATTTACCACGGGTTAAGGTTTTTTTTAGAGAAATACAGTTTAGGGTTTGATATATATAGCCAAGTTATCATGGAAATTAGGGTATCATATAAGTCTACAAAATATTGTCAAAAAAAAAAGATGCATTTTTTTAGTATCAAAGAAGTGTATAAAAAAAAGGCAAGAGGATAGGAACGATGCATTTTTTTAGTATTAAATAATTGTACAAAATACTTTGTCAAAAAAAAGGTGTAGAACACAAAATAAGAAAATTAGTTAAAAAAAACTAAGATTAATAAGAAGAAAAGAAAAAAAATATATATGTAGAAGTCTATCGATATGTTTAGCCTTTTTTTTTTTTTGCTATTTATGAGTGGATTTGTTTAAGCTTTTTTTTTTGCTATTAATAAAAACATATTTGATGCATTTTGAGAGGCAAAATTTTAGGATAGATTTATTGCAAACCTAAAAAGCATTATGGAGGGGAAAAATTAGGGGTGAAGGCTTTTTTTAGAGAAACACGGTTTAGGGTTTAGTATATATAGCCAAGTTATGATGGAAATTAGGGTATTATATAAGTCTACAAAATATTGTCAAAAAAAAAGATACATTTTTTTAGTATCAAAGAAGTGTATAAAAAAAAAAAGAAAGAGAACGATGCATTTTTGTAGTATTAAATAATTGTACAAAGTATTTTGTCAAAAAAAAATGTAGAACACAAAATAGGAAAATTAGTTGAAAAAAAACTAAAATTAATAAGAAAAGAAAAAAAAATATGTATAAGTCTATCGATATGATTAGCCTTTTTTTATTTTTTTTTATTTTTGCTATTTATGAATGAATTTGTTTAGGCTTTTTTTTTTTTTTTTGCTATTAATAAAATAATATTTGATGCATTTTGAGAGGCAAAATTTTAAAATAGATTTGTTACAAACCTAAAAAGCATTATGGAGGAAAAAAATTAGGGTTAAACTTAACAAAATTAATAAATAAGGATGCCTCCTTTATAATGATGCCTATAATGATAAACATTAGAAGGAATCTATAACAAACTTACTCTCTATATACATTGGGTAGTTTACTTTCCCTAATGATTCTCTTTCACATTTTTTTTTTTGGATAAATTCTCCTGAATTAGGCTATAGTGCTACAAAATTAACTAACTATACATTTTTTTGGTTGATTAAATTAACTAACTATATATTCTTTTTTTGTCAAAAAAAAAACTATATATTCTTTTAAAAAAAACTCATCATTTTTTTAATTTTTTAATTTGCAGTGACACATCCATACACCCAATCATAGTCCATACTCTTGCCACTTCACTTCCATCTGGTCCTTGCATGTTCTTCTTCTTCTTCTTCTTCTCCAACCTCACCATCTCCAAAAACCATTACACCCCCTGCGCATGTTAGTCTCCACCACCACACAAATAAACCCCAACTCAACCTCTTAATCACTCAATTAACCTAAACTAATCTTTTTAATTTTTTTTCCACTTTCTATTTCAATCAACAATGATGGACTCAGAAAATAACAACACCTCAGAGGAACATTTCCACCCTCTTTCAGAAACAAACGATGAATTAGAAAATCTCATTCTACACGAAAAGAACGAAAACGATTCGTTAACGAGTAAATCATACTCTAACTACCGGAGCGTGATGTCCACGCTCTCTGATTCCCACAATTCGCAAAACCATCCTCTCTCATCGCCGAGCTTCGTTTCACCGGTGGATTCCGATCCACTTTTATCTCCGCCGCAGCACCACCGCGAATTTCAAAACCCTAATTCACCTAACGCAGACGCAATTTTATCTTCCTTCGACGGTGAAACTTCTTCCAACGGTGTTAATACTCCGACACGAAGCTTCTCCGATGGAGGAGTTTTTTCGAGATCGGAGTCTTTGAGTTCGGAGTATTTGAGAATTACGGTTTCGAATCCGGTTAAGGAGCAAGAGAATTCGAATTCGATTGTGCCTGGTAGTAATAGTTATGTGACGTATTTGATTACGACGAGGACGAATTTACCGGAGTTTGGAGGGAACGAATTCGGTGTTCGGAGAAGGTTTAAAGATGTGGTGACGCTTTCTGATCGTTTATCGGAGGCGTATCGCGGGTTTTTTATACCGCCGAGGCCGGATAAGAGTATTGTGGAGAGTCAGGTGATGCAAAAGCAGGAGTTTGTTGAGCAGAGGAGGGTGGCATTGGAGAAATATTTGAGGAGACTGGCTGATCATCCGATGATTCGGAAGAGTGATGAGTTTAGGGTGTTTTTGCAGGTTCAAGGGAAGCTTCCGTTGGTGGGTTCAACAGATGTGGCTTCGAGGGTTTTGGATGGTGCGGTGAAGCTGCCGAAGCAGTTGATGGGGGAGAGTGTTATTGCTCCTAGTGAGGTTGTGCAACCGGCGAAAGGTGGGAGGGATTTGTTGAGGTTGTTTAAGGAGTTGAAGCAGTCTATGTCGAATGATTGGGGTGGTTCTAAGCCGCTTGTTGTCGAGGAAGATAAGGAGTTTCTTGCAAAGAAAGAAAGAGTTCATGAACTTGAACAACAAATCAATGGTGCTTCTCAGCAGGTGTTATTTTCACTGTCATTTTCAGTTATAGCATATTAGACTGTGTTTATACTTCTGAGCCTGTTTGGATTGACTTATTTGAACTGAACTACCGGCATAAACACCTGTGAGACTGTTTGGGAGAGTTCACAAAAACAACTTATGTAATGTCCGTAAACTTTTTTTAGCTTATTTTCATTAGCTCTTTTGGTCTAGGACAATTTATGAAAACAGCTCACATGAAAACAGTTTGTCGTTATTTTATATTTTGTTAGATAAATAGCTTATGAATAAGCACTTATGTTAGCCCACATGTTTGATAACTTGTCACTTAGATTATTTTATTGATGTCATGAGCACGTGGTTAAATTTGTACTTGTTGTAGAGTTTCTCATCGTGAGAGAATTTTGTGCAGGCTGAGTCACTTGTAAAAGCACAACAGGACATGGGAGAGACAATGGGAGAATTAGGGTTGGCGTTTATTAAATTAACAAAATTTGAAAATGAAGAAGCTGTTTCGGAATCTCAGAGGGTACGAGCTACGGACATGAAAGGTGTAGCAACAGCTGCTGTGAAAGCTAGCAGATTATTCCGAGAATTAAATTCTCAGACTGTGAAGCATTTGGTATGTAATTTTTCAATTATACATTTGTTCTTGTTGTTGTCTACTTAGAAAATTCTTTCAAATATATGTACCATAGGTTGGCATATTCTTACAAAGGGATTGCACTTTCCTTAATAACAAAGGGCAATCCACTAAATAGGTGTAATTGTTGATTATTTTCCATTTTATGCTTAGCAGGATACACTTCACGAATATCTTGGATTAATGTTGGCTGTTCATAGTGCATTCACTGATCGCACAAGTGCACTATTGACAGTGCAAACTCTTCTATCAGAACTCTCTTCCTTGCAATCACGAGCAGAAAAACTTGAAGCGGCTTCATCTAAAATATTTGGGGGTGACAAATCAAGGACTCGGAAGTTAGAGGAGCTACAGGATACTATAAGAGCCACAGAAGATGCCAAAAATGTTGCAATCAGAGAATATGAGCGGATCAAGGTAGGGGTTTAATTGTTTTTTATTTTGATTTGGTTCTTAAGCTAGATACGTTTTCTTCATATAAAATTACACTTTCTGAATAGTTTGCGATTTAACTGTTCATAACTTTATTTTCTCTAGCCAGCTTAGAATGTCCTATACTCCTATGATCGGTCATTTGTTATCCTTTACAAATATGATTGCTATTAGTAAAAAAATATTTTTCAATTGTTATGAATTAGAGATATTGTAGATGAAAGTGTTTGTGTAAGTTTGTAGATCAAACTCCTGCTATATGCATCTACATTGATAAATGTTTGAGTGTTAAGACATTAGAGTTCTTAGGGTATTATTAGTCTTATTGTTTGTGGGCTCGGACTTGTACAAGCAGTATTGTTGCTTGACCTAATTTTTCATTTAAATTTAAATACTTGGTTTGGGTTAGAAGTTATAACATATCTTATCCATTAATGATATTTTTAGTTTACTATTATTGACTGACTTTTTCTCTTCTCTTCCCTGACCCAAAACTTGAATTCTTAACTTGGTATCATTTACCAGGGTCTCCTTTCTCTTTGTTGAGTTCATTACATCAATCACATTCTCTCGTCTGTTCCTAATTGCTATATTCTCTCCTCTATTCATGTATCTATGAAGCACAGACACATACATGGGCTCCGGACACGACATGGACACCGACACGGATAATAATTTGATAAAATGACATAATTCAATGTAATCATAGTTGTGTGTTGGTGTCGGTGTCAAACACCGATGTGTGTCCGACATCGGTTGGTTTCATGATAACTTAAAGTTTGGGAATCAGTTCAGAGGTCATGGCCACCTTTGAAGCGAAAGGTCAAAGACTCCAGAAATCGTTTCATCTGCTTGGGATGTGTGTGGAGAAGATAGAAGCCTAGCTTTGTGGTTCGGGGGGAGTATTAGATTAGGTTCCTATTGTGGTATATTTTTATTTTTTGTTTTAAAACTTGGTATTTGGCCCAAGGACTGACTAATCCGAGGGATCTAATTCCACCGTCCACTTGCGGTGCGGGGGTCCCATTTAAAGCATAGCTCTGTATGGACATAGCCCACTGAAATTGGCACCAGGGGGAATCAAACGTGAGACCATAGGAGGAGCACACTCCAAGGTCCCAAGCCAACACCTTTAGGCCAACCCAAATGGGTTCCTATGGTTTCATCTGTCTCGTGTTTGCAGGTTTATAATTTTAACAGCTAAATCATCCGTCTTTTATACTACAGTTATTAGGTTATTAGTCTTTTTGTTAGTAAGCTTTGGCTTGTTGTAGTACTGGAAGTTGTAGTATTGGTACTTGACCTAATTACTTGTCACTAATATAAATTGGAGTTTTAGGTTTGGGGATTTAATTCATTAAATGTTCTGAATTTATAGGGTCCAGACCTTTAGGTGTTGAGGGAGGACATAATAAATTGATTTCCCTCCCTTATGTTTGTTCTCTAATATAGTTTGTTCATCTTAAATTGATTTCCCTCCCTTTTTTGCCAAGGGCCTTCTCTCTCCCTTTCTTTGTTCCAACTTGGGATTTGCTCTAGTTGATAATAACTGAATTACTATTATGCCTCTGCTTAGATTGTTTGGCCATTGTTCTGTTATTTTTATTGTTAGATCTTCTCCTTATTGCATGTTTGCACGACCTGTTTGGATTTGAAATTTGAACAACGTTGCTACTTGAAGACTGGTCTGTGGAGTAATTTATATGGTCTATTTTGTCAAGGATACGAAAACATGAAAACTTTGGTCATCTGTAAAGGACCTTACTCAGTGTTCATGTGATTTGGTTAGAGGCTGGTTGTATGATAACTCAGTTTGGAGGTGAGGGGACACTCTGAAGCGAAAAGTCAAAGGCTCCATAAACCATCTCATCTACTTGTGATGTGTGTGGATGAGATAGAACCCAAGATTTGTGGTTCAGGGGGAGTATGAGGTTCCAAAGGTCTTTGGCTAGAAAGGCTGGTGTTATCTGTCTCATGTTTGCTGGTTTATGCTTGTAACAACTAAAGCTTATAGGGGAGGCTTATATATTATAGTTATTAGGTTGTTAGGTACTTGACCTAATTACTAGTTAGTGGACCTTATTACTAGTTACTGGTATAAAAAGGAGTTCTAGATTTAGGGACTTAATTCATTCAATGTGTTGAAGATATAGGAATGATATGTTTAGGTATAGAGGCAGGACAAAATAATAAATTTTTGGATAAGTTTACGTATAGAGGCAGGATAAAATAATAAATTTTCAGATAAGTTACATGATATTAATGTGAATGATATGGTGGGTGTTATCTCAAAAGAAAAAGCACTAATCCTTATACCATATGTTCTGACATCATCTATCAATTATATTATTAGTCTCTTATAGTTAGTTGCTTTCCCCTGTTTTCCTGCTTCTCTTACATTAAACCTGAAATTCTTCGCTCTAAGAATATGTTGCTCTATATATTTATTTTGTAAAATCCCAGCTGGTTAGTAGAAAATCTAAGGAAACATCATCATAAGCTATAGCAAACACTGTATTCAACAAACTGGCGATGTAATATGATTTCAGTGGGAACTAGTGTTCTGTCTGCAGCATCGCTTTGTATGAATTTTAAGTACAGAAGACTACATTCAAATGAATATGCATTTCTTGTCTTCTGTTCGGTCAGGAACCTACTTTTAATAGATGATGTTTTATCTCTCTTTTTGTTTACTTAATCATGAGAAAACATCTACTAGTTTTGTCATTCATGCATTCTGGTTTGGGTCTTCCAGACTTCATCATCTTATAATTATTATACCTGGCCTTTCTGGTAGATGTTTGGTTATTAGATTTTGTTTTTTCGATTTCCTTTTTGTGTTATGTTTAATTGTTTTCCCCTTTTTGTCTATTTCATCTGTTGCTTTGTTTATTGAATGATATGATGCCAATGCAGGAAAACAATAGGAGTGAGCTTGAAAGGCTTGATAGAGAGAGGCAGGCTGACTTCTTAAACATGTTGAAAGGATTTGTAGTTAATCAGGTATGATTTAATATTTGTTCATTTTATGTTCTTGAATGTTCTGTGTTCATCGGTGTATAAATGGGTCTAATCTTATGGAAACAGAAAGCTTTAATCTTTCGGTCAATTTTTATTAATCTTTCGTTGTGCTGCTAGTTTGTTGATGTTATTTTATTCTACATTTCATTCATCATCTGATTAACTTAAGTTAATAGGTGGGGTATGCTGAGAAAATTGCTAATGTCTGGACTAAAGTTGTTGAAGACACAAGTGGATATGCAAAAGAAAGCACGTGAGCTCTAGTTGTTGATTTAAATTTTCATCTTTATTATTCATTGATGTGCCATTCTCAGAATGTCTGTATTCATGACAATAAATCAAAAGATGTGTTTGGCTGGTTCATAGGTTTTTTTTTTCTCTCACTTGTAACTCAGAACATTTACACATCATTCAAAAGATACTTGATGTTGTACATTACATGCTCTTTGTTTGACTCTTGCGTCTTTCACAAGGTCTAATTTTGTTTATATTTTCTGGGTCTTGTTAACGAGTGTCCCCGGACACTCTTTAAGCATCATAAATTTAGCAATTATTTTTTAAAAAGTCAACGATTATAATTTTCAATGCATTTAATACACAACTTTTCATATAAAACTTATAATTTAAAGTGCTTAAAGAGTGTCTGGGGCACTTGTTAACATTTCCTTTTTTTTTTTCACTTCAAATTGACTAAAGCAATTCATATCACGGAATTTTGTAAAATGTACTGCACATAAATGAATTTATTTATTTTTCTTTCTAAATAGGAATGGATTTATAGGTCATCAAGTTCCAATCACCCATCAAATATTTAAATCTCTTATTTTGTTTTGTTTATTGATATAATAAAAGATAAGTAGACAATAATTGATTGTTCACATAAAAAATTGATTATTGTTCTAAAAAAATTGATTGTTCCAAAAAGTTTTATGACGGAGACTAGTTCTTACCTATAATATGCTAACTTGAAATAAAAAGAAAAAGTTTAAGAATCCTAAAATAATTGGAGAGGTTTCATGAGTAGCTACGATCTTAATTGGAGACTAGAAATTTGGATATAATCAAATTTTACGATGACATCAGGCAAGGCAAGGCAAGGGAAGATGATGTACATGTTATAACATCATAACCACTAATTTCTTTGACTGAATAAAAAGTTATAAATTTTAGGTTTAAATACGTAAAAGGTCCATGTAAGTTCGCGTGTTTTTGGTTTTCGTCCCTGTATCTTTTTTTTTGTTTTAAAACAAACCTCGTAAGTTGTTAACTTTTTTGTTTTAGTCCCTAACGTTATCTTTCATTAAAAAAATGCGTTGCTGGCAAACGGAGACACACGTGGCGAAGGTTGAGTTGGCGTTGAGGGACCAAAACCAAAAATGAAGATTTACAGAGGGACGAAATTGAAAAAACGTAAACATCAAAATTTAAAATTTAAAAACTATATCTTCTTCATCCCTCTCTTTTCTCTTGTTCATCTTCCTGCCAAAATGACAATATTGTTCTTGTTAAGTGAATAAAAACTCTCACTAATTGAATCCAAAAAATAAAGAGTTTTATTGTGGAACCTTAAACATATAAAGGTTTAGTTACTCATGATAGCTGTCATCATAGCAAAAGAACATACAAACTTACTCTAGAACAAATACTAGGAAGAAACCCTTCCTTGATGCTCAAGATGATTGACCCTTGTATTGTACTGCAAATCTTATGAATGAAAACATGTGTGCGCAAGAGTATTTATTTATAGGCAACTTTACTTTGATACCCTATATCTATTTACATGCGATCCCCACTTTTCTTTAAAACCCCATATATATATTCCTTTTTGACCATACACCCTCCAACACCTGTTAAATACTATTTTTTTCAATCCAATAGTTAGTGAACCTAAAAAGTTTTGCTCCCCAATCACTTTTGGAATACCGCAAAATCAACGGACAATGATTGGAAACATCTTGCTAAAAGGCGATCCCCACACTCATCTTCCCATTGATTTAAAAAAAAACATCTTATCCAACCTATTCAGATGCTTGTCCATCGATTGTACATAATTAAGTGAAATCCCCACCCCCAACCCCCCACCCGAATTGATTATGTAGTGGTAGAGTTATACACTTGCTTAAATGACAAGTCATTTTCACAAAGATTTTTGAAATATTTCTTCTTGAATAAAACACTAATTTATATTTAACAACCTTTACCAAGAATCTTTCTTGAACACTTACGCGGGACATTTTTGTTAACCGTCCTCTTAGGGATAGAATTTAGCTTAGTCGAGCTCAAGGAGCTCAACCCGTTAAGAATTATTTTAAATCGAAATTCGACTCGAGTTTGAAATTAATTTTTTTAATATATCAATTTCTACTCGCTTAAAGTTTATAAGCAATTCGGTTTAGCTCGTCTACTTGAATAACATAATTAAAAGGTAATTTTTATATTAAAGAAGTAAACATTTTTATTA
The DNA here is from genome assembly GCA_958299785.1 of Medicago lupulina. Lineage (NCBI taxonomy): Eukaryota > Viridiplantae > Streptophyta > Magnoliopsida > Fabales > Fabaceae > Medicago > Medicago lupulina. The sequence goes on from OY283145.1 coordinate 52,563,050, forward strand.
AAATTTAAAATATTGAACTAAAATAAAATTTAGCACAAGCTTATATTCTTTGAAGGATACACCAATACAAAGCTCATACTTGCATAAATATTTAGATAAATAACAACAAAATAGAATAATACAAAAACAAAAAAAAAAAAAAACGTTAAAATCAGTACAATAAGATGAAAAAATCTAACTTGATTTCACAATTAGAAATGAGAATATCCTTAAAAAACTCTTCCATTTCCAAGCTCATATATACACATTTTAATACACACACATACTTATTCGTGCATATAATCAAGCCAACTCATGAATCAAGTGAGCCAAACTATATATAATCTAAGTTCAACTCATTTATTTAACAAACTTAGATTTCAACTTATTTAGTTCATGAAACAAGTTCAATTATGAGTTACTTGTCGAGTCAAGTTCTGAACTATAATATTTAGTAGTCTTCTATAGAAAACTTAAGATCAAGACATTGGAAATCAATGAGAATTTATAATAGTGGTAAATATTAAATATCTAAACATCCAAATCATAGTTAAATGAAAACCCAACTGTTCATACAAAGAAAGACATGAATAAAATTGAAGTTTGCATGCTGAAAATTATAGAAGAGAAAATTAATAATCCATTAACAAGCTACTCAAATGGTTTTTAAATAGAACTAGTATTGATCAATATTTGTTACCATTCTCATCTTATATGTGGCATATATATCCATTTTTTGTTCATTGATGAAGTTATACAAAAATCAGAAGCTACATAGCAAGCGATTTTTTTTATAAGTGCTATCTGAAAAATGTAAAATGATGTAACAGCTCTAACAGAACATTAACATTTTTAGAAAACTACATTTTTCTATGCATATTTCTTTAACACACAATAAACGGAAAACTTTCAAATTAGTTTAAGTTTAATTCAGTGATTAAAGTCAGATCTAATGTTAACCACAAAAGAATATTGGATATCAAAGAGATCAACCTTGCCTTTAAGGAGAAAGAGATAACATTTAAGAGAGCACAAAACCGAAGAGAGATTCGTTTTTCACTTTTAATGATCTTAGCATCATCCTTTAGGAAGAAGTTAGAGATGAATTAGTATGTAAATGAATATATAGTAAGCTAATAGATATTTATTTCCTTGGAGTATCAAAAACATTTATTAGTATAATCTAAACGATTCAATAAGATAATATCGAATAATAGAATATACAGTGCATAGTTTTTCTACTCCAATGGCTCACCATCTAGTTATATCACAATAAAATCGTCACTCATGTTCATTTGTTCGTGGAGACAATCCTATGTCCTTCAAACTATAAAAATCTAATTGAAAGTATACAAGAAATTGAGATCTAAAATAAGATTTGGTTTTACAGTTTGAATTTGCTAATTTTTTTATATCAAATACAGTAATTAACGTTTGTATTTATCAACAACCAAATATTAGTATCAGATACCCGCTTAAAGTTGTACAAAAAAATATATGAATTTAAAATTAAGATTTTATTCAAATTTAAACTTCGGTTTAAAATCTATGAACTATAAAGTTTATCCTTACTCTGCACATGACCTTGCAATGACAATCTGTATTTTCCCCTGGATGTGGCATTTATATTTTTCTACTTTGATATTAATCAAGTTATTCTGTTTATTTTACTGTGTTAAATTGTGCAGGAAGAAAATACATCTCTTAGAGATAATGTCAACTCATGTGATATTGACATGCATGAAGAGCCTGCAGGATTGAATCCAAGGTTACTCGAGATGAAGATTTGGAATCTATGTGTAATTTTGTTCCAAACACTGCATGAAGAGCCCGTATGTTCAAACAGTAACACATGCAGATCCAACTTAAAAATAGTTCAACCAAAATTTAAGATAAAAAAGGTTTAAATACCAACATTAATTGCTGCATTTGATATAAAAAATGGCAGCAAATTGGAATTGTAAAACCAAAACTTTTTTCAGATCCGAGTTCATATTCAATCTCTAATCTCTAATAATTTTCTTGACATAAGGAAATAACTTGAGTTTGATTTATTGGTGCAATGATTTTTTGCAAGACTATATTTACCTCACAACCAAACCCAGGTAATAAAGGTTTTGATGAGTGGATTGCAAAATGTGACTATGTCGACAAAACGACGGAAGTGAAGGAAGGCGTCTTCTTTGTCAACAGATTCGTTGTCAAAGTTGAGATAAGTTAGTGATCTGTAGAGTTAGGCCCATCTTAAGAACAAAATAGTCGTGGAGATGGTAAGTTTTGTTGGGAGAAAAGAGAGTAAATGAAACAAGATATCCTCCGGAATGGTGCTAATATAATCAGATTTCTCTTCTCCATTGTGTTGTAAAACTTAGTGATGTGGTTGTTTGTATAAGAATTTGATTTTGTTTTGGTGAGAGTGAGACTGCAATATGGGGTATATATATTGTGTTTAGGGCAAAGTTTTTTCTGACAATCCAGCGGCTATTAGGTGGTATTGTGCTAAAACCCTAACTTCTAGAGTATATCTTTGTTTTTTCTTCTAAATGACGTGAGAGCTTATCTATTTAGAGGTATTGCAAAATGCAAAAAGTAAATGGAGCTAATTAGGAAATTTTATCACCAAAAAGAAAAAGCTTATTTGGAAATTCAAAAATAATTAATAGCAGTCAATATGATTTCTTATACGGGAAAAGTATACTATATCTACAATTTTTTATCACAAAAATAAAACCTACATTTTTTTTATTACGTGTAGAGTTTATCTATTAAGCTGTATTAGGAAATTAAAAACAAATGGTGCTAATTTGGAAATTCAGATATAACAAAAGGGCAAGTGGATCTCTTTGTTTTAAAACCTCTCCAAATACAAATTTCTTTTGTTTGACTCCTATTAACAAGAATCAATATGCTACCGTCATACATCCAAACTTTTCACTTAACACAAAAATGATATCTCCTAAGCATATACTCTAGAAAGCTCCAATCAATGGAATCATAAGTCTTCTCAAAATCCACCTTTAACACAAAGATAGACGACCTTTTATTCTTACCCAAATCCACAATATGATTCACCACCAACATCCCAACAACTAGATTACAACCTTTTTTTAAAAAAAAAGCGATTAAGACGAAGAGATAAGAGAATTCATCACGCCGGATAACCTTGTTACCAACACCTTAGCCAATAATTAATAAAGACACCCTAATAGGAAAATTTGTCTAAAATTCTTTAACTCAAAAGGTGTTTCCAGAGTAGGAAAACAAACCATTTGGCACACACTTATTATCATGAAAATGATCAAACATAATCTTAACTTCCTCTTTGAAAGATACCAAAATTCCTTCACATGTACAACAAAATTTAAACCGTTCGGCCCTAGACTTTTTTCCCATCACAATCCTTCACCTCCCCCTCACATCCAAGTCTGTAATTTCTTTAACCAACCTCTTCATTTTCAACTCCCAACACCATATCCTCTCTACTATAACCTTTTAATCAAGTCTTTTTTTCACACCTTTTGTTTGAATACAAACCCCATCCACCCTTCCTCCACTGCTTTCTTTATATCATTGTTATCAAGAAAAAAATTAGACAATCTAAGAGGTTTTGGACCCCCAATCTATGCTTGTGGCTTTAAGAATAAAAGGACAAAGATCCGACACATCTCTATGTAAAGCCCATAGAGAAAAAGTCCCACAATTTTCTGACCAATCCTCCAAAACAAGCACCATATCAATACGGCTCAAAGAGACACCATTATAATTATACCTTGTAAATCTTCTCATCAAAAGTGCTACACCTTCCAAATCACATTGTGTATATCCCTTGGAAAGTGAAACTCACATTCCAATTACATAATTCCATATGGAAAAAATACCTCCACTATTGCCAACTGATGCGCGATATAAATCATTTGTAAGCATCTCCATTTTTGTCTCTAGCAACACCAAGAAATCCACTTTGTGATGATGAATAAGCTCTTTAATCTTGCTCCTTATGCCCCAATCTCCCATACATAAAATAATGAAGGTTATAACAATCATTGATCATGATTGTTGGCTTCCTCAAAACCTTATTACTAAAATCTGTCATCCATAACTACCAATGATTCCTCATCACACATTTTAAATGACAAGCCCACACTTTTTTGAACTACAAACACTTTGTTTTCCCGGTTAGAACCTTTCTATAACCCCTATCTCACTTATATTTTTATTGATTTGCGACTCTAATATTTCTTGTCCATCCTCCAACATTAATAATCTTTACCGGGAAGATGGTGATTCCAAACTGAAAGTTGGTAGAACCACCTCCAATGAAATACCCTTTGATGTTTCCTCTTCATTCTCCCACAACTTCTTCCTCTTTTATCCACTACAATTTCTTGCCCCAATCTCTTCCTCCTTCGCCCCACTTCTCTCTCTACTCTAATATCCTCCATCGGTTCTTGTGATGGAAAGATGTTATATAGGGTTTATAGTTATCTTTTATAGCCAATTTAGAGTTAAAGTATTTAGTTTAATGTCATTTTAGTGAGGAATTCAGAAGAAAGTCAGGAAAAGACAAGAACATGAAAGGATACTTGAGGCATTTAAATTGGAACATAAAGCATGATACATGAAAGGATACTCGTTAAGCTTGCTATGAGCTTAGCGTCACAAGTTTAGGGAGAAAATTAAAGGTTCAACTTCGCATTGACCCGTGTTGCAGGTTGGAAGGCTGCGTTTGAGTAGTTGAAGAAATTTCCAGGATTGGTCTTTCACTAAATTGTGTCGCGAGCCACCAAGGCTAGATCGTGAATATCAATAGGAAAACACTGAAATCAGTCTCGTCAAGCCTCGCCTCACGAGATTTTTTCTTGCATTACGGGTTAACTTTCCCTAAATACTTGGGAAATGGGCACCTATATATACTTGACCCCTAGGTCAATTAGAAGAGACTTTTTACGAGCTAACATCAATGAAGCTGCGATCTTCGGTGATTTCTAAGCGATAAGAGCACGTATGGAGTGGAGGAATCATTCACTGACGATTTTTGTCTATGAATATCAAATTCTTGTAGGTTTAAATCTATGAAATTTTCTTGATTGCATTTGTTATTTTATTCCATTATACTTCTATTTAATACTTTTCCTGGGTTTTTCAATGTTTATAATTTTATTAGAATCCAAGGACTAATTGCCATAGCCTTGATAGTAAAATTATTATAAATTGTTCAGTTATTTCTTAGCATAAACATATTCTAAGGATAACAGTGTACTTATTTTGGTGTACTTAAACTTACAATGGTTATGTATTCACCCCAGACATTAGTGAATAACAACCATTGTTTGTGGATTCATACTTGTACTAGTAGTATTGTAACTTGACCTATTTTTCCTGGGTTAGATGTTATAACATATCTCATCTATTAATGATATTTTTTAGTTTACTATTATTCATTGATTTTTTTCTCTTTTATTCCCTGACCCAAAACATGAACTCTTAACTTGTTATCATTTGCTAGGGTCTCTTTTCTCTTTGTTGAGTGCAATACCCTCATCAAATTCTCTCATCTACTCCTAATTCCTACATTTTTCTCTCCTCTATTCATGTATTATTCTCCCCTCTTTTGGTAAAACTTTTCTACTGCTAATGTAATCTTATTATTCTTAAAATTCCGTACCTCTCGTTCTCTGCCTAAAACTTATAGTTTCAACTTGTTAACAAAGCCTCCGTGGCCAAGTAGTCATGTATTCCACAGGGAATCCCCAAAGTTTAGTTTTTAGGTGGAAATGCATGAGTCAATTTACATCTAAGACGGCGTAAGTTTTCTGGTGAAATGTAACTTGTGAAACTTCAGATAGTGTTTCTATTGTGGTTGAGATTTTCCATCAAACATCCATTTTCAATTGCCTTTTTCCTTCTGTTATTTCTTACCTTTTCATATTTGTCATGTTCCTTCTTTTTGGTGTTTCTAGTTTAGTTGTAGTTTTTTTGATGGGTGGGTAAATCTCCAACATTTCCAAGTGTGTTTTTGGGAAATTTTCGTCCTTTATTCTCTTGTGTTCTTTATTTGGGTTGCCTCGTTCTTCGCCATCTTAAACTGATTTCCCTATCTTTTCTGCCAAGTTGCTTCTCCTTTTTTTGCAATACGTTGTTTCAGCTTGAGATTTGCCTGTTTATATTTGATTTGCTTGACACATTTGTTTGTTGTTCTTTTTTTTTAGATATTCTCCAACGTTTCATATTTACACGCCCTATTTGGCGTGAAGGTTTGAACAATGATTTGGTTAGAGATGGGTTGCATGATAACTAAGGGTTTAAGAATGAGTTCAAAGGTCAAGGCCACATTTGAAAGGTCAAAATATTAAATTTTCGAATATACTACATTGATATTAATGTGAATGATATCGTGGATGTTATCTCAAAAGACAAAGCACTAATCCGTATACCATATTTGAGTTGTAATCTTAATTAAATAAGGAAATCATGACAAACACAAAAATAGCGAAACCAATCCTTAGAGTGTGTTTGTACGAGCTAATTGAGAAATTTTAAAGAATTTAGAATTCTAAACAATTTAAATGATTCAATTAAATTACTTTAATTTCTCAATACTTTTGTTTGGATGGAGTAATAAAAAATTTCATAGTCATTATTTTTGTGCAACTTTTATAAATTATAATTTTTTTGGGCTAAATTTGAAAATTGAAATTCGAGGTCAATTTGTAATTTTCAAAAAATTTGAGGGGTCAAATTGTAATTTTTGAAAAACTTGAGGGGCCAATTTGCAATTTTTTTGAAATTTATTGGGATCAAATTGAAATTTTTGAAAAATTTGAGGACCAAAATGCAAAATTTGAAAAAGTATAACTATGAAGGGATTTGAAATTCTTAGCTTTTAGGTGTCATTTGAAATTATCTAAATTTAACTTGAACAAGATACTTCATAAATTTCCATCATTTTAAAATTTCTTCAAATTATTATCCAAACAATGAAGTTCACCTCAAAGTATTTAAATTCCCTCAAAACATTGCATTCCCTCAAAACATTCCTCCATCCATCCAAACAGACTCTTAGAGTCTTCACTACAAGAAAAAATGCTACCAAAAACTTGCTATAAATTGGTAGTTAATATTAACTCTCATAATAATACAAATTCTCACTATTTCTAAAGTTTTGATGATAAAATAAAAGAGTTAGGAAATTTTAAATCACTCACGTACACAAATTAGAAGTAATTTTCACAGAGTGTGGAAATCTATATTTAAGATGAACCTATATTTAACCACTTTTACCAAGAATAAAAGATGAATATATATTTAAGCACCTATACCAAGAGTATTTCTTCATCATTCACAGAAGAAACCACTAGAACACGACATTGGAAATCAATGTGAATTTATAATACTAGTAAACAGCTAAATAACTACGCATGCAAAGCACGGTTTGAGGAAAACCCAACACAGACAAGAAAATCAATAAACCATAAAAAAAAACTATTCAAAATGTTTATTAAATAGAACTAGTATCGATCATGTTGGAACACTAGTATATATTGGGGAGAAACTTGGAGTATGCTAGGGAGGATTGGGGAGCCATTGGAATATAAACACAAGGAAGAAGAAACTAGTGTTAGTGTGAATTGAAAATTTTCTATGTCCCACATTGGGTAAATCACACACTCTAGTAGTGTTTATATATGTGGGAATTCAATCCCAAGGGTGTGCCCTTGGGGTACCCACTTTTGTGAACGGAGTGAGCCATGCCAAAAATAATATAACACGCGCGACGACGACCGGCCGGGCCTGGGTCGAAAAAGGATATTTTTTTTGGGCTCAGAAAATAAAAAAACCTATCAGATTTTTTTGCTCCGAAATTTTACGCGTCGTGGGTGACCGTTATCCGGGTCGTGGGCGAATTCTGGCGGGTCGCGAACTGGGTCGTGGGCTAAACCGCGGGTTGCGAACCGGAAATTCTCCCTATAAATAGAGAGCTCGGGACTCTCATTTTCTTCATCCCAAAACCGAGAATCGAACGCTCTTCTCTGGTTTTCTCCCCTTTCTCATCTCCCGCGGTTTGTATTGACGAACCGTTCTTTTCTTCCTCCTCTGTGGCTTTCGGTTTTCTGTGGGCTTTCGGTTTATTGAGTGGTCTGCGAACCATATAAGAGTGGTTTTTATAAACCATATTGAGGTGTTATTCTCGAGCGATTTTTGGCAGTGCAGCCTTTAATCGTACAGAAAGAATCTGGGCTGTTTTATCCTGGAGACGCCACGGTTGATAGTCTACCTTGCACAACTTGGGTAGTGCCGTGAAACGTCTTAAAGAAAGCGACCTGGTCGTGACTCACCCCGGTAATAGTTTCAAAGCTCTCTCGTAATTTTAAAATCCAAAAACAACATTTTTAAGACGTTTCCTTACGATACGATGAGTTCTGAAAAGATTACTGCGGTTTCAGCTGATGATTTTAACAAACCGTTTCTGTTTACGGGCAGCCACTTCAAACGTTGGCAACAAAAGATGCTGTTTTTTCTAACTACTAAGAAAGTTGCCTACGTTCTGAAGGATGCTATGCCTGTAGCACCTACGAGTTCGACTCCTGCTGGATCGAATACAAACGGTGGTGCAGCAACAGACATTGCTGCTGAGAAAGCTGATACTGAGAAACAGCTAGCCATAGACATTGCTCTATGGAAGGAAAATGACTACCTCTGTAAGAATTATATTCTTAATAGACTCACAGACCCTCTGTATGATTACTACAGACTCTGTGACACTGCCAAACATTTATGGGAGGCACTGCAAAAGAATTATGACACGGAAGAGGCTGGTGTTAAGAAATACGCCGTGAGCCGCTACCTGAATTTCAAAATGAGTGATGATAAGTCCGTCGAGGCACAATCACATGAGCTGCAACAAATTGCTCACGAGATCATAGCTGAAGGGATGGAACTTCCCGAACAATTTCAAATAGTTGTGATTATTGATAAGCTGCCTCCTGCTTGGAAGGACTTCAAGAGTCTTCTTAGACATAAAACTAAGGAGTTCTCTCTTGAAAGTCTGATTACTCGCCTTCGTATTGAAGAAGAAGCGAGGAGGCAGGACCAGAATGAAGAGGTGTTTGCTGTTTCTAACAACAACACTAAAAAGAAATCTGTAGGCGCTGTTCTGAAGCCTGTTGGCAAACAATTTAAGAATCAGAACCGCCCTATGAATAAGAATTCCAACAGGAATAAGACTGGGAACAATCCAAGACCCCAGATTCAACAGCCACCAAGGAATGATGCTGCTACTCCCTTCAATTGTTACAATTGTGGACTACCAGGTCATATGGCACGCAAGTGCAGAAACAGAACCAACCGACCAGCACAGGCTCACATGACTACTGCTGCTGCACCTGATGAGCCCTATGTGGCTATGATTACTGAAATTAACATGATTGCAGGTTCTGATGGCTGGTGGGTGAACACTGGTGCTTCTCGCCATGTCTGCTACGATAAAGATATGTTCAAGACATACACTGCTTGTGATGATCAGAAGGTGTTGCTGGGAGACTCCCACTCCACTGATGTTGCTGGAATCGGAGATGTAGAGCTGAAGTTCACCTCTGGAAAGACTCTGATATTGAAGGATGTGCTGCACACTCCTAAGATTAGGAAGAATTTAGTTTCAGGTTTTCTTTTAAATAAGGCTGGGTTTGTTCAAAGCATTGGGGCTGATTTGTACACCATCACTAAGAATGGTATTTTTGTTGGGAAAGGGTACGCCACTGATGGCATGTTTAAGTTGAACATTGATATTAATAAAATTTCTTCTTCTGCTTATATGTTGTGTGATTTTAATATTTGGCATTCTAGACTCTGTCATGTTAACAAAAGAATTATTTCTAATATGAGCGGTTTAGGATTAATTCCTAAAATATCTTTAAACGATTTTGAAAAATGTCAATTTTGTAGTCAAGCGAAAATAACCAAAGAATCACATAAATCAGTAACAAGAATAACCGAACCTTTTGATTTAATTCATTCTGATTTATGCGAATTAGATGGAAACTTGACTAGAAATGGAAAAAGATATTTCATCACTTTTATAGATGACTGCTCGGATTACACCCATGTGTATTTAATGAGAAATAAAAATGAAGCGCTTGAAATGTTTAAACTGTATGTAAAAGAAATTGAAAATCAATTCAATATTAGAATCAAGCGTTTTAGAAGTGACAGAGGAACTGAATATGGATCACATACATTCAATGAGTATTATAAAGAACTCGGAATTATTCATGAAACAACTGCTCCTTATTCTCCTGAAATGAACGGTAAAGCGGAAAGAAAAAATAGAACTTTTACCGAATTAGTAGTTGCAACAATGCTTAATTCCGGAGCAGCGCCTCATTGGTGGGGAGAAATTTTATTGACTGTTTGCTATGTGCTAAACAGAGTACCCAAAACAAAGAACAAAATTTCTCCATACGAAATTTTGAAGAAAAGACAACCAAACTTGTCTTATTTTAGAACATGGGGCAGTCTTGCCTATGTAAGGAAACCAGACCCCAAAAGAGTCAAACTAGCAAGTAGAGCCTATGAATGTGTATTCATTGGGTATGCCTTAAATAGTAAAGCCTATAGGTTTTACGACCTGAAATCTAAAATGATCATAGAATCTAATGATGTTGACTTCTATGAAAATAAATTTCCTTTTAGGTCAGGAGACAGTGGGGGTAATAGTGGGGGCACCGATAATGCACCTCTTGATCAACCTTCTGAAATCCGAACAAGCAATGAAAACATCGAAAGAGATGTTATAGAACCTCGTAGAGGTAAGAGAGCAAGGATTGCTAAAGATTATGGCCCCGAATACGTGGCATATACACTAGAAGAGGATCCATCAAGCATCAAGGAAGCTTTGTCTTCCATTGACGCTGATTTATGGCAAGAAGCTATAAATGATGAAATGGATTCTCTAATGTCCAACGAAACCTGGCACCTAACTGACTTGCCTCCTGGATGCAAGACGATAGGTTGTAAGTGGATTCTGAAAAAGAAATTAAAACCTGATGGATCAATCGATAAATACAAGGCACGCCTTGTAGCCAAAGGTTTTAGACAAAGAGAAAATGTAGACTTCTTTGATACCTATTCACCAGTAACTAGAATCACGTCCATTAGGGTACTAATCTCATTGGCGGCTATCCACAATTTGATAATACACCAAATGGATGTAAAAACTGCTTTTTTAAACGGTGAATTAGAAGAAGAAATCTACATGGATCAACCTGAAGGTTTCGTAATCCATGGACAGGAGAACAAAGTTTGTAAGTTAGACAAATCTTTGTATGGTCTAAAACAAGCACCGAAACAATGGCATGAGAAATTCGACAATCTAATGATTGAGAATGAGTATAAGGTGAATGAAAGTGACAAGTGTATTTATTATAAGTGCGAAAATAACACTTGCACGATCATATGTCTATACGTAGACGACTTACTCATATTTGGTTCAAACCTCAATGTCATTAAAGATGTGAAATCATTGTTGTGCCACAACTTTGATATGAAAGACCTAGGAGAAGCAGATGTAATTCTTGGAATCAAGATTACTAGAACTGATAATGGAATTTCCTTGAATCAATCTCACTACATTGAGAAGATCTTAAGGAAATATAATTACTTCGATTGTAAACCTGCGAGCACACCTTGTGACCCAAGTGTGAAGCTATTTAAGAACACTGGAGATAGTGTTCGACAAACTGAGTATGCGAGCATCATTGGCAGTCTTAGATATGCCACTGATTGTACTAGACCCGACATCGGCTACGCCGTGGGACTACTATGCAAGTTTACGAGCAGGCCAAGCATGGAGCATTGGCAAGCTATCGAAAGAGTCATGAGATATTTGAAGAAGACCATGACTCTAGGACTACATTATCAGAGATATCCTGCAGTGCTTGAAGGATACAGTGACGCAGATTGGAACACCTTATCAGATGATTCCAAAGCGACCAGTGGCTATATATTTAGCATTGCTGGAGGAGCTGTTTCCTGGAAATCCAAGAAACAGCCCATTCTGGCTCAGTCCACAATGGAATCTGAGATGATAGCTCTAGCTACTGCTAGTGAAGAAGCAAGTTGGCTAAGATGCTTGCTATCTGAAATCCCTTTATGGGAGAGACCGTTACCAGCTGTGTTAATTCATTGCGATAGTACCGCGGCTATTGCAAAGATTGAGAATCGTTATTACAATGGTAAGAGACGACAGATAAGACGAAAACACAGCACGATAAGAGAATATCTCTCGAATGGAACGGTAAGAGTAGATTTCGTACGAACAAATGAAAACTTAGCTGATCCTTTGACGAAAGGACTAAACAGAGAGAAAGTCGCAAATACATCCAGTAGGATGGGACTAATGCCTATTGATCATAAGTGATGGTAACCCGACCTATATGACTGGAGATCCCAAGAACTAGGTTCAATGGGTAATAACAAGTCACAAGTGATAGAACATGCTATGAGATCGCATGATCCTGCAGTGACCGAAGGATGAGATAATAGAAACTCTTAATGAGATCTATACTCCCGATGGAGTGAAGTACACAGCTACAGGAGTACTTCTGATAGACTCACCTATACGTATGTAGAACTGAGGCCGGTTCTTATGGAATTCCGAGGCAGAATTCCTAGAGCATTCGTTAAAACTGGGATAGACGTGCAAGGCCATTAACGCACGGGCTTTTAGAAAACACCTAAGGGAAAAGGTTGTGTGTGGGTCCTATGTCTGAGATAGAGTTCAATGCTGTAAGCAACTCTCGTTAATCGGAATACTTCTCACTATGCAAAGGTTCAAGTTTTTGGCGACACCTTTGTTTACTAGCAATCTTTAAGAAACGTCTGAGACGTAACTATCGAAAAACCAATTTTGAATTCAAGTGGGGGATTGTTGGAACACTAGTATATATTGGGGAGAAACTTGGAGTATGCTAGTGAGGATTGGGGAGCCATTGGAATATAAACACAAGGAAGAAGAAACTAGTGTTAGTGTGAATTGAAAATTTTCTATGTCCCACATTGGGTAAATCACACACTCTAGTAGTGTTTATATATGTGGGAATTCAATCCCAAGGGTGTGCCCTTGGGGTACCCACTTTTGTGAACGGAGTGAGCCATGCCAAAAATAATATAACACGCGCGACGACGACCGGCCGGGCCGGGCTTGGGCCTGGGTCGAAAAAGGATATTTTTTTTGGGCTCAGAAAATAAAAAAACCTATCAGATTTTTTTGCTCCGAAATTTCCGCAAGACCTAGTCTTTCCCCACGTGTTCCACGTTTTCCTTACTCGCGCGTCTGCCCATGCTTATCCCCACGTTTACGCGTCGTGGGTGACCGTTATCCGGGTCGTGGGCGAATTCTGGCGGATCGCGAACTGGGTCGTGGGCTAAACCGCGGGTTGCGAACCGGAAATTCTCCCTATAAATAGAGAGCTCGGGACTCTCATTTTCTTCATCCCAAAACCGAGAATCGAACGCTCTTCTCTGGTTTTCTCCCCTTTCTCATCTCCCGCGGTTTGTATTGACGAACCGTTCTTTTCTTCCTCCTCTGTGGCTTTCGGTTTTCTGTGGGCTTTCGGTTTATTGAGTGGTCTGCGAACCATATAAGAGTGGTTTTTATAAACCATATTGAGGTGTTATTCTCGAGCGATTTTTGGCAGTGCAGCCTTTAATCGTACAGAAAGAATCTGGGTTGTTTTATCCTGGAGACGCCACGGTTGATAGTCTACCTTGCACAACTTGGGTAGTGCCGTGAAACGTCTTAAAGAAAGCGACCTGGTCGTGACTCACCCCGGTAATAGTTTCAAAGCTCTCTCGTAATTTTAAAATCCAAAAACAACAGATCAATATTTGTTAGCATCAACCTCTAATTACAACGTGATATTGATCACTTCAACTCTTATGACAGCCATTTTTTGTTCATTGATGTGGTTATACAAAAAACATAAGCCACATAGAAACCGAAATTTGTGACAAGTAACATTTAAAATATAACATAATGTAACAGCTTCAAGACTCTAACTAATCCCTACCTAAAATTTGTTCCTAGGTCTATCTTTGTCTCTAACATAACAAAATGATGCATATTTCTTTATCACACAAATAAAGAAAACTTTCGAATTAGTTCAAGTTTGAGTCAATGACTAAAGTCATAACTAATATTAACTACAAAAGAATATTGGATATCAAGCAGATCAAGGTTGCCTTTAAAGAGAAAGAGGTATCATTGAAGAGAACATAAAACCGAAGAGAGATTCATTTTTCGCCTTTAATGATCTCAAATTCATCTTTAAGAAACAAGTTAAAGATAAATTAGTGTGTAAATGAAGATATATTGAAGCTATTAGATAGTTATTAGATTAGAGTATCTACAAAATTTATTAGTATAATCTAAACAATTCAATAAGATTATATCCATTAATAAAATATACAATGTATTATTCTTCCACCCCAATTATAGCTCACCATTAAATATCAAATGACTAGCGAAAAGTAATTGAGCGTTTACATTTGGGAGAAATCATTGGACACGAGTTTAATTCTTCTTCTAAAGCATCTTGAATTGGCATTCGAAGATACATTTTGGGTTTTCTAAAATTATAATCTACAACGAAGATCTCAATGACCTCTAAATGTGGTGCATTTTGTAAAATATATGTTGCAAATCGAAGTTCATCTACAATGCCTTGGAAGATTAAAGTACATGATCTGAGGTGAGAAGAAATGCACTTAGGAACATCATTTGGGTAGTTCCAGTTTTTGTTCAAATCTTGGTGGCCTGGCTTGTTTATCCACTGCAAAACATATGCCAAAATAAGATTTACGAAACATAAGCAAAGAAAATAAGCTAAAAAAAAAATTCCACAAACACAAGTAACCTGTTCAATAGTAATAACTTGAAGCTTGGGGCAATTCTGAAGCACTTTCACTACATTATCCCAGTGATAAAATTCATACATGTATAATTCAAGCTGGACTAAGTTTTGAAATAAAAGTAAGTTTCTGCAAAAGGAATTAATATCTGTGTCAAAAAGCTCGCAAGACACCTACAAAAACAAGTCACAAAATATAAGAATGAAATTGAATGTCAACATCAAGTAACATTAAGAATTTCAAAGCAATCACATCGATTACATCAGTAGCTTACCTTGATCGTTAAAGTCTTGACATTAGAAATTGCTCTAAAGGGAACATCGATTTGAAATCCATTTATTTCGGCTTTGATCAACTTGGACAGGATTTTATACTCTCCTGGACTAACTGTAACACCCTGATCTCCTTCATTGTAAAGAATGTCAGCAATCAGATCTTCCAAAATGGGACATCCATAAACAAGTTTGTTGAAGTTTTTCTTATTTTTGAAATGAACATCATACAAATGAAGGGTCTTAAGCGAGGGAAGATCGACAGATATATTACCAGGGAATTCAAGATTCACCAATTCGAGAATAACAAGTGTTGGAAATCTGAAATTACCTAGCCCCAAGGGAATCAGGTGATCTGGACTACAGATCTCGATATGTTCCACATGATGCCGATTTACCCTTTCGATCCAATGTTCAAAATTGTAATCGTCCCAATGGTACGAACTACATCGCAATTTAAACGTTTTGATGAGAGGATGGGACAATAAAACTTTGTCAACGAAACGGAGAAAGCTAAGGAAGGACTTTTCGTCATCAAGGACCCCATCGTCTAAGTCGAGAGATGTCAGTGATCTGTAGATTGGGTGCCATCTCTTGGAGAGAATAGCTGTTGAGAAAGCAAGTTTTGTGGGGAGAAGAGTGAGAATATGAGATAAGATCTCATCAGGTAAGCTACTTATAATATCAATGGGTGCTGAATTCTCCATTGTTTTGTAAAGCTTACTGCTTGTTGATTTTGTTTCGGTGAGATTGAGACTGCAAAGTGGGGTATATATTGTGTTTGTGGCAAGTTGTTTCAGACAAATCCAGCTATTATTAAGTGGTATTGTGTTTGTGGTTAAACCCTAAATTTTAGTGTCTATCTCTTTTTTTCTTCTTCTTTATTTCTAAATGACATGTAGATCTTATCTCTTGAGAGGTATTAGGAAATTAAAAAAAATAGTGAATAGAGCTAATTAAGAAATTCAGTTATAGCATTCAATATGATATTTTTTTAGTGGTGCAGTCATTATGATATGATTATTTTTTAAAAAAATCATTATGATATGATATATGGGAAAAGTATTCTATATCTATATTATTACTTTTTATGACGTGCTGAGTCTATCGTTTTGTTGGTTGATGACATATATATTTTTTTTTTTTTTTTACGGTCAATGACATATATGTTTTTGAGGAAGACAAACATAGTTTATTTCATCTGTAATAAAATTACAAATACATGACGGTACATCAGTTGGGTAACATAAGCCTATATCTAAGTTGGAGGTATCAAAATGACTATGTAGAGTTATAGGTAATGTGGTTTCCATTAAGAAAAAATAAATTCCATTTAAAAAAATGATAGTACATCAAATAGCTTAGTATAAAATAGATCTATCTTTGCTAAAGGGTGAGTGATCACATTAGCTTACCATTGGTTAAACTCGACATGGGAGTTTTTTTTTGAAACAACTGCTCTAGACTAGAACTTATGCCATTACAATATCTGGCCATAAGCATTCTCTTCCAATCCACATTCGCATCCCTCTCCACCAAGACCCTTCACCTCAACTTTGATAAAAGGGAAACATTAAAAAGCCTCCAATCGTTCACCCCTAGACCACCATACTTGGCCTTCAACCAAATAAAGAAAAATAAATATTAAGAGTAAGATATTATTAAGAATTATGATTACTAGCGTTCAGACGAAACCCACGTGCCTGTCTGTTTTTTTTTTCTACTGCGCTAACGTATATATATATACTTCACTTTGTTTTTTGTATAAAATAAAATAATAGATAGTTTCTCATTCACAAATATAAGAATTAAAACACTACAAAAAAATTGTCAATTAACTTCATAAGTTTTAGCTTCAACATTTTTTTTATGCTAATAACGTATGTTTAGTGTTCATAAATGATCTTATTCAAATGCATTTTTTCCAATTCATTTTTTTATGCAATTTTGCTTCAGTGATGTGGACGCTATAAAATATTTTGTTGACGCAAATATTTATAAAATTTTATTATATAAATATCATCCATAAATTCTGATGCTAAAATATTGTTATTTTCAATTTTACAAGTAGCATTCACGATGACCGAAGCTAAAAATTTATAATTTTTTTTCATACAATATTTAATTTCCCTCACATTTCCTTTTTCCCACAATTTTTTTCACACCTCCCAAAATCTATTTTCCCACTACTATTTTTATTTTTTTACAATAATCCATTCTTTCAGTTGAACAAAAACGGGAAAAAAGGAAAATGTTTTGGCAAATCACTTTGCATTCCGAATTCAAAATCCAAAATCTTCATTAACAAAATCGATGGTTCTCAAACTAAAATCTTTCCCAATCCTAACTTTGTCTACAAAATCGATGGTTACCTAAATAATATTGTTTCCAAGATTGTCCCAAACCAAAATTGCTGAAGGTTCTGAATCAATCGCTGTCTCCGTTCTTGCCGTTCCCATTATCTCTGTTCTCATTTTAAATGTCAAATTCACATACACAAATTAGAAGTCATTTTCCCAGAGATTGTAAATTATATATTATCACGGTTTGAGGTAAACCCAACTGGTCATACAAAAAAATAGACATGAATGAAACTAAAGTTAGAGTAAATAATTGTAATCACACTAACAAAATTTGCATGCGAAAAATTACAGACTAGAAAATCAATAAACCATAAAAAAGACACTCAAATGTTTATTAAATAGAACTAATATCGATCAAGATTTGTTAGAATCGACCTATAATTACAACGTCTTATTGATCACTTCAACTCTTATAATAGACCTGTAAAAGCAACCTCATCTTATATGTGGCATATGTAGCCATTTTTTGCTCATTGATGTGGTTATATAAAAAACATAGGTCACATAGATTATACCCAATAATAAAATATACAATGCATTTTTTCTTCCACCCCAATTACAGTTCACCATCAAGTTATATCGTAATAAAAATCGCACTCATGTTTGTTTGTTTGAGAAAACAATCTTATGTCCTCCGGACTACCAAAATCTAATTGTGTCATAATAAATATCAAATGACTAGTTAAAAGTAATTGAGCGTTTACATTTTAGAGAAATAATTGGACACGAGGTTAATTCTTGTTCTAAAGCATCCTGAATTGCCATTGGAACAGATATTTTGGGTTTGGAAAAAAAATTATTAACGAAGATCTCAATGACCTCTAAATGTGGCGCATTTTGTAAAATATATGTTGCAAATCGAAGTTCATCTACCAAGCCTTGGAAGATTAAAGTACATGATTTGAGGGGAGATGAAATGCACTTAGGAACATCATTTAGATATTTCCGGTTTTTGTACAAATCTTGGTTGTCTTTGCCTTTTATCCATTGCAAAACATATGCCAAAATAAGATTTATGAAACATACGCAAAGAAAACAAGCTACACAAGTAACCTGTTCAATAGTAAGAAGGTTTAATTGCATTTTTGGACCCCTATCTTTTCAAAAGTTGCGGTTACGGACCCCTAACTAATTTAAATACAAAACAGACCCTTATGTTTTGATTCTTTGACAGTTTTGGACCCCCACCCCATTGTTGACTTGGTCGTTGCTGACGTGGCACCCACATCCCATTTGTGAGGTGCCACGTGTATTATTTTTTTTTTACTTTTTTTAATTCATCCTGTTATTTTAAAAGAAATTAGAAAGGAAAAAAAAAAGAATCAATTAAAAGGATGAATCAAGTTAGTTTGTTATTGTGGTGTTGATTCACCATTGATGATGTAATTCAACATGTACTTTCTCTCACAACCACAACAGCTGGTGCCATTTTTCATCTCTTACATGAGTTATCTAGAGAGAATTCCCAACGTTTTACTGCCACTATTTGAAGCCTTTGGAAACACAGAAACCATAAACTCTGGCAAGAAATATTAGAAACAGTTGCATAGGTTATTGACTGTGCCGTTCGTTTATTGGAAGATTGGAATCGGAAGAATGCTCAGGCTGCAACAACTCGCAACTCATGTCCGTCTCAACAAGTTGACAGTAGTGTTGTCCCGACAAATACATCACCATGGCAGGTTCCCACAGCTGTTCATGATTTCGAAGCCTCTAGCAGCAATTCGGAAACAAGGCATTGGTGACTTCTTGGACTGATGAGAATCCAGGGAGGAGGTTTCACGGCTCCTCATCCTCATCCTTGCATTGATTCACCATTGATTCTTTTTTTTCTTTTAAAATATCAGGATGAATTAAAAAAAGTAAAAAAAAATAAATACATGTGGCACCTCACTAATGGGATGTGGGTGCCACGTCAGCAACGACCAAGTCAATAATAGGGTGGGGGTCTAAAACTGCCAAAGAATCAAAACATAAGGGTCTGTTTTGTATTTAAATTAGTTAGGGATCCATAACCGCAACTTTTGAAAAGATACGGGTCCAAAAGTGCAATTAAGCCTAGTAATAACTTGATGTTTGTGGCAATTTTGAAGCACTTCCATTACATTGTCCCTATGATAAAATTCATACAAGTATAATTCAAGCTGGATTAAGTTGTGAAATAAAAGTAAGTTTCTGCAATAGGAATTGATATATGTGTCATAAAGCTCGCAAGACACCCTACAAAAACAAAACACAACATAAGAATGAAATTGAATGCCAACATTGATCAGGTAACATATATGCAATCATATATTTAGCATTATTTTTGTTTTTGTAAAATATTCGATTTTGATTGCGATTTTACGATTTGCGATTTTGCTATCCTATACGGATTCTACAAAAGTCCTTGAGTACAATCCTTCGATTTTGATTGCAATTTTTCGATTTACGATTTTGTTAATCCCTTTCGACCTGAAGTAAAATCCCGATTTTGATAACCTTACTTGAGATGTTTAGGTATAGAGGAAGGACAAAATATTAAATTTTCCGATAAACTGCATTAATATTAATGTGAATGATACCGTGGATGTTATCTCAAAAGACAAAGCACTAATCCTTATACCACACTTGAGTTGTAATCATAAAAAATTAAGGAAATCATGATATAAACGAAAATAGCGAAACTATTCCTTAGAGTCTTGGAGATAATCTAAGATACTTTAAAGATATTTTTCATATGTTCTAACATCATCTATCAATTATATTGAGTTTCTTATAGTTAGCTGCTTTCCCCTCTAATTTTCATTCTTCTGTAACATTAAACCTGAAATTCTTCAGACTAAGATTATGTTGCTACTATATATTTA
Source organism: Medicago lupulina (assembly GCA_958299785.1). Classification (NCBI taxonomy): domain Eukaryota; kingdom Viridiplantae; phylum Streptophyta; class Magnoliopsida; order Fabales; family Fabaceae; genus Medicago; species Medicago lupulina. The sequence goes on from OY283145.1 coordinate 52,583,420, forward strand.
TTTGTTACTGGTTAGTTGAAATTCTTCAATTAGGAAATCCTACTATTGGGAAATAGTATAATAAGTTGCAGAAAATACCTGGGAATGTAATATGATATAACTGGGAATTAGTGTTCTGTCTGCATGCATCATGGATTTATATACGAATTCATCTATTAGTTTAGTCTTTCATACATTCTTGTTTGGTCTTCCAGAATTTATCATCTTATAACTATTATGTTCGATTTCAAAATGTTATACCTAGTCTTTCCGGCGGGTGTTTGATTATTAAATTTTGTTTTTCCATCTCCTTTTTGTGTTATGTTTACTTATCTTTTCCCCTTTAGTCTATTTCCTTGTTTCTTTGTTTATTGAATGATGATGATGATGATGCCAATGCAGGAAAACAATAGGAGTGATATTGAAAGGCTTGATAGAGAGAGGTAAACTGACTTCTTAAACATGTTGAAAGGATTTGTGGTTAATCATGTATGATTTCAGTTCCTTGTAAAGGGTATGTTTGGTGAGGAAAGAAAGTGAAAGGAAAGAAAGAGTAAAGAAAGAAAGAGAAAGAAGAGAAAGATAGTGGAAAATGAGATGATTTGAGTTGTTTGGTAAAAGTAAAAGCGAAAAGAAAGTGAGAGAGAAAGAAAGAATTATAGTTATGAAAAGACTTAAATATCCTTGAACATAAGAAAATATATTACAAAAAAAATAATAAGAATAATAGTGCCCTAAATTAAAAAAAATTACTCATATAAAATAGCTGAATACTGGTTGATAATACAGTAATAACCATATCTTAATTAATTTAGTATTTAACTTCTCTTAAATTTAAAAATTATAAAGTAATAATTGTTTATGTATAAATATAATAACATAAAAAGGTAGTAGGTTCTATGGTCTTTTTCATTCAAAAAGTAAGCAACCCTTTCCGTCCCATAATGTGCAGAAACATATTTGACGTGGGTCCCACACAAACAATCCATCCTCCCGTCCTTTTTTGGTTATTCCAAACAGAGGAAGGATGTCGGAATCCATTTCTTCTTTCCTCTTTCAATCTTTCCTTGATGTTTCAACACTAACCAAATATATCCTAAATGTTTTGAATTCATCGGTGCGTAAGCAGATCTAATCTAATTTAGACTAATAGATATTTATTTCCTTGGAGTATACACTAAATTTATTAGTATAATCTAAACAATTCAATTAAACTATATCGAATAATACGATATACAGTGCATAGTTTTTCTACTCCGATGGCAGTTCACGATCAAGTTATATCATAATAAAATGCTCACTCATGTTCATTTGTTCGAGGAGACAATTCTATGTCCTTCAAACTATAAAAATCTAATTAAAAGTTTAAATTTGGTAGAAATCACTAGACTTGACAATGGAACTAATTCATATGTAATGGAGATATTGATGAACCCTAAATGTGGCGCACTTTGTAAAACAAATTTTGGAAAGCGAAGTTTATCTACAAAAGGCTGACATATTAAAGTACATGATATGAGGTGAGAAATAAAAATGCAATTAGGAACATGACTTGGGTCTTTCCGCTTTGTGAACAAATCTTGGTTACATTCATCTTCCCATTACAAAACATATGCCAAAATAAGATTTATGAAACACATGAAAAGAAAAGAAGCTACATTATTTATTTGTTCCACAAACACAAGAAACCTTTTCAATAGTGATAACATGAGGTCGGGTTAACAGCTCAACTACATGTCCCAATGAGGAAAGGTATTATAGTCTAATTGAAGGTCAATTAAGTTTTGAACCACAAGAAATTCTTCGCAATACGAATTGATATCTAACACATGCAAAAACAAGTTACAGTATAAAAAATGAAATTGAACACCGGTTTGACCGTGAGGTAAATATAGCCAAAAATTGCTCCACAAAGAAATCAAACTTGGTTTATTTCCTTCTGTCAAGAAAATTATAAGAGATTGAATATGAATTGAGATCTGAAATAAGATTTGGTTTTCAAGTTCCAATTTGCTGACATATTTTATATCAAATGCAATAATTGATGTTGGTATTTATACCTTTGATCATAAATTTAGGGTGCACCCTTTTTTGATTGTTACTACCAGCTGCCAAATATTAATATCAAATACCTTCTTAAATATGTTCATAAAAAATATATGAATTTGACCTTAAGTTTTTATTCAAATTTAAACTTAAGTTTAAAATCTATGAACTATCAAATTTAATTTAACCTTGCAATAACAATATGTATCCTCCCCTATTTCTTGATGGTCCCAACTTTTCAACCATTATTATACGTGGTAATTTTATACCAAAGACCAAAGGCTGCACTGCTATCACTATAGTAGAGAGGATTCCTATCATGTTGGACATATGTGGTTTTAATGAAGTTGAAGGAATTGCTCGCAATATCTCTGTTGAGGGAGTTGTTGGCTCTGTACCTTACCATTTTGATAGGATGGTATTATGTTGCAATATCTCTTTTGCTATGTACTCTTGTTGAATCTGTTTTTGTCTAAGTTCCAAAATGTCGTTTTTATCTTTTAATCAATTTGAAGCTCTTGGATGTGGCATTTATATTTTTCTACTTTGATTTTAATGAAGTTATTCTATTCATTTTATTGTGTGAAATCGCAAAGGAAGAGAATACAACTCTCAGAGATATTGTTGGCTCATGTCATTATAGACATGCACGAAGAGCCTGCAGGATTGAATCCAAGGTTACCCGAAACGAAGATTTGGAATCTATGTGCAATTTTGATTCAAAAACTGCATGACGAGCTTGCATGTTCCAAAAACTACACATGCAGGCTCTTCGTGCATGTCTAATCAAATGAGCGAACATTTTCTCTGAGAGTTGTATTTTCTTCCTGCACAAATTAAGACAATAAAATGAACAAAATAAATTCATTAATACAAGGATAGAAAAATATAAAAGCCACTTCCAAGAGCTTCAAATGGATTAAAAGAGGAAGACGACATTTTGGAACTTAGACAAAAACAGATTCACAAGAGTGCAAAGCCAAAGAGATATTGAGAGGTATATACCATATCCTATCAGTACGCTAAGGTGCATAGCCAACAACCCCCTTACCTTAGATATTGAGAGCAATTCCTTCCTTAAAACAACATATGTTTAAGAAGATAAGAATCGTCTCTACTATAGCTATATCAATGTTGCCTTTGGTCTCTGGTATAAAATTACCACATATAAAAAATGGTTGAAAAATAAGACTATCAAGAAATGGGGTCAAATCCAGATTGTCATCGTAAGCTCAAATCCAGAGTAAGAGATAAATTTGATAGCTCATAGATTTTAAACTAAAGTTTGAATTTGAATAAATACTTAAGTTTAAATTCATAGATTTTTATGTACATCATTAAGGGGGTATTTGATACTAATAATTAACAGTTGGTATTAACTGTACATCATTAAGTTTGAATTCTCGATTATGTTGTAAAGCTTATTGTGATGAGTTGGTTCGTATAAGAAGTTGAATTTGTTTTGGCGAGTGTGAGACTACAATATGGTGTATAAATATACCGTTTAGGACAAACTGGTTTCAGACAATCCAGCGACTATTAAGCGGTATTGTGCTAAACTCTATACCCTCCCGTCACTAATATAAGCAAAAGTTTGATTTTTACATACGTCATTTAAGGAATGAATCTAAAAATCAAACTTTTGCTTATATTAGTGACCAGAGGGTGTATATTTTAGAGTATATCTGTTTTTCTTATAAATGACGTGTAGATCTTATCTCCTCGGTGTTATTGGGAAATGCAAAAAAGTAAATAGTACTAATTAGGAATTTTTATCACCAAAAAGACAAAAACTAATTAGGAAATTCAAATATAATTAATAGCAGTCAATATGATTTCCTAAGAAAAATCAATATTATATCATATAAGTATACTATACCTACATTTTTTTATCACAAAAAAAAAACTACATTTTTTTAATTATGTGTAGTGTTTATCTATTAAACGATATTAGGAAATTAAAAAAAAAAAATTGATGCTATTTTGGCAATTTAGAAATAACAAATAAGCAAGAGGATCTATTTGTGTTAAACTTCTCCAAATACAAACTTCTTCTATCGGGCTTCTATTAACAAGATCCAATATATTACCGTCATACAAACAAGTTTTCATCCAAACTTTCGACTTGGCACAAAAATGATATCTCATAATCATATCTTTTAGAAAGCTTCAATCAACGGAAGCATATGTCTTCTCAAAATCCACCTTTAACACCAAGATAAATGACCTTTTTTTCTTAGCTAAATCCACCACAAGATTCACCACTGTTGCGGTGATTTTCGGAGATCAAGCTATTGATTAGCGTTGACTCATAAATTTGGGTTCACCACCGAGCTTTAATTTTTCCAAGGGAAAGGGGGAAAATTCGAATAAACCACAATTTTTAGAGATTTAAGGTTTGAGGGTTAGTTACTAAAAGGAAGGTATTAACACCCTAAACGTCTATAGTACTTTATAGGAACCTCTTGCTTTTATTTAGTTTTGGCTGTATTATTTATTTTCTTTAAAAATAAAAAGATTAATGTGGTGAGCAAAAATATAATGTTTTTTTTTTTTTTGATTTCGAAAGACAAGTGTCTTTTGCCTATGTACCTGTGAGGGATCAAAATCATGTAGTTCAGGGTAAAAAGCCGAGAGATTTGTTAGATTTTTTTTAGTTTTTTGAAAAAAATTTAAAAGATAAAAGCCAAATGGCAAAAATAAGATTTGTTTAGTCGTTTTTTAATTTTAAAAGAAAAATTCAAATATGATTAAAATTGATTGTAGTTTTGTTAAGAAAATAAAGGTGAGAAATCGACTTGATAAAGATCAACGGTTTTTTAGAAAGTAAGTCCATTTTTTTGAAACTTGTTTTTAACTAATATTTGATTATTTTTTTGATTGATTTTGATCATTTTTTAAAAGCCTAAAAATTAAAATAACGAGAAACTAGTGCGAGAAAACTCCGTCGAGACGTTTGGTCAAAACGAATCCACTTCCCCTTTAGAATATAAACTAAACCTAATTTTGCATTTTTTTTAAACATAAAACTGAATAAATAAATACAATAAAGACAATGCATATTTTCGTTATATTTTTACAATTTTCCTAAATACATTCTAATAGCAAAATAATAAATGACAAAAAATAAAATGCCAATGATGATGATGATGATAAATAAAAATGATATGCTAAAATATAAGACAATAAAAAAAATGCAAGAAAAATAAACGAGAAATAAATAGGGGGTGCAGAAATGAAAACAAAGGGGTGCAGAAATGAAAACAAAGGGGTGCAGAAAGAAAGAAATGTCAGATTTAGCCCTACTTTTTGTCAAAAAACACAAAAATACTCCACTTTTCAAAAAATTGTAGAAATACCCTACTTTTTCAGATGTCTCTAGTACCACTTTACTTGGAGTTGCGGGGTACCCTCAAAAGTGACGAAAATTTCGTCCTTATTATACCCCTCTACTTGGAGTTACGGGGTATTTTCATTATAGTAAGGACAAAAAAATTTCATGCATAGTTTTCCGTTGTACACCAACCAAAACTACAACTACCCACCAATACCAACAAACCTATTATCTCACTTCTCTCCGGCTTCGTTGAACTCCAATGAACAATTTCTGGATATGGGATGACCAACAAGGAAACACGATGTGTCGTTGTCGTTGGGTTATGGTAGTCAGATACGATCAACTACAGATAACAATGACGAAGACCAACATGACCCTCAAGTAAATCGTGGAAGACATCGTCGAAGACAAGGGTGTGGGACAGCAGGGCATTTATAATAATTGTAGATTTTATGATATTTTATTTGTTATATAATTTTAATTAGTTTTTTTAATTAAGTTATTATTATTATCTTTTTATATTATGCATGCATTAACGTAAAACTAGGCATCCTTATTATACCACTCTACTCCAAGTAGAGGGATATTTAAAATTTAAAAAAAAAAACATAAAATAGAACGCAAGTCAAGATGTAGTGGTATTAAAATTTTCGAAAAAAAATTATGAAAGTACCCCGCAACTCCAAGTAGAGGGGTACAATAAAGACAAAATATTTGTCACTTTTGAGGGTACCCCGCAACTCCAAGTAGAATGGTACCAGAGACATATGAAAAAGTAGGGTAGTTTTGCAATTTTTCGAAAAAAGTAGGGTAGTTTTGGATTTTTTGGCAAAAAGTATGGCACAAAAATAAATTCCCAAATCAGATCTGGACCGTTGATTCACTCAACTTTGTTTCTCCTCCTCTTGACCCCTTTTTAACTACTACTACCAACTCTAATATTTTTTTAATTACTACTCTTTTGTCCTTCCTTTTGACTCCTTATTGGTATCCTTTGCCCCTTTTCGACTACTGAAAATCCTCAAATAGTGTTGTTCAAGTTTTCCAAGTTAACACATAAAATGGAATAATAATTAATGGATTTTTCTTACATATTATTTTTTTATCATCTCCGACACGCACCCCCTCGCCCTCCTTTTCACACTACCCTCTAACTATGTGAACATAACTTGACCCATCACTTAAGCCCATTACAGGATCTGAAAAGACCCTTAGACCATATACTGTAGTAGATGAAACTAATCCCACCTCCATATTCTCTCTATATGGGGAGGGGGTGTGAGTTAGAAGTATCACATTACTTAAAATATGGAGGTGGAATTGACGAGAAACAAAACCTATGCCTTAAGGTTTTGAATGATTTACCTTCATCATTTAGAAAGAAGTTAAAGATGCATTAATATGTAAATGAAGATAAAAAGTAAGTAATAGATAGTTATCTGCTTAGAGTATCAACTAAATTTATTAGTATAATGTAAACAACTCAATTAAGATAATATCCAATAATAGAATATATAGTCTACAATTCTTCCACTACAATGAGAGTTCACCATAAAGTTATATCACAACACAAATCATCACTAATGTCCATTTGTTTGAGGATACAATCCTATGTCCTTCAAACTACAATAATCTAATTGAAAATTTACATTTGGGAGAAATGACCAGAACTGAGTTTAATTCTTCTTCTAAAACCCGAAGTGACAATGGATCCAATTTATCAGTAATGGAGATATCCATGACCCTTAAATGTGGCGCATTTTGCAAAACATATTTTGCAAATCGAAGTTCATCTACAAAGGGCTGACAGATTAAAGTACATGATCTTAAGTGAGAAGAAATGCACTTAGGAACATGACTTGGTCTTTCCACTTTGTGACCAAATCTTGGTTGCATTCATTTTCCCACTACAAAATCATGCAAAAATAAGATTTATTAAACACATGGAAAGAAAAGAAGCTACAAAAATTTTAAAAAAACTTCCACAAACATAAGAAACCTTTTCGATTGTTAGAACTTGAAGGTATGGGCAATTTTGAAGTAGTTCACCTACACAGTCCCAGTGAGGAAAGGTATGAAAGTATATTTCAAGGTAGATTAAGTTTTGAAACAAGAAATTCTCCGGAATACGAATTGATATCTAGCCCTACAAAAACAAGTTATAGTATAAAAGTGAAATTTAATGAGAAAATCACAATTTTGGGTACATCGTCATGTACACTTTACTCTTATTATATATGTAATATTAAATTTTTTGAAGCTTACCCTGAGTATTAAAGTATCGACATTAGAAATTGCTCCAAAAGGAAGATCCAATGGATTTATATCAGCCGTGATCAACTTGGATAAGGTTTCAAACTCTCTTATACTAGTCGTAACATCTTGAACTTGTTCTATATATATAATAAATGTTAGCAATCAAATCTTCCAAAACGGCACATCCATAAATAAGCTTGTTGAATTCATCGTTATTTTTGAAATGAACATCATTCAAATGAAGGGTCTTAAGTGAGGGAAGATTGAAATCGATATTACCAATTACATGGCAATACGTCAATTTGAGAACAACAAGCTTGGGAAATATGAAAATACTAGTCGTCAATTGGATCCAACGTTCAACATTGGAGATTGAAAGAGAAATGCAAGAGATCTGGAGATTCTATTAAGTAAATATATGCAAGAGTATACTATATTTAAATCATTTTTTTATCACAAAAAAAAAATCTTTTTTTTTTATTACGTGTAGTGTTTATCTATTAAGTAGTATTAGGAAATTTTAAAAAGAAAGAAAAAGAATGGTGCTAATTAGGAAATACAAATACAACAAATTAGCAAGAGGATCTATTTTTTTACACATGTCGAAATAAAAATTTATTATGTTGGACTTCCATTAACAAGAATTAGCATGTTATCGTCATACATACAAGTTTTCATCCAAGGTTTCCACTTGGCACAAAAATGATATCTCTTAAGCATATACTATAGGAAGCTTTAATAAACGAAATCATAGGTCATTTAGAAATCCACCTTTAAAACCAAGATAGACGACAATTTTTCTTAGCCAAATCCACAACTTCATTCACCACGAACTTCCCATCAACTAGATTACAACCTTTTAGCAAAGCTGATTAATACAAAGAGATAAGAGAATTCATCACGCCAGATAGCATTATCATCAACACCATAGCCAATAATTAATTAAGACACCCTAATAGGGAAATTGGTCTGAAATCCTTTAACTTAAAAAGTGGGTCCACAAAGTAAGACAACAAACAAGTTGGCGCACACTCATTACCATGAAATTGATCAAATACTATCCTAACTCCCTCGTCGACAAAATTAGACAACAAACAAATTAGCGCACACTCATTACCATAAAATTGATCAAATATAATCCTAACTCCCTCATTTAAAAGATACCAAAATTAATTCACAAAAGTAAAATTAAAATCGTATGGCCTGAGGCTTTTTTTCTTATGAGAATCTTTCACCAACAACTCTACTTTCAGACATAAAAAATGGCTCCACTAATATACTCCTTTACTATTCTAAAATTTGAGGTAACCCCATTGCATCCAACTTCAGTCTATCCCAACTATAATCCGCACCTTGCTTACTAATTGAGGTACTCAACCACCACCCCTCTAATTTGCTTTGGTGACTCCATCCACTCGCCTCCCAACATAAGCGCCTTAATTGAAATCCTTCTTGTTATAACCTTCAAACTTCTATTCAAAAACTTAGTACTCGCATCCCCTTCACTAAGGCATATTGATTTAATTGTTGGAAAACACTAACTTCTTTACTCCTAATTACCTTCCACCATTTACAAATTTTTCCCTTTCGAATGTCTACATCTTAGGCAGACAAAGACATTAACTTCCCCTTTGAAATCTTAGTCTTCAATTTATTTGACCAACCTATTCATTTTCACTACCCACTACCATGTCCCTCTCTACTCCACACTTTAAGTCTTTTTTTCACAGCTTGGAGCTTTACTTTCGAAATAAATCCCATCCACCCAACCACGTTATATTCCTCTCCACCGTTCCTCCAACATTTTATTTAAATATTTGTTATCAAGCCAATAATTATAAAACTTAAAAGGTTTTTGACCCCCAATATATGCTCCCATCTTTAAAAAACAAAAGAAAATGAGCTGACACATCACTAGGTAAAGCCTATAGAAAACAAGTCCCTCGATTTTGCAACCACTCCTTCGAAACAATCACCCTATTGATACGACTCATAGAGATAACATTAGGGCGATACCAAGTAAATCATTTTCCCTATACTGCTACATCTTCCAACTAATCCTTCTTTAAAAGTTCACTAGAAACACTCATTTTTTCTTGTCAATCGAGTTACTGCATCCAAATTAACCCCTCTTATTTCATCCCTCCTACACACTACATTTAAGTTTCCAATACTACACTAAGACCAATCTCCTCTTCTAATCTCCAAAAAACTATCCCACAACTTTCTTTTAGACTCCAAGTCACATTTTGCATGAACATTTATCAAAAAACTTTTTTTTTAACCCCCAAACTCTAGATGTCCTCCAACATATCCCTTTCTAGGAAAGTGAAGATCACTATCGAATTTACCTTATTCCATATGGAAAAAAACCTGCCACTATTACCAACCGATGGGAGATTAAACCAAAAACAATATGTATCTCTCCATATTCTATAATGAAAAGTATCTATAATGGTCTCCAATTTCGTCACTTTCATTTAACACCGAGAAATTCACTTGGTGATTGAAAACTAGTTCTTTAATCTAGCTCAATGAAGGTTCTAATAATCATTACTAATGTTGTGTTTGTTGCCTCACAAACTTGTTATTAAAATCTCCATCTTCCATAACCACCAATGATTCCCCATCTCACATTGTAAACGACAAGCTACTTCTTTTTAACTCCAAAAACTTATTTATTTCCCCAACCACCTATCTATAACCCCCCGCCCCCACTTCCATTTTGAATGATTTGTGACTCCAATATTTCGTGTCCATCCTCCAACATTAATAATCTTAACCTAGAGGATGGAGATGCCATATTGAAATTTTCCATCACCACCACTAACAAAATGCCCTTTGATGTCTCCTCTTCATTATCTCCAACCACTTCATCCAATTCCAGCCTTCACTACCCTATTCCCTTCCCCTTATTCTTCCTCCCTTGTTCCTAGTTCCCTCCCTACCACTGCTGCCAATTTTAATTTTCTTTGGAGTAACTACTCTTTTGGCCTCCCTTTCCGCTCCTTCTTGGTATCCTATGCCCCTTCCCTTTATTGAAAATCCTCGATATAGTGTTGTTCATGTTTTTCAAGGTAACATATACAATAGAATAATATGTAGCATTTTTCTTACATATTAATTATTTACCATCTCTTACATGCACCCACTCTCCCACTTTTCCTCACTCCCCTCTAACTATTTAAATAGAACTTAACCATCACTTTGACACATTACTAGATTTGAAAATACCCTTGAAAAAATGATATATCATAGTAAATGAGTCTGATCCCACCTCCATATTAGAAGATTAATCAATAACTGTGATTCTGAGTCTGAAGTGAAGAGTGCGTCTGAAGTCTGTGTCTGAAGACGGCGTCTGAGTCTGAAGACAGAGTCTGAAATAGGAGCGTCTGAAGTACTGTTGGTCAGACTCTGACGTACAGGTTCTGAAGTATAGCTTCTGATGGTTTTCAGAAGCTGAGCCCAGTAGCTTCTGATATTGTTCAGAAGCAGAGTCTAGTAACAAACTTGGTTAGCGTGTTAACCAAGGCAGTTAGTTTGTTAGAAGAGTTTGTTACAACATCTTGTTGTATATATACTCACTCTTACTATGTAAATAAGAAAGAGATACACAAGTGACACAAGTGTGAATAAAAATTTCATAGAGTTTTCTCTTCCTCTGTTTTTCATTATTTTTCTATCGTTTTGTTTTCATCTTGCATAGAATAGCTTATTTTAATAAGCACTTCCGCTGCGTAAAGAACATAGTGATTGTTCTAACTGTGCTAACAATTGGCATCGAGAGCTTGGGTTGAATCTTAGGGAAACACGAGTGAAAGTGAGGGGAATCATCATCGGGAAACACAGAGTGAGGTGTGTGCATTGATTTCTCCGTTTCTGAGATTTAGCAAGATGAACACAAACGGTTTTGGATCAAATATCTTGATTCTTGATAGCAAGAATTGGGAACGATGGAGCGCTTTGATGAGATCGTTGTTTGGCGCGCAAGATTTGAGTGATCTTGTTCAGAATGGTTTTGAAGAACCTCCTGCAAATGCTACTGATGTGCAGAGAGCTGCATTCAAAGAAAACAAGAAGAAAGATTACAAGGCTCTGTTCTACATTCAACAGAATGTTGATAATCAACACTTTGAGAAGATAGCCAAAGCAACAAGATCAAAGGAAGCATGGGATATTCTTGAGAACTATCATAATGGGGGAGAAAAGGTGAAACAGGTCAAGCTGCAATCATATAGAAGGAAGTATGAAATGATGCAGATGGAAGAAGACCAGAAGGTAAGTGATTACTTCTCAAAGATGAATGAAATCGTGAATTTGATGAAGAACTGTGGTGAAAACATCTCTGATCAGATGGTAGTTGAAAAGGTGTTAAGATCTTTAAGCCAAAAGTTTGATTTCATAGTAGTAGCAATCCAAGAAGCAAAGGATGTGAAAACTATGAAGATTGAAGAATTGCAGAGTTCTCTGGAAGCACATGAACTGTTGGTAATTGATAGAAGTTCAGAAAGATCAGTTCAGCAAGCTCTTCAAGCTCAAACAACAAAGAAAGAAGGAAATCGCAAGAATTTCAAGAAAGGGAAAGGCAAACCAAACTGGTCCAACAGCTCAAAATCCAAGACTGATAACAAAACTGAGTCTTCTAAAGGAGGAGGTTTTGGAAAAAATCAGAACAAGAAGAAGGATTTTGATAAAAGTAAGGTTAAGTGTTATAATTGTGATAAGTTTGGACATTTTGCTGATGAGTGTTGGTTCAAGAAAGATCAGAATATAGAAGAAGCTAATATTACTCATGGAGGTGACCCTGATGCAGTGTTGTTAATGGCTGCTACATGTGAAGATAGGATGAGAGGTGAAGAGTGGTACCTTGACTCTGGGTGTTCTAATCATATGACAACTCATTGAGAATGGTTAACAAATTTTGATGCTAACAAGAAAACTAGCATCAAATTGGCTGATAACAGGAAGCTTGCATCAGAAGGTAGTGGTAACATAGTGATGAGGAGCAATTTTGGTGGTAAAGTCATAATTGAAGATGTGTTCTATGTTCCAGATATGAAGTGTAATCTGATGAGCATAGGCCAATTAGTGGAGAAAGGATTCTCAGTTTCAATGGAGGGTGAATCCTTGAAACTGTTTGATCCAAAGAAGAATCTGGTGTTAAGATCTACTTTGTCAAAGAACAGAACCTACAGATGCAACATATCAAGTGACAAGATGATGTGTATGTCTGCAACTGTTATTGAAGATGCTGAAGCATTATGGCATTTGAGGTATGGGCACCTCAACTTTAGAAGTCTGAGTGAATTGAGTTCTAAAGATTTAGTGAATGGTTTACCAAAACTGAATGCCAAGAAATCCATATGTGAAATATGTGTGAAGAGCAAGCAAAGTAGATTGCCATTTGTATCTGATGCACCTAAAAGAGCAAGTGAAGCACTGCAAGTTGTTCATTCAGATATTTGTGGTCCATTTGAAGTACCTTCTCTTGGTGGTAGTAAGTACTTCATTACCTTTATTGATGAATTCACAAGGATGATCTGGCTGTTTACTATTAAGCTTAAGAGTGAAGCCTTAGAAACATTCAGAAGATTCAAAATCTTTGTAGAAAAAGAAAGTGATAAATCTATTAAGATTTTGAGGACAGATGGTGGAGGGGAATATACATCAAAGGAATTTGAAGCTTTCTGCTCAAATCAAGGAGTTGTTCATGAAGTAACTACTCCATATACCCCTCAGCATAATGGGCTGGCTGAAAGAAGGAACAGAACTCTGCTAAACATGACCAGAAGCATGCTTAAGCAGAAGAATTTACCACACAAATTTTGGGGTAAAGCAGTAACTACTGCTGCTTACATCTTGAACAAGTGTCCTACTAAGAAGCTGAATCTGAAGGTGCCAGAAGAAGCTTGGTGTGGAAGAAAGCCTAGTGTTAAACACTTAAAAGTGTTTGGTTCCTTGTGTTATAAGCATGTACCAAATGCTAGAAGAAGTAAGCTAGAAGATAAAAGTGAAATCATGATACTCATTGGGTATCATCCCACTGGTGCATACAAACTGTACAATCCTGTGACTCAGAAGGTTCATTTCAGCAGAGATGTGATAGTGAATGAAGCTGAGAAGTGGAAATGGGAAAATGAACCTGAGTACAACAGTGAAACCCAGCAAAGCTACATATACCCTGATTCAAGTGATGAATCAGAAGGTGAAAGTGATCACGGAGTTACTACAGATGATCAAGAGGAAATCATAGTACCAGCAAGACCTCAAAGGAACAGAAATCCACCTGCCAGGTTGACTGATTGTGAAGTCACATCTGATAATGCAGTGAATGATAAAGGTGATCTCATTCATTTTGCATTATTAGCAGATGCTGAACCAGTCAATTACAAAGAAGCTTTGAAGACTGATGTATGGAAAAGAGCTATGGTTGAAGAACTGCAGTCAATTGAGAAGAATCAAACCTGGGAGCTAGTTGACTTGCCAGACAACAAAAAGAAAATTGATGTCAAATGGGTATTCAAAGTGAAGTTGAACCCTGATGGACAAGTCTCTAAGCACAAAGCAAGATTGGTGGCTAGAGGTTTTCTTCAGAAGCAAGGCATAGACTATAATGAAGTGTTTTCCCCAGTCGCTAGAATTGAAACTGTGAGGCTAGTCATTGCTATTGCTTGTAAGAATGAGTGGTTACTCTACCATTTAGATGTAAAGTCAGCATTCTTAAATGGGCCACTGGAAGAGATAGTGTATGTATCACAACCACCAGGTTTTGAAATTGCTGGAAAAGAAGACATGGTGTATAAACTACACAAGGCACTATATGGATTAAAACAGGCTCCTAGAGCATGGAACAAGAAGATTGATCAAGTTTTAACCCAAATAGGCTTTGATAAATGTTCAGTTGAGTTTGGTGTTTATGTTCAGAAGCTGTCTGATGGAGGAACTGTGATAATCTGTCTATATGTTGATGACTTGCTCATCACTGGCAGCTCAGCTTCAGAAATTGAGAAGGTTAAAGAGAAACTGAAGCTGGAGTTTGAAATGACTGATCTGGGTGAACTTTCATTCTTCTTAGGAATGGAATTTGTGAAAGTGAAAACTGGTATAGTGATGTATCAGAAAAAGTACATTGGTGAATTGCTTGATAAATTTGAAATGAAAGACTGCAATACAGTTTCAAATCCATCAGAAACAAACTCAAAGCTGGATGAGTGCACTGAAGAAGAAAAGGTGAATTCTACAAAGTTCAGACAAATTGTGGGATCCCTGAGGTATCTATGTAACAGCAGGCCAGATATATGCTACTCAGTGAGTGTGATTAGCAGGTTCATGCATGACCCAAGGAAATCTCATCTGATAGCTGCAAAGAGGATTCTCAGATACATAAAGGGCACCATAGATTTTGCTCTGCTATTTCCTTATGGAGCTCAAAGTGAAGTGAATGAGCTCATAGGATATTCTGATAGTGATTGGTGTGGAGACCTGACTGATAGGAGAAGCACCTCAGGATATGTGTTCAAATTCAATGATGCTACAATTTCATGGTGTACCAAGAAGCAACCAGTCACTGCACTCTCATCATGTGAAGCAGAGTACATAGCTGGAACCTTTGCTGCGTGTCAAGCACTTTGGCTAGATTCAGTGATGAAGGAACTTAAGTGTGAAGTGATGAAGCCTTTAACACTGAAGACTGACAACAAATCAGCCATAAGTCTTGCGAAGAATCCAATATCACATGGCAGAAGCAAACACATTGAGACCAGATTCCATTTCATCAAGGAGCAGGTGACTAATGGAATGATTGAACTGCATTACTGCCCAACAGAATTGCAACTCGCTGATGGTTTTACGAAAGCAGTGAAGTTTGATAGATTTGAATTCTTGAGAAAGAGATTAGGTGTTTTTAATAGTCAGTAGTTATGATTAAGGGGGAGTATTAGAAGATTAATCAATAACTGTGATTCTGAGTCTGAAGTGAAGAGTGCGTCTGAAGTATGTGTCTGAAGACGGCGTCTGAGTCTGAAGACAGAGTCTGAAATAGGAGCGTCTGAAGTACTGTTGGTCAGACTCTGACGTACAGGTTCTGAAGTATAGCTTCTGATGGTTTTCAGAAGCTGAGCCCAGTAGCTTCTGATATTGTTCAGAAGCAGAGTCTAGTAACAAACTTGGTTAGCGTGTTAACCAAGGCAGTTAGTTTGTTAGAAGAGTTTGTTACAACATCTTGTTGTATATATACTCACTCTTACTATGTAAATAAGAAAGAGATACACAAGTGACACAAGTGTGAATAAAAATTTCATAGAGTTTTCTCTTCCTCTGTTTTTCATTATTTTTCTATCGTTTTGTTTTCATCTTGCATAGAATAGCTTATTTTAATAAGCACTTCCGCTGCGTAAAGAACATAGTGATTGTTCTAACTGTGCTA
Source organism: Medicago lupulina (assembly GCA_958299785.1). Taxonomy (NCBI): domain Eukaryota; kingdom Viridiplantae; phylum Streptophyta; class Magnoliopsida; order Fabales; family Fabaceae; genus Medicago; species Medicago lupulina. The sequence continues at coordinate 52,599,466 of OY283145.1, forward strand.
ACACTCCAGAGGATCGTTCTTGTACAACACTCTCTCTTGTACTTATTCCATACTCACCTCAACTAAATTCAAATTATCACCATCCTCTTCTTGCCATGTGTTGATCTTGATCTAAAAGAGACGATAATATTTTTCTTTTCCTCCCAACTCTCATGTCCCCTCGTCGTCTCTATCATCCACATTGGTTGAATTTTATACACTTCATCACAAATCACCATCATTGTACCTCTTAGATAATGGCATGTCCCTTTCAGTGTTCCCCTTTGACACATCTTCAGAATGTTTACTCAATTCATCAACCTCACTAGAATTTACCCACGAATCTTCCAATGACCCTACCTTATTCATCACCACTCCTCCATCCTCCTCCCACCACCAATATCTTTCTCTTTCTTCCACGACCCATATATGAAACATCTCTTCTAACACCTTAACCTAGATTAAACTATCCACTAGACTTTTTTGCCTCCATTATAAAACTAGTCCTTGATATCCCAATCCTTGTTGATATCAGTTAGAAGAATTCCGCGTTTCAGATATGAAAATGAACTCAAATATTTTTTATCCAAACTTCTCTCTTTGAAGCCACAATGTCTTCATTCCACGGAACCAATTTCTTGAAGTATGCTTCTCACCAATATTTCTTAACATTCACAACCCTTGAAACTTCTCTCACATCTACACTTCACAAAAGAACTAAATCACCACCCATATCGATTGCCTTGCCGTTCTTAAAAACTCCATCCATAAGCTTGTTTGAAAAAGTCTTAAATCTTCACCATCACGTAATACTATCTCATTCACCTTTACCTGCAAAAATCCTCCATCTTCTTCGTTTCCCAAAACCTCGTCGCAAGGCATTGTACAATGACCACCCATCAAAACAATATTGTATTTCCTCCTTAGTTTGACCTATGCCTCCCCTCCTGCAAAACCTTTCCGCACTCCAATGACCTTGTAATTTGTCAGCGGTTCATCTATATTAAATCGTGTGATGTTGATTTTAAGTTTGAAATCACCACATCTCACACCCTCACTACAACATGTTTCCTTTATGCATCTCCTTCACTCTGAATTTGGTGAAGCCAAACCTCCTTCCCCATTTTTCCAATTTATTTGGAATGAAAACATCTCCTACACTTCCAAAATTAGCAAAAATTCTCCACTAGTCACCAAGAATCACATCCCTTGGGAAATTAGTAAAGAAAAAAAAAGACATAGTTGTTTGGTTAACCCCTTGGACATGTTTTCCACTTTCCTGTCTTTCTCTCTCTACTTTCTCTCTAAGTGTTTCTAAACCTAAGGCAAATTTTTAATATTAAAGGTACTTGTTATAAACTTAAAAGTTAAAAGGTAATAACAATAAATACATAGAAGTGAAAGTGAATTGGATTGAAGTGTTTTTATTTTGTCACAATAAGACTCAAAGTCTCAACTATGTTTTTGTTGCTATATAACATATAGGAACTAAGGATGAAAAAAGAATTCTCTAGCAACACTCTCTTTTGTTGCTCCATAATTCAAGGTATGTTAACCATCTAGTGGTTTTTTTTTTTTTTAAGAAAAAGGAGGAGCAGCAAAGTTCAACTACCTCAAAATATCATAAATAGGAAATAGAGAGAAAATACCAAAAAAGGAGGGGGACATAAACCAAAACCTCCTAGGCATTAGAAACCCTAAAGTTGGGTAACCCTAGCCTATCATGAATAAGAAGAGTATTAAGAAACTCTGGCGAATCCAACCAAATTGCGACCCCTTGTATCTCTAAACCTTTAGAGACGAAATTCATCCCACAAAGTAAGTTTGTACAGTTAAGCCATCTATTCCTTAGGAAGCATGGAATCATAGATAAGTTGTTGAAGGCCATAACCACTAAAGCATAATCTGTCTCAATCCATAAATTCTTCCATCTTCTTTGAAAAGCTATTCCCACTGCTCTCATAATGGTTGAGAGCTCAACATGATAAACAGTCCCACCTCCTAAGTTTTCAGCAAAGCAGCATAGAAAATTAGCATTATCGTCCCTGAACATTCTTCCACAGGCTGAGGAGGCTGCAGTAAAAGAGCCATCAATGTTACATTTATCCATCCTACAATTGGGGGAGACCATAAGATTTCCTTAATACAAGTTGGTTTGGGAGGGTGAATACAGACATTAAATTTCTTTAAGATGATGAGGTCCCTGACTGATGAGTTGGATGGTTTCTTTGTGTAGTTTCCAGACAAATTTACTTCAGATATGATATTGTTTATTGCTAAATGCCAGAGAGGAGTCTTGTTACGAAATTTACTCTGGTTTCTAGTATACCAAATAGAAGAAATAATGTTAACTATAGTTGCCTGAATCACTATTTTGCATTGAGGGGACCAACCCCTATCACAATACACTACAATCTTCTATTATAATTTCTTAAATTAGCTCCCAACTTTCTCCCGCCTGCATCTCATCTTGATGTGCATCTCATCTTGATGTATGCCATGACTCTATTTTGTGCAACATCACCAATATTCTAACGGGTACACCTCCCGAATTGAAAATATGCATATTCTACACTCCATTTGTATATCTCAACACATTTATTTGGCTGTTACTCTTCCTAACACTTATTTCAATCTTATCTTATTTTTCCTTATTCTTTTATAATAATACTCCATTAACTATTTTGTACGTATGTAACAACCACAACATATTTTCTTTGTTGTTCCATTATATTTTACACCTTTGTACCCAGTAGAAACATAACTCTCTTCTCTCTCTCTCTCTCTCTCCCACACCACGATTTATGCACATTCATCATGCGCCTTTGTATCCCCTTTCCACTGTGTGTTTGCATCCTCCATCGTGACTCACATCACTGTTTGTCGCCTCTGTTCATTGTGATAATTTGGTAATTTTTGTCTTTAATAGATGAACTTCCATTTGTTGTCTGTAATGAACATGTTATGTCTTTACATTCTAAATTTCCCTTTATAAATGTGACAATTGCGCAGTTAAAACTGGATCTAAAAAATTTTGGACCCATCAAGACGTGAGGCATCTAAGTAATAAGGTAATTAATGCTATTTGCATCTATAGATTATATAAATTTTCTTATTGCAAACTTACATGTATTCTTCTTTTACACCTGCTACTTCTAAAATTATTGTCTAATGAAATTTCCATGGCACCCACAAAATTTTATTCTCAAATTATATGCAAACTTATAATGAATGATCTACACGTTGGTGCAATGGTTGTATCTATGTTAATTTTGAATTCATAAAGTAAGATATAGCAACTAAAGCTTTCTTCTCTTGATTGGTGCATAAATGTACAAATTGAGTTTTTACATTTTGCGTTTTTAGTCCAAATAAATATTTCAGTATCCTAATTCATGGTGTAGGCTTTTCATCAATCTATCGCACGTAATTTGATGGCAATAATTTGGTAGAAACACCGTAATTTGATGGAAAAACCATGGTGTAGGCTTTTTCATCAATCTATCGCACATATATATTCCCAACTTTACTTAAAAAAAAAAAAATCGCTGAAATTACGGTGTTTCCATCAAATCACTGCCATCTAGATTTTTTATTATGTTTTAATGCATTACTTAATTATTTTAATTCAAAATTAAATGTAATTGAATATATGCTAAATTTTTCCACTAATTGTTTTTGTTGCAAAAGTTACATTAAGCCCTTGGGATCCAGTGGCAAGGAGCTCCTCCCAAGGACGTATCGGGGAATACCAGGTTCGATTTCCAGGGGGAAAACGCTTGGCCAGTGCGCATGCCTCTACGCATGAGACGGATTAGTCGTCCATCATTGGTGGGTCAGAAACCGGTGCGAAAGCAACAAAATAAAATTTACATTAACCCACCCAAATTAGTGTTTGAGGAGGAGCGCACACTCCATGTCTTAGGTTAATCTTTATATTTAATGATATATTCAATTATGTTTAATCTTCTCGTTACGCAATAAATATTTATATCAAACACATTGCAGATTTTATGTGTTTATATCTACCATTTTTTTGTAGCGATATGAAAAAGTTGATTTGATAAAAATTTTAAATTTTATGGCTATTTTAAAATTTTCATTTTTGTAGTGTTTTTTATTTCTTTATTTTTATTTTATATTCAAAATTACCGATATTAAGAGATTAAAACAGATGATAGTAAACAACTTTTCTATAATTATGGCCTAGGAGATGAAAACAAATTGATTTCCTTTTTTTTTTTTTTGGTACAACAAATTGATTTCCTTTATCCTATAAAAAACTGATTTTCTATATTTATGTCCTAATAAATTCTTTTTGCTTATTATTGAATAATAAATTGACTATAAAACTAGGATCATCAAGAAATTGAACGAAAAAATTGTTCGATAATAATAATATCTAATACTTTTTTTAAGGAAATAATATCCAAAACTTGCGCACATGTCTTTCTATTAGCATTGAATACATGTTTATTTTTTGAAAAATAAACGATATTCATTCAAATTGATATAGTACATCGATACAATACAAAATCAAATTCTCTTAAAACAAAAAAGATGAGTTTGTGAACAAACTCAATATCTATTTTAATAACATAAAACGACTTAGTAGCTATGGCTACAAATGTGGCTATATTAAAGTTTGGGCTAAATTAATCCAATGGGCCCTCAACTAATTATCTCTTTTCATTTTGGTCTCATAAGTCTTAAAATCATCATTTTGGTTCCTCAACTTTTGAAACAAATTTCAAAAACATCATTTCCGTCAAATAAGTAACTGTGTCGTTTTTTGATTTGATTTTAACCATTTGATTGGATTTCCATTGTATCTATAGTGAACCGTCAACACCTCATTTTGTTTCACTTTTTACCATCTTCTCTCTTCCTCTTCTTCATCATCTTCATACAAAAAAGAGATAAAAAATATCTCGAATTCTTCATTCAAATCCATAAAAAATTATGAATCAACATTAGAAATAGAAACATCAACAAAAAAAGAGATAAAAATCCAGGCTCAAAATCCACGAACTTCCAAGGGCAACATCATCATCAACAACAACAATTTCATCATCACCATCAGTTTCTATCAATAACAACAACATCAACAACAACAACATCATAATTGTAACGCCCGAAAACAACATCATAATGGCACCTTATCGTATGTTTGCTTCCGAATTAGCTGAGTTGAAGAAACAACTGGAAGATTTGCTCGAAAAGAAATTTATTAGACCAAGTGTTTCACCTTGGGGAGCGCCAGTGTTGCTAGTAAAGAAGAAAGATGGTAGTATGAGGCTATGTATTGATTATCGGCAGTTGAACAAGGTAACTATCAAGAATAGGTATCCACTTCCGAGAATTGATGATTTGATGGATCAGTTAGTGGGTGCACGTGTTTTCAGCAAGATTGATTTGAGGTCAGGTTATCACCAGATTAAAGTAAAAGATGAAGATATGCAGAAGACAGCTTTCAGAACGCGTTATGGTCACTATGAGTACAAGGTTATGCCTTTTGGAGTTACCAATGCCCCTGGAGTGTTTATGGAGTATATGAATCGCATCTTCCATGCATTTCTGGATCGGTTTGTAGTTGTGTTTATTGATGATATTCTGATTTACTCCAAGACTGAGGAAGAACATGCTGATCATTTGAAGATTGTCTTGCAAGTGTTGAAGGAGAAGAAACTTTATGCTAAATTGTCTAAGTGTGAGTTCTGGTTGAAGGAAGTAAGTTTTCTGGGCCATGTTATTTCTGGTGATGGTATTGCAGTGGATCCGTCTAAAATTGAGGTCGTATCGCAATGGGAGACCCCGAAGTCAGTTACTGAGATTAGAAGCTTCTTGGGTTTAGCTGGTTACTATAGAAGGTTTATTGAAGGATTTTCCAAGTTAGCTCTCCCGTTAACCCAGTTGACTTGTAAAGGTAAAGCGTTTGTGTGGGATGTTCGTTGTGAGAACAGTTTCAACGAATTGAAGAAGCGTTTGACGACTGCTCCAGTTTTGATTTTGCCGAAGTCCGATGAACCTTTTGTGGTATATTGTGATGCGTCCAAATTGGGTTTAGGACGTGTGCTTATGTAGGAAGGTAAAGTGGTTCAAGACAGCTGAGAATTCATGAGAAGAATTACCCGATGCATGATTTAGAATTAGTGGTTGTGGTCTTTGTATTGAAAATGTGGAGACATTACTTGTATGGTGCGAGGTTTGAAGTGTTCAGTGATCACAAGAGCTTGAAGTATCTGTTCGACCAGAAGGAATTGAATATGAGGCAGAGAAGATGGCTTGAACTGTTGAAGGATTTTGACTTTGGGTTGAATTATCATCCGGGAAAAGCTAATGTGGTAGCAGATGCCTTGAGTAGGAAGACCTTGCATATGTCAGCTATGATGGTTAGAGAGTTCGAATTACTTGAACAGTTTAGAGATTTGAGTTTAGTCTGTGAAAGGACACCTCAGAGTGTTAAGTTGGGAATGCTGAAGATTGATAGTGACTTTTTGATGAGTATCAAAGAGGCACAGAAAGAAGATGTTAAGTTTGTGGACTTATTAGTTGCTAGTAATCAGACCGAAGATAGTGATTTTCAAGTCGATGACCAAGGAGTGTTGAGATTCCGAGGTAGGATTTGCATTCCCGACAACGAAGAGATTAAGAAGATGATTCTTGAAGAGAGTCATTGAAGTAGTTTGAGGGGAGCTACGAAGATGTATCATGATTTGAAGAAGTTGTTTTGGTGGTCTGGATTGAAGCGAGATGTGGCACAGTTTGTGTATTCCTGTTTAGTTTGTCAGAAGTCAAAGATTGAGCATCAGAAACCGGCTGGCATGATGGTATCTTTAGATGTGCCAGAGTGGAAATGGGATAGTATATCCATGGATTTTGTGACGAGTTTGCCGAATACTCCTAGAGGGAACAACGTAATTTGGGTTATTGTTGATAGATTGACGAAGTCGGCTCATTTTCTACCGATTAATATTAGTTTTCCCGTTGCCCAGTTGGCAGAGATTTATATCAAGGAGATTGTGAGGTTGCATGGTGTTCCTTCGAGCATTGTATCAGATAGAGATCCAAGATTTACTTCTAGATTTTGGAAAAGTTTGCAAGAGGCCTTGGGTTCTAAGTTGAGATTAAGTTCGGCGTATCATCTGCAGACAGATGGTCAGTCGGAGAGGACAATTCAGTCGCTAGAGGATTTGTTGAGGGTTTGTGTTCTTGAGCAAGGAGGAACTTGGGATAGTCATCTTCCGTTAATCGAGTTCACATACAATAATAGTTATCATTCTAGTATTGGAATGGCACCTTTTGAGGCTTTGTATGGTCGGAGGTGCAGAACTCCGTTGTGTTGGTTTGAGTCAGGTGAAAGAGTGGTCTTAGGATCGGAAATTGTTCAGCAAACTACTGAGAAAGTTAAGATGATTCAAGAGAAGATGAAAGCGTCGCAGAGTCGACAAAAGAGTTACCATGATAAGCGAAGGAAAGATCTTGAGTTTCAGGAAGGAGACCACGTGTTTTTGAGAGTCACTCCTGTGACTGGTGTTGGACGTGCTTTGAAGTCAAAGAAGTTGACTCCGAGATTTATTGGTCCGTATCAGATATCGGAAAGGATTGGAACGGTGGCGTACCGAGTTGGACTACCACCACATCTTTCGAATTTGCATGATGTTTTCCATGTGTCGCAACTTCGGAAGTATGTTCCGGATCCATCACATGTGATCCAGAGTGATGATGTGCAAGTTAGAGACAACCTTACGGTGGAGACTTTACCAGTAAGGATTGATGATCGGAAAGTGAAGACGTTGAGAGGCAAGGATATACCTCTCGTTAGAGTCGTTTGGTCGGGAGCGACTGGTGAAAGCTTGACGTGGGAGCTTGAGAGTAAGATGCTGGAGTCTTATCCACAGTTGTTTGCTTGAGGTAAATTTTCGAGGACGAAAATCTTTTAAGTGGGGGAGAGTTGTAACGCCCACTTTCGTTTTATTATTTATTTAATCGAGTTTAGGTGATTATATTATATTTATATAATATATGTGTGATTTTGGTATGTTTTGATGATTTAGTTGATTTTTGTGATAAGTTATGAATTTTGTGGATTTGATAAGATTAAGAGACTTATTTTATTGTTAAATAAAATAAGATTTAAAAATAAAATAAAATATTTAGTTGTGGGTTAGTTTTGGATTTTAGAGAGTTATGTGAAAGAGAAGAGGAAGGGAGAGTGCTGCGATTTTCTTCAAACCAGGTAAGGGTGAGACTAATAATTCAGTAATGTTAATTAGCATGATTCTGATGATTAATTAGCAAGAATTAGGATTTGAATTGGAAAAGTGAGAAACTAGGTCAAATCCCTAGAATTGATAATTAAACGGTTAGAATTGGTTTAATTGATGTAGAAAGTGTTCCTAGACCTTAGATTATGTTTAGGACAAACCCAGGAATCAGTATTAGGCTTAGAACCTTGTGAATTGTTGAATTTTTGAGAAAATAGCAAGTCTGCCCGCGGCGACATTCATCGCTCGCCACGGCGAGCAGTGATCCTCGCCTCGCGAGTGATGAACTTCATCGCTCGCCATAGCGAGCCTTTTCCCTGCCTGGCGAGTTGTGCTAGGCAGCTCGCCATAGCGAGCATGCTTACTCGCCATAGCGAGCTAGGGCTGAGAGTACGTAGGTTTTGCAACTTTCGACCTTAGTTGATCCATGAGCGCCTATGAGTACCTGAGCATACCTGGTGATGAATAGGAACGATTGTAGGACAAGTTTGAGCCTATAACGACTATAGTTGGAAGCTGGCTCTACTCGCCATGGCGAGCAGATACACTCGCCTCGCGAGCAACTCCAGATTGGAGATTTTTGAGTGTTAGTGCGAACTGGGTCGCACGTTTGTTTGAGAGAGGATTCCCTAAGTGTTAGTGAGACCTTATTGTAATGTTGAAAACAATCTGTAAAGCTGTTTAAGACATGTTAATGTTAACTGAGTATGAATTAAAGTATTTTACATTATGAAGAACATGAATGAATGTTTATGTGTCATTGATTGCAATTGATATCATTCTGTTTCTTTTGATATTTGACTATGCTGCTGCTGTTATTTAACCGAGTCGCATGATGTCTATATATATGATGAATAAGATGTTGTATAGCTCCAAATTATTGGATGCATGTTGATAAGGTGTTTTGTTGATTAGAGTCCATGCATTAGCATTCATTGAGCTTAGTCCTCACCATGATAGGAGCTTTGTTCTCCACACGTTTTAAAGTATATTAATACTTATGATGAAGTTTGGTACCACATGCATATAAGGAGTCTAAGAGCATTGTTGCATTGTCAAGTCTATGATGTTATGCTATTGTTGATGATTGAATATGTGATTACGTGATAACTGTTTACCAATTATGCAAGTTGATTAAGAATGATATGATGCTTTTATGAATTTGAATTATATTGATTAATATTATTTGATTATGAAATCTCACCCCTTCTGCTGGAATTGCCGCCTTGTGGGCAAGTGCAGGTGATCGTGCTTAGTGTGCAGTTGCTTCGTGAGTGGCCTTGCCTCTCTGTGTCGTCTAGGTCGCTCTGATACGTAACGGGATGGGGTTATCTACTATGCATGCTTCATTCTTTTACGAGGATCTTTATGATATTTTGTCTTAATGAAACTAACTCTTTTGAGACATTTTATGGGGCCTGCGTGCCAAACGTTTTATGATTTATAAGTATTTTTCCGCTGCAATGTTTTGAAGTTATTTGGTTAAATTATTATTTAACTGTTTCGGATTATGTTATATGTGATATCCCGTTGTTTTGATGTGTACTCTGATAAATGTTTTAAGAAAATTTACCTTTGGAAAAACGGGGTGTTACAATAATCACCATCACCATCAATTTCTTTCAATTTCACCTGCGAAATACTAAAATAGATATAGTTTTATTTTCATTAAACATTGTCGTTGCTCGATTAATTGAAGTGAGAAACAAAAAAGTACCGCAATCCAAGCTGTAGCAACAGGGAAGAGATTTGCATCTCCACTAACATGTATTATTGTTGCTATTCAATCTTTTGCTGTTATACTTCATGATACACAAGAACAATGGATGCTTCATTCTCTTTTGCCTCTATTACCCTGCCTCCTAAAATAAACATTAATTAATGTTGAATTCGGATTTGGAAAATAAGGGAAAATTAGGGTTCAATAAAAATTGAGGCTTTTTGCTATAAGTTCACACGACGGTGATGCCACTGTTCCGGCGTAGTTACTGGAAAAACAAGCTTACCATGGCGGAGGAAGAAAAAGGGCCGACGCAAAAACTGCTCCTTTCGTGAAATTTATTGAACCATAAGGAAGTACTCGTCCGGGGGAAAAAGAAAATGGTGTTAATTTTTTCGATCTGTGAACTCGGTGGTTGGGGCGACGCCGAGAAGATGGTCGGTGGTGGTGGGTTTATACTTAGGATGAGCAAGAAGAACGCGTTTTGAGTTCTTTTTTCAGGAAGAGGAAGAAAAGGGAAATTATTTAGGTGTTGTTGACTCACCATAAGAAAAAATAAATCTGTGTAATCCAACAGTTCTCCTTTAAAAAAAATCTAACGGTTTAAATTAAAATAATTAATAAGATCTATGGTGGACCATTCTTAAGATTGGTCTACCATAGACATTTGAGGTTAAAGTTAACGGTTAAAGACTTTTTTGAATAACGGAGCAAACGTTGAGGGACCAAAATGATGATTTTAAGACTTATAGGACCAAAATGAAAACTGGTAATTAGTTAAGGGACATTAGATTAATTTAGCCTAAAGTCTGATAATACTCATGTCTCATGATCTGCAAAGCTAATCTTTCAACCTTAATCAAATAAACAATGTACTAAAAAAAGTTGTGCAAACACGACAAAATCACAAAAACAAATAAAATAAGATTGAAAATGTGTGAAAATCAGTCATGAAACTAAACATGGAAGGGCTGATTTAGGGTAAAAATCACCCATGTTCGGTAAAGAAGAAGAAAAGCGATGATGGCTAGGGTTTGGGAAAAATAAATATCATCTCTTCTCTTATTACTAAACCTAACCCTGTTGCCCTAATTTTAACCTAAAATTTATGCCAGTTTTCCCTCCTCTTTAACCTAACCGATCATTCCTAAATAATTGGATTGAAAGATATTATTCACATATTAAATTAAATGGTATTTATTTGCCATAATTTCAAACCCTATTAGTCAACATACTTTTCCTACTTCTGTGTTCCTTTAATTATGTCTTCCTTGAATTTTGCTTGCCTTCTCATCCTTATCAAAATGCAACAATCTTCTGATATTTTTCAAAACAATATTGTTTCATTCCTTTTCAAACTTATCAAATCTCTTTTCTCATGCATTTCCTCAATTATGTCTTCCTTTATTTTTGATTGCCTTCTCATCCTTATCAAAATGCAACATCATTGCCTGATATTTTTCAAAACAATATCGTTTCCTTCCTTTTCAACCTTATCAAATTTCTGATGCGTTTCCTTCCTTTTCAACCTTAGGTCCAAACAAATAAAATAAATAGTAAATCAAACCATAAAATTATATAGATATGTTAGATCTATGCATCTCAAGATAATTACTACTTTGAGACTTTCAAATCATAAATTAAGATCAAGAGTTGGATTGTCAGTAATGTTATCAAGTAATATATATCAAATAGAATGACTAAACAGTGGAACACGACTGATTACAGCAAGGATTGAGTAATATATGTCTAAAGGAAATGTGATATCCGAAAGTAATATCGACCACAAAGTTTTCATAATCAATATTGTTTTTTCAAATTTATAAAATGATATATTTTATTTTTGTATATTATAGTCGATATGACCCGTGCGACAGCACGGGTCAATGGTCTAGTTTTTTAGTAATTTTGTTAAGTCTTAACCTAATCTTTTCCCTCCACTAATCCCTTATTGGGTTTGCAAAAACTCAACCCTAAAATTTTGGCTCTAAATAATGTTAATCTTCAACCCTAAAATTTTGGCTTTAAATTTGCATCATTAAATGATAATCCCTTATTTCTTAAAAAAAAATTCATTCATATCCTGTTGTGTCATTTGTATAAATTTGTTGTTTATGTACATTTATCTTTATTTATTAATTTTGTTAGGTTTGCAGCAACTAAACCTAATAATTTCCCTCTAAAATGCTGCATTAGGTTAGCAACAATTTAAGCTAACAAATTCCATCTAAAATGTTGTTGAATGGATATTAAGTTAATTTTAATCATAATATTGTATACTTATTAAGTTTGTTTACGATTTTTAGTTAGACCTGTGCGGCGCGCGGGTCAAAAGTCTAGTTAAGACTATGATATTATTTAGAATTATGATTATGATGAAGTGTGAATGAGAAGGATTATTTATTAGTTACACACATTATTTTTATTTATTTTAAAACAAATGCACACATAATAGAAAGATGAAGTTGGAAGTTTAAAATATAAAGATATATGTATTGTTCCAACTTTCAAGCGTAACTACAGGAAACAACCAATTTGTTTGTTTGATTTGATTTGCAAATACTGCACGGTCGTTGTTTCTCTCTCAACAACTTTACAGATAGGTTAGTAACAATGAAAAACTCAGCCCCCGTTGATAGAATCAGCAACTTACCTGATGAGTTACTGTGTCACATTCTCTCTTTTCTCCCAATCAAAATTGCTTTCAAAACAAGAGTTCTTTCCAAAAAGTGGGCTCCTTTGTGCAAATCACTCACATCTCTCAACTTCGACGATAAATCTGTTTATGGCGAACATGCCTTACTTCGCTTTTGTCGCTTGGTTGACACAGTCATGCTCTCCCACAAACTCATCAAAAAGTTTCACCTCAAGTGTGGTTCTGTACATTGGGACTGTTTCAAGGTAGACAGTTGGATCGAAATTGCAAAACGGCATCCTCTAGAGAATCTCTGCATCTCTTGTTGCTATCAGTTGATCCTCGATGGGCGAAGTATTTTCAGTTTTCCAACCCTTGTTGTTCTTAAATTGACGACGTTAAAAGTGGCTGGTAATATATCTGTCGATCTTCCCTCACTTAAGACCCTTTATTTGGATCAAGTTTATTTCAAGAATAAAGAGAATTTCAGCAAGCTTTTTTCTGGATGTCCGATTTTAGAGGATTTGTATACTCGCATTCACTATCCAGGACAAGACAAGGGTGTTAGTACAGATGGCTTTCAAACCTTAAACAAATTGATCAGAGCCAACATCGTCAAATATGGTTGATGCATCCGCAATCATGCCACATCAAAAACTATATTCTTGCAGAGAAAGAACCTACTTTGAAAACTTTGTCGTATATAGTTATTTGATTTAATTTTTATTTGTAACTTGTTTTTGATTTGGAAACTTTTAATTGTAGATGAAGAAGCTTCCTCAACCAAAGATCAATACCTATGACATTGGCTTTCCTATATTTCACAACTTAATCCACCTTCACTTATACTTTTCTTTTTTTCATCACTGTGATGATATAATGGAGGTGCTCCAGTATTGCCCAAATCTTCAAACAATTTCTATTAATAAGGTTGGTGTTTTCCAGATTGATTTTGTTCCTCGTCCTCTTGCTGTGAATTCGGTGAATCTTATTTTGTATATGTTTTGCAGATAGGATTCAACAATGATTTGTTCATAAACCGGAAATATCCAAAGTCTGTTCCTAAATGTCTTTCATCTCAACTCAGATCATGTACTATAGACTATGAAGGCTTTGGAGGTGATGTTCAATTCGAAACATATATTTTACAAAATGCACGACTTTTACGGCTCTTGAAGATAACCATCAGTCATTTCTTAAATGAACATATGGAAATTTATTAGCTACCATGCATATTTCTTCTCTTACATATTAATTTATTTATGTTCAACACTTTTCTAGTATCACAACTTTGTACTCTCGATTGTTATGTGCTATGTGTTAAGCAACTCTCTTGATATAATTATCTAGATGATATATAGTTGTCAAATAAGATAAAGCTAAGATAATTAAAGGCAAAATATGGTAATAATAATAATAATAATAAATCAACCTCTCTTAGGTTATGTGCTCCCTCTTCCATGTTATCTCTTTGTCCTCAAAGGTGCGCTTGATCTTTTTGATATCTAAGATTTTTTCTTAATCAGCATTATATATGACTTCAATCATTGAATCGAGCTTGAACTTATTTGAAAGTTCTAGTCTCGTATTTTATGATATGGGTGAGAAAAAACGGTTGCCTATGTATGTGGTAGACAAGTTTCTATAGACAAACAATGCTTGTTGAAAACACGGTTCTGTTAGAATTGTTCCAAAATTCTATGTCTCGCAGATTACTTTTACAAGAGATCTCAGTTGCAATGTAGCTCAATCTTTTTCTATAACTACATCAAGAAACAAAAATGATATATGCCGTACATAACACGAGGTCGTTTGTCGTCAATGGAAAACTGCATTTTAATATCTTCGAATTTTGGCATGTAGATTGTGCTTTGAGATCACATCTACCAGGCTAGGTCAAAATATGTGTAGCTTATTGCAATTTTGGGCATGCTCAACATTTTGGGCGTTGTTATGTGACGAAAAATAATAAGTACCAATTTACAATATAGTGAACACTTATTTTACTCTCTGAAGCTGAACATATTTGGTCGATTGAGAAATTGCAAAAATTGTAAGATGACTTAGAAGATGAAACCCTTGATTTCTCTTTTAGCATCTGTGTTTGTATCTACTACATATCCATTTTTTATGAGTAATCATAAACAATCTTTTTGCTCTTTGGGGAATATCGGGTGTAAACAATAATGGTAATTGGTTTGTTAACATTTACATTCTTTTAGTTTGCTTAATAAGTGACTGTGTTGAGAACTCTTCTAGTTTCTGTTTTCATGAGTGTTTGTAAAATATTTTCTTAAACCGTGTGAATGCCATTATTGGTTCATAGTTTGTATGCAGCTTAGTCACTGTTATAATTGGTTAGTGCTCAACATTTCAATATTATTATTTAATTTAACCCCACTGTTACTTCGAAGATTTGCCCGGTGTATAGTCCAAAACAAAACAAAGTTAGAATTAGGGGTGTGCATGGGTTAAAACCCAATCCAAACCAAACCAAATATTTGGTTTTGGTTTGGTTCCTAAAACCACTCCTTTAAAAATTGGTTTTTTGACAAAACCAGTCTGGATATGGTTTGGATCCGGTTTGGGTCTGGTTTAACCCGTTTCTTAAACTAAACCAATTTTTACCCAGATTTTATTCAATTCAATTTTAACCTCATTTTAAGTTTTTTTAATGCAAATACAGATTAGTTTAGTGTGAATAAATTAAAGTGTGATTTTCATCCATTACTGTGAATAATTGAATCACAATTGAAGTTTTTTTTGGATTTCAATAATTGTCGACGATCACCGTTTTTCACTTTGTCTTCGCCGCCGCCGCCTACCATCACTGTTTTCTCTCCTCCGTCATTGACGTTTCTCTCCCCTCCGCCGTCGCCATGCTACTTCAATCTCTTTCTCTCTTTCTTGCTTTCACACCCTTTTATTTTCTTCTATCAGTGAACACACTTTTCTTCTATTTGGAAGAATTGATCTTCTGGAAGTTGGTGACAGTGCTTCAAGAAGAGCACCAAAATCAATTTGTTTGTTCTGAAACTGGATTTAGGAATTGAATCTTTTGCTTGCCGCAAATAAACCCTTGGATTGGATTCAGAATCAATAATTCAAGTAATTAATTAAAGCAATAAATTAATATTAATAGAAGTAAATGATATACTTGGTTGAAACCGGTAACAAACCATAACCATATAATGGTACCGGTTTCTTTTGGGTTTGGGCTTAGAGGTTCCAGTTTGATTTTTACAGAAGTGGTCCGGGTTTTTGAAAATGGAACAGTTTGGTTTACAGATCAGTTAAGGATATCCGGATTTTTTGAACACCCCTAGTTAGAATTATTTAGATATAACCATGGGTGGCTTTGTACTCTACACCACCCCTTTCCTAGTTAGAGTTTTGTTGTCTAGATCGGAGTCTGTGTGCAGTTGGATTTGTTGGTGGTGCACGGTCATGATCGCTCAGTAGCTGGTGGCTGCAGGTTCTTCACGATTAATCTTCATTCTTCGCAATTTCTGGATCGTTCATCGTCTTAAGGATCGTGGTGGTTTGTAGTTGTCTTGCAAGTGGTTGTGGTTTGCGCCTGTCTTTTCAGATCTAGTTTGGCATTTGGCTTGTTTGGGTGGAAGACTCCCTCCGAGGTCTTTGTGTGTTTGTTTTTTGCGAGATCGTTGTGTTTTGGTGGTCCCATGTTGGTGGTTTGTTTTGGTGTCTGTGGATCTTTGGTGGGTTTGTTGTGGTTGTTTAGAGGTGGTTCAAAGGGTGACACTGAAATGGTGCTTGCGGTGGTGCTCGTGGTGGTTTTGGTGTTGGTTATGGGTGTTTTGAGTTTGGTTCCTAGGCATTTTTGGGGTGATTGGTGTTGAGGTGGTGGTGTTTTGGAGGTTATATGGGAGATGTTTGTAGGGAGTGGTGCTGCCGTGCTGTTGTCTTTGTTGATGTTCTAGTGGTGATGCAAGTTGATTTTGTGCTTGTTTTGGTTTGTTTATGTTCAAGGGGGTTCGATTTGCGCTATTGTTCCACCTTTTCTCTGTCTTAGGAATTTGTCACCTGGATAATGGTGGGCTGATCCCTTTTGCTTTGAGATCGGAAGTTATTGTCTAGCTAGCTTTCAAGTTTTTGGACAGGTTAAGGTGTCTGCTCTGGTGATTCGAGAGTTGAGGGGTGCCTTAGTGATTTGTCTCGGGAGTCTGGTGGACCGATCACTTTTGATTCGAGATTGGAAGTCAGTTTTTTGATTCAAGTCTTTTTAGGCCTATTTTGGTATCTTCTTGGACCGACTGGAAGTTGATTGGTGGTCGAATTTGATCGTTTGTAGCATTATATCATTATCGGGTGTTTAATTGAACTTCGTTGGTGGTGATGAAAAAGTGAGAAGTTGTTGTTTGAGTTTTGACGTGTATGATGGTGTTGATGGTTTTTTGCCGGAAGTGTTGGTGTTGCCTTTGTCTTTGGGTTTGGAGTTATGTTTTTATTGGTGTTGATTTTAGCCTTTGGTGGAGTTATGTATGTCTTTGGGTTTGGAGTTATGTTTTTATTGTTTTTATTGGTGTTTATGTTGTACGGGGTATGTTTTTCCCTTTAGGTGTTCCGCATATATACGGCACCTTTTGTTGTAGTTTTTGTGTGGCCAGTCTCTGTTCGTCTTGTGCAAAGATCTAGTTATTAATAAATTTTTGTTGTTCAAAAAAAAAAAAACCAAATCCACAATATTCAAATAGAAGAACCTCTTAATATAAGGTGCTAGATCAAAGGATGTTAAGCTGATTGCCTCAAAGCCAACTTTCAATTCTTCCATTTTCTCTTTGGGTCCTTCAATGCTTATGATTGCTAGCTGCTGATTCTGAAGTTTATTCTTAAGTAATTATGTATAATTAATTGCAGGCAGGAGATTGCTAAGAAATATCAACATCATTTTCATTAAAAATTTAATTAAATTTACTATGAACTATTCATACATAATAAACTTTTCCTTAAAAAAAAATATAATAAACTGCTATGGTTGATTGTTTCTCTAAATTATACATTCAAATCTTGCTTATATTTAGCGCCTAGCTAATTCATTGCTCCTGTGTGGTTGAGATCATGGTTTTAAATTGCGGTTATAAATCCATCTCAGTTTCTGTTGCATGCATGTATCCATTTTTCTTTTCACATCTGAATGAAGGTTAGTTGAGTTAAAATTATTCGAATACAAAATAGCCAAGTCTTTCTCAAGAACATAGAGGTTCAAGAAATTTGTGAGAGTGTTAGAATTAGCGAAATCTAAGTGAATCTCGACATTTTAAACTTGAGTATCTTTGCATAAGTGTGACACCAGAAAATTCTTTCAAAACCATTCCATTGTTTCAAAACTTAATTCACATTAAACTATGGTTGTATGACTTCATTCATGGCTGGGATGATGTGGTAGAATTGCTCGAGAATTGCCCAAAGCTTCAAGTTCTTTTCATGAGAAGGGTTTGTAGACTCCACTTTTAAACAACATTCTTAACCTCTAATTTTCATTTTATCTCGATGGAAAGTTTTCTTTTGCTTGTTCATTATCTTCGTATATTTTTAAAAATGTTGTTTTTTATCCTCTTACAGTGGAGCTGGAGTCTACCCAAGGAATGGAAATGCCCAATTTTAACTCTTGACGTGTCGTCTAGTAAAATTGATAAGTATAATGGTGTTTAGTATGAATGAGTTCTAGGGTGGTCTGCAATTGTGGATTGATAAAATTATTTATGTTTGGATGCTTTTACTTTTATTTTTCTCTTTTGCCTGGAAAGTCAGGGTTTTATACTACTAGAAATTATCCTCCTATTGTCAGAGTTGTTTGATTGTTCTTGTGTTATTCGAATTGTTATTATATATATGGTGCTAAAATTATTGTCCTTTCTTAACAATACAATGATTTAAAGAAAATACAATGGCAAGAGGACCATCATAATATTCTTAAAGGCCTAAAAAGCTTTCAAAAGGGCTTGAATTCTGCTATTTACTCAAATGGTTTCGCTCATTCTCAAAGTAAATGTCCAAAATACTCTTACGTGACTTAAGTCACTGATGAGTCAATAATTAGTTATTTTAATATAATATTTAAGTCCATTTTATTTATATTTGAGTTTATTTTACTTAAGTTTATTTCTTTTTTAGAACTCTTTTACTGCAATTGCAAGTTATTATATTTCAAGAACAAATATTCTAAAGATTGAGTTTTGGAGCAAAAGAAAGGAGAATTGGAGCTGATTCATGCCAAAAATATAAAAGATCTTATACAGAAATATTTGGTGCAAGGATTGAGGACAAAAATATGAATATCTCATACAAAAATATCTTGTGCAAAGAATTTGAAGATCTTGTACAAATATGTACAAGAGGTGCGCCCCACTTTAGTCATTTTGCTGCTTTTGCTTTCCAGACAAGCTACCTATTAGTTTATTTCTGACCTAAAAGCCCTTGGTTTCTTGTGGAACATTCTAGTGATGTATTGCTTAAGCTTTAAGTCGTTATAGACTATAAATAGAGTAGCTAGCTATCACAACAATTCATCTTTTGTTCTTGAAATAAAAGTTCACCTTTATTTTATTTACTTTTATGTTCTTCTTCTTCTCTTCTATGTCTACAATGAACGTTAGTGAGTAGACTCTTCTTGTCTTGGGATTGTTGGATAAGTCTAATGACATAATCCTAATCAAACCAAGCTTTAACCGTAATCTTATGTAACCCTAGTTTCTAATCTAAATTCACCGTTTTAACATGAATTAACCATTAGCAAACTGTAGAAGCGAGAGCGGAGGGTTTGATAATTGTTAATTCATCATCTCAAATATCAATTCATAAAACGAGAGTGGAGTCTTGATATTCGAACATGTGAATTTAGACAAGGGTTGCAAAGGCAGCGAAATAGTCTTTGCAATCCTTGAGACATTAGTAGTTTCAATCCTTAAAAGCTTCTTCTAGTAATCAAATCAACGAAATAGGTTTGATTGCTAGAAGAAAACCCTCACTGGACTGAAAGGAAAAGTGAGGGGCTAAAGGAAAACCGGTCTTTAGAAATTAGATCTAACATAAGGTTCTAGGTTTAAGGTTTTGGTTTATGAAAGATTTGTCGTTATGATGAACCAATAATCTCAAGGCTCTTTTATTTTTATTATTTTTTTTAATTAAATATCCAAACTTTATAACTCAAAACTCTTTTCTAATCATTGTTGAAAGTTAATTGAATTCGTAACTCCCTGTCGGAACGATATCTTTTATTACTTCATCGGTAGAACCGCGCATTTGCGGTTTTGAAAAGTTAATTGAATTCTTTAAGACTCTAGAATTTCTAAGATATGAGTTTTGAAAAGAAATTTTAAGTGAACTTTTGGATGCTGAACAATTTTGATAGAGTTTAGGCGCTTTTAAATTGTTGTTGAGTCTTCTACGTTCTTCAAGTCTTCACTCCTTTATATAGAGGTGTGATATGAACGTTGTGAATTGCCAGCACATTCAAAAAGAGTCGTTTGAAGCTTTGATCAATCACCAATGATTCATTGTCTGATATGGTTGTTGTCCTATGAAGAATCAATTTCAAATGCATTCCATGTATGAAGGAACATTGTTGCAGGCAGAGTTGTTATCCTTGTCTTGTAGCAGAGACAAACTCTGTGTAGTGGAGGTAGTGGTTGTACACTTCGTACAATTGTACTTTGTCAACGCTCTACAAAAGAACAAGCATTCAATGCCTTTGAATCCTTTTGAATTAGTCGTTGCTCTTCTTTTCCACTTTTTTGCAATATTTAGACAACATTGAATCCATTGAACAACTTTAGAATCTTTAAGTTAGCATCTCCTGATGCATTGTAGCTTCTGGTGATTTTCAGCTTCTGATGAACTCGCTTCTGATGACGTCATCACTTCATGAGCGCTTTGTCTTCAGGAACACTTTGACTTCAGGAGCAGTTCTCTCCAGATGCTTTTAAGTTTCCTTTTTGTTTATTTCTTTGCTCTCTTTTGTTCTTCCAAACCTATTAATGATCTCAAAAATTTTGTCTATGGTCTTGTACACTTGAACAAATATTAGCATATTCAATTGACAATTTTTAATACCTTATTATCATCAAAACTCTTAAAGTAATGTTAAACACATTTTGTTCCAACAGTTTAAAGATATAATTGGGATAATGAAAAAGTTAGTATAAATATATTATTTTAAATTTTAATTAAAAAAATTAAATCTCATTAAATATAGAAAATATCCCACTACAATGGAAACAAGGTTATCAATAATGTTAGCTCTACAGAATCTCAAACTCTATAGTAATCTTCAGCTAATCATCTCGGGGTAAAGTATTTTCAAATTTCCAACACTTGTGGTTCTCAAACTGAGTAAGGTAAAGGTGGCTAGTAATATATATGTTGATCTTCCCTCGCTTAAGACCCTTTATTTCGAAGAATAAGGAGAATTTCGACAAGCTTCTTTTTGGGTGTCCTGTTTTAGAGGATTTGCATACTCACATTCACTATGCAGAACAAGGCAAGGGTGTTGGTACAGGAGGCTTTAAAACCTTGTCCAAATTGATCAGATCCAAGATTTATAAATACTACATTTGTATATATCTATTCCTAGATTAACACTAATTATTTGAACAATTCAATTATGTATAAGTCGTAATCTAGGTTGAGTAGTCATTCGATCTTACCAATTCAAGTTATATAGTGTCAATACATAAAAAACATTAACAACAATTGAATTAAATAAAACTATATTAACATTCACAAGCAATAGAGTTTCACCGCCATATGTTTCAAACAAGATTACATCATATTCATCTCAGACCTAATCTCTAATAGATTTAGCTACTCATATTATATATTACAAATAACATCATCAATTGAAGCATAAAAACATACATAAATTGACTATGAGTTGGATGGAATGACCACCTCTTCAGTCTTCTGCTCTCAAAATCACGCTTCAGATCTCCAAAATTCAAACCGTTATTTCTGAAAACAAATAAGCTTAAATAGGAAACATATAATAGTGACACAGTTCCTCCTTAAAGGTCTAGGATCCTCAAAATTCAATTTCACAATTGTGTCACAATTATGTCATCGTGACACGATTTTATAGGCAAATATACTCTTAACTTATGGTCATGAAATCGTGATATGATGCCCAAATCGTGTCACAATGCAATATACTTCTCTAAAATCTTCAGTTTTCCTGCTTTTGGCATCTCCAGACTGTCTCAAATTGCTATACACTCAATATAAATGATGAAAAGTACTCTAAAAATTAGGTAATGACAGGATGTCATCAACACTCTTTAAAGAAGTTAAATCATTAAATAGTGTTGATTGTAATTGATCAGAAAAGGGGCGAAGTTTCTTCATTATTTAAAGCGAAATGGAAGTTATAGTCTAGATTTATTAGAATAGCGTTCAGATAACTTTCAAATTCGACAACAAGTAAATACCAAAAGCCAAAGAAAATAGTAGATGCCAATATTATTTTTTTGTACGTTGCAAGTTAGATGATGATTATGTCAAAAAAATAATGTAATATCTACACCAATTTTCATTAAAACAAAAAAAAAACATAAAAGATAATGAGATTGCATCTAGAACAATATTCCTTCCGGACTCAAATATAAGAAAATAAATATTCATTTTTCAAGTTCATTGAATACATGATGCATCCGATTTAAAAGGACAAAAGATTTTGCGGTATACTTTTGATTGTTCCAATTATATTCTTGAACAAGTTTGTCTATAAGTTATATTGTTCGTTTTATTGAAAACTATAAGAGCTAGCGACAAACCCGTGCTAAGCACGGGTTAATTCAAGGCGAGGGGGTTATGCATCAAAGCACATTGCAATGCTATATGAATTGAGAAAGAAAAAAAAACTAATAAATAAAATCGATGTTAAAGATAAAAACTAATGAATAGAGTTTAAAAATTATAACACCTTGAGTGAGGAACAATAAGTTGGGATAAATCACCTATGTGAAATGGAAAGAAAAAATGGTAAAAATATTAAAAATAATAAAGATGTCGTTATGAATCTCGTGTATGAATTAAATAACTGTATTATTTAGTAACTAATTTATTATTTTTTCAGTGTTTTTTATAGTCATATTCCTAAAAGATATAATAACTAATAATCAACAACAATATAAAATATTATTATATAATATGACATAGTGGCCTGACTTATTTGATTCTCGGTTGTTTCTAAATATGTTGAGATCTGCAGGTTTAAAGGTCTCTTGTTTGCCTACACTTTGGTTCTTCAAGCTCGAAAGAACTTTTATGCTTGCTGTTTATTTAGTTAGTTCTTAAAACTTGAATTTTGATATCGTGCTGACGGTCGATCCATTAGTTATTCTATGCATATGTTCACTTTTAATTTTTTGTAACTTGGTTTCGCGCTCGTATATGAGTTCACTAGGTTGCACCCGTGATTAGTGAGTTTTTTTTTTTAGGGTTGATCAATCTTTTGAAAGTTACTCTCTCTCTCAACTAAATTGGATCTTTTGTTACAAAAGATACAAAAAGGTAAATATATGTTGATGTATCAAAATATTAACATAGGACAAACTTGTAGTTTTGCATATCATAATTAGAGAATAAGATAATAGATTGTAAATTGTTTTTTTAAAGAGATTGTATATTGTTTTTAACTCTTTAGATATTTATAAGTTGAATTATAGGAGAATTTGTTTGAATTGAGATTAAGATTAAGTTTGCTTGTTCTTTAAAAAAAAGATTAAGTTAGTGTTGTTTTATGATTTATCGAGAAAGTTTGTTTTAATTTGTTTTCAAGGGAGAAAAATAGGGGGAGATTGAAGCAAAAGACACAAAATGATATAATTTTGATGACGTGTCAAAAAATTAAGAAGGGGTAAGATTGTATTTTTGGTAGACATTAAGTTTCATATATAGAGAATAGATTTACGTCTTGCGTTGGATTTTTTTTTTATTTCGTTGGTTTTTCCTCCCTCTAAATCACATTCACAATGTCACTTTTGCACCTTCACCTTCATTTCGACTTCAACACTACATCGTCGTTAATCCAAAATCGTCTCAACCCCCAAATTGCCTTTATCCCCAAATTGCTTCCGGCCTCAATCGCTTTAACCACAAACTAGTTTTTAGTGCAAGTCTCTTCCCCCCTGAACTTCTTTGAGGCCACCGATTTGTGATTTCCCTCATTGTGATCCATTAGTGAGATTGGATCCTCTGTGCTTCATTCAAGTCGTCCTTTATCAGATGGTCTACCACCACATGCCTCTGTATCTCGTTGTCATTGCTATCATCTCAATTGAAAAGTCATCAGAGTAACCCTTGAAAAGCCACCATCGCCTACTCCATCTTCACCAGGTTTGAGATTCAATGTCTTTTTGGTTGTTTTTCTTATTTCATTGTTATGTTTATTTTCCTCTTTTTTGTAATACTTAATTTGCTTCATGCTTACACCTTATATGAGCGAACACCTTCAAATATCTTTTTTTGAAGGTGGATGAAATCGAAGACTATGAATCTCAATTTATTTATTGACTTATGGTCACATGTGTAGGAATTTGGTTTAGTTGTTAGGATTTGGATTTTGTTTTGATAATGCCTTAATGTTTTCTGAAAGTTATGATAATGCCTTAATTGCGGATGGGGAATGTCCCAACCTATAATCTTGAGGTTTTTTTTTTTGTTTTTGAAGGAAATTGATAGACTTTTAGCAAGTGTACTACAAATGCATCGAAGTAATAAAATAAGTTCGTATCCACGAGGACTGTGTTAATCTCAATTTGGCAATAAAGTAAATATTTAGGATGTATAAATTATTTTGTAAAAGTATATTTGGTTTGATTGCATAAAATTAAATAACAGAAAATAAAGTTTCGGTTAGAAAATATAGAGAGATGAGATCAGGTCTTTCGAATCATCTATGTTCCCCTAATTGGTATACTGCACCCTTATGAATGATTTTCTAGTTCCACGATAGTTAACAAAATAGTCCTAATCAATCCCTTGAGTTAGGACCCTCTTCTCAAACTACAGCCCCTAATTCCTTAGGTGGTCTAATAATCTTTAAAGGTTTAAGCACGTTAACCTAATATCACTAACAAACGGTTATCCATTCCTAGACTAACCATGTTTATTGGAACAATTCAATTGGGTCTAAGTCGAAAGCTATGGTCAGTAATCATTCATTCTCACGAAATCATGTTTATATGGTGTCAATATATAAAAAGCATTAAGAACAGTTGAATTGAATAAAAACTAGATTGTCATTCAAAATAAATATAGTTTCATCACAGCAACATGGATCAATTAGGGTTACATAGAATCATCTCAGACCTAATCTCTAAGAGATTTAGCTACTCATAATTGAGTTTACAAATAGCATAATCAATAAAAGAATTAAAACATACATAAATTGAACTAGAGATGATGAAATCGCCCCTTCTGCAGTCTTCTGGATGTTAAAATCTCACTTTTGCTCTCCAAAATCGTAACTCTTCTGTTTGGAATTGATTTCAGCTTAAATAGGCAAGTCTGACTGCGCCCAAAATCGCGCCACAGTTGTAGAAATCGCGCCACGCCACAAGCAAAATCGCGCCACGCCACCAGAAATCGTACCACGATTTCAGTGGCAGAACCAAACCTTCATTTTGGTCACAAAATCGCGCCACGCCACTCAAAATTGCGCCACGATTTCCAATTTCCAGCACTTCCAGAATTTCTGCTTATCACACCCCTGGTTACCTCATATTGCCTCAGAACTCTATCAAAATGTCAAAATAAGTCCTAAAAAATACGTAATGACAGCATGTCATCAGAAATCTTGTGGTTGTATTGTTGCTATTTTAGCATTTTAATGAATGAAGCTTATTTTCTGTAAAAAAAACTCAAAAAAATTAAAATCTACGATTTTATTAAAAATGCTTTGCACAAAATAAAAAGATAAAGTTGGAAAGTTAAAATTGTAAAAAATTTGTTTCGAAACTCACGTGTATCTTCAGGAAACAACCAATTGATTTGATTTGCAAATACTACTTTTACTTTTTTTTGACCAATTTGATTTGATTTACAGATACTACTTTTACTTGTTCTCCACGACTTACAAGTATCCCAGACTATATATTTTGAAACCACAAATATAAATAGAAGTACAATAACAAGAACAAACAAAGACGTTTCCAGGGTATCTCCCAAACAAGTATTTCTCTTTTGGCTACACACGCAGCAATTATATTCCTTCAATAAAATGTCACAGTTTTCCATCAAAACCAGCTATGCTTGATGGGATAAGTGATTTAACGGACGAGATTCGATGTCACATGCTCACTTTTCTTCCAACCAAATTCGCTTTCGCTACTAGTGTTCTTTTCAAAAAGGTGGGCTTTACTCTATCACTCACTCCTTATAAACTTTGATGATGAATCGATTAAATACTATGATGACTTCCTTCGCTTCTATCACTCTTTGAATATGGTCACACTCTCACCGCAGGCGCAGGTGCAACACCAGCCCATCAAAGAGTGATAGAAGCGAAGGAAGTCATCATGGTATTTAAGAAAGGTTAGCGAAGGAAGTCATCAGGTGGCGTTGAGGATTTTCTAAATATATGTGAAAGTTCTCTTGGTGTCGCTGAGAGACGAATTGATCACTTTGACGAACATCCATTTTAGCTCTCCAAACCTTGTGGTTCTGAAACTGAAAGAGTTATACGTACCGACTAAAATTTTGTCCGTTAATCTTCCCTCACTCGAAACTTTACATTTGAAAATGGTTTATTTTGAAAGTTTCATGGATTCCAAAAAGTTTCTTTTTCAGTTTCCTGTTCTTGAGGAATTGCATACCAAGTATATACATTTAAGAAAGGTTAGGGAAGAAGGGTTTGAAGCCTCATTTTATAATTTGGTTAGAACGACAATCTGTCCATTTGATATTCCGTTTAAAGCAATTTATAATGTAGAGTTTCTACGCATATTAAAGGTACAAATGTGGCATCATGCATGTTTTTTACTTGTAGTTGTTGCACAATAAAACTATGACTAACACCTCGTAAACTTCCTGAATATGTCGTTTGATTCATTTTAATATATATTGAATATGTCAGGGATATTTTAATTTTGTTTGATGTATCGAGACTTGTTTAGGCAAGGTTTTATATATAATTTTGCTTTTGTTTTGTTTGTATATATTGATTTACTTTAATTAAGAAAGAAGAATGAAAGTAAAATTATATGTTTGAGATAAAATGTACAAAATAAAGAAGGATGTTTTTGAGAGGTAAAGAAGGATATTATTCTAAATATAAATAGTATTTATTTTGATAATTAACAGAAGCAGGGAGGATTCTTGTACAAGGTTGTGAGGGATGGCAAAAAAAAAAAAAAACATGTTTCCATGGATACGCGCAAATAAAGTCCATCACAGACACGGGTTGACTTGTCATCACCACACACAACTTAAACTTGATAGCTTTGAAATATGTACATTACAACGTTGTCGTTCAGATCTAAATTGTCCGATCATAGTTCAGATTCCATTGCATGTTGAGTTATTTTTTCAAATTTAATACAACTTGATGTCTTGAAATCAGACCATCCAACTTTCAAAACAAATATTGATTATTTTTAAATTTCAAATGTGAATCGTTTAATCTTGATCAAACAATCACGTCGTCGTTTTCGACCGTCCTTTGAGGATTCATGTGTTGTGATTCGTCGCTGCTGACACATTTAGTAACATGTTGATTTTTGTGGCTCTTCTTTGCACGGAAGGTACGCTGGATGCGAGTAGCAGCTTCAGTCATCTTCCTTATCCTTGCCTTATAGTTATGAAAAGCATGTTGAATCTTAATTGCAGCAAACTCTCTTGCGTGCTTCAGCTTCTTGATTGAAAAGTTTAAATTCTTTTATTTCTTTTTCAGCGTGTTCTCTAAATGTAGCTCTTATTCGTTGCGCAGCATCAACAAATTCCATGTAAGCAGCTAAACAATTCCTTCGGTGCACTTTGTTTGGGGCAGATGTGACTAAATGCCTAAAATGATATATAATTATAGTATCATAATTTGTACCATAATGTTTTAAGCATCTAAGCACATATTCTATCATAAGAAACGAATTTAGCACCAAAAGGGATTTCCAGACTGTTATGTTGGGTGACACACACGTTACCCTTAAAAAATATAGGTAATTTATCCAACATCCAATAAGAATTAGTAACATAAATAAATTTACAAGTGGTATTTACAAAATAATCTTTACTCCATTTACATTGGAGATAATTTTCATAAATCGTTAAATAAATTATCCACTATTCTACAAAATTTGGAAGAAAAAAAAAACGTTTTTTTTTCACTTTAAAGACAAACAAACTTTACAACATAGAAGTTAGAACATTGGTTTATCCTTTCCTTTCGGAAAAAAACATAAAACAGTGGTCACAATAGTCGCGAGTGTGTTTGGATAGGGGAATGTTTTGAGGGAATGTAATGTTTTGAGGGAATTCAAATATTTGAGGTGAGATGAATTCTATTGTTTGGATAATAATTTGAAGAATTTTTAAAATGATGGATATTTATGAAGTATTTTGGTCAAGTTAAATTTAGAGAATTTCAAATGACAACTAAAAGTTAAGAATTTCAAAATTCATCAGTTATAATTTTTCAAATTTTGCATTTTTGTCCTCAAATTTCCCAAAATTTTCAATTTGACCCAATGAATTTTCAAAAAATTAAAAATTGACCCCTTCGAGTTTTTCAAAAATTATAATTTGAACCCTCAAAATTTAAAAATTTACAAATTGACCCCTAATTTCAATTTTCAAATTTGGCCCAAAAACATTTTTATTTATAAAAGTTGTCCGAAAATGATGGCAATGAAATTTTTATTACTCCATCCAAACAAAAATATTGAAAAATAAAAGTAATTTAATTGAATCATTTAAATTACATTAAATTCTAAATTCTTTAAAATTTCTCAATTACTTCATTCAAACACACTCATTAGTTCATGATAGTTAAAATAGTATTTGACTCTAAAATAATCTCTCAATACTCATAGACTATTCATAAAGACAATAAGTCAGTATTTATAAAGACTGATATGACAATAAGTAAATATATTGAAGAACCGATATAATAATATTAACAAAGCATTTTAATATCATGGACTATTTTGATTAACAAATTATTGTACGTACTCATTACACTACACGTTCATGGACTAAAATGATTATTACCAAAAAAAATCATCACAAAAAGGTGTTTATAACTAAATGAAAGCACTTGAATTTACCAAAGATGTTTGAATATAGGGGAAAGAGGTAAACTCTCATCGGGCAACTAAAAAAGTGTTCAATAGTCCACAAAGAATTACAACATAAAAAGATAATAACAAAAACACATTTTTTTTCCTCAAAAAAAAAACACATATTTTTTGTTCCAAGAACAGAAACTAACCTTTTGCGCAATGAGGCTAATTCTTGTTGGTCATGATTTGCTCTTATTTCCACACTTTCAATTTCTATAGCAACATGATCAGTCACAGTGACATCAACACTCTCATTCCCCTGTTGTACTAAATCCAAAGAAGACCGAAGAACAATAACAAAATAACAAAAAACACCTCCAATAGAAGCTAACATCAAATTAAAACTCATAAGCTGAACCGTAAGACAACCAAGAAAAAAATTGAGCAAATCAACCTCAAATCCAATGTCAATTTGTCTAGACAAACTTAATGACATCAAGGCAAAAGCAGCACAAGAAATTAAACCTAATATATCTGATTTTCCTGTCATTTCTTTGTCATTAAAAAAGGAGTAAATAGAAGTTAGCATAAGTACCAAAAAAGCCACATGAGCTTTTAATATTAGACTCCTTGATAGTTGGAATTTTTTTGCTAGTAACACAGTGCAGCACGTGATGAAACTTACAATTCCATAGAGAAAAATCTTGAGGAGATTCCAGTCTCCAAATAAATGTTTGAAAGAGGAGCTTAGTGCATAACAGAGAAGACCAATTATGCTTGATATGAAACCTGTGAGTCTCCATAACAAAGGGTGATTTAAGAAACTGAGAATTTGGTTAATTTGAATCATGTTTATTTTTTTATGAGAAGTTGCTAGGGTAATTTCATACAAGATGAAATTAATTTCTCAAACGATTTGGTCCAAAATTTTTTATCCAATAACAATTATTCTTAGACATGTATTATTATTAGGATACATCTAATTTTTTGTTTGTCTTTACATTGACCAAAACGTGGCTTTCTACACATTAATTACGCGTAGAAGTAGTGTCCTAAAAACGTTTTTTATACTAAGTGTAGCAAAAATATATCAAGAGTAACTCTTATCCAACTTTGATTTCGTTTATACTCCTTCCATTCTTTTTTAAAGTGTTGTTTGAGTGCGGATTTAAGTTCTTATTTAATTCTAGTTTTGGTAATTTTATGGTATGATTTGTTAATTATATTTTTTATCATTCTTATCTTTTCAATAAAACTAATTAATGTTATATATTTAAAAAATTAAAGTTTGTTTTTTTTAAAACCAAAATTTGTTTCTTGTTAGGAAAAACTAAACTCACCTGATCCCTTGAATTTTCTTTAAATGTCACAAACACTCCCTCTAATTTTAAACTAAACACTAAACTCCCTTAACTTCTCAATAAATAGATAAGTACATCCCTTTTCTCTTAACATCTCTTTAACGGTGTTATACTGCCGTTAAAATATAAACATGAATCTAATGCTTTCACCATCTTTGGCCATTCACATACTATTAAAATAACCCCTCACAAAACCATTGAATTACTTCTCTCAAAATAAAATAAAAAAACCATTGAATTACTTGGTCACTCACTCAGCTCTCGCCATCTATTGATTCTGAAACAAAGCTTTACCCTACATCCGAAGCATAGAAGCCAATTTAAAGACAAAAAAAATAAAAAAAGGCTAGATGATAATAACGTAACTATAAGGCTAATGATACAACATGGTAAAAAATGTGGGATGATTTAATGGAGGATTTTTTTTTTTTGACAAATAATGGAGGATCTTTTGTTACTTTATTTCATGAGAATAGAGTAAATACATTAAAGAATAAGAAGATAGAAAAGGAATTTGACAACTATTAAAATGATATGAAGAAAAATAAGGAGTGTGTGATTTATTCATGTGAGTATTGAAAATAATAGAGTGAGTTGTTAGTAATTTTACGAGTTTGTTGAAGGAGTTAGATACTTTTGGGTAATTATTTTACCAAAAAATTAGACTAATAAAAAAATCACATCATATAAAATTTATAATAAACATGTATATTGTCACGTCAAAATAAAACAATTGCATTTTTTCGTCTTGAAATTTCAAAAATATCAAAAGCAAGGGAAGTTAAAATAATAAAGGTTGAATAAAAAAATGTCATCAAAGAAAATGACATTCTATAACTAAAATGTAAGATAAAAAAATTAAATAAATCACATCCAGAAACTAACGAAATACTCCCTCCGTCCCATAATATAAGCAAAAAAAAAAAAAACACACTTATTAAGAAATTCAATCATTCTTATTTAATACTCATAACAAAATAGATGTGTTTCTGAAATTACCCTTGTTAATATTGAATGTTAAAAAAATTGATTGCATTATTGCACACATTGAAAATCAAAACAAATAAATATCACTATTATTCTTCCTCTATAGTGATTATAACCGTAGCAATTGTTTTGGAAAAAACAAAAGCCAACCTTGATTAATTGCCCCGTCCAATTAGCATGTGAGAGAAAGCATTAGCAATCTTGGAAATACTATACAACTGCACGGTAAAAGGAGTATGAATTTTGGAAAACAAAAACATGATAAATACTATAAGGGTATTTTTGGTAAACATGTTTAAATAAGTCAAAACTGAGTTATTTTTACTTATAATTTGAGACAACAAAATTGTGTTTTTTTTGCTTATATTATGGGACGGAGGGAGTATATTATCATAATTTTTTGACTTCCTAGGGATCTTACACTGAGTTTGATCATCACATTTGACTAAGAGAAACCAGAAAAGTGAAATTGATAACAAAATCTTCAACAAAAAATTTAAGGTATTAGGCTTATGGGTCGTCTCAATTACATTTGACTAAAAATCTATCATTTCATCCAATATAGAACTTTAACTCACACTTAACACAATATATAACATCTTTTAATCAAGAGTTCGATTCTCCACGTCTGTAATTATGTGACATAGTCAGATAAGGTTAAATGGAGGAACAACATGTTCAAAAAGGTTGGCTGGTGATGGTCTCACGAACGGAGGTTTATGTTTCTTGCTCTCACGATAAGATAGAAAGAAAATTAGAAGAAAAAATGAATATGAAAGGGGAATTTGAACATGAGAAAAGACAAGAAGAAACAAGGGTTAATAGTGTTTTTCACCCCTGTAATATATGTCATTTCTGGTTTTCACCCCTGTAAAAATTTCGGTTTGATTTGCATTCTTGTAAAAGTTTTTTTTTTCTTCCGGTTTTCACCCCTCCTCCCTCCAACTCACCAAATCAGCTTATGTGGCGCTGACATGGATTTATTTTTTCTATTTCTTTTTTTTTTCACAAGTCACGTGTATAATTCAATTTTTTTAAAAAAAAAAATATTAAATTTGATAAATTTCATTTTTATTATTAAAATATCAGAAATTTAATTTTTAAAAATTAATAAAAATCCAAAAAATTCTTTTATATTCAGTAATTTGTTTTATAAATATTCTGGAAAAAAATTTATTCCCAAATTTTTTATTTTTTGCATAAAAAAATTATATTTTAAAATTTTTAATTTCTTCTAGAATTTGTTTTATATTAAAATTAAAAACAAATCTGGAAAAATAAAAAATGTATGTTAAAAGTTTTCCAGAATTTTTTTACTATTAAAAAAATGAAATTTTTAAAATTAAAAATTCCTTAATTAAAATTAGAAAATTCCAGAACTTTTGAAAATTAAAATAAAAAAATCTAACCCTTTTTTTTAATTTTGAAGATTTTCTTTTTTTTTTATTTTCAAAATTAAATTTCAAATTTTTTTAAAATCTTTGTAATTTCGAAAAAATACTGATTATATTTCTTGATTTTTAAAATTTCGGAAAAAACTATACTTTTTTTGAAAAAACATAGGGAAAAGTTTGAATATAAATTTTTAATTTTTCCAGAATTTTTTATATTAATTTTGAAGAAACTTTATTTTTTTCTGGAATTTTTTTATTTTATAATTTTCGTTTTTTAATATAAAAAAATTCTGGAAATTTTTTTAATTTTTCCATTCTAGTAAAAATTTAAGTTTTTAAAATATAGTTTTTTTTTACAAAAAATCAAAATTTTGGGAATAAAATATTTTTCACGAATTTTAAAAAAATCTTTAAAGAAATTTTTTCCTGAATTTTTACAATTTTTTTACTTTTAAAAATAAATTTTCAAATTTTTTTAAAACATTTTTTATATTTTTTGAATTTTTATTATTTTTAAAAATTAAATTTCAGATATTTTAATAATAAAAATGAAATTTCTCAAATTTTAATTGAATTTTTTTAAAAAAATTGAATTATACACGTGGCAAGTGAAAAAAAAGAAATAGAAAAAATAAATCCATGTCAGCGCCACATAATCTGATTTGGTGAGTTGGAGGGAGGAGGGGTGAAAACCGGAAGAAAAAAAAAACTTTTACAAGAATGCAAATCAAACCGAAATTTTTACAGGGGTGAAAACCAGAAATGACATATATTACAGGGGTGAAAAACACTATTAACCCAAGAAACAATAAATATTGTGTTTTTTCCGTCATAGTAGAGAGAATAATGGGAGTTATTGGTAATTTTATGGGGTTGTTGAAGGAGTTTGAGATTTTTAGGTAATTATTTTATCAAAAAATTAGATTAAATTAAAAAACAACGCATAATTTTAAATGTCTAATAAACATGTATTTTTTCAACACATCATAACAAATTTTCTATTTTTCATTGTCACTTGCCACAGAAGGTAAAAAGGGAAGAAATTTGAAATAATATAGGTAGAATAAAAACATTTGGATGAAAGAGAATGACGTCTAAAAACTAAATTTTAAGATAAAAATTAAACAAATGACATCAAAAAATAAAAAAAGTTCGTCATGATATTTTACTACCATGGGATTCTACATATAAGTTGATCATCCTGTTTGACTAAGAGTACCCACATAAGTAAAATTGACACCATCTACAACGTAAACCTTAAGACATTATGTATATAGGTCATATCACCTATGCATTGTTCAATATCTACTTTTGCATCTAATGTGAAACTTTAAGTCACACTTAACACATTAACATCTCCCCCTCAAAGTATCAGACTCTCCACATCCGTGACTTATAATCAAGAAGCACTCTCTCTTCCTCAACAAAGTCGAACCAAACTAGGCTACCACCGTTGGGCTTTTTAGGGGAGCCAACATTGGTGTGGATCGGCTCATTGGATAGAAAGAAGTGATTTGGAAAACTGCTCTTCTCCCAAAAAAAAAAACGCTCACTCCCATATAAACTAAACAAAATACCCCACGTGTGGGTTAACTCACGCTCGGTAAGTTGAAATATAACCTACACGAGTTAACTCACACTGAGTTATAACCTGCATGAGTTAACTCACGCTGGCTTAAGTCATGTGTTGGGTTATACATCTACGTGAGTTAACTCACGCGGGAGGTATTTTGGTCAGTTTGTATGAGAGTTAGCATTTTTTGTTGGGATAAAAGCAATTTTCACTCATTTGAGTGAGGATGATATCACATTTTCACCCAATATTTTAAGGCATTATAATACGTGAGTCTTCTTACTTATATGTTGTTCAATCTTCACTCTTCTATATTATGTTGGACTGTAAGTATGACTAAATTCTAGCTCATGCTTGGCACGGGTGTCTATACTAGTGTTATATATTTAGAAAATTAAAGTTTATTTTTTTAAAAACCAAAATTTGTTTCTTGTTAGGAAAAACTACACTCACCTCCCTTGAGTTTTCTTTAAATGTCACAAACATCCTCTCTAATTTTAAAATAAACACTAAACTCCCTTAAGTTCTCAATAGATCTTAAGTTCTCAATAGATAAGTACATCCCTTATCTCTTAACATCACTTTAACAGTGTTATACTTCCGTTAAAATATAAACATGAATCTAAAGCTCTCGCCATCTTTGGCCATTCACATACTATTAAAATAACCCCTCACAAAACCATTGAATTACTTGGTAACTCACTCAGCTCTCACCATCTATTGATTCTGAAACAAAGCTTTACCCTACATCTGAAGCATAGAAGCCAATTTAAAGACAAAAAAATATAAAATACTAAAACATATCAAAAGGGAACTTGCAGATGAACATGATTAACCACAAGCCAATTCAATTTTAAGTTTATGTTTGACGAATCACTATCTTGGTAACCAAGACTTGATTGGAAGCCACTGGTGGGTTTGGAAAACGAACCTTCAATTTGATTTTCTTTTTTGTGTGAAACTTGTTGATTACGAGGGTTTGAAGATAAAATTGGGGATGGAAAAAAAATCGGAGAGAAATATATCTACATGAACGGGTAGCACTTCGGTGTTTTGGTGTCTTTGTTCCTATCTCTCTCTACATTATTCATTCTCTCACATCTAAATAATTTATTTTAATTATTCATCCAACATTCTCTCTCATCTAAAATGAATTAAAAGCACTCAAAAGCACCAAAGTCAAAGATACTGAAGTATCATCCCTACCTAAACACACACATTACCCATTCCCTAAAGAATTTAGATTAATGTTGTTAAAATTAATTGGTTGTACATGCTTAAGTGGTAATTCATATTATTGCTATTTTGATAGTTGTTTTTTCTCAACTTAACAGATTGTTAACGGAGTTAAGTTGAGGCGAGGTTATTGTATTTTTTCAAAGAAGAGCGGAGTTATGTGATGTGCGGATTAGGTAAGTGTACCAAATAATAAAGTGATAAGTAGAGTATCGTATCTATAGGAATTGTCGTCTCATCTAAACAATTCACGTTACTTATTTTTGTAAGTTTGACGATATAAAAGTTAAGGGTTAGAGAGTTGCAATTTTTATTTGTTTGCAACAGAGCAAGTTTAACTATTTTTGGTTGCAGAAAAGTAAGCAGCGGTTCGGATTCTTCGAATCCTCTTTAGTTATATTGTTGGATATTAGATAAAAGTAATGTCGCACTTATTTATCTTAGGTAGACTATACAAGTGAGGTCATTGGGACATTTCTAACCTAGTAGGTTTATCCCTCCGATGGCTAACTACACCTATTGATCGCACGGTGATCCTTACGTGCGAGGTCTTGCTAATTCAAAGGTAATTGAAACATAAACTTAAATTGGTTTTCCAGTTTTTCCTAAGGCAATGAAGGTCAAAGTTCCATTAGGTCAGCCCATCTATATGAATCTTAGGACACTCATAGCACACCCTCTCTCCACTCTTAGTAGTTCTAGAAACGGGCAGCCCTATCCTGTAACGCCCTCTTTAATTATTTAATTATTTTATTAGATGTTATGATATATGTTTATATATTATGTGATTTTAATGATTATGTGACGTATTTGTGACGTATATGTGACGTGTGACGTGTTATTATTTTATTGTTTAATAAAATAATATTAGTGATGTTTATATGAATATTTAGTTGGTAAATAAATAGATGTGGTGGAAAAAGATAGAATTTTAAGAGATGGGGTTATAATTATAATTAAGAAGAGTTGTGTGGGTTAAGAAGGAATTAAGTAAGTTGTGAGGGAGTATATAAGAGAAGTAGGTTAAGAAAGGAAACATTTGGAGAACGCGTATCAGACTTTTGGTTGGAGAGAAAGAACGGTTGAACAAGGAGGAAGCTAGGCTGCAATTTTCTGCATAATTTCCAGGTAAGGGTGAGCCTAACTCCAGTAGTATTAATGTTAAATCATCTGTTCTTGATTAGCTTAGAGATTGGGAAGAATTGAGAGAAGTTTTGGGAATTAGGGTTATGATGATCTTGATGAATTGGATGTGGGAATGTGTTGCATTGCTGTAGAAATGTGTTACAGAACCTAGATAATCCCCTAGGATGTTATTGCTGTTGAATTAGAAGCTTAAGTGGAGAGAATTGTCAGGTTTTGGTGTGAATTGGACTGAACCCGTAGTGGTTCTGAGATCGCTCGCCTGAGGCGAGTAGATCACTCGCCGTGGCGAGTAACCCTTAGTTGCTCGCGAGGCGAGCAGTATAGCTCGCCGTGGCGAGCTTGACCCTTAAATTTAGGATTTTTGCCAAACTTTAGATGGTTTTGAGAGCCCTCATATTTATAGAGATGACCTGTGAAGTTGGTTTGGTCAAATTGGATTTAGGGAGCTTAAAAATGAAGATTTTGTTGAAAAATGTCAAAAAGGCCGAAGCACCCAGTATTTCTCGCCTCCAGCTCGCCCCCAACTCGCCTTTGGCGAGTGAGCTGCTGGGAGTACTCGCCTGAGGCGAGCAGATGTACTCGCCGTGGCGAGTTAGATGGTTCAGGACTATGTTGTTGTTTTGCAAGCTGTTTCGCATAGGACGTTTAAAGGAACCCTTTGGATAGAGTTAGTGCTATTCTATACCCTTAGAGGAGTTATGTAAAGATGAATGATGATGGTACTATTAGACCTTTGATAAATGATGTGTTGCCGAATGTAAGTGATGTATGTGTGTGATGCTAATTGAATAAGATGATGCTATGTGTTGCAATGTGTATGTATAATGAGATGATGTTCTGCCATGTAATTATTATTAACTGCATGTGTCAGTCTTGAAAATGTAATGATGTGAGACGGTGTATTAAGTTGTTAACGACGAGTCCATGCATTTGCATAATTATGAGACGGTGGAGCTTTATGCTCAGAGCGACGGTGGAGCATTTGCTCAAGCGACGATGAAGCATATTAATGCTATAATCATATGGTACCACATGCATGATGTTGAGACGTTAGGTGTTGCATATAGTAGAGTCCATTGTGACATATATGAGATGATGTTTGAGACGTTGATATGTGATGTAATGTTGTTTAAGACGATGTTTATGATGTTGTTATGATGATGCTTATGATGATGCCATGAAATGCTATAATGTATATGTGATGACTTGGATGTATGATTTGTTAATCTTAACTTATGATTATATATTAATATTATTGTTGTGAATCTCACCCCTTCTGCTGGAATTGCCGCCTTGTGGGCAAGTGCAGGTACCCAGTCTTAGATGCGTTGATGCGAGGATGTGTGAAGTTAGGGTTGCTCTGATATGTAACGGGATAGGGTCTTTTGTGGAGTCTATTCTTTTATGTATCGTGTTGAATAAATGATGTTGACTTTTGTGATGTAAAACCTTAAATATTTTGAGACGTGTTTGCTGGCTTTTAAGCCAAGACATTTATGAGATGAAACCTTTTTGAATTCCGCTGCTTAACTGAATGTTTTGTAATCTGATAAATTATTATCTAAGCTATTTTTAAAGATGAAATGTGACACTCCTTTGTGACGAATACTCTGATATATGATTTATTTAAAGAAATTTTTAAGACGGGAAATTGGGGTGTTACATATCCCGTCTACCTTACTAAGGGTTTTAAAAGAATGGTTCAATCTAGGTTTCTTCCCCGAAGACGCTTGTTTCCTTAATTACTAACCAGTTACATCCTAGGTTCGGAAGAGTTGCTACTCAGTTTTAGCAATGTCACATCATAAGTACTTACTACTAGGGTCAACTAGCTTTCAGTATCTTTCGCTAATTACTAACTAATTACTTCCGAGACAGATAGTTACTAGTATAATGTTATAAATATTAAGATATAAGTAGCAAGATAGTAATAACAATGTTAGGCTCTGTCACAACCTAAGTACCTAATCTAGGGTTACGCTCATTTGAAATAAATGACTAAATTAAGAACTTAATAGCGAACAGAAAATAAGTAAAATAAACGACATTAAATTAAATAAATATCCAAAAAAAATAAACAGAGGTTCATCTTAGAACTCTAACCTAAAAAGATTAAGTTACACATGGTAATTAAGAACAAATTACTAAAGATAAAAACATACCCTAGAAAATTAAGGAGAAAATAGAGACTCTTCTGAAGATCCAAAGTTGCCTTCCTCTTGAACTGCCACAGTTCTGAACGAGAAATTCTGAATTAGGAAAGCTAGTATTTATAGTGAGAGTTTCTAATTGGGTTTGGGCTAAAAGTGCGGGCTTTACCCATCATAGAGGCAGGAAAAGATTCTTACGCCCCGCATTTTTGGATGCATGGGGCGCATGGCAGATGCACGGGGCGCGTGCGAGTGCCCTATGAATGATGCCATATGCGCATGGCATTTATTCATGGGGTCAAATTCTCTTATTTTTCATCGTTTTAGGTTTTTGTATTCAAATAACTTGTATCGGAACTAGAGAACAAAATTCCTCCCTCTTGTAAGTCTCCTAAGGCCTCTTGAATCTTCATTCTTGGTCTTCCCAAATCTTCACAATTCTTTAGTTGTTCTTGATTGGCTGATTTGCATTATTTTTTCGTGAATTACTTCAAAAACTCCCTAAAATTGCTATGTTTATGGAAAACTATAATTACAGACTCAAATATAGAAAACATTACAAAAGTCCTGAAATCATAGGCAATCGTTCTAATACTCCTCCTTTTTGCTGCTAAAACCTACTGAAAATAACTGAAAAACATGCTAAGAATAATGTAAGATGACCTCCTCAAGTAACGAAAGAAAAACATAATTTATTCTTTGCATTGTTTTTAGGAAAAATATACCTTTCCGGGAGTTGTGCTTAAGAATCATTCATCACATTTATAGCAGAGCAGCAACTAACTTACCACAGTACATTCAAGCGGGTCCGGTTTGGTGTAAGTAACATATATTCTCAATCATACTCTTTTCTATGGTTCACATATGTATCTCCTAAAGCCAGTAGGGTTGGTCACGACATTTACCCACTCCAGTCGCCACATGAATGTACCTTGCTATAAATTTGAAACAATTCTAAACAGACAGTCAAGTTAAAGTTATTCACACACTTAGAGGACTTTGAGGGTTATAACATGGCTTAGGTTAAAAGTGGATATATTTTGGGAAAGTAGGCTAATAATTTCGACCATCATCTAACTTGTTCAAAATTTCAGCATTTACTATTCTCTTTGCACAATTAAGTTTATAATTGTTAAAGTTAGAAATGATCCTTTGAAGGGTCAATTCATAAAGTGTCCAAATAAAGAAAAGCTAAAACAAGAAAAAAATAATAATAATGCTCATACGAAAAATACCTCAAAAGATAAGGGCAAATAAAGAAAGCTAGTATTGATTGACTTATGTCCAATGATGTTGAAAGATATATCAATTTAGAATGGACTAAGTTGATAAAGATTTTTTATTCATTTTTGAACTATTTATTAGATTGTCGTTACTATTTTATTTTATTTTTTGTATTTAAAAGACAATTCGTGAATTATTATTTGAATTAAATTTTGTTTTAATTTCTCTTTGAATCAATCAAGATATTTTGAGTTTTATTTTCAAATGATGATTCAATGTGTCTTTTAAGTTCAATTATGACTTGTGACATTCTATAATTGTTTAAGGGTTTGAAAACTATAAGTTTTTTGTAACACCCCGTTTTCCCAACGTGTAAAATAATACATAAAATCAAAGTATTCAACTTAAACAGGATGTCACACTTCTTTAAAACATAAAAAGAGTAAAGTTACTATTTATTTAAAACATCATATATGAAATATTCAAATTACATCGCAGCGGAAAAACATTTCATTGTTCAACAAAATGGCAGTACGGCCTCAACATAAACAACTTCTTAAAAATTCATTTCAAAGGTTCAACAACATAATTCAAAGTAATACGTAACAAATGGAAAACAATGCAAAGATCCCCATCCCGTTACGTATCAGAGCGATCCTAAGACGACGCGTGAGAGAGTTAACTCACATCAACAGCTAGTCCTGGTTATCTGCATGTTACCCACGTAGAGGCAACATTCAAACAGAAGGGGTGAGATTCACATTCAATAATAATAAGCATATAATTCATCAACAGAATTTAACAACATAAATAACAGCAATTAACAATGTTAATACTTCACATAATTCTTCAATAACCACTTATTAAATCATTGGCAACTTGACGACAACGACAATACATCAACGACGACGACAACACTTGACGAATGCAATGACAACGACTTCAACATACATGTGGTACCAATCAGGGCATAAGCCCTCAACATTTAGAGTAATAACTCCCAGGGCGTAAGCCCTCATCATTAGAGCATAAGCTCTCAGGGAAGATCCCTCAACATTAGAGCATAAGCTCTCAGGGCATAAGCCCTCAACATTAATGATTATGCATGGACTCAGCAACCAATGCAACTTCAACAACTTAGACAACAACTTACAACTTTAACAACTTAGACAACTTACAACTTTGACAACTTCATCGTCATAAATTCATATAAAAACGATCATAGGAGATTTGCATACCAATTCAAAGCTACTGGAAAGGTAAACCAATTATCAACAATTTACATGTTTATAACAAAATTCAAATCAAAACAGAAACAACTGAAAACAGCACAAGAATACAACACAGGAAGTCTGATACAACACAACTCGCAAGGCGAGGACATCTACTCGCGGTGGCGAGCACACAACAAGAGCAACTCGCGAGGCGAGGAAGGTTACTCGCCTAAGGCGAGCAAAACTGGGTAGCTACGGTTTTGTGGCCTATTTCACCAAAAAATCCCAATTTTAACTCCCCAGTGCCCAAATGTGATTATGAAAATAGTCCAATAATTTTTAAACATAAAAAGGCACTCAAAATCATATAAGACTTGACCCAAAACATCATTTTCCCAAAAATCACTATTTTCTACTAAACAGCTCGCTAGGCGAGGAAAAGCACTCGCTGTGGCGAGTTGGGACTACTCGTCGGGCAGATAAACTTGCTCGATAGGCGAGCTACTACATCAACTCGCTAGGCGAGGATAATACTTGCTGAGACGAGCGATGACAGAAGGGTCTGCGAATAGACCTAGGTTCTCACTCCAGAAATCAAAATTCAACATCCCAAACCCCAAAATTGATAGGAATCAATACCTACGGATAACCTACGACCTAGACAACACTTCCTTACATTAATTCATGCAATTCATACACTTTCTACATCATTTTTATGAAATTTAACCTAATTCCCAAATTCTCGAATTCACTACATACAACATGTTAAACTCAATTTCAGAATCATATAACTCATTATTAGAGAAGGCTAGTCCCACCCTTACCTTAGATTAATCGATCACAAGCTTCTCCTCTTAGGTTCTCCTCTTCTCTTGTTTTCTCCCTTTTTCTCCAAAACTGGTTTCACATGAAAAACTTTCTGACCTAGTTTCTCCTATTTATTTTCTCAACCCTCTTTATCTTATTTTCACTTATTCCACTAAACTCTTCTAATTTCTCAAAACAGCCCCTCATCTCAATATTATTTTTATTTCAAATCTTATCTATTAAATAATCAAATGAAGCCACTTAATGAAATAACAACACACCACATAATCATTTAAATCACAGAAATCATATAAATAGACTCTCAACCCAATAAAATAATCAAATAATTAAATAGGGCTTTACATTTTTCGTCCCACAAATTAAGGAAATTTTGAGACATAAATAGTTAAGTTTTCTTGAGGATATTAAATTTAGAAGAGGGATATGGTAATAGAACAAAATCAAACGAGGAAGAATTAGTTCTGAACTAATTCATATAGTTACTAATATTATAGGATATTATAGTAAGACATTGCAGCACGTGATGAAACTTACAATTCCATAGAGAAAAATCTTAAGGAGATTCCAGTCTCCATATAAATGTTTGAAAGAGGAGCTTAATGCATAACAGAGAAGTCCTATTATGCTTGATATGAAATCTGTGAGTCTCCATATTAAAGGGTAATTTAAGAAATTGAGAATTTGGTTAATTTGAATCATGTTCCTTTTTGGATGAGATGTTGCAAGGGTAATCTCATACAAGAACCTAAAATTAATTTCTCAAACGATTTGGTCCAAGTTTTTTGATCCAATAACAATTATCCTTAGACATGTATTATTATTAGGATGTCTTAAATTTTTTTTGTTGTCTTTTTATACATTGACTAAAACGTGGCTTTCTACACAATTGATTACGCGTAGAAGCAGTGTCCCAAAATGTCATTTTACCTAGAGGTGTATTAGATTAGGATTTTAAGAGATTTTAAAAGACTTTTTTATCATGAAAAAAGACTCGTGGTTTGGGATGGCAATTGGACCCAAGCCAAATGGGTACCTGCAAAAAATATCCATAATGGGTAGGGAAAAACCCCGCTTTCATGGATTTTGGCACGAGTTTGGGTAATACCCACAAATTTAAATGGGTATGGGTACAGGTAAGGGTACTATACTGTCTAGCCCCGCAACCCCGCATATACATATTTATTTAATATCATAAATAATTTATTTATTTTTGGTGTATAATAAAATAATTTATTTACCTATCTAAGCCTAAACCAAAAAACTTCTTGATACAATAACAACTCCATCCCGCCGGTGTACAAGTTTTTAGAGATATTTTGGATGTTTTTTATTTGACTAAATACTACGATTCATACTATTTTATG
This sequence comes from Medicago lupulina, assembly GCA_958299785.1. Classification (NCBI taxonomy): domain Eukaryota; kingdom Viridiplantae; phylum Streptophyta; class Magnoliopsida; order Fabales; family Fabaceae; genus Medicago; species Medicago lupulina. Next base: position 52,642,776 of record OY283145.1, read on the forward strand.
AGTTAATTTTAAAAAATTTAGACCATAGTTTTATTTCAATTGTGATGTTTTTATTGTCTTTTCATAGTTAAAGTGCGGGTAATAGGTGCGGGTATGGACACTTAGGTACCCATAGGGTATGGGGAACGACAGTAAAGTTGTTGCCAACGAGGGTACAAACACGGGTATGAGTATTTTTTACAAATGCGGGTATGAGGAAGGACATTGTAGTATCCTACTCATGGGGTACCCATTGTCATCCCTACTCGTGGTATTCAATCAAGACTTTTTTTAACTTAAAAAAAGTTTTGTGGTATTTAATCAAAAACTCTTTATCATTTAAAAAAAAGTTCCTTGGTATTCAATCAAAACTCCTCGTTACTTAAAAAAAGTTTTGTGGTATTCAAAATTATTTAAATTTCGAAGAATTGTTTAATAAATTGGATTTTGTGGGATTTTTTTAGTGAAATTTTAGCATGAAAAAGTCTTTCATAAAAACATGAGATTTCTTAGGTTTGTTTTTTTTTTAAAAAATTTAACGGTGGAAATCAAATGAGTGGCTTGGATGTGATTGGTGGTAGGATTTGAGGAAGAAGATGTTGAGGGAACTAAATTAGCTTGTTGTAGCATACAAGTTGAGCATATTGTTCTTTATATAAACCAGTATCAGAACTTGTAGAAGAATCCAAGCCATTATCAAGAGAAGAATTGGCATCAGAAGTATCATTGGAAGCATTATTTACACGTGACTACTGCTTAGGGAAGCTAGGATGACCATGTTTTTTATAACAAAAATCAATGGTGTGGTTGTTGAGATGAAAAAAAAATGCAATATCGGCTAGGTTTCTGAGAATTGGAATAAGAACCTTTACCACGCCCTTGAGTTTCCTAGCCTCCGAAGCATTCAATTGAATTGTGCTATCTTCAGATATGGAAATGGAAGAAGGAGAAGAATTGTTGCTTTCTTCTTGGATTACAAGAGAGTAAACCTTGTTGAGAGAAGGAAGAGGATCAAGAAGAAGAATTTGAGTTTTAACAATACAGAATTGATCATTCAAACCAGCTAAAAACTGCATAATCTGATCCTCAGTACTATAAACCTTAGAAACTCTAGTAGCTTCACAACGGCAAGGATGAATGCATACACAATTAAGTTATAGGTCTGTGTGAAGAGAGTTCTTCCCATAAAGCTTTCATCTCAGTAAAATGCTCAAGGACTGATTTGGTACCTTGCTTCAAATTATTGTTAGAAGAACGTAAAGTAGCAATACGAATTCTATCAACCTTAGAAAAGCCCTCATGAAGATCTTGCCAAACTTCAAAAGTTGTATCATAAAAGACAATAGTTTGAGCAATGGAGTCTGAAACAGAGTTGATAAGCCAAGATTTAACCAAGTGATTGCAACGTTCCCAAGCAATGCGATTAAGATCTTCATGATCAGGTGTAGGAATGGATCCATTGATGAATCCAAGCTTGTTCTTCGATCCTAAGGCACGCTTCATGGAATGATTCAACGCCACATAATTGGATCCATCAAACTTAGGGAAAACAGTGAGAGAAGAGGGACATTCGCTCAGATGAACTAAAAACGCAAAATCCTGATCAGGATTTTGCTGTTGATTAGCACGAGGAGCCATGCATATGAAGATTCAAGGAAAAACGAAGCAAGAACAAAGTAAAATCTGTAACAAAATCCAGAAGGAACAAGAAAAAGATCGCAGTGCAGATAATGAAACTGAAAACAATCAAAAACGAGAGAAAAAGAAGATTGAAGTTGAATTCAATCAAGAACAAGTGCAGAAAACATGAAGGTTCATGCGCACAATCATGAAAATGGTGAATGATTCGCGATGAAGAAGGAAAGAGAAACGCAACGGAATCAGTTAGAAAAACGGTTATAGATCGTAACGAGAAGGAATCTGATACCATGTTAAGAGAGTGAAAATAAATGTAGAATATGATTTTCTTATTACATGGAACTGAAGATACAAGGAGATTTATACAAGAAAGCAAGAGTACAGTAACCACAATGGAGGGGAAACACCACATTGCTACTTAATTACTTTAAACTTAATTTCTTGTGATGCAATTCATGTTCTCTATGTGTGTATTATCCAATAACACATTTAGTAACATGTTGATTTTTGTGGCTCTTCTTCCGACACGGAAGGTACGCTGGATGCGAGTAGCAGCTTCAGTCATCTTCCTAACCTTATAGTTATGAAACGCATGTTGAATCTTAATGGCAGCAACTCTCTTGCGTGCTTCAGCTTCTTGATTGAAAAATTTAAATTCCTTTATTTCTTTTTCTGTGTGTTCTCTAAATGCAGCTCTTATTCGTTGTGCAGCATCAACAAATTCTACATAAGCAGCTAAACTATTCCTTGGATCCACCTTGTCCGGAGCAGATGTGACTAAATGCCTAAAATCATATATAATTATAGAATCATAATTTGTACCATAATGTATTTTGTATGTTATGTTTTAAGCATGTAAGCACATATTCTACCATAAGAAAGGAATTTAGCAACAAAAGGGATTTCGAAACTATTGGGTGACATAGGTTACCCTTAAAAAAAATATAGGTAATTTACATTTCACATGACTAAATATATAAGACCATGTACAATGGTTTTCATTTTCAACACCATTCAACACTCACTTTTTCAATTCCCAACACTCCACATCATTTTCTCTCTCTTAATTCAACATTCATTAAATTTTTACCTCTCCAATAGTTTTTTCATTCAACAACCTACCCCACCACCTTACTCTACCCCACCACCTTTTATTTCTTATTCTTATTTAATTTTATATTTTTGTTTTTATAATTACATAAAATTACAATTATCGATTATAATTAAATTAAAATAAAGAAACACTTAACAATTTTTTTTTGTTTTTTGTAAAAACAAAAATTATTTGCAATAATTTATTTTTATTTTCTTAACTTAAAATGCAATACAACAAACTAAGTACGCGACACACAAATAACTTAAAATGCAAGACAACAAACAAGCACACAAAACATAAGTAATTTATTAGTACGATACAAATCATCTTCAATCACGAAACATCCCAAACTTTGTCCATATGTGTTTCACTAGATCTGCTTGCAATTCGTGATGAACATTTGAATCACGCAACTCAGATCTAGCACGCACATGATTTGCAAAAGTGGGTAACACCTCGGTCGAGTATGGTTGCGGTGTACTAGATCCACTTCCCTCAGATTGCTCAAAATCGGTCCAACGTTGAGCATATGTATCTCGTTCATCCTCAACAATCATATTATGTAATATGATGCATGACCACATGATGATTCCCAAATCAGCTATGTCCCACAAGCGAGCTGGTTCACGGATGATTTTAAATCGAGCTTGAAGCACTCCAAAAGCTCGTTCAATGTCCTTCCGACATCCCTCCTGATGTTTTGCAAATAACTTATCAGGTTCACTTTGAGGAAGTCTAATAGATTTGACGAAAGTTGGATAAGAAGGGTAGATACCATCAGCTAGATAGTATGTCATATTATAGGGACGTTGATTCACAAAGTAATTCACCCTTGGAGCCTTTCCCTGTTCCACATCATCAAACACTGGTGACCGGTCTAGAACGTTTATATCGTTCAACGTTCCCGAACATCCAAAAAAGGCATGCCAGATCCATAGATCATGAGATGCAACTGCTTCAAGAATGACTGTGGTGGTTCCCTTATCCCCCCTGGTGAATTGACCTTCCCATGCTTTAGGACAATTTTTCCACTCCCAGTGCATGCAGTCAATACTCCCTATCATCCCAGGGAACCCCCGCATTTCACTAACATTTAGTATTCTTTGCAGGTCATCTTGGGTTGGTGCTCTCAAGTACACTTGGTCATACAGTCGTATGATTCCTTTGCAGAATCTAAGTAAGCACTCCAATGCTGTACTACTTCCTATTTTGATGTATTCATCGACCGCATCTGCTGCCACACCATATGCTAACATTCGCATTGTTGTGGTACATTTTGCTAATGGTGATATACCTTCTTTGTTGGCGGCATCAACTCGCTGGGTGAAGTAGTTATCATTACTTGAAAGGTCTCCAACGATTCGAAGGAAAACATGTTTTTGCATCCGGTATCGACGACGAAACATTGCATCGTCATATGTAGGCTCATTGGCAAAGTAGTCGTCAATGAGTCTCTGGTTAGCTGCTGCATGATCTCTATTTAAATATTTTCTTGTACGAGATCCACTACCTGATCCACTACCTTCCTCTATTTTTTTGCGACGCTGAATAAATCGGTTGACGATATAAGTGTCTTCAGCATCACGTTTTTGGAAGTAGGCATCCATATCAAAATGATCCATTGATAGTTTTTGGTGATATTGGAAGTAGATATGAATGAGAGTTGTGATATTGAAAGTAGATATGAAAGAGACTTGGTGTTATTGTAAGTAGATATGAAAGAGATTTGAGATATTAGAAGTAGATATGAAAGAGATTTGAGATATTAGAATTAGATATGAATGAGATTTGTGATATTAGAAGTAGATATGAGTCTCTATATATAAGCACATTGTGTGGTGGACACTGCCGGATGCGAAAGAAGTTATTGTATTGTATTAAAGCAAATTGTGGGGATAATTATTCAAGTCACGGATAGTGGACATCATTATTAAAGCAAATAGTGGGTGAAATAAGTGGCACATAGTTGGCATAATTATTAAAGCAAATAGTAGGTGAAATAAGTGGCACACAGTTGGCATAATTATTAAAGCAACTTCTTTGTGAAATAAGTCACGGGGGACTAGACAACACTAGGGACTATTACCGAGGACTAGACAACACTGACAATTATTAAAGTAAACAGTGGGGAGTAGACAACACTAGGGACTATCACCGAGGACTAGACAACACTGACAATTATTAAAGTAAACAGTGGGGAGTAGACAACATTGACAATTCTGACCGAATACAAACAAAAATTACAGTGAAATTAATTTCCAAACAGCTCGCGCACCAAGTTTTCCAACAGATCTTTTTTCCTGTCATCGAGATGCTCTTCAGAAGTTAACTTTAGGTACAATTTCGTTTTCTTCAATCTGTTTTTCTCCTTTTGCACTGCGGTGTACTCTTTCAATCGTTCAATCTCTTGCTCCTTGATTTCTTTGAATTGAACCCACTCCTTTTCCACCTCCTCCAAGGCAGCGTCCTTGCTTTTCTTTTTTCCTTTTTTTTTAGCTGCCTCCCTACCCATTGGACGAGCACTAGATGCTACAGAGTCATCGTGAGATCTCTTAGATCCACTACTTCCTGAGCCAACATTTCCACCTACTTGACTAGCGTAACGTGGTTGATCACGGAGAGCGATCCATTCTTGCTTTAAAGTAAATTGAACATTCTTCCCACATGCAAATAATTCCTGAGCTTTTGCCAAAACATCATCTTCCGACCAACCGCTTCCTTGCATACGCTTAGCGCCTTCATAAGCACCAATCCATTTATTTATTACTTTGCTCATATAATTAAAACGGTTTCGGCATGCAACTAGATCACGTGGAGAATCGAATGAGCAATACTCATTACAATACTCAGCAATTTTACCCCAATATGTTTCACCTTTCTGGTTTCTCCCGACAACACTGTTTGTTCCATATTTAATTCATGCACTAATTAGCACCAAATTTTGTTCAGTGTTCCATGCTGGTTCTTTACTTTTCTTGCTCCTAGGAGTTGAATCTTCTGGACTTGGAGTGACTTCATTAGACACTGTCATGCCACCAGGAGTTATTTGTGTTGAAAATTCAGGAAATTGAGATGTCCCAACACTAGGAAAATTTCCATTCCCCATTGGCATATAACCATTAAAAGGAGGTGTTTGAGATGGATATCTCATCATAGATCCATAATATGGATGAAAGTTTGGAGCCGAGGATGACTGGTTGAAATTTGGGGTGAGACCAAAATTATGTATGTTTTGAGGACGTTGGTTGAAAAATTGATTTGGATTTTGATAATTGTTGGGATTTTCGTAGTTAAATGGGTAATTAGAATAATTTTGGGTGTTGAAGTGGTTGTTATTGGGATCCATTTCACTAAAAATAAGGTTAAAACTTCACTTAGTTTGCTAATAAAAGGATAAAGATAGTAAAAACTTGGGTTTTTTTTTCTGTGTCCAAATCAAATGAACCAAGTCTCTATTTGTAGAGAAAAAAAAATCATGAATTTTGGTATTTTTTTTAATTTTTTTTAAAATAATTTTCACAGAAATAATTGAGGTTTAATAATTAAAATGATAAGAATCCGGACAACCAATCAGAGTCAGACACGTGGCACTGTTATCCAAAAAGCAGATTCTCTCTCTTCCCTCTGCAGCGTCACGCGCTGCTGCTCGCGCGTGTAGTGCACGCGCCGTGTTTGGCCAACGAAAACGTGACACGTGGCCCCTGCGGTCAGATTAAATTTTGTTTAATGCTTTCAACCTCTCTCTCTTCCATGTCATGTTTCAACAAACCATTGGAGCATTTTTGCTTGTTTAAAGCTGCTTTCAACATGGCAATAAACACCCATTAGAGGTGGTCTAAGTGGTATCCACAAATGAATTTTTACTCCATTTACAAATTTATTTATGGGTTAATTTTCATAGGTTGTTGAATAAATTATCCACTGTTCTTCAAAAGTAAATTTAGAAAAAAAAATCTATGTTTTTTTTTTACTTTAAAGACAAACAAACTTTACAACATAGAACAATGGTTTAGACTTGGTTGGTTATAAATGTGGATAAATGATATTTTTACAAATAATTTTAGACAGTTTTTGAGACAACTCTCTTATACTCGTATTGTGTTATTAATCTCTCAGTCTATTTTTTCTATGTTGTTTTTCTCTCAAAAGAAAAGTGAAGAAGAAAGTTTTTCAAAAAATTATCACCAAAGGTGTTTATAACTAAAAGTTGCATTGATTTACCAACGATGTTTGTGTTAAATAGGCTTAGATCTTATATCAAAAGCTAACTCAAAGCTTAGGACAAATAATAAACTATAAACAACTTTAAAACCAACTTCAACACTCATCCTCACGCCTTACATGGACCTGATCCAATTTCCACATTGCAATCTCATCCCAAAAATTAACATAAAGGATAAGGGTACTTAAACATAACCAACATCTAACTGTTTGAATATAGTGGAAAGAGCTAAACTCTCATAACCACATGTTGAATCCCCGCAACCAAAAAAGTGTTCACATTTATAGTCCACAAAACCACATATTTTTTGTTCCAAGAACAGAAACTAACCTTTTGCGCAATGAGGCTAATTCTTGGCGGTGATTGTTGTATTCATCACTCGTTCTCCCATGGTCAGCTTTTATTTCAACACTTTCAATTTCTATAGCAACATGATCAGTCACAGTGGAATCAACACTCCCACCCCCCTGTTGTAAATCCAAAGAAGACCGAAGAACAATAACAAAATAACAAAACACACCTCCAATAGAAGCTAACATCAAATTAAAATTCATAAGCTGAACCGTAAGGCAACCCAGAAAAAAATTGAGCAAATCAACCTCAAATCCAAGGTCAATTTGTCTAGACAAACTTAATGACATCAAAGCAAAAGCAGCACATGAAATCAAACCTAATACATCTGATTTTGCATTCACTTCTTTGTCATAAAAAAAAGAGTAAAGAGATGTTAGCATAAGTACCAAAAAAGCCACATGAGCTTTTAATATTAGACTCCTTGATAGTTGGAATTTTTTGCTAGTAAGACAGTGCAGCACGTGATGAAACTAACAATTCCATAGAGAAAAATCTTGAGGAGATTCCAGTCTCCAAATAAATGTTTGAAAGAGGAGCTTAGTGCATAACAGAGAAGACCAATTATGCTTGATATGAAACCTGTGAGTCTCCATACCAAAGGGTGATTTAAGAAACTGAGAACTTGGATAATTTGAATCATGTTTTTTTTTGGATCAGATGTTGCTAGGGTAATTTCATACATGAAGCTGAAATAAATTTCTCAAACAATTTGGTCCAATTTTGTTTATCAAATAACAATTATCTTAGACATGTATTATTATTAGGATGTCTCTATTTTTGTTTTTTTTTGTCTTTCTATACATTGACCAAAACGTGGCTTTCTACACATTGATTACGCGTAGAAGTAGTGTCCCAACAGGGACTTTTTACCTAAGTATATCACAAATATATGCCAAGAGTAACTATTATTTTTTTTAGCCCACCTAAATTAACATTAGAAAGAATCGGACCTGAGACTTCGAGGAAGATGACACTCTTAGATCCCAAGTCAATACCACTACCAAGAGTAATTCTTATTCATGAAATTCAATATTAACGAGTAAACAACCTACACCAACTTATTTTTGAAAAAAATACACAACTTACTATTATTCAAATCAATTTTGCTAATTTACTTTTTATTTGGTATATTAATTTAAATTTGAATTGTTAATATCTCTCCTTCGATGTAACCGATCAAAATGTTACACTGTCATCTGTGGTTGTCATCGTCTTCCAATTTGCTTAGATTTTTTGAATCATTTTCTTTGGGGCTTATTGAAACTAAGGATAGAAGAAAATTTAGATGGTGGAGATATCATATAATACATAAGATTTAGATCATAAATTTAAGTAAATTGGTATACTCCTTAGAGAGAATCTGCTTGTAACTCTTCTCTAAAATTTTCTTAGCCTGCAAAATCTTGAGATCCTCGCGAAGGTTAGAGACTACGGTAGTAGATCCTAATTGGACCACACTGAAAGAAAACCCTCGATCAAATCTGAAAGGCTAAAACCCATTGTCACCTTGAGTGAGGTGTATCATCGCTAAGGCTTTTTTAGAACCCTCGACATTTAGAGGAAAATTTGGGTTCCTTGTGTTTCCCAAGTTCTCCATTGGTATGACCAACAACAAGAAGCAATAAACAAAGAGGAATAGGAAGAGGAAGAGGAAGAGAGGGGGGGGGGGGGGGGGGGGTTTGGTACCATTGAGGCTGATATAGATCAACTAATCAAAGGAAAACTTCAAACACATATAAGTTCTTGAACAATTAGTTTTGAGATTCAACACAAAAGAAGGAAATGGTGTATTATTTGGAACTTCTCGATTGAATCGTGTGAAAGTGAGCATTGAAATCACAAAACAAGTGATTGTCATATAAGAGGAAAATAGCCATGGTTCTAAATAGTTTCTCAAACCAACAACTTTCCACTTTATAATGATCTTTCAAGTACCCTAAGCATGTCGTCTTCCCCGTACACGCACGTGGGACACAAACCAATACTCGGCACATAAGGCACTACTTTAATTTTGGAAAATGCTAACTGATGCCCCTAAGACACTAGTTAAAGAAGCAAATATAGTAAGTATTGCATTGACAATTGTGTTGTCAATCCTTCAAAAGTAAAAAAAAATGTCATTTACAATTTCAAACTTTCTTTCTTGGCTTCCTTAACCAGTGCCACCGGAGGCAATAGTTAGCATGACCTTTCAAATTTTGATGCATTTAATGCTAACAACTCCCACTCAAAGTGGAACATCTCCAAAACACATGCAGACACACTTTTCCAACTATTCTCTATTCCGAAACACAAGCCTCATCAAACTTTTACTCTCCTAAAGCTCCTTATGTCATAAGGACAATAATGACTTGGGAGATTGTTATAGACTAGGGCTTAGCCCAAATCGCCGCCTCAATACATGACGACCCATTAACCCATAATTCTCGCACGTTTAATGCAAAATAGAAGACTTCATGTGCGCTTTAGCGCATAGGAACACGCCTCTTCAAATTTGGACTATCCAAATGATCTCTAACGACCTCCCACATATCTCGTCGGGGTTTCACGGGGTTAGTTACAACTATGCTCTGTTATAAAAGCGTGGCTCCACGCCACACTCAAAGTACAATCATACACCACTTTTTGCACACTTCACTTTAATCATCCTCCACCGCACTTGAGAACTAAAAATCAAAACCAAACGAGAGAAATTGAACCTCTTTCTCCAAGTTCTTTCTCTACAACCTCTCTCCCCTCACATCATTTATAACAAACATTCTTATAGAGTAAACAAATGAATAAATCAACAATTGATCAATAATTCAATTATTAATATTAAATGCATTTTTATCGGTAGTAAAAAAAAATTAATATTTGATTTTTATCACTTTACTAGCTATTTACTACTTCATCTATCCCATATTATGTGTTCCATTTGAGGTTTACACAATTATTAAAAAAATAATTTTTATTTTTATTTTTATGATAAAATGTATATTACTTACTAAATCATCTTTATTGATTATCGTTAGCACAATTGTTAATGAAATAAATAAAATTATGTTAATTGAAAGCTTACTGTAAACAAGTACTCTTTAGGACACTTATTAAATAAACCAAAAGTAGTAAAGTTGCATGAAATTCAAGAATATTTTGACTTTTAAAAAATTAAATTTATTATTTTCACTACTTTTCAATACAAAATTTCTATTTTCATCCTCTTAACTAGGGATGACAATGAGTACCCAATGAGAAGGGTACTACAGTGCCTTTTCCCATACCCGCATTTGTAAAAAATATCCGTACTCGTGCCGGTACCCTCTTGGTCAACAACTTTAGTCCCTTTTCCCATACCTTATAGGTACCTAAATGCTCATAGCCACACCCATTACCCGCACTTTAACTATGAAAAGACAATAAAAACATTACAAATGAAATAAAACTACGGCCCAAATTTTTTAAAATTAACTCAAAATAACACGAATAGTAATATTTAGTCAAATTGAAAACATCCAAAATATTCTTAAAAAATTGTACATCGGCATGATGAAGTTGTTATTGTATTAAGCTGTTTTTTGGTTTACGTTTAGGTTTAGGCTTAAATATCATAAATAAATTATGTATGATATTATATAAACATGTATATGCGGGGTTATGAGTCTGGGTAATATAATACCCTTACCTGTGCCAATATCCATTTAAATTTGTGGGTATTATCTGGACCTGTGTCCAGACCCATAAAAACGGGGTTTTACCCCACCCAATTATAGGTATATTTTGCAGTATCCATTTAGTCCGTGTCCAATTGCCATACCTACTCTTAATCAATGTCCTAAACACACTATTTAACATTTTCTATAATTTAAAACAACACTTTTAAAAAAAATATTAATAATTTAAGACAATGAAAATTAAAAAAGATACTCCATCTAATTTAAGATAGGTAGAGAGTAGTATCTTATTAATCCTGAACATAGATTCTCATTTTCTGTTCATAATCAAATTGCCTCAAAAGTCTAGTCAAAAGCTAACGACAACGTTGGAATTTTCAAGTTCCTAGTTACACAAATCGAAACACATAGAATCCACTCAAACAATCAAAGTTACCTGCAACGACTACCTGCTTCAATCCAACACAAACTGCTTTCCACGTTTACTCTTTCTTTATCTTCTTCTCACTTCACCACCATCCACGTAATTTCGCATTATAATTCCACCTTTACCCTCAACTTCTTTCCCAAAACCGCGTCCCATAAAGGGCACATTCGTTATTCCATCTCCCCCATCCCTCACCATTTCTAGAATTCTAACCTCTTCTCCTCAGAAGTGATTATCAAAAACTAAAAACAAACATTCACTAAAAATGTCTGAAAACGGAGAAGAGAAATTACTTGCTGTGGCACGTCACATAGCAAAAACGCTAGGCCATAACAATAACAACATGGCTGATGATATTCTTCAAATATTTTCAAATTTCGATGGAAGATTCTCGAAGGAGAATCTTTCAGAGAAAGTCGCTGCGGTCGAGGTTAATGACAGAGATCCAAGAGCCTTCACGGCTTTGGATCACTGTCTTAAAAACCTCGACCGCCGAATCTCTCACTATGTTTCATCTGATCATCCTATATGGGCAGACTCCGCTGACGCTGCTGCTTTTCTCGACGCCGTTGACGACTTAGTAGCTTCCGTAGCAGAGTGGAACCACCTCACCGGTGATAAATCCATCGCCACGTGTCTTGCACGCGCCGAGGATATGCTTCAACATGCTATGTTCCGTCTTGAAGATGAGTTTCGTTCTCTCATGGAACGCGGTGGTGAGTCGTTTGACCTAACTCCGCCGTTCCGGAACAGCGATTCGGTGAATTTACCGTTTGATTCTGAAGAAGAGGATGAGGAAATTGACGGTGGTGGTGAAGAGGATCTCATTCCGGTTGCGATGCCGGTAACGGATTATGAAATTGTGATCGATGCTTTACCGTCGGCGACGATTAACGATCTTCACGAGATCGCGAAACGAATGGTTGCTGGTGGATTTGGGAAAGAATGTTCGCATGTTTACAGTAGTTGCCGGAGAGAATTCTTGGAGGAGAGTTTATCGAGATTAGGGTTACAGAAGCTGAGTATTGAAGATGTTCACAAAATGCAGTGGCAGGATATTGAAGATGAAATTGAAAGATGGATTAAAGGTTTCAATGTTGCTTTGAAGATACTTTTTCCGAGTGAGCGACGGTTATGCGATCGCGTGTTTTTTGGATTCTCTTCAGCTGCAGATTTTTCTTTCATGGAGGTTTGTAGAGGTTCTACAGTTCAGTTGTTGAATTTCGCCGATGCTGTTGCGATTGGAAGCCGTTCGCCAGAGCGGTTGTTTAAAATTCTGGATGTGTTTGAGACATTGCGTGACCTAATTTCGGAGTTTGAGTTGTTATTTTGTGATCAGTATAGTGTGTCTTTGAGGAATGAGGCAATTACTATATGGAAGAGGTTGGGGGAAGCAATTAGAGGCATTTTTATGGAGTTGGAGAATTTGATTCGAAGGGATCCAGCTAAGGCGGGTGTTCCGGGTGGAGGACTTCATCCGATTACGCGTTACGTGATGAATTACCTCCGTGCCGCGTGTAGGTCTAGGCAAACATTTGAGCAAGTGTTTGAAGACTATGGACATCCATTGAAGGATTATCCTAAGATGGATGATAGGATGCCTTCATCTTCATCTTTGTCAGTGCAAATGGATTGGATTATGGAGTTATTAGAAAGCAATTTAGAAGCTAAATCCAAAATTTACAAGGACCCTGCTTTGTGCTATGTTTTCTTGATGAATAATTGCAGGTACATTGTTCAAAAGGCTGAAGATAGTGAATTAGGAGCACTTTTAGGTGATGATTGGATCAAAAAACACACTGCGAAAATTCGGCAGTACCATATGCAGTATCAAAGAAGCTCATGGAATAAGGTGTTTGGGTTTCTTAAGGTGGAGAGTAATGGATCAATGCAACATAATGGGGTAGCTAAGTCAATGAAAGAGAAGCTGAAATCGTTCAACATGATGTTTGATGATTTATGCAGGGTTCAATCTACATGGTTTATCTTCGATGAACAGCTTAAGGAAGAAATAAGAATTTCCATTGAGAAACTCTTGTTACCAGCTTATGCAAATTTCATTGCGAGGTTTCAGAATGTTGCTGAAGTTGGTAAACATGCAGATAAATATGTTAAGTATGGAACAGAGGACATTGAAGCAAAACTCAATGATTTGTTTCAGGGAAGCAGTGGATCAACCGGTAGCCGAAAGCGAAGCTAAATCTGTATGTTTTTTGTGTGTACGTATTTGTTTTGTAGTTGTAATACAAAATTTTGAGTGTAGTTAGTTGTAAAAGATGTATCATGTATGACCTTGTATACTATAAATACTACTATTGTATGTTGTTCTGCTTATTATCATTATGAGGATTGAAAAAGTTCTGCAATTGCTGACACTTGAGAACCACCTGAGTTGCAACTGTGCAGTGTTTAAAATAGTGTAAAAAGTTTTTTAAACAAACAAACATGATTTATTATGTATTAGTGGTATTACCATATATGTGTATTTGCATTTTTATTGGGTAGATTTTAATGTTTTCAATTGGCATGGTTCAGCTCCAAATTGGCTAAAGTTAATTTTACAAATACTTGTGACTATTTATTGTTGCGTGGGATGGTATTCTACCTCATTCTTCCTTCTTACTTTGTCTATAATTTGATGACTATTTAAAGTACTGTGTGATAGTATTTGACATGACTCTTCAAACTAAATGCGTAATTCTCCATCTGGTTTTATTTATAAGAAACACTTGGATCAACAAAAGCTTATGTTTCTTATCTAAATTTTGAAGTAGATACATCAACTTTTGTTGATCTAAATGTCTCTTACAAATAAGATCAGAATGAATACTTCAGTCAAAAGAAAAAGAAGTGGAGTGAAATGCATCTGACATATATCAATCTGACATATATCATTTGTCCTTAGGTCAGGAGAAAAATAAGTGTGGCTTAAAATAGATCATACATTGTTCAAGCGGAAAGTGATTTATGAGTTTGTCCTTAAGTTAGACTTTTTAAGTAGTGTAAAATAATTCAGATAGTGTTCTTGTATTTTGTGCATTTTATCACTTAATTAACTTAGTTGATGACCAAAATAATTTAAATTTCTGATTTCCAGGAAAAAGGTTGTTAGAAAAAAGACATAGGAAGGAGAACAGCCGTGTAATTTTTTTTTGTTAACCATTATATTTCTTGTGAAATGGGTCTTAATAATTCAGAGTTCGACCGGAAGGTAAGTAAAACCTCACAAAAAATCGCATTCTATAAGGAGCTTATTAACCACTTGAGCACAGTCATTTGTTTGAGCAGTTGTGTAGCTTAATTCTAAAGAAAAGTATATGCATATAAAAAATTTAATAATGAAATATAAACAAATATATTAGTTGAATATGAGATGCGTACCAAGGATCCTTCCCACGAACCTTCATAAGGGGAGGGGGATGACTTTTATTCAAAGTCCAAAGTCAATGGTGATAACTCTTTATGCAGGATTCAATCATCATGGTTTATTAAAGTACTTCAATTCAGAGAGAATATGGAACCGATGCTCATGCAAACTGTAAAATGGGTGATGCCACCAAAGGTATGGAGATTTGTGGGTTGTGCTTCATCTATTCTTGGACTACTTTGTTATGCTCTCAGTTCTTCCTTCAATTATCTGTTTGGAGAGTGGAATCTGTTGAAAATTTTTCTTTACAGTATTTTCAGTTTGATCATTTGTCTAATGATTTTGTTTGCAAAGATATGGCAACAATCAAGAAGTCTTCGATTCAAAGCTCACACAGCATTTTTGGTATCGACAATCACATCACTATATTCATTTTTCTTCGATAAAGTGGTGAATGGAAAACCAGATGCATATAGCCTCATTTCATGTGCTTCCTTTGCTATCATGTTACTGAGTTTGTCACAGCAAACTCAGTGCGGATTTGAAGTGGATCTTCTTTACTTTTTTCTCGGATGTTTAATTGTGCAACTCATGAAGATTAGATTGCAGTTATTCATTCTTGGAGCAGGTTTCAGTTACTTAATTATTATTCTCCGTTCTTGTTTTACCTCCATCGATGCTGCTGCACTAGATAATGATCATTCTAGTCTCCAAGATGAAAATCTGGTAGTTATTGAAATCCATTCACATTCACCGCAGCTGCCCAGTACTGATATTGGTGGCAGTAGTATGGTCGAACAACTTAGTAATTGTGTGAAGTTGTTTCGGCAGGAAAATTCAGATCTCATCGAAATGCTTTTGGAGCAGTTGAAAGAATACCTTGGTGATGATTCTGAGTTGACGGTTTCTGATTCTAATTTCGAAGGGGTGCTTCGACCAAAGGAAAATTCAAATTTCATGATCGACGCTTTGCCAACTGACACGATCGACAACCTACAAAAAACTGCGAAGTTGATGATTAGCACCGGGTTTGACAAGGACTTCTCCGACGTGTATATCAGTTTCCGGAGGGAGTTTTTGAAGGAAAGCCTCTCAAGATTAGGGATGCAGAAGCTCAGCGTAGAGGAAGTACAGAATGTGTCATGGCAGGACTTCCGAGACAAGATTGGAAGATGGATTAAGGCTTCCAACGTGGCTTTCAAGATATTGTTCCCCACTGAGAGAAGACTATGCGATCGGATTTTCTTTGGGTTCTCCTCCGCCGCTGATTTATCATTCACGGATGTTTGTAGGGAATCCACACTTGAGCTGCTGAATTTTGCCGATGCTATTGCCTTAGGAATCCAATCACCTGAGCGGTTGTTTAGGGTCCTTGACGTGTTTGAAACAATGCGTGATCTAATTCCAGAGTTTGAGTGTCTGCAAAATGAAGCAACTGCAATTTGGATGAGATTAGGGGAAGCTATCAGAGGCATTTTCATGGAGTTGGAGAATCTGATTTGCCAAGATCCTGGAGAGGCAGCGGTTCCTGGTGGAAGGCTTCACCCAATTACCCGTTACGTGATGAACTACCTCCGTGTTGCTTGTGAGTCGCGGCAGACGCTGGAGTATGTATTTAAACAAGAATATGGGTATCCTTTGAAGAAATCTTCGATAATTGAGGATAGAATTCATTTCTCTTCTTTATCAGTCAAGATGGATTGGATTATGGAGCTATTAGAGAGCAATTTGGAAGCCAAATCCAAAAGCTATAGGGACCCTGCTTTGTGCTATATTTTCTTGATGAATAACTGCAGCTATATTGTTCAGAAGACTGAAGATAGTGAATTAGAAACTATTTTAGGGGATGTTGTGATCCAAAAACACACTGCAAAAGTTCGGCAATACCGTGAGCACTATCAAAGAAGCTCATGAAATAAGGTGTTGGATTTTTTGAAGTTGGATAACAGTGATTCAATGCAGACTACTGGAGTAGAAAAGTCAATGAAAAATAAGTTAAAATCATTCAACATGCTCTTTGAGAAAGTATGCAGGGTTCAATCTTCATGGTTTATCTTTGATAAACACCTTGGGGAAGAAATAAGATTTTCCATTCTGAAACTCTTGTTGCCAGCTTATAGAAACTTCATTGGGAAGTTTAAGAAAATTCTTGAACTTGGTAAGCCTGCTGATAAATATATTAAGTATGGAATGTGGGATATCGAAGTGAGACTCAACGATTTGTTTCAGGGAAACAGTGGACCCATCAGTAGCCGAAAGTGAAGTTTAAACTGTATGTTTTTGTCTATATGTATCGGTTGTGTAGCTGAAATACAAAGTTTTTATTGTCAAAAACTTGTTTGTAAATGATTTTTGAAAATGATTTTTGAAGTTGAGGCCATCTAAGTGAGTTACAAAGTTATCACTTATTGTAAGCTGTAACAATGAGTTGGTTCTTACTTCTTATTGCCCATTGCTTTCAACACTTCAACTGTGCAGCTCTAATATAAATCACACACAAATTAAGAGGACTTTATAAAGAAATTCTATTGATTTTACACATATTGAAACAAAATTCCAATCCTTGCTGAGACTTTTTGTTGGGATAAAATCCCTGTAGAGACTTGGACCTTAACCAAGCTTTTCTGTAACATGAAAACCCAAAACAAGGAAATTTTCCTAAGCATGCCAAACATGGTTGGTTAGTACTATATTCCTGGTATTTGACATCATTATAGCTGCTGCAAATAATAACAACCTGCATTCAAAACTGCAGTTAGTAGATGAAAATTTCTGCTTTAAATCCAATTTACTGAAGTGAAAATATTAAAGTTTGATCTTTATAAAGGACTGCAATGGATTCATGTCCAAAAAGTAGTTGACAAATGCTTGGATTTGAACCAAATAAATTCAAAACATGAAAACCTACAAAATATAGGAAACACACATCAACAGTAATACATACTAAATCCTGCTGACTCAGTAAACTCCTTGTTTTTATACTATTTCTAAGTGCTGCACAGTTGAAGAGTCGAAAGCAATGACCAATTAGAACCACCATAGTGTTGCAACATTGTACCTCAGATAGCCATCCGATTCAAAAATCATATTAAGATATCAATAATGATGCAAATCGCACAAACATACAGAACCAATTATAGTACCCTACAATCAAAACTTTGTATTTAAACTACACAACAAATACATGCACCCACACACACAAAAAAAACAAAAAAACAACTTTAGCTTCACTTTCATTCGGCTACCAGTTGATCAACTGGTTTGCTGAAACAAATCGCCAAGTCCTGCTTTAATGTCCTCCACCCCATACTTAATATATTTCTCAGCATGCTGATGAAGTTCTGGAGAACTCTGAAATCTTTCAATGAAGTTTCCATACGCTGGCAGCAACGTTTTCGCAATGGAAATTTTTATTTCTTCCTTAAGTTTCTCATCAAAGACAAACCATTCCGATTGAACCCTGCAAATTTCTCCAAAGACCTCATTGAACGATTTTAAGTTATTTTTCATTGACTTTGCTATCTCTTTAGGCTGCATCGTTCCGTTGTTGTCCAGCTTCAAAAAGTCCAACACCTTATTCCATGAGCTTCTTTGATAGTTCTCATGATGTTGCCGAACTTTTACCGTGTGTTTTTGGATCAGAAAATCTCCTAAAATGGTTTCTAGTTCACTATTTTTGATCTTTTGAACAATGTAGCAGCAGTTATTCATCAAGAAAAGATGGCACAAAGCAGGGTCTTTGTACATTTTGGCCTTGGCTTCCAAGTTGATCTCTAAAAGCTCCACAATCACACCCATCTTCACTGATAGAGAGGAAGAGGAAACCACTCTATCCTCAGTTTTTGTATATTCTTCATCAAACACTAGCTCCAATGTCTTCTGTGACTGACAAGCAATCTGGAGATAGTTCATCATGTAACGGGTAATTGGGTGAATTCGACCACCGGGAACTGGTGCCTTTGATGGTTCTAGGCGAATCAGTTTCTCCAACTCCGTGAAAATGCCTCTGATTGCTTCCCCCAATCTCTTCCAAATTGTGGTTGCTTCGTTTTGCAGCGACCCACATAACAAAGACTCAAACTCTGGAATTAGATCACGTATTGTTTCAAACACGTCGAGGACACTAAACAACCGCTCCGGTGATCGGATTCCTAATGCGATGACATCAGCGAATTTCAGCAGCTGAAGTGTAGATTCTCTGCAAACATCCATGAATGATAAATCAGCAGTGGACGATAACCCAAAGAAAATCCGATCACATAGTCGCCGCTCGGTAGGGAACAATATCTTGAAAGCCACGTTTGAAGCCTTAATCCATCTTTGAATCTTGTCTCTGAAATCAGCCCATGAAACCTTCTTTATGCCCTCTATGCTAAGCTTCTGAAACCCTAATCTCGAGAGGCTTTCCTCCAAACATGTCCTCCGGAAACAGATATAAACGTTGGAGAAATCCTTCTCAAACCCAGAAGCAACCATCAACTTCGCAGTTTGATGAAGGTTTTCGATTGTTTCTGGTGGCAAAGCGTCGATCATGAGATTCAAATTTTCCTTTGGTCGAAGCACTCTTTCGAAGTTAGGGTCAGAAACACTCAATTCAGAATCATCATTAAGGTATTCTTTCAACTGCTCCAAAAGCAATTCGATGAGATTTGAATTTTTCTGTTGAAGCACCTTCACACAATTATTGAGTTGTTCCAGTTGTAGTAAATGTGATTCGACTTCAATAACTACCATATTTTCATTTTGGAGACTATTAGGATGTTCATTATCTATTACAACATTTATAGAAGACAATGAAGAACGAAGTATAATAAGTAAGTAGCTGAAACCAGCTCCAACAATGAATAATTGCAATTTAATCTTGATGAGTTGCACAATTAAAAATCCTAGAAAAAAGTACATGAGATCAACTTCAAATCCGCACTGAATTTGAGTCGATAAACTTACTGACATGATAGAAAAAGCAGCACATGAAATAAGGCTATATGCATCTGGTTTTCCATTCATTACTTTATCGAAGTAAAATGAATACAGTGATGTGATTGTCAATACCAAAAATGCTGTGTGAGCTTTGAATCGAAGACTTCTCGAGTGTTGCCATATCTTTGCAAATAAAATGATTAGGCTAATGGTGAAGCTGAAAGCACTGTAGAGAAATATTTTCGACAAATTCCATTCTCCAAAGAGATAATTGAAGGAAGAGCTGAGAGCATAACAAAGCAGTCCAACGACAGATGAGGCAAAGCCTACAAATCTCCACACTTTTGGCTGCATCACCCATCTCCAAATTTGGAATAGAATAATAGTCATGTTGGTCTCAAGAGTATAAAAAATGATTTCACAGATGGGGTGAGAATGAGAGGCAAGGGACCAAATGTCTTTATCATATCATCAGCTCTAATAATTCAATTCTGCTGAAATTTAGTGGCAAGGGACCAAATGTCTTTATCATGTCATCAGCTCTAATAATTCAGATACTTTGGTCAGAAAAGTTGTCCATAAATTCTCTCCACGTGTACACTTTTGTCTATTCATATTTCTTACTAGATAAGCACCTATCTCCCTCTCGAAACACTTATTTGATTAAAAATTTATCCTTAAATATAAGTCCCTTTTTAAATTATGAAATGCATTTATTATTTTTATCTAAACATATTCTAAATACTATTTTTTTGAAGTAGCCAAAAACCCTAAATAATCCCACTAATTTGTCTTGAAATAAAAAAAGTCAAATTTAATAAACATACAAACAAAAAGACAATTTGGTAATATTAATTGTACTAACAATTTTCCATAAAAAATGTGAAAAAGGCAAATGGGGTTTATACAGAGACGGAGGGAGTATATTTTGAGTGTAGTTAGTTAGTTGTAAAAGATGTATCATGTATGACCTTGTATACTATAAATACTACTATTGTATGTTGTCCTGCTTATTATCATTATGAGGGATTGAAAAAGTTTTGCCATTGTCGACACTTGAGAACCACCTGAGTTATGGTTGTGCAGCGTTTAGAGTAGTGTAAAATGTTTTCTAAATCAACGAAGATGATTTAGTATGTATTAATAGTATTACCAATTTACCATATACTTGTCTTTCCATTTTTGTGTGTGTAGATTTTAATGTTCTGAATTAGCTTGGTTCAGCTCCAAATTTACCATCTTAGTAGTTTTCTAAATGCATGCTTGTGAACGTAACTCAATTCAAAAAGAGTTAAGGAACCGATGCTCATCCAAATTGTAAACTGGGTGATGCAACAAAATGTATCTTTTCTTGGACTACTCTGTTATGCTCTCAGTTATCTCTTTGGAGAGTGGCCAGTACCAATTAAGTCAGTACTTATGTGAAGGTACAGGGTGAAAACACACCAGCATGACCTGTTAACCCGCTTGCAAGCTATGGTATGACCCAAAGTCCCAAACCCAAAAAAATCGAGGCCAATGGGTATCAAATATATGTTGTTTTATTGGATTTATTGGGTGTGACATGTTTTATAATGAAACATTCCTTTGAAGCAGCTGAATGTACACCTTATCGATGATTCTGAATTTAGTATGTCTGATTCTGACACCAAATTTAAAGTAGTGTTGCACCCAAAAGAAAGTTTGAATCTTAGGAAAGATTCCTTGCCATTGGAAATGATTGAGAACCTCTACAAAACTATGAATTTGATGGTTAGTGCCGGGCTTGGTAACAATTTCTCAGACGTGTATATCGATTGTCGGAGGAAATGTTTGGAGGAAAGCCTCTCAAGACATGTTGAAGTTTTAACAAGATTGGTATATACAAATCCTAGCATATTCACATGGGAGTAGAATCAAGAATATGTGCATCTTTAGATCTTTGAGAACTAATAGAGAAAGCATTAAGATTGATAGAGAATAAGAGAAATCATTTTCAGGGTTAGTCTAACATATAATGTGGCAACGAGTATAAATGTCAGAGAGAGACCGCTAATTTGACATAATAAAACGACTCAACCCCATCACAGTCTATTCAAAAACAAAGTCTCAACACCATATTTTAGTATTGCTATAGTGATAACTAATTGGATTTATTGCTCCCCTGAAACAAATCATCGAGTCCCGTTGCGATATCTTCCATATCATAATATATTTATTAGCATTCTTACCAAGTTGAAGAACTCTCTGAAACCTCCGAATGAATTTTGCATAAGATGGCAACAAGATTTTCACAATGGAAATTATTATTTCTTTCTTAAGGTGTTTATCACAGATAAACCATGAAGGTTGAACTCTGCATATTTCCCCAAAGAGCATGTTCAATGATTTTAACTTCTTTTTCATTGAACTTGCTACCTCATTAAGGTGCATTGAATCAATGTTGTCCAACTTCAAACACTCCAACACTTTACTCCATGAGTTTCTTTGATAGTTCATATGATGCTGCCGAACTTTTGTCGTGTGTTTTTGGATCAAAACATCACCTAAAATGGTTCCCAATTCACTATCTTTGGTTTTTTGAACCATGTACCTGCTGTTATTCATCAAGAATACATAACTCAAACTAGGGTCCTTGTAGATTTTTAGATTTGGCTTCCAAATTTCTATCTAATAGCTCCATAATGAAACTCATCTGCACTGAGAGAGAGGAAGAGGATTGCACTTTATCCTCAATTTTGGGATATTCCTTCAACGATTGCCCATAGTCTTCTTCAAACACTTGTTCCAATGTCTGCCGTGACCGACCTGTGGCACAAAGATAGTTCATCACATAACGGGTGATTGGGTGAATCCCACCACCCGGAACCGCTGCCAAATTCACCGGATCATGGCGTATCAGATTCTCCAACTCAATGAAAATGCCTATGATTGCTTCTCCCAATCTCTTCCAAATTGTGGTTAATTCGTTTTGCAGAGACCCGTTGTATTGATCACGGAACAAGGACTCAAATTCTGGAATTAGGTCGCTCATTGTTTCAAACATGATAAGGACTCTAAACAACCGTTCAGGTGACCGGCTTCCGATGGCAATAGCTTCGGCGAAATTCAACAGTTGGAGTGTGGAATCCCTGCAAATATCCGTGAACGATAAATCAGCAGTGGTGGACAATCCAAAGAAAACTTGATCGCAAAGTCTCGGTTCAGAGCGGAACAATATCTTCAAAGCCACTTTGGAAGCTTTAATCCATCTTTTAATCTCTTCTTCCATCCCCTTCCATGTCAACATCTGAAGGGCTTCAATGCCAAGTTTCTGGAACCAAAACCTTGAGAGGCTTTCTACCAAACATTCCCTTCGAATATTGCTATACATGTCAGAAAATTCCCTTTCAAACCCGCCGCTAACCATCAACTTGGCTGTTTTGTGAAGGTTGTCGATTGTTTCAGTTGGCAAGGCCTCGATCATGAAGTCGGGCTCAGACACTTTAAATCCAGAATCATCACTAAGATATTCTTCCAACTTCTCCAAAAGCATTTCAATGAGATTTGAATTTTCTTGCTGAAGCAGCTTCACATAATTACTGAGTTGTTCCACCATACCACTACCAATATCAATACTTGGTAGCTGTGGTAAATGTGAATGGACTTCAATAACTACGAAATTTTCATCTTGGATTCCAGCGGACTGATTATCTCGTCCTACATCCATGGAATGAATGGAAGAACGAAGAATAATAAGCAAGTAGCTGAAACCAGCTCCAAGAATGAATAACAAAAATTTAATCTTCATGAGTTGTACAATTAAACATCCAAGAAAAAAGTAAAGAAGATCAACTTCAAATCCGCACTGAGTTTGCCTCGACAAACCAAGTGACATGATAGCAAAAGAAGCACATGAAATGATGCTATATGCATCAGGTTTCCCATTCATCACTTTATCGAAGAAAAATGAATATAGCGAGGTGATTGTCAATACCAAATATGCTGTGTGTGCTTTGAATCGAAGACTTCTTGAGTGTCGCCTAATGATGAAGCTGAAAACGCCGTAAAGGAAAATCTTCAACAGATTCCATTCTCCAAAGAGATAATTGAAGGAAGAGCTTAGAGCATAACAAAGCAGTCCAACGACAGCTGAACCAAAGCCTACAAATCTCCACACTTTTGTCTGCATCAACCATCTCCATATTTGGATTAGAATGTTCGTCATGTTGTCTCAATGTGTAAAAATTGATTTCAAAGATGGGTGAGAATAGTGAGGGTATGAGAAATTATTGATGCATGAATTTCGTGGCAATGGACTAAACGTGTTTATCGTATCATCAGCTCTAATAATTTAGATATATTTTCGTGAGAAAAATTGTCCATCAATTTTCTCCATACCCTCGCTCTATTACAAAGAGGAACGCTAGCAACACTCTCTCAAACACTCACTATCTTATTGGGTGAAATCAATGTATATCCCACCACTTTTAGTGGGTTTCATTTTCAAAATGTAGAACCCACATTGATTTAAGCCAATTAGAGAGTGAGTATTAGAGAGAGTATTCAAAAGAGAGTGTTGCTAGCACTACTCCTATTACAAATAGTCAAACAAAGTAGATATTCAATTAATATTATTTTGAAAAAAATATAAAATAATTAATTATGGTGTGACCCACTTAATGATAGGACCCACCATTTATTTTATGTGTCTATCACTCTCCAACTTGTACTCTCACTTGTAACAAATAAGTACAACAACTCTCTTGTATTTGTTCTCCATCCTCCACATCAATGTCTCTTTGAAGAGTCTTAGTATCATAGCTTATCTTATAATTAATTATGGTGTGACCCACTTAATGATAGGACCCACCATTTATTTTATGTGTCTATCACTCTCCAACTTGTACTCTCACTTGTAACAAATAAGTACAACAACTCTCTTGTATTTGTTCTCCATCCTCCATATCAATGTCTCTTTGAAGAGTCTTAGTATCATAGCTTATCTTGTACTCGTTAATGTCATCCGCCAACTGAGTAGTATGACATTACATGTACAAAATGTTTCAACCTTTGAGTAAGATCATTATTTAAGGTGAAAAATGATTGAAAACCATTAAGATGCTCAATGATTTATTTTAGGGAAAATTCTATGGTGAAGTTCTTCAATTGACTTCTTCGGTGAAGTTACCCAACATCTAATAATAACGCGCCACATGTCATGTGTGCTAATTGTTGCATTGTATGTATTGTGTACCTGCTCAATATGTTCCACCATAGACTAGTTTTTTCGAACCATTAGATTAATCACTCACTAGTGTTATTGTGTTTTCTTTCACACTATATTTATTCCCTTTATCCTTTTTGACTTTTTCTTCCTTCTATTTCGAAAAATATTTCAATAAACCTTTTTATAAAAGCCACATTGGATATTCCTTTTTATAAAAAATATTTCATTATTAAAAATAGAGTAAATTACACTCCCCTCCCCTCAAAGATGCTTAAATTACACTCTCCTCCCCTCTTATGTTAAAATATACACTCCCCTCCCCTCTTATTCAAAACATATTAGAAAATATTTCACTCCCCACCCCTAAGAGTAACATGAATTACATTCCCCTCCCCTCTTATCTTAAAATCTACACTTTACTCCCTCATTATATATTTTTTTATTTTTAATAATTTTGCAAAATAATAATAATAATCTAACACACTTCAGAAAAAAAATATTGTGGGTCTATTTTAATATAATCAAAATCTGAATACATATTTTTTGCTATTTTTTATTCAAAATTTCATTAACGTATAGTTTAACCTCGATTATAAAATATGAAACAACCCATAATAAAATTAAAATATGTGAAAAATTATTAAAGACAATAAATTATGGTTATTTAAAAGTTGGTTTTATGCTCTAAATTATAAAATTAATATCAAAATATTTAAATTTAATTATCATTGACATTTAAATTATAAAGAAATGAACTTATTTTTTTTAAATGGTGGTTCAAAATTAGTATATATCATACAAATATTTATTTATGTTAAAATAGATTAAATTGTAGTGCATATTTATTTATTAAGGGAGGGGGATGTAATTCAAACATCTTATAGGGGAGAGGAGTATAAATTTTAATTTTCAAGGGAGGGGAGTGTATATTTTATCATAAGAGGGGAGGGGAGTGTAATTCAAGCATCTTTGAGGGGAGGGGAGCGTAATTTACTCTTAAAAATAAGACAAAATTACATTAGTGGTCATTTATCTTATTTATTTGTAACACTTTGGTCTTTTATCTATTTTTTTTTCATTTAAGTCCTTTATCTCTCATAAAAGCACATATAAATCCTTTTACTCATTTTTAAAAGAAAAAATACATAATTTTATTTTTTTAAAATATATTTTTATTAAAAATAAAAAAAAATTCAGAAATAAGATGAACATGTTCATCATCTTCATCTTCTTCCTTTAAATCTTCATCTTCTTCATTCGGATCTTCATCATTTCCTTGAATCAAAAAAATTTCTACACAAATATATGTCCAAATATCATAAATTTTTATTATGTTCACCTCAAATCTTCTTCTAAACACAAAAATCAAAACTCAACTTCTAAATAATTAAATTAGGAACAACTTCCTTTTAAAAAAAAATTAGGAACAACAACTTCAATAAATTGATAGTTGAGGTTCTGCAAACTACTTTTAATTTAATTCAAAGTTTCAATTATCTCTTTATTCTTTGCATTTACGCTGCCATGATATTGCTCATTCACGTTTCTAATTTCAATTATTTTTTCTATTGAGAACTTTGGTTTTATGATTATTTAATTCCAATTATTGTTAGTCTCCATTGATGTGTCAACTGAATTTCAATCCCTATTAATTTTTATTGTTGCTACGTATCTCATTGAATTGGTTTCTGCGCTTAATGTTTCAATTCCCTTTTTTTTTTTTTGAGAGAGTTTCAATTCCCTTATTTCCTTATTACTGCACTTACGTATCCCATTGAATTTGATTTCATGCTGCCGTGCTATTTTTTTCGTTATGTTGATTATTTAACTGGGCCGTATCAATTCATTCAAGCTGCAAATTTTTTTATTCAAGGATTATAAGTATAGATTTGTATTCCAAAGATTTTTCTTTTCATTTTTTTTAAGGATTTTTGCCTGCCACATTTGCCAAATGTCCACGTTACAATTTTTTCATCTTTACTAGCATTGGATGGTTTGGTTTGAATGAATAGAGAGACTTTTCGCTTTTTTCAATCAAGCTTAGGAATTGAGTGGCAATTAACTCCGATTAATGTGTTTCCAATTTTAGTTAACTCTAATTAATGCGCAGATTCCTAAACCAATTAATTGTTCAAGTTCTTTGACTTTAAAATCTTTGTAGAGAGATTAAAGTTTGTCAAAAAAAAAAAAATAGAGATCTAAAAATTTCTTTTAAAAAAAGAGTAGAAAGATAACAATGTGTTTCACAATTTTTTATTTAAAATTTTGTAATTTATCAAATAAAAAACTTATTAATTTCGATTCCCTAAAAAAATGAGTGAGAACAGGTCAAATATATTAAATACTCCCTCCGTCCCTTAATATAGCCCCCTATTGCTTTTTTCACATTTCTTAAGAAATGTTGTTGGTGTAGTTAATGTGTCTGTTTTATAGTACAATTTTACAAAATTAACCTCATTAAAGAGATAAAGTGAAAAGTCAATTTATTGTACTTTTAGAATTAGTAGTAGTATTAAATAAGGGTATCTATGGAAAAAAATAATTAATGTGTGTTGTAATTTGAAAAGGGGGTTATATTTAGGGACAAAAAAAAAACAAAAGGGAGGTTATATTAAGGGACGGAGGGAGTAAAAAAGAGCAAGATTTTCCTAGTTTTCCGGCGAAATATCTGTTAGACTTCAATTTGTTCCCATTATTTTCATTGCATGTTGGGAAGAAAAAGAGCAAGATTTAATTTCAATGCATTTTCTTCTTAAAAAAAATAAATAATAATTCAATGCATTTTCAACGTAAAACTTCACAACATCATTTTTTATTTTTTTGAAGAAAGACCTTCATTGCATTAACTAGTATACTCTTTAAAAAAAAAAAACATTAACTAGTATAAAAAAATATAGTTTATAGTTAATGTCCAAAAAAAAAAACTTCAGTTTATAATTATTGATAAGTAACTTTTTTTTATTTAACTAATGTTTTGAATTTCTTTACGGACATGAGTCTTCAATCGGGTCTAAATAACCCGTATAAAGGTTGAAGTTAAAAAAAAAAGGAAAAAAAAGTCTGAAAAAGTATTTAGTATTAAATATAACATTAGTTCTTTCTATTTCCAATACTTGTTGCATATACCCATAAAAGGCATTTAATTAACAGGTTTTTGATCAATTTTCTAATGACTCTAACTCTAATTTAATAGGCTACATTGTCATAAATCCTTAAATTTCGATACTAGACTTATTTAAAAAAATGGTTATATTAGAAAAAGGAGCAATTTATTATATCGTTTCACAAAAACTGGAGTAATTAGATATTTATATAAAAAAATTAATTGAACGGTGTTTGTTTGAGGGTATAATTGATATAGTTTGTAAGATCGACTTACATCGAAGATTTCGATTTTCGAAATTCCAGTTCTGCTTCGTTTTTATTCCAAAAAGGTTATATTCAACGGTCTGATTGAATAAATTTGATTTCGTTAGTCGGCTGAGTTCGATTTGATCGTCGCAGTAATGTCCTTCCATGTTGACTAGGTTTCTAATGGGAAAGTTTGTAAGATCGACTTACACCAAAGATTCCGATTTTCAAAATTACAGTTCCTGTTTCGTTCTTATTTCAATAAGGTCATATTCAACGGTCATATTGATTATATTTGATAGCGTCAGTCGGTTAGGTCCGTTTTGATCGTCGAAGTAATGTCCTTCCCTGTTGACTGAGTCCATTTTGCATATCAAATAAAAAGTTATTTCACAAAAATTAAACATTTAAGTTGATTTTTTTTTTTAAAATAGTCATAAGTTTTAAAAAAAATTATCATATTAGCTTTTCATATCATTACATAAAAATTTGCTTTCGCCCCTAAAAGAAAAAAAAAATTGTTTTTGCGTATATAAGCACATAAAATCTGCAACGCAACCCAAATATTTAATTGTGTTTTGCATATAAAACAACAAAATATTTAATAAAAACACTACTTTAATATTGATGTTTTGAAAATAGACATGAGTTTTCAAAAAATTTATCATTTAGACTTTTTCATATCATTACATAAAAATTTGTTTTCGCTAAAATTAACAAATAAAATCTACAACGGGTGCTATGCAAATATTGAACAGATTTTGACATATAAAATAATTTTTATTAGTAAAAACATTAAATTATTGCTGATGATTTTTATTTGATATCTTTAAAAGTTTAATAATATTATCAACAAAAAATTACCAATATAATTTTATATATATATATATATATATATATATATATATATATAATTTCTGGTACTATAGTAGAAAAACTGATTTCTTTGGTCGGTGGAATTTTCTACTTTTGTATGTTATAAAAAAGAGTACTATTGAAATTTCTAAAACATGAAATTTATGATAATTATTTGTTCATTCAATACAATTTAAAACCCGTTAAATAAAATCAGAACGCCTAACTTTTGAAAACATAGTGGTTGGTTGGTTAAGGCAAACCTTTTCAAACGGTTGGTCATAGGTTTGATTCCTACAATGCTGAAAGAAGTTTTTTTTATAATTTTTTTAATACTTCATCTTCTACCTCCAGACGGGTCATAACGACCCGGTTAAAACCCATGTGACCCAAAACCAAAAAAACATAACTTTAAGTCATTTTATCATCAAAAACTCATTTTAAGCACATAATCATGGACAAAAGTAACATTTTTTTTGCGATTTCAAGCACTGTTTTGTAACTTTAAGCACTCAAATTGAAATAAATAAATTTAATTTCAACAAAAAATATCCAAAATTGTTGTTGAAGTTTTGGAATCTTTGGTAGGTTTATTGTGATGGATCTATAGCTTCATCTGTATTTTTACGTCGTTGTTTTTGTTTCTATACAAATGTAATTACTTGTTATGTTTTTTTTTTTTTTAATTCTGTAATTTTATTTTATTTTAATTTTTTTGATTTTTTTCACATGAAGATGATGAATGTATGATGAAGATGTTGAAAAGTGACATAGTGATTTGATAAAAATCTGGAAGAAAGAGAATATGCATAAATAAAGAAAGAGAAAAAAACATGGGAGAGATGAATGAGTGATAAAGAGGAAAGAGAAATGGAATAATAAGAAAAATCATATATAGAGGGTGTACCACAATTACATAGAGACCAAACAAATCTAACCGTTAAGATATTAAAATAAACTTATATATGGTGGAACATATGAAGCAAATGATCTATATTATAATTTATCCCAACATATGACGTGTCATGGCTTGAAATCTGATTGGCTGAATTAAACGACTTCACCGAAAAAGTTAATTGTCCGACTTCTTCGTAGAAGCTCCCTTTAGTGGTTTGGTGTTTCTGAACAAAAAAAAATGGATAGTTGTATAGTATAAAGCCACAAACAAATTAAGAGGACATTAAAATGGAATTCTATTTATTTTACACCTATTGAAGCAAAAATTCCAATCCTTGCTGAGACATTTTTTTTTGGGATAAAAATCCATGTCGAGACTTGAACCTTAACCACGCTTATCTATAACATGAAAACCAAAAACAAGAAAATTTTCCTAAACATACCAAACATGGTTGGCTAGTACTAAATTCCTAGTATTTGACATTATTATAGCTGCTGCAAATATAACAACAGTTAGTATATGAAAATGGATGAACTCTTTTGTTAAGTTTAGGTTTTAAGTCCAATTTGATCAACAAATACTTGCACAAAAAATATACAACTTTAGCAATTCGCATTTGTTCGGCTACCAGTTGATCAACTGTTTTTCTGAAACGAATCGCCAAGTCTGGCTTTAATATCCTCCGTTCCATACTTAATATATTTCTCAGCATGTTGACTAAGTTCAGGAGCACTCTGAAACCTTTCAATGAAGTTTTCATAAGCTGGCAGAAACATCTTCAAAATGGAAATTCTTATTTATTCCTGAAGTAGCTCATCAAAGACAAATCATGCCGATTGAACGCTGCATATTTCCCCAAAGACCATGTTGAGTGATTTCAAGTTATTTTTCATTGACTTTGCTACCTCATTAGGCTGCATTGGTACATTATTGTCCAGCTTCAAAAAGCCCAACACCTTATTCCATGAGCTTCTTTGATAGTTCTCATGATGTTGCCGTACTTATTTTGTCGTGTGTTTTTGGATCAGAACACCTCCTAAAATGGTTTTCAGTTCACTATTTTTGGTCGTTTGAATAATGTAGAGGCAATTATTCTTCAAGAAAACATAGCACAAAGCAGGGTCATAGTACAACCCATTTCTACATTCATCCATGTCCATGTATTTCTCCCGCTCTCTTAATCTAAACAAGTGATTTGCACATATATCATGTTTACTCTCGATTTTTTCTTTCTTTGTGATTTCGACGACTTAGTGCAACGTTGTTTGACTTCCCATCTTGTTGCAGATTTCATTTTATTTAGATTCACATATCAACTTCGTTCAACTACTGATACAACCAATGACACGGTCGTCAACATTGTAAACCTAAAAGCATAAGTATTTCGGTTACTTTAATTTCATCTTATTGTTTGTTCGTAGAATAATCATTTATGGCTTTAACAATGTTGAATTTGTATTTGTATCTAACGTACTAAATCAATTTAAATAAATGAATGTCGTTTTTATTTAAAAAGTCAAACTTCTATAAATAGAGATGAACAGTAGGACCATTATTGACATAATTGTTGACTACAGAGGTTTTTTTATTTCATTGGTTTGGAACTTGCCTTGTAACATATTGGAAAAGTCATAATGAATCAGAGAAGTAAAAAATGTTAAAATCACTTGAACTTTCTTGGAGATGATAAACAACTTGGTCTTTTCCTCGAAATATAAGCTAAAATAGAGATAGTAGCAAGCAAGTCACGCCAGAATTCAAAACTAGTTTGGGAAATCAATTCTTACACACTTGAGACAATTTGACTACTCTATTATGGTCTAAGCTCTTCCTTCAATTATCTCTCTGGAGACTAGAATCTGTTGAAGATTTTCTTTACAGCGCTTTCAGCTTCATTGTCAGCCCTATGGTTTTATTTGCAATGATATGGCAACACTCAAGAACTATTCGGTTCAAAGCTCAGACAGCTTTTTGGTATTTACAATCACCTCACTGTATTCATTTTTCTTCGATAGAGTAGAGAATGGAAAACCATATGCATATAGTCTCATTTTTTTTTTGAGCATATAGTCTCATTTGATGTGTTGTTGGAACATGTGTGAAAATTGAGTTGACTAAACACAAATTTCCATGTTAGATAGTGTTGTGTGAATTGAAAAATGTTGAAGTCCCAAATTGGATGGAACACACATTAGTAATGTTTATATAGTGGGGATGTACCTCTAATTATTGGGGGTACATAGTTATGTGAACGACGAAGTAAGCACTGATATATATTTTAAAGATGATAAATTAAATAAATAATTTATTTTTTTTGAAAGTCCTTATTTTTATATATATATATATATATATATATATATTATTTGGAAATGATAAATTAAATAATTAATTTAATCATTATTAGAAAGTCTTTTCTTAGTCTCTAAGTTTTTCTAAAATATTTTGAAACACAATCTAGAATATTTTGGAACACAATCTGGAATATTTTAGTAGACAATCTAATATATTTTAGTGCTTGATCTGAAAAATATTTTGGTACATAATATAATATATTTTTGTACACAATATAATATATTTTGATACTCAATTGAGATATTTTTGTACTAGATCTAATATGTGAATTATTTGTTCCCAAAGTTACTCACTTATTAGTTGTGAATTTTCTCTATAAACAAAGAGTTCACACAGTGCATTCTACACACCGAAATTCACAGATGATGCTTCTTATGTTTTTCCACTCTTCTCCCTCATTCGACTTGTGTTGACAACAAGTCCTTCTCCTTTTTTCTACTCCTTCTGTCCCTTCGAAATTAAGAGTGTTCTTAAGACCATATAGTCCCTTTTCGGTATATTGTCCCTTCGGAATCAAGAATGGTCTTAAAAGCATAATCCCTTCAATTATTTATGTCTCTTTAGAATAAATAATATTTTAATATCATAGTCTATTTTTGGTATAAAAAGAATGATCTTAAACTTATATATTTTTCTTCAATCAATGGAGAAGTTAGATGTTAGAATGGTCGTAGTATCATATTTGAGTGGTTGAAATACCATATTGATATTTGGAGAAGTTAAAAATTAGAATAGTGGTAACACCATATTTGAGTGGTCTCAACACCATAATAGAGTGGTTACAGTACCATATTGGTTTTAGTATTAAAAGAGTGGTCTTAGTACCATATTAAAGGTGTAATTCTCGAACGGTTTTTTACAGTGTAGTAGTTAACCGCACAGTTGTATCTGAGCTTGTTTTATCCTAGAGACGGCGTGGTTGATAGTCTGCCTTGCACAATTTTGGGCAGTGCCACAAAACGTCTTAAAGAGAGCGACTTGGTTGTGACTCAACCTAGTAACAACTTCGATAGAAAATTAAATTTAGAAAACTAAATACAACAGTTTGGAAATTCAAAAACAACAGTTTCCTTCGCTGTCATGTCACTCAGCTTGTCGAAATTGATCTTCTTTATTGTTTCCTTAGATGTCTCATGGTTTATGATTAACCATATTCACCCATGATAGGCCTAGGTGATGGTACCGGAGGATCATCACCCATCTACTCTTACACTTGATTAACGTTTTGATCTTATGCTGCTCTAAATACTTCTTCCGCCAACTTTCCAACTGGCCTGCTTTCCCATTATCCCTTGTTGTCCTTTTGATCTCCAGACCAGGAAGTAATTCCTCGTGTGAAGTTTTACATCGCATAAACAACCAAAAAACACCTTAGTATCATTGCACAATATAAAATCAGAAGAGTAGTGATAACTTTCTTTTTCCCTCTTCTTATTGATCAAAAGGAGAAAAATGAAGAGAGGAAATAAAAACATAATGTCAGGATGAGAGAGCTGTAAAAAAGTTATCACACAATCGTTATAGAAATATCATTTGTTAAATCAGAATGAGACTTAAATGTTGAGAAAATTTTCTTTTTTGAACTTATTTGTATAAACAAAAATTTAAATGACTGAAATCATAATGATAACAAAATTGCCTTGTTAAAATGATTCAACAATCCCTACAGCAATGTCAAAAACTTCATGACCTTTGTAGAAGTGCACATGGAAATTGGTTTGGTTTTAAGAACATTCAATTATACGTAAAATGCAAATAAATCAGTTTTAAAATTTCAAATCTTTATTGTTAGCTCATCGGTATATTGCACCTATCCCCTATAATTATTTTCCTAGTTTCACAATGAATAAACAAAAGGGTTATCATGCAGTTTAGATGCAAACTTTTGTGTACAATGATTTCCTTCCTTATAGATATATGAGATATAAATTAAGCAATTCATTTTTGAATGCAAACTAGATGCTCATTTCTATAAGTTTCCCTAATCTTTTGCATCAAACCTATTATTCTATCATGTCTTTATAATATTAATAATAAAAACAATTACAATCTTAACAATTTTGAATATAAAAAATCGATCAAAATTAAACCACATTAAGTTAAATAGTTTTTTTTTTAAAACTAGTCATTCAAAAGGTGAACCAAATCTCACACATAATTTTATATTTCAATCTGATGAATTTTTACCTTTTTTTTACACAAAAGAAAATATATCTATTACCAATATATAAAATCGAATTCTAACAAAATTTTATAATCGTCCTTATTAAAACTCATGATTTCCTTAATTTTATGTGCATAATGATCATTTTGCAAAATATAATTTATTTGTTTTCTAAAAACACAATTACGGATAATGGTCACCACAAGTGTAACCAATTTTCATGGATAGCTATTAGCCTTCCTAAATCCGAAATCTTTTACAGTAGAAATCTCCAAGAACCGCTGCAACAATCCATCACCAATATCTTAGGGGTGCTTGAGGTTATACGAACGCGTAAGTATCTTGAATTGTCATCAATGGTAGGGCGCATCAAAGTCTCGTCGTAAATAGATACAAATTATATTAATAATGTGAATAATCATGTAGAATAAAAATTAAATTACAAAATTAAAATGAATTCTTTTGTATTCAACGAAAATGTTCTTGCCCTAGTAGTGCATTATTGCCACGGATAACTTTACCAAGGCTAAAAAGAAAAAAAAATTATTCCCGTTACTATCATGAAAGTTAAAAAAAGGAATAAAATAAATTAAGAGCAATTTTTTTTAGGGAAATAAATTAAGAGCAATGAAAGGGTAAAAAGAAAAATGTCCCTTTAAATAAAAAAAGGTTACAAAATTCCCCTTTTATATTTTGTGATTTCTGCACTAGGCATGCTAAAAGTGACGAACAAAACACACTAATACTTCCTTAAAAAAAGACACACTAATACTTAATAATAATTATACTTTTATGAAGTATTTTTACATCTTCGTAAGTTCTAAAAGCTATTTATTTATTTATTTTTTTGAGATCATGAAATTTATACAGTATAAAGAGATAAAGTCATATTATTTTTTTACATGCAAATAAGAAAAATTATGTCTGGAGTTCTCAAGTTTGTCTACGCTATAATTCTTTTTCTTTTCTTATTTCTTGTTGCAAGGGAAGTTGGTGGTTTTGGTAAGCCATTATACTAGAAATTTCAAGATTCCTTCTTTAATTCTTAGTTTGTAAACAATTTTTCATCATGTTTTATTAACATTAATTTATTATCTTTTAACTTTACACAGAACTTATTGAGTGTGAAACTGACCGTGATTGTCCAAGATCTATGATCAAGATGTGGAACAAGAAGTATCGTCATAAGTGCATTGATGGCAAATGTGAATGGGTTAAAAAGTTACCTTGATTCTATGAGTAACAGACCAAGTGGCGTAGATAAAAAATACCATATAGAATAGAACGATTTATTGGGTTAGCAAAATAAATGTGCAACATACTGTATGATAGAATGTTCCATGAGTTCTCTCAAAAAATAGAATGTTCCATAAGTTGTCATTTACTCAAATGTTCCATGAGTTGTCATTTACCCAATTTCATGAAACTTGCATTTATGAGTTGTTTACTCTATGATGATTGTAAGGAAACAAAGTACTAGCTATCATCTTGTTCTCTCTTAATTTTTTAGGTGTCATTATGACATTTAATTCTGGCTGATCACACTTTTTTTATTTAATTCCACCACTTACAAGAATAAGTTTAAGGTTCTGGTGCTAACTAGTGTCTCCGTTAAGCATATCATAAAAGAGAATTATTATAATAAAAAAAAAACTGTTTTTTGATATTATTATAAATTAATTACACAATTTCAATACATTATCTACTATATAATTTCCTTTTTCATATCCTTAACCTATGTCTGGGACACCAAATTAACGTTTCCTTAAGTTTAATATTTAGGTTGAAAAATAATCGTTAACTTACTTTTCAGCCTATAATTTTATTTTAATGTCATAAAATTCTTACACTTATAAATCAATGATAAGAATTCAATGTTGTATATTTATTTCAAAAGTTAAATAAAACCAAGTCGCCAACCTAAATTATTATAAATCATTGATGCCCTCCCCGTTGACACGATTTCTCCATTTGTTTCTTAGTCGCCAACAAGTGCCAAATTTGTTGTATCCTAAATCCATTTGCATCATAACATTTATTAATTCAGCGTGAACTGCATTAGTTTTGCTTTCATTTTGAGCAAAACAACCTAAATTAGCTGCAAAACTATCAATATTGCATTTCACCCAATACGCCTTAAGAGGATGCTGGAGACTTCTTTTATCCTAGGAGTATTAGGAGGATTTGACCAAAAAAATCTTGATAAGTTGGAACTCAACAATAAAATTTGAAGCAAAAAGACTTGGCATTGTTGTTAGTTAAAGAAACATGAAAAATACTTATGTTAGGAGGATTTTTCATCTTTTTATTTCAGACCACCTTCACAATATTAATGCAACCAACATGATAAAACCACATCTATTTGAAAGAAGTGGCATACCTATTAATATTCACCATATTCCAATCAAATTAGCAGAATTAGATATTGTTGGTGTATCAAATGTGAGTAACATGTTCCACATCAGATAAAAACTCATTCTGAAAATGATCATCACTGACTTCCATGTAATTTTTTTTCACCATATCTGCCCAATTAGATTTCAAAACTGCTATATCACGATTCAGATGGAAACACCCCGTATAAAGGGAAAAAAAGGAAAAAGAAGAAGTCACATTTCCCTATCCAATTTCAAATGCATAAATTTAAGCACATGCAATTATGATTGATATACATTTTGGTAAAAGAAAATTAATAGGTGAACAACTGTACTCTAATATGAGTTCTATTTTATTTTATTTAAGGGTTCTCATAAGTTTGGATAAAACTATAATACGAACCTAAAAAACATTAACCACTTATAATACGTAACCAAAAAAAATACATAATGTAACCAAAAATAATAATATAGTCATACTTTTGCCAAAAGTCTTACTCCATTCGTCTCAAATTAGGTGTCCACTTTACCATTTTTTGGTCTCAAATTATTTGTATATTTTATAATATCAATACAAAAACTATTATTCATTTCCAATAACAAACCCTTATTTATTGAATTCCACTTCATCTAACTACTCAACTAACTACAATTAATAAGAGTGTTGTATTAAATAACATAAATTTTACCATTAAAATTAAATCAACTAATTATTTATGTAAAACCGCACACAACTCTAAAACAATTATTAAAATAAGACAGTACGTGGCAGTAAAAAATAGGTATTATTCAACACAATTATGTTTGACTCTTTTTTTTTTGTCAGGTAGCCTAGTGGCTATAATTCACCTTATAAGGTGAAGAAGTGGGGTGTCCGGGGTTCGAACCCCGACCCCTGCAATAATAATGCATTATCCTACCAACTGAGTTATGCTCACGGGACAATGCATAGCAACAAAACCCATACCCGCGGGTATCCGTATGAACCAAATCATTTTGACGGGTTTTCTTCGTTTTGACTGGGTTTGGGTATGAGTTTGGGTTATCCCCGATTTCAAAACACGGGTACGGGACAGGTACCAGGGATATAGGTGTCCACCCCGAACCCACACCCAAAACCGTTCCGAATGTAGGAAATCAATTTATTACTGCTTTTATAGAAATAGAAATCAATTTATTCTCAGAGTCTTAGTATTTCAGATGACATTCACTTACCATAGTTCTCTCTTATCTCCTTCCATATATCATACTCTCGGCCTCTCTCTTCTTCACCAACATAGCCATCGATCGCCATCATCTCTATCATGGACAATGCCCGTCCCCACCCTGCCTTATTGTCATGCCTACTAACTATTATGTAATAAGGTGAATGACTCGAATAAAATTTATCATCGCCATGATGTGGCAAGGTTAAAGTTAATACTCCCTCCATCCTAAATTATAAGACATTTTAGATATTTAGCTCATATTAAGAAATGCCATTAATTTTGTATGAAAAATAGATATTATGAGTTGTTTTACAAAATTGCCCTTAATAAATGATATGAGAAAGATAAATTAAAAAATTGAAGAAAGAAAGAGTAATAAATTGTTAAGAAAAAAAATAGGAAAACATCATTAATACTTTATTGGTATTGTAAAACGAGTTTTAATTTAGGACAATTTGTTTTCCCAAAACAACTTTTAATTTAAGACAGAAGGGACAAATGACAAATACAATGTGGAAACTTACTACCCGTAACATATACAATCACATCCAATATTTTTTTAGGTAATATGAGTTAAGATCCTCTTCATTTGCTAAAAGTAAATGGATAGTGTCATTTGGTAAGAGATAAATATAAAAAAAAAATAAAAAATTAGTGGGTTCTACCACTAAGTGGGTCATACTACTATTAATTATTTTCATTTTTTGTTAGTTTTTATCTCTCTATATGAAAGAAATGAAGAGATTAATAAATGGAGAGGATCTTGACTCAGGTAATATACGTGAACTCCAATCATATGATATGCCGATTTAGGTCATATAAAACAACATAACCACACAAAATATTGTTGGATATTTGTTTGTTGGCTTCACTTTTGCCTAAAACAAATGTTCAAATAAGATGTTGGATACGATGTTCCAACATCCAGGCATGGCTCTGTGTGTTCTGTACCTTGCCTTGTTTTACGCACGCGTTTATTTATCCTTATTTATTAATTTTGTTAAGTCTGCAGCAACTTAACCTAATTTTTTCCTTTCATTAATCCCTTATTAGGTTTCCAACAACTCAATCCAAAAAATTTTGGCTCTAAATTTGCATCATTAAATGCTAATCGTCAACCCTAAAATCTCTTATTTATTAAAGTTAACCCGTCTCCCAATTTTTAACCTAATTCTTAACCTAATTCGATCGCATGATTTTACTATATTAACCCTAGATTTAAATCGATTCTTTTTTGGTTAATTCTTATCAAATATTCTTTCCTATTTTTTCGTGGTTCATCTCTTATCAAATATTCTTTCCTATTTTTTTGATGTCTTCCCTAATTTTTTGGAATAATATCATCTTCCCTAATTTTTTTTGGAATATTAATTCTCACTTTAACTCTTTCCTAATGGTTTCCTACTTTTATGAAAAGCAATAAACTCTAATTTTAAATACCTAATTATTCTGACTAATTTCCCTCGACACTAATAGTCAACTTATTTTCCTAATTGAATGAAAACGATAATTATTCTTAAGGAAACAAAATCATATTTTTTTGGAATCAATAATATTCAAAACTTGCATTCCTAATTTCCCTCAACACTAATAGTCAACTTATTTTTCAAATCTCTTATTTATCTCTTACTCATAAACCTAAACCTATTGCCCTAATTTTGACCTAATATTTCTGCCAGATTTCCCTCCTCTCTAACATAACCGATCATTCCTAAATAATTGGATTGAATGATATTATTCACATATTAAATGATATTTATTTTCCATAATTTCGCACCATATCAGTCAACAACTGCTTTTCCTGGTTCTTTGGTTTACCATATTTTCTTTAAATTAACTTCAACTTATTTTCATGGTTTTATGAAAACGATTTAATTCTTTTAGTTTGTCTCCATAAGAAAATTTTGGCATTTGTAAGTGTTTGGTAGCAGAGAAAGATTCATATTAGAATTTTTTTCAATTTCTTAAAACTCTCTTTTGAACCACTTTTCAATTTATTTATATTTTAAGGTTAGTGTAGATTTATTTATTTTAAATTGATTATTTTTCAATCTGTCCAAATTTTTCCAGCAATTGGCTTAGCTTTGGTTTTGGTTGTGAAGTTGAACATACTCGTTAATGATAGCCTCAAGGATTTTGACTTACAGTGTAATGTATTTGTTCAAATGTACAGTAATTGCCAATGTTGTTGATGGAGGAATAAGACACAAGGTATCTATATGTGGTTTTTATTATACAGTTCTCATCACTTCTTTTTTCGGGTTTAGTTCAATTTGAAGAAGAGAAAATGATTTAGAATGAGGTATGCTTTTTCGTCCAGGCTTCTTTCTTATTTTATGTTAAGCATGTTACCACTTTAATACTTTCTAAAACTTTTATCCTTTCAAATCATATGGAACAATTTTTTCTTTATATTATTTCTATGTGCAGCCCAAAGCTCTTAATTGGACTCCGATTGTAACATATTTGTTGCTATTGTGATCGTTAGAGTATATATAGTATTCTCTTAAACTTTGCATTATGATTTCCGAATACATTGAATCTTACCTATATTGTACTATTAAATGGTTTCTCTACCAAATAGATGTCTTCTACCTATAGTGTTTTTGTTGGCTGTCAAATTAGCAAAAATTGACTGTCAAATTATCAAAAAATTGTTTTGCCTCATTGTTTTTATATAACAAGTATAAATGTTATAAAAATATTGATGCATTATTTAGTAGTTCGGATTCAGTGCAATGTGTATGTTTTTGGTTGCATTATTTAAATGCATTATTTAGAGTATAAATGCATTATTTAAATGCTTCTGTTTGCAGCAAGCAGCAGAGGGCGTGCAGGGGGTTATTTGTAGTTGTTTTTGGGCTGCTGGTTGTTGACTTGGCTTGTTTTTAGTCTGTGAGTGTAGCTGATGTGGTGACAGTGCTGGTTGGCTTATTAGAGGCATGTCTTCTTCTGTAGGTGTGGATGTGTTCCTTCTCTTTGGTGACTATTGATATTAAAGACATTAGCAAAAGAACTTTGTCGAAAGCTTGCTATATTAATAATAGATTTTAGGATTGGTGAATAAGGATGGCCATGAATATATTGAAATTGTGACCACACAAGTAAATGTAATCTTTTTATTCCCATTCTTTGCATTAAATCAAAATTATAGTTTAAGTAGAGTGAATATTCATGTGAACCAACCAACTAAATCAGTATAAAAATTAAGAAAGGATCCATTGCAACCAAGAATGACGATGGTAAAACTGGATGATAATAACACATATTACATTTATGTACTAAACTTCTTCATATTGCATTGCAATCAATGATGAAGTAAGATTGCTAATTTCTATCATCTTTTTTACTCACGAAATTTGCAAAGATGTTTGGAATT
Source organism: Medicago lupulina (assembly GCA_958299785.1). NCBI lineage: Eukaryota > Viridiplantae > Streptophyta > Magnoliopsida > Fabales > Fabaceae > Medicago > Medicago lupulina. The sequence goes on from OY283145.1 coordinate 52,684,202, forward strand.
TATGTATGTTAGGCAAGCTTATTGGAGCATTGCGATGAATTCTTTACAACTTTCCTCTTTTTATTATTTTTTTCCCTTTATTTTTGCTTTATTATTTTAGTTCAATGATATCTTTAATTTGAGTTGAATGATTCTGACCACAAGTGAGATTGAACACTTCAATTTGTTAGTGAATCCGATTTGCATTGCTTAAAAATTAGATTAGTGTGTGTATGCGCACGCAAATTTAGTGTTCTCATTTTGTTAGTGAATTCACACTAATCCACAGTGTGCTAACTCGAGAACTGTATTTATGTCTATGATACGACGTATATGTGGATTTATGTTTATAATACGACTTATATGAGAACTATATTTTATTTTAGAATAATATGTTTTTCTTGACAAATATTATATGGACAAACGATTGGTCAGTAAGACCCGTGCGGAGCACGGGTCAATGGTCTAGTTTTGACTCTAAATTTACATCGTTAGTTTGTGATTATCCATGCTACCTCAACAAAAACCTTAATATTTTCCTCTTTTTTTTTTCTTTACCTATCCATGATTTTTCTCGAGGTTCATTCCCATTAAACCTTTCTCTCTTCCTTCTTTGTTTTTTCTTCGCCGCTTTCCATATAAATTCACAATCACTCCTTTTTCTTTTCATTTCAGGATCTTTGGCAATTACTTCTTCAATACCTCCTTCAGAAAACTCGCTTCTTCTCTAGTATTACTTTTTTTATCTTCATTTTTTTTTTACTTTCAAAGAAAATAGTTCGAATGGTCCCAAACTGGATCCTTTTGGTTTTAACTCTCTCTGCCTTATTGATTTAGCATTGTTATATATGCATTTTTCTAATTTTGATCTTCATTTTTCTTTACTTTTAAAGAAAATAGTTTGAATGGTCCCAAACTGGATCCTTTTGGTTTTAACTCTCTCTGTCTTATTGGTTTATAGAATCACATGTCACATGTTTAGAAGGTGGAATCATAAACAGGAAAATCATTAGATGATGAAGAAGCCTTGGAGGAACCGATTCCCATGGTTGAGAGATATGGTCTAACAAATAGTATCTTGAACTTTGCATTCCTCTTTATCTGTTACTTCTTTTTTATTTGTATAATTTGGTTGAATTATGCACCACATCATTGTGCATTGTTTCTGCATATTGTTTTTTTAAGAAATTTTTTCTGCATATTGTTATCACTTAAGATCATGTTACTAATTGATGAGACGTGTTTATCTGTTTTGATTTGCAATACTCTAAGCATGAAAAAAGAGCACAATAAGAATTGTGTTTCTTTAGATCATATTATGTTGTGCAGAATGCTTGATGCACATTTTTGCTATATTTTTCAGTTATAAATTTTGGGGTATTCTTCTGTTTTGCAAGATGTACATTTTTGCTTTATTTTTCTGCTTAAGTTTGCCCATTGTATAGCTTTGAAAAATGCTCAAATACACAATTTTGCTTTCTTATTCACAACTAAGTTTATGCACATTACACATGAAGACATTCCACATAGAATTTGATATCGGCACTTATGTATATTTCAATCATTCAAATTTATAACTTCATAAAATGGAACATTATTAAACATAATAAATGACATGTTTGCTTCTATTTTTTTGACTGCTAGCATAGACATGAAATGATTTAATTTCAAGCATGTGTTTGAATGCTTGAAGAATGTTTGTGAAAGTCTATTTTATTCTTATTAAACTATGCTATTTTGAATCTTAAGTATCCTATTTTTATGAAAGTGTTTGCTTTAGAATGTATGCTATTCTTATAATTATACATTTTCTGTTTTATTTTAGCGAAAGGGAAGGCTATATGGCTGCTTTGAAATACAATTTGGATTACAGGTTGCTCCTTATGTTATCCTATGTGATCCGAGCCAAAATGAGTTCGACGTGAAAGTGGAAAAGAAAAATGGGAGAGTTTATTTTTCGGATGGTTGAGTTGGGTTGAAGAATTTCTACAAAATTAGTTGACGTTGGTTTCAAGTATTAGTTGATGTTTTGGAATCAATCTTTGTTCTACTTTTAGCTTTGTTTTATTATTCAAATTTTGTACTTCAAATACTTAGTATGTGTTTGATTAACTGTCAAACAATATAACAAGTTGGTTTCAAGTATTAGAAGTTGTCCTTAAATAAATACACTACTAGAGTGTACATGATCATTGGGGAGTGGGAATTAGTATGTGTGTTCAATGTGGCTTTGATGCTAATTTTGCACTTTTTTTTTAAGGACAACTTCTATTATTCTTCGATTATTAATTTAGCTGCTTAAAGTTATATATATGTCCATATTTTCTTATAGCTTGCATGTTAGACTCAAGATACCTTTTCTTTTAGTTGTATGCCTTGCAAACATAAAATATGCATTTCAAGCCGTGGAGTAGTGCGCATGCTTTGTGAACTCAATGTGATAAGGTTGCATGTTTTTCTTTGGAAGACCTATAAGTGCCTACTATGCTATGGTTACACATTTTCCACCAATACTATACCAACTATCTTACTTCTATAATTTAGTTTCTCAATAAGACCTATACGTGCATACGATCTTATCTCTTGCTATGCCATGGATTAAGGTGCCAAATTGATATCCTCAATGTTATAAGGTTCATGTGATAAATGCTTAGCATATTTATATTCGTTAATGACAGCCATGGGTACTATAGTTTGTGTGCTCAATGTGATATTGTCCATAGAAATTGTAGCCAAGTAAACTTATTAGTACAACAATGTCTACTTAGGTTACATCATTTATTGCATGGTTTAGCCGTGTTTTGTATACTGTTTTGGCACGCATCGAGATTCATATAAGTCATTGCTATATATACATCGAAAGCTTTCTTTTTGGCCTTTGTTACTGTCAATCTATAATCAAATATCAGTTGACTTGACCAATACGGCTGCATCATCATTAACGACGGTCATAACTACTATGATTTCTTCCTTTGTTTGCATAATTGCATTGGCGTATATACATACACTGAACCAGGTTCATATCTTAATCACAAATTCTTTGTAAAAAAAAAATCTTACTCACAAATTCTATTTTGGTATTCTGAAAATAGAATGATATTCATATATAACAGGGGTCAAAAGTCTAGTTTAAGGAATCCGCGCCTTAATTCTTGTTGGTCAAACCATGTGTCTTTAATAGAGAATCAGAACGTCTGTGATTTCCTGAAGGAGTGCTATCTACTTAGGAAAGTTTAGAGATGATCATAATGTTCTTAAAGATGTGCCTACATTTTAGGAGTTTCCTTATCTGGTTCTAACTCTTGAGAAATGAATCACCGGTTTGCTCTAAAGCCCAACAAGTTACTGACCCCTATTGCTTCAGTATTTATACAAGACTACAAGACCTAATTCAACGATTCAAGCCGTCATTCTGATGAATAGATCTTTTAGGGTTTTGAGTCTGTTATTTGTGAGCCTTTCGTGTATCTGGTTGATGCATGCTTAGGACTGTGTTTGAGTTGTAAATTGTTAACTACTCTGAAGCTTTTAAGCAACGAGTTAGGTAGTTTGTGCACTACACCAAAGCTTTTAAGCAAGGTCGTAGTTGTTTGTTTGAAGGTAACTTCATTTTTGATTGTGTCTGTAATTCAAGAATCACAAGGACTGTGATCATTTGTAAGACAGTGAGATGGGATCTCAGATCTAGGAATTCCTAGGTTGAAGTTAGTACAGGTAGGTCCTAGGTCTTTAGTGCAAACAGGTTGTTTGCTGAGAGCTATTGAATAAGGACTATTCTAGTGGATTTCCTTTCTGACTTGATAGCCCCCAGAGTAGGTGACGTTGCACCGAACTGGGTTAACAAACTCTCTGTGCACTTTACTTTCCTGTTTGTTTATGTCCTTTTATTTGCATCTGTTAGCTTAATGTTCTAATCATATTATTCAACATCTGCTTGTGTGTTTTTAGTGTTGGAACATCGTGTAGAACATTGTAAGTCTAACGTGCCAGAATTTCGAATATCCTTTAAAAAAATACAATATTTTATCAACAAAAAATAAGCCATATAATTCACACAAGATCAATAATGACACATGCATAAATTTTCACTATTTTCTCTCTGGTGAATTTTTCTCTTGACGTCTTTATAACCACTCAGGGAGAAACTCACCAAAAGAATTTCATCAAACCGACGATATCATTGCCTTTTGTTTGTTTCAATTCTTACAATATTTCTTCAAAAGACACGTCTTAGACTTGTCTTTCGCAAAATATTTCGGTTGCAATGTGTAGATTGTCTCTTTAAGGTGTATGTGTATGAATGCGGGGTCTTCACATTCATTTGTTCCGATTCAATATTGTATTCATTGATATTCATAAGTACCTTTATGTAAAAATGTCTTACCACAATTGAGAAGATCTCATTTTAGTTGATCCTTTCAACTTGAGTGAAACCTTTTTCCATAAGCTTTGCTTTATACCTTGCACCTTCAATTCCCAGAATGACTTCCTTTCTCTTGAAGTTCGAATTGCATCCAGCTACCCTTTATTTTCTAGGTAGCCTCACAAGTTTTCAACTATGGTTCTTCTCTAGTGAATAGATTTCCTCATTCAATACCGTCAACAATTCCTTGCTTTCTTTGCCCTCAAATGTTTCCTTGAAAGTTTTGGTTTCAAGTCTTGCAATTCTTCATCCAGGTTTAGAGAATAACAAACCAAGTGAGCACAACCATCTCTTCTAGGTGTCAAAATGGCCCTTATTTCCCTGTCCTCTCCAATTGATAATCAACACCCACCATCAGTTAACTTTGATTAATACTTCATGCCAAAGTCTGGTTCTCTTCCTTCTATTCCTCCTTGTCTTTTTCTTCTTCAGTAGGAAGATCAACCTTATAGTCTTCAGGTAATTGCACTTCATCCTTATGTGGATCTTATCAAAATTAAACACATCCCAACTTATAATGACTCTTGATCCTCCGCCAGATTCCCACTTCCACATCTTGTAACATGTAGATCCTCTTGATAACCAAGTAAGACACATTTCACAGCTCTAACTTCAAGCTTGTCTAGATTGATATGTATATACTTCAATTCCATTAAAACCTTCGAAGTTAAGTAGTCATCTTGTTTGCCACTCCAAACCTTCATCAATGGCTTAAAGTTTATTCACGTTAATGGACATATGTTGATAAAATATGTCACGGTCGTCACAACTTATCCCATAACTATTAGGTAACTGAGCTCCTAGAACCATGTACCCCACATGGAACCAATAGTGTCATATTCATGCGTTGAGCTTGACCATTTTATTGTGGTGTTCTTTTTACGGCATATGCATCTTGATACCTTTTAACATGCAAATCTCATTAAACTTCTCAATAAAATAACTCAAGGCCATTGTAAGTTCATAAAGTTTTTAGTTTATTTCCCATTTGATTTTCTATGAGGGTGTACCATTTTGTAAACTTTTCAATGGTGCCACTTTTGTTTTTGTTTTTTTAAAAAGACCCACACCTTGATGAAAAGAAAATAGGAACCTCCCTTGTGAGTAAGTGTCTTAGAAGGAGCCAAAGATCCAAATGCACATACTCAAAGGGCCTACTAGAATGATGTATGTCACTTCCAAACTTTACCTTATGTTGTTTTCTTAGTATGCAATGATCACAAAATTGTATCTTTTCTAATTTATATTTTTCTAAGAAACCTTCTTTAGCTAGTTCTACTAAACCTCTTTCACTAGCATTCCCTAACCTTAAATTCCATCTTAGACCCTTTAACAGTAACCCATTCACCATGCGAAATTTTTAAAATGTCATTCTCAATTTCAGTGCAATAACTTATATCATCCAACATGCTTATATCAAACATGTTAGGAATATACCTTACATCCATTAAAAATAAATTAAGGTCAACAAACATATTTAGACGAATGGTACCCACACCTTGGACATTACAAGCATTGTTGTTTCCGAGGAAAACAACTCGACCTTCATTTAGCTCCAAAGTATCATAATACTTGTTTCTTGACACATGTGATAAGAGGAATCCAACTCCAAGACCCAACTCTTATCCAGTTCCCAACTTGCAACCCCTAGTGCACACGCACCCTCATAACCTTCTTCATCTGATGCAACCACAACTTGAACAGAAGAACTACCATTCCCCCCTCCGTCCCCCTCCCCCCACCCCTTTAAGGACAATCTTTCTTGAATCTATCGGGCTTATGACAAATAAAACATTTTGTATTTTAATTTGTCACACCCCTTGAATCGATACTTAGACCTTGATTTTTCATTTACTTTTCCTCTATGCTCACACATTCCCCTTGAAATATTCAAGCCTTCACCACTTTTCTCATCAAATCCTTGACATTTCTTAACTCCATGTTCACAAAGCTGCTTGGACCTCCTCAAAAGTAGTGGCTCCTTCCTTTCCATAAAGGACGACATCCTTAAAATTCTAAAAACACTTTGGTAAAGTACGTAGTAAAAGCAAATCCTTATCTTCATCATCCATGTTCACCTCAATATTATCCAAGTTATCAAGCATCTTGTTAAATTCCGTCGACTGCTCCTAACCATCCTATATGATTTGAGTTGTTTCAAAAGTTGTCTATAAGCCAAAGATTTCGTCATGTACAACGACTCCAGCTTTAACCACATCTCTGATGTGATAACTTCATCTATGACATCCATCAAAACCTTATCTTTGAGTCATAACACAATAACATTGTTTTCCTTGTATATCATTTCTACCCTCTCCACTTATGTCCAATTTGTTGACATTGCAACTTCAACCTATAACGCTTCAACAACCTTTTATTGCGTCAATATCGCATGCATATTTTAACCTTATATAACCATTAATTTTTACTTTTGAATAACTTATCAATGTCTCACTTTGAACCCATCATATCCACTTGACCAATTCACCCCTTTCCCCATGGTGGGAGGGACGCCAATTGTTGTGAATTCAAGACTTAAAAGCACACCAATAAACTTCGATGTGTGGAGCAAAATGAAGAAGTAAAATATCAATGTAGCTTCAAGAAGAAACACAAGCATAACGATAGCAACAAATATTAGAGAGTAGATAAAACCAACACACCAATATTTCTTTACCCAATTCAGATAAATTTATCCTACATCTTAGAGAGAGAGAGAGAGAGAGAGAGAGAGAGAGAGAGAGGAGGGAGAAGCTCTCTAATCCATCATAAAAATGAGTGATACAAAGGGCTTTACAATAAATTAGGTCCTGATCTCACAAAGAACAAATCCTTATTTCTATCCATTTTCAAGCCACTCAAATCCACAATAAATCTTAAGAGAAAAAAAAGAGAGAAAGCTTTGTTATCATTCCTCTATTGAGATCTTACTATCCAAAGTGTTTGTGATGTGTTTCCCAACCTAAGAACCTCACGCCAAAGATACTCAGCCTTAAAGTTTCCAAATTTCGTTTTTACACGATTCTCTCTCTTTATGGTTACCCTAAAAAAATGAATATAATGGCTTATAATATGCCAAAACCTAAGAAAATTGTGTTACGATTTAGAGTTTTTACACTTGTACAATACTAAAACTGATCCAAAATGGCGCCATGATTTTACCCAGTCGTACCATGAATCTTTGCAAACCAAAACATCTAAATTATTCCAGCAAAACTTGCGACGATGACACCAATCGTGCCACGGTTTTCTATATACCTTCATCACCAAATTTTGAATTAATGTTCAAAACATAAATTCCCACCATAGGTTTTTATACTAATCTAACTATAGCCATCGTTATTCACATTTATACCTTAGTGTATTACGTCTTATAACTATCATGATATTCATATGATTAGATCATCAAAAAGAACAATCTTAACTTTTCCTATCACTTATCAAACTCTTTCATAATGATACCACATTTATTATCACAACTCAAGACATATCCCACTTGAAGGGAAGCATCCCGTAAGACTTCCCCTATGAAGGGAAGCAGTATAAAGACTTTCCACAACCGAAGCATCACAAAGGTTGAAATTCCTACATATGTAAGACTTTCCACGATGGAAGCATCAAGAAGCTTGAAATTCCAAAACATATAAGAATTAGAATATCCAGGTTGAAATTCCTAAACATGTCAGACTCCCCAAGAGGAGCCCGTCCATTTCTTACATGTTGTTTCTCACCAGGCACCCTTACTTCCAACATATTGCACCCCCTATCATCAATCGTTTACCACCCAAGAGGAGTCCCGCGAATGATTTTTGAAAACTAAATTTTGAATAAAACACCCCCCCCCCCCCCCCCCCACACCACCAAAAGCATAGTCAGCAAACGAATTCATAACTGAAAAGCAAACACATAAAGGAGAAAGCATTCTCCATTGTTTGAGGAACCAAACAAGTACATTAAAAGAACTAGGGGGTTGTGTACTGTCATAAAGCAATATAGACCTAAGCGGCGACCAAGCCTGATAAATCTTGCCATAATTAACTTCAATCACTTCGCCCTTTGCCCTTACAAGCCTCGTTCTTGGGGGAATATGGACCTTCATATTGAGAAAGACTCCAAAAATACGTTCATTTAGATTAAGGACAAATATTGAGGATAAGGGAGTCATTAGAGCAGCATGTGGGTGCTCTAATCCCTTAAATTATGTGCAACGATTATGGTTTAAATATCCAGACAAATATAAGGCTTACGTGCCCATCCTCATAGAAACTAATCATATAAAGAATAGAAAGGGGCTATCAGGTTGTTGCTACAAAAGAGGTCCAAGAGGGCTGGCTAACAATGCAATCCATGTGATCATTCCTAAACTATAACCTAACCAAATACAAAAAAAACTAAGAGTTTAAGCTTCATCATAGTGTCTCGTCATTTTTCGAAGATCAAGGTTGTTTGATTAGCTTTTGATTCACTATTTTATTTCACGACTTTTGAAAAAAAGATTTGAATTAGAAGGGGTCCGGGGGTTGGTTACGTAAGGGGAAGGTGTTAGCACCCCTTATGTTCGTAGTACTCTACAAGAACCTTTCGACTTTATTTCTTTTTCGTGCTATAAACTTACTTAATTTTATTTAAAAGAAGGAATTTGAGAATAGTGATTAAAAGAAAAGAAAGAAGCCTATTATCTACATTTTTTATTGATTCGAAAGAACTAGGTCCTTTGCCTACGTACCCGTGAGGGATCAGAACCTCGTAGTTCGGGGTAAAAATTTCGTTTGATTTGTTTTGTATTTTTTAGTTGTTTTTGAAAAAGGTTTTAAAGTAAAAAACCAAGTGGCAGAATGGAATTGGTTTGTATTTTTTATATTGAAGAAAAAGAAACACAAAGTAGAATTAAAGTTGATTTGAAATTTGATTAAGAAAGAAAATAAAAAGGGAAATCTCTTGATTTTGGATCAAGGTTTATTATGAAAATATTTTTGTGATTTTTGTGATTTGCCTGTTTTTGTTGTTTTTTAAATAATGAGCTAAGATTAAACTAACGGAGCAGAAAAGTAAAGCGTAGGTAACTCATGGTGGCGTTGGACCACCACGAGGACCTTTAACCCAAACTACGAAGCATAAAAAGTAACACATACACCCACACACGCACACATGCACCTAAAGCTATTACATAAAAGTCTATTATACATTCTAAGGTCTGCAATAAAAAAGAATAAGAAATAAATTACATTAAAGCCTATTTTTACATTCTAAAATCTGCGGAAAATAAATAAATAATATACATTAAGCCTAGTTCTTGACCAAATAACTAAATGAAGTAAAAAACAGAATGATGTAATAAGCCTAAACTAAATAAAAACGCATGAGAAATAAAAAATGAGATGCTGGAAAAATAAAATGCACGAAAGAATAAAAAAAAAATACAGCCAGGGAGGTATATACAATAATAAGGGGGTGCAGCAATTAAAAAGAAATGGAATTGGGCTTTAAAGAGTGCAGGCACGTTGGGCTTAAGGGTAGGGGACCTGATCCGTGTGATCTAGATCAGAAGGTCCTCATCAGATAACAAAGTGAAGCAGCAGGGGCCTCCAGATTAAAATCCAAGGGTTAGGGAAGCGTGGGTGTACGCTAGTGTATTGATACACACACACAGGATTGGGGAGGAGCCTATATATAGGCTGTGGGAGAAATTTTCTTTCATTTCACTCTTGCTTTTCTCTCTCTTATATCCCCTCTTTCTAAAATCCTCTCTGTAACAGCTCGATTTTTCGTTATTTTATTTTTCAATTATTTTATATGTGTTTATATATGCTTATATGTGATTATTTATCCTTAAGTGTAAATTCTTGGGTTTCGTGTTAGAAGGGTATTTTGGTCTTTTGGTGAGCAAGGGTAAATTAGTAATTTTGGTTGAGGATTATTTGTAGCGTTTTAAGTGAGGACCATTTGTTTATTAAGTTGTTAGTATGTTGTGGTAATTAAAATTAGAGCCGGTGGTTACTCGTTGTTTTACCGTTAGTGAGATAGAAACTAGAGAATTTGATTAATTAGAATTTGAGCCCATATAACATTTGGAGAGTTAGGCCCATTATAGTGTGACTTTATAACCCAACTTTTATGAGGAAACTAGGGTTAGAACAATTCATTTCATAACACAAGATAGAGATAGAGAGAGAAAAGGCTAGAGAAAAGGGAAGAGAGGGTTTGAAGAGAAAGAGACTTGAAGAGCTAGAGGGTGAAGAATCTTGGAGCAAAAGTGAAGTCAAGGTTTGAATTCTTGGAGTTAGAGGTAAAGGGGCTAGTGTTCAAACATAATCTTTTTCTACCCATTTCTCATAAGTACTTAATTGAATAAGTGATTATGTGGTTAAGTGATTATTTGAGTTTAAGTGTAGAAATTCATGCCTAGATGTTGATGATATGATTGTGTATATGAATTGAATGATTATTTGTTGTTAATGATGAATTTGTATGCCAAAAGTTATATATGTGGGTATGTTATGTTTTGTGTAAAATTGATGAATAATGAAGTTGTGGTTGTTGGATTATGAGTGAATTCATGATTATTTGTTGTTGATGTTGTTTTGGAGCATGTTATTGATGAATTGATATCATGGGTATCTCTATTTGTGATTTGGTGATGAGAATTGTTGTTGTTGTTGAAAATTTGTGAAAGTTTGGTGAATTGTTGAATTTTGATGAAATGATGTTTTAGTCTCAAGTTTTATGCATCATTGAGTGTATTTTCATGTATATGACCTGTAAACATTATTTGGGACGAGTTTTGGGTTTGGAAAGATCAAAATTGGGGTGTTTGGGGAAAAATGGTTTGAAACTCGAAGTTCTTTTTTCAGAACTGATGAGCGTTCGCTTGAGCGAGCTCTAAGCGAGCGTGCCTAGTTGATTCTGGACACAGTTCTCTTGAGCGAGCTGTAAGCGAACGAGAATGGTAGGTTCTGGACACAGTTCGCTTAAGCGAGCTGCAAGCGAGCTTCAAGTGAGCGAGCCCAAAAGCTACTGGGACATGGTCGCTCAAGCGTACCGGGCTTCGCTTAAGCGAGCAACACCCTGTTCAGCAATTATTCGTTTTTCGTTTCGTGCACTTGGGGACCAATCTGGACTTTCTAAAATGTTTCTTTTGACTTAGTTAATCATTGTTTATACATCTAATCCTAGTGGAACATCATTTGAATCAAATTGGACTTGGTTGTTATGAATTGGTTTTAATGTTTGGAAAATGTCCAAGAAACTCCGTTTTTTTTCCCAAAATGCGTTTTCTTAAACGAATGATGTAGGCCTAGGTATGCATGATGTATATTTGGTTACTAAAAATGGTTTTGATCGAATTCATTTAGATCTACCTTGTCTCACTTTGAAAAATAGTTTCTTTTTGAAAAAGTGGTAATATTATACGAACTTTGTGATTTGGGAGATTTCATGGTAATTGGCCGGTGAAACGTTCATGTACGTACACCTACATTCATATGTGACTAGTGTGCATACATAGTCGAGGCAATTGAGTTGTTTTGCTTTGTTTTGGTTCTTTGACCCAATTGTTCAAAGTTGTGAAATATATTATACGAACTTGGTTGAAAATATTCATTGAACCCTTTTTACTTTGAAATTCTTTCATGAATGGTTTGCTATGAATAAATAAGATGTATGAATGATTGACGGGTGTTGAATATGATGTTTATCATGATGTGGTGTATTTTCTCCTTTACTTGAATTGTGAGAATGACATGAAGTTGTTGGTGTTTATATATGTTATGTGCATATATGTCATTGGTGAATTTTCTTACATGTCATTGTTGTTGAATTTTTTGGTGAAAGCATGTACTCTTATAGCCGTTGAAAATGTGGTGAATGTATGCATAGTTGATTGAGTCATATGTTCACGCAACACATGTTGAGTCGGATGTTTACATCCATATTGTCGTTGACCGGATACTTGTATCCATATAGCCATTGAAATTATAGCCGTTGACAATGATGTTCTGTTGGCATCAGGGGTGACGACCTCGGAGGTGATTTGGTACCACACGTGTCTAGAGTCGGTCTAGACACTTTGCATGTTTAGGGTGAGTCATGTTTGTTTATGTCTTCGATGTGAATTACTTGTTGGTGTATTTGTGTGTTTGGTGATTAGTTGCAATTGATTAATCTTATACTTGTGCAAATATTGTTGATGATAATTTATGAACAATGAAATATTATGTTTATTTAATCTTGTTTATCTTTTCGATTATGGTTGATGTGAAGCTAACCCCCAATGGTCTGTGGTGGACCGCCTGTCTATTTGTATGAATGGCTAGATGGCGTGCAGGATTAGTTGATTGTTTTGCTTGGTGAGTTTGCTTGAGGATAGTGGAAGCTTCCTCCGTTTATTTCGCTTTGTCGTGTCTTAGAGTGGCTCTGATCTAGGATGACATTTATGTTATGTTTCGGATTTCATCTGTTGTTTAGATATACCTTGTGTTGGGATTTATATTTATGATTTGGATGTATTTATGAGTTGATGACATGACTATATTATTGATGTGTATGTGATATTTCGCTGTGATGTTTTATGTTGAGATATTCTATGCATTTCTAGTTGGTGAATTAATTGAAGACATGACGTCTATTTCTTAATTATTTATTATAATTGCGTGATTTATCGCTTTAATAGAAATAGGGCGTTACACTCTCAACTCTCTCTGTTCTCTCTCCTTAAACCGGATGAAGTTTCCGGTGCTCCTCCTTCTTCTCCGGCAAACTAGCAGGCTTCGGCGTGGTGGCCGACGAGCCCTAGCGGCTGCGCCGCCGCGCTGGAATGAAAAATTATTTTTTTTGTTCTTTATACTTATTCTCTTCTCTCCTACACTATTCTCAACCTAAAGTTCCCAACAAGTTAATGTATTGTCCTAGATCTACCAAAAAGAAACAAAGTAAAAAAACTACCTTTTTCTTTGCTCTTCGTTTCCGGTTCGGTCTAACAAGTGTGCTTCGGTTGAGATTCCGGCCGGTTCGCGTATGTACGGTGCGGTACTGGTTTGTTGGGTTTTGTGATGGTTTCGTTGTTGAGATGTGTTGATGCTGGTCGGATTGTTGTGTCACGGCTTTGTATGGTATCGTGACTGTCGTTGTTGATGTGGTTTATGGTTTTATGTTGCGGATTGGAACTGTTGACTTGGTTGTGATGTTGAGGAAGTTGAGGAATTGGATTCTTACTGTTGGTTGATTTTGCAGGTTATTGGTGATGGATTTCGGCCTCCTTGTGCACCTTGTGCAGTGCTGGTTTTATAGTGTTTGATTTGGACTTAGGGTTTGGTTGAAAGGAAACCGAAAAATCCTTGGCTTCGGGAGAAGAACTCTGCAGATGAGTTGTTAACGGTTGTTTTTTGGATTTGGACAGATCGGACCTATCATTAGATTACTTGGACTTTTTCTTTTTGATTTTTTGGACTTATCAACAAATAATAAATAAAAGAGATAAAAGAGTAAAAAAGAAAATAAAAAGAAATAATGACTAATTAAAATAATAAAAAGTTAAAATTGAAATTAAAAAAAAAGATGGAATTGAAAGATAAAAAATAAAAAATAAAATTAAGAGAGAAGAGGGCCGACTCGGTACAAAAAATGAGGTATTTTAAAATACGTCTCTGCCGAAATTTCGTTTGAAAAGTCAAAGGCTATTCAAGGTCCATCGACACGTGTCAATGGTGTCTTATGTCAAAAATTAGGGTATGACAATATGATTTGTTCTCATATTATGCTTATCACAAATACGAAAAGGGAAATTTTGTTTTTCACTAGAAACTCAATTTATTCACGGGTGTTTTCAAGTGTTGACACCGGGTGTATTTGTTAATACTCCTAATTGCGCTTATAAACAAATTTTATATTTATATTTGAATAAAAAAAATGTATTTTACAAACACACCCACATTTTTCAAAAAGAAAAGTGCATTCTTCCTTTTCGTAATTTTATTTGAAGCTTTAAAGCTAATGGAAACATGGTTCCGTAACACACACGTATCATGCAAGGTCTATTTCAAAATTTTGATTTTACGGTACGTTCTATTTGTGCATTACGAAGTTATCGCCCCCAATAAAGCATTATTTTGACAAATAAATTAACCAAGGTCCAAAAATAAAAATTTCCCTTCCCTTCAATATCATGATAAGTTAAAGAAAAGTTAAAAAAATAAAATTATCACTTTACTACCAAGAATGGTTAAAATCATTCCCTTTTAAGTTTTATGTCACCTGCTTACTAGGTGAGCAAAAGAGACAAATACAATGCATTGATATTTAATAATGATTATAATTTTATGAAGAATTTTTAAAACTTCTTAAGTTCTAAAGGCTATTTAATTGTTTTTAGGAAAACATGAAATTTATAAACTATATATATATATATATAGATCATATCATTTTTTTTTTACACCCAAAGAAGAAGAAAAATATGTTTAATATTTTCAAGTTTGTCTATGTTGTGGTTATATTTATTTCCTTATATATTGTCTCAATAGAAGTTGGTGGAGGTAAGCCAATTTTTCATCAATTTCAAATTCCCTTCTTGCCTTTTTTTTACGGGACCTTCTTTACTTTTTAGTTTGAATACAATCTTTTATCTTGTTTTAGTAATATATTTTTTATTATCTTTGAATGTTATGCAGCGCTTATTGAATGTGAAATTGACCTCGATTGTCCAAAATCCTATATCAAGCTTTGGGACAGAAATTATGCTCATAGGTGCGTTAATAACATCTGTGAATGGGTTAAAAAGCCTCGCATATATAGTGCAAGAAAATTCCCTATAGAATAGAATGTTTTATTGTGCTATTAAAATAAATGTGCAATATACATTATGATAGAATAATCCACGAGTTATCATTGAGTTATTGTATTGCCACTCAATAATTTTATTTTATCTTTCCTTACCTAATTTCATGAACCTTGCGTTTATGATTTTTACTCTCAAATGAGCGTAAGGCATCAAAGTGTATTATTTATATTGTCTTCTTATCCCTTACTTTTTGAGGTACCATCGTGACATTCAATTCATGCATTTTTTTAATCCCACCACCTATGAAAGTAACTTGAATATTTGGTTAAAAAGTATTTTTTTTTTTACTTACTTTTAAGCCTATAATTTTATTTTTATTTCACTAAATTGTTACACTAATCATTTTTAACCACTTTAATATATATATTTTCCTTACCTTTTAATTAGATTTAATAGCCTGAGATGCCTTCTTAGATTTTAAACTAGACTCTCGACCCACGCTATCGCGCGGGTTTGTTATACCATAATATCATTATCTTTTACAACCAATATTGAATTCATTATTACCATATGAAAAGTATAATTTTTGTACAATTATAATTTATAGACCAAACTTCGTGAACTGAAATAGTACATCAGGACATAAATTCACTCAAACAAACATATATCAAAGTGATATGAAAGTTAATGGTGAAAATTAAATTACTTAACCTCAATGTATATATGAAAGATGAAAAATCGAGTTTACAAATATAAGATGGATTAACAACATCAAATCAAATTACACTAAAATCATGATAAAATCACCAATGTAATAGATGTACATAGAGCACCACTTACAAATCTCATAACTACAAACAAACTAACAACACTACCAATTTGATCTTAAATCATTCCATGCATCGCTTAAAGATGAGAGACCAAAAGCAAAGAAACAAATAAGTCAATTCCATGAAGGTAGCAATCTTTAGAAATCTTTACATGACGTTGTCAATTATGCAGAGAATTATGCGAAGAATATTACACCAGCTACTTCTACATGATCATAAGCTGAACGTAGCAATAACCACCACTCTCTGGAAAAACCAATATCCACAATAATGGACATATATTATTCAGGGAAAATTATGCAGAAAATCACCAAATGCTTCCAAGGCTAAATAGCCTTTGGGATAGAAATTAATAGGCTAAACTACAGTTTTAACCCTCTAAGTTTGTCAATGTTGCGATTTTGGTCCCTTAATAAAAAAAATGAAAATTTTGCCTTCTAAGATTTAGCCCCTTTGCAATAGTGACCTTTTAACCAATTTTGACCTAGTCAATGCCTACGTGGCATGCCACATGTGTAATTACTAAATTAAAAAAAAATTAAAAAATCAACATAATCATTTTCTAAATTAAATAAATTAAAAAATAAATTGAAAAATAAAAAAAATAGAAAAGGAAGAAAAAAAAAAGTGAGTTCATCTCCAACAAGAAGAACCTCTCAATCTTCTTCTTCCAAACGCCCTCTATCTTCTTCTCCTCCTTCAAATACCAAACGATCCAAGGTTTCTCTCACTCTCTCAATTCAATTACCCCTTTGATCCTGGTAAGCCTAATAATATTCAAGAAGCATCTAATACACCTGAAACTGCTTCTTTGAACGTTCTTGATGGTGATAAATCTCATTCTAACTTGATAATAAATCTCATTCTAACTCCGTTCCTGAGAGACGCCGTTGAAAGGTTTGGCAGGCGAAGAACTTGAAGAAGAACCGTTGACAGTTTTAACCGGAGCAGGTTTAGGATCGAAGGCGAGAGCGGAGATACGGTTAGAACGGCGGCGACGGAGAGGGAGGTTGTTGTGGCGGTTGGAATGGGAGGAGCGGAGTAAAGGATCGACTCCACAGTAGATGAGTTGTGATGATGCTGTATACATGGTGAATGGTTGTTGTTTCTTTTAAACTGTCTCTCTAAGCACTAAGCAGAGTGCCTTTTTCTCAGACACAGTTTTGTTGATGCTTAGGATATTTTGGTTTTAGCTTTTTTTCGAGTTGTTTTGTGTCGGGTAGCAGCTCTGTCTCTACTTTGACAGTTTAGGGAGTTGCAGGGTGCTAGGGACATTTTTTGTCCTCTTGGTTATGTGTTTAGTCTAGTTGCAGGTGTTGGTTTGCTCAGTTGGTTTATAGAAGTTGATGGGGGTTCGTTGTTTAATCTCGTTTCTGCTCTGTTTTCTTCTTCTTGTTCTATAAAGAGAGGATATGGACTTTGATTTTTGTGGTTCTGGATATTCAATAAAGAGGATTTGGCTTTTGAGATTGAAGTTTGTTGTTAAAGATGATTTTCTGAGTTTTTTTTTTTTTTTTTTTTTAAGATTGTTGAAGATATTGTTGTTGTAGAAGATGAAGATTGTTGTTGTTCTCTCACTTGCCGATCCATTTGCGATTTTTTTTTTAAGATTTGTTGTTGTAGAAAATGATTATGTTGATTTTTTAATTTTTTTAATTTAGTAATTACACATGTGGCATGCCACGTAGGCGTCAACTAGGTCAAAATTGGTTAAAAGGTCACTATTGCAAAGGAGCTAAATCTTAGGGGGCAAAATTTTCATTTTTTTTATTAGGGGGCCAAAATCGCAACATTGACAAACTTAAAGGGTCAAAACTATAGTTTAGTCAAATTAATATCAAAATACAAATGACTAATACCTCAAAATAGTCCTTGAATTTTCACAAATCGGCCAATTTCGTCCCTGAATTTTTCGAAATATCAAATTAGTCCCTGAATTTACAAAATGTCAATCAAATCAGTCCCTCCGTTAAGTTGATCTGTTAACGGAGGTGACGTGTAACGTTAACCTCTGACGAAGCTTACCACGTCAGATGCCACGCAAGCAAGGACCAAATTGATTGATTTTCAGAAAATTTCTAAGGACCAAATTGATGGATTTTCGAAAAATTTGCAACGGCTCTTTCTATTCTTTGTGAGTAACGGCTCTTTCTCCTCTTCTTCATTAACAACTATTTCTTCCCCAAATATATAAATTTGGAACCCTAATGTCATAATTTCTTACATAGAGGTCAAAATTCCCAAAATTTCTTAAATTGATGTCAAATTTCTTCCCCAATTCAAAAACTTAGAACCCTAATTTTTTTAATTAAATTTGAAATTCATAGATCAAGTGGTCTGCCTTGTAGATTAGGTGTTCGTAATTTATGTTAAACCTAGTTCTCCTCTATTTTAAAAACAATGGTGTTGGTCATGGAAGAAATGCAAGGTTGATGGAGAAGCCAAATGATACGGGCAGAGAAGAGGTTTAGAGGGCAAGGTTGATGGATAAAGTTGATTGTGTAGGAAGTGAGCTTAGGTTGATTAAGATATTGATAGGAGTATTTTGTTTGATTGAGTTGTTTAAAATGCTATTGTATTGTGCCAAGTCCATGTAATGTTATAATGAAAAGAGGATGTCAATGAATGAATCAAACCTTTCTGTCGAAAAAATTCAATCAAATTGGTCCTTGAATTATATGCGTATCCATCATTTCGATCCTCAAATTAGTGAAAATACCATCAAATAGGTCCTTGAATTTTCATAACAGATATCAATTTGATCCTTGATGCATACAATTGCTGGAAAAAGTAAAAAGTAAAACAGACATTGTGATTATAAAAACACAGACATTTGCATTATATCAGAAGTAAAATGTTAGGGTTCGAATTTCGAATCTACAAGGCAGACCACTTGATTTATGAATTTCGAATTTGATTAAAAAAATTAGGGTTCTAAGTTTTTGAATTGGGGAAGAAATTTGACATCAATTCATGGAAGAAATTTTGAAGATTTTGACCTTTATGTAAGAAATTATAACATTAGGGTTCCAAATTTATATATTTGGGGAAGAAATAGCTGTTAATGAAGAAGAGGAGAAAGAGCCGTTACTCACAAAGAAGAGAAAGAGCCGTTGCAAATTTTCTGAAAATCCATCAATTTGGTCCTTGGAAATTTTCTGAAAATCAATCAATTTGGTCCCTGCTTGCGTGGCATCTAACGTGGTAAGCTTCATCAGAGGTTAACGTTACACGTCACCTCCGTTAACAGACCAACTTAACAGAGGGACTGATTTGATTGACATTTTGTAAATTCAGGGACTAATTTGATATTTCGAAAAATTCAGGGACGAAATTGGCCGATTTGTGAAAATTCAAGGACTATTTTGAGGTATTAGTCAAATACAAATATGTCTCCTCCTGCTCCAACATCTGTCCACTCCCTACACCAAGCCACTTGCTCCAAAAATTATGCAATTTTCAGCAGCCTTATAATCAATATCTAGCGGTAATATGTTTCAATGATTATAGCTAAATTTGGAATTGGTGAAATAAAGTTGAAGGATTAATGATTAAAAATAATGCATTTTCAAAATAAAGCAATATCACTTACATTTGCAACCCCAAGTTCCATATGATAAGTTCACAGCTTTAACAGGTTTGTCGGTATAAACTCAACAATAGCAATATCATTTGAAACATAAGTGAAGACAATTAAAAAACAAAGGTGTGCATAGAGCATACTTAAACATAAAATGTATGAATAAAAGAAACTCTTTGGAGAAATATATTCTTTGTTACTATTTAAGTTTACCCTTTCCAATAAAATGATAGTGCAATCAAAAATTAAAAAAGAAAAATGTCAAAACAAACAATTGTAATCATGAATTTCTCACAAAACACAAATGGAAGAAAGTATTCTAGAAACCTTTTAGGGAGAGCAGTGCATCGGCAACCTCTACCCTATTGTTTGTCACAATGAAGATTTGAAAGTTGTTCATATTAAGATCTAGCAGAATGTTGTGTGGAATGAATGACAAAGCAAGTGAGTGTTTTTTTTTTCTTTTTTCCTTATGGTTACATCCCTTTATAGTAAAATATGCAAAATAAATTAACTTATTGGGCAACGCAAGACAACACATGCAGCCGGTTAAGGGAAAACAGTGTCATTAAAATCATGTGATTTACAAATCAAATTACTACGCAAAACTCAATTGTTATGCAAATAACTCAATAAAATACTTTTGTTAAATTTGAATAATCTGTTATCATCATCATCATCATGTGTTAGATCAAAGCTTCAAGTATGTAAAATTTCTCTTCCTCCCTCCTACTAGCTTATGGTCGAACCACCTCTTATAAATGGGGGGTTTTTGAAAATTGTTTTTTTACGCTCATTTTATACTGTTAGAGTATATGTAAATATATTATATGTAAATAGCAATAAGTAGCATATCTCATAGTATGATACTGAGTTAATTAGTTTCGGTTACCACCATAATTATAGGCTAAGTTCACTATTGTAATTGGTGTATATAACCACAATCCTGTTAATGAAATAAGCAAGCAATTATATTCTTTCATGGTATCACAAGTTTAGGGTACGATCCATATTGCTTCCGCCACACCCTACCTCTCTTCTCCTCCCTTCACTACTTCTCTCATGGCAAACCCCATGACTGAATCTGCCAAATTCCACCCGGCTCTTGCTGTTTCTAATATCAAGAACCATATCTCCATCACTCTTAAGATCGAAAACGTCCAATATGCGACATGGGCATAACTGTTCAAGATTCATGCCCGATCTCACAAGGTCCTCCACCAAATCATCCCGCCGGCAGCAGGCAAATCGAAGGACCCTAAAACAGATGATGAAAAGGAATTGTGGTCAACCCTTGATGTTGCGGTCCTCCAATGGATCTATTCAACAATTTCGCACGATCTACTGCATACTATCATTGAACCAAACGCCACCGCGATGGAGGCACGAAATAGGTTGCGTGATATATTCGAAGACAACAAAAATTCTAGGGCTGTAACGCTTGAGCAGGAATTCTCCTCTACTAACATGGAGAATTTCCCAAACGTTTCTGCATACTGTCAACGACTCAAGGAGTTATCAGATCAACTCAAAAATGTCGGTGCACCGGTCTCAAACAACCGTCTTGTCCTTCAAATTGTGGCTGGCCTCTCTGAAGCATACACTGGGGTAGCCACACTCATTCACCAAAGTGATCCTCTTCCACAATTCTGTCAAGCTCGCTCAATGCTCACTTTAGAAGAAGCCGATCTCATGAAGAAGGTTGCAACTAGCGGGGGTGCAGCCATGATGGCTCGCGAAACTGGTGAAAATCCCTCCCTCTCTAAAAATTACCATCAAAACCGTAATAATCATGGCGGTAAAAATGGTCATAATCGTCACAACAGTGGCAAGAACAATGGTGGCCGCGGAAGTGGCAAGAACAACCGCGGTGGTGGTCGTGGTGGCAACCGCAACGGTGGCGTGCAGCAGCAATATGGTCAACAACGGCCGGAGCAGCAACAGTGGTCTGCCGGGCAGTGGCAGTGGCCTTGGATGCCGTGGGGTATGCCACCTTGCCCATACCCCTCCTCACCATGGGCCAGACCCAATTTCCAACATGGGCAGCACGCACAACAACATCAGCCAGGCATCCTTGGGTCAAAACCACCTCAAGCATACACGACAGTAGCTCCGCCTACTCCAACTGACATTGAGGCAGCGATGCACACTCTTGGGCTCAATCCCACGGATCCAAATTGGTACATGGACACTGGTGCCACGTCACACATGACTTCTGAGCAAGGTAATCTCTCGTCTTATTTTAATTTGAGCAATAATCGTGGTATCATTGTCAGTAATGGTCATTCAATTCCAATTCGGGGTTACGGTCACACAAATTTGTCTTTCCCAAATCGTCCCTTAACCTTGAAAAATGTCCTTCATTCCCCTCAACTTATTAAAAACTTAGTGTCAGTTAGAAAATTTACAACTGATAATTCGGTTTCTGTTGAATTTGACCCTTTTGATTTTTCTGTGAAGGATTTCCAGACGGGGATGCGTCTAATGAGATGTGAGAGCCGGGGAGACCTTTATCCCATCACCACCAGCCAAGCCATTTCACCATCTACTTTTGCAGCTTTAGCACCATCTTTGTGGCATGCTCGTTTAGGTCATCCGGGGGCACCTGTTGTTGATTCCCTTCGAAAAAATAAATTTATTGAATGTAATAAGGCTAGTGGTTCTCATATTTGTCACTCTTGTTCTCTTGGAAAACATATTAAGTTGTCGTTTGTTTCTTCTAGTTCTTGCACTGTTATGCCATTTGACATTATCCATAGTGATATTTGGACATCTCATGTTTTGAGTTTTTCGGGCCATGGATATTATGTTTTGTTTGTGGATGACTACTCTAATTTTCTGTGGACATTTCCATTGTCTAAAAAATCTCAAGTTTTTTCTATTTTTTTTATCTTTTTGAACATTTATCCGCACCCAATTTGAACGGGAAGTAAAAAATATTCAATGTGATAATGGTAAAGAATTTGATAATAGACATTTTTGGGAATTTTGTAAAAAAAAATGGGGTAGCTTTTCGCCTTTCTTGCCCACATACATCGTCTCAAAATGGGAAAGCCGAGAGAAAAATCCGTACCATCAACAATATTATTTGTACACTCCTTGTCCATGCATCTTTACCACCTTCATTTTGGCATCATGCTTTACAAATGGCCACCTATCTTATCAACATTCTTCCAAACAAACAATTAGCATATCAATCACCTCTCAAAATTCTTTATCAAAAGGAACCTTCTTATTCTCATCTTCGGGTGTTTGGGTGTTTATGTTATCCTTTATTTCCCTCTACCACCATACATATGATTTTATGGATGATGGACCCTCTCCTTACGTGATCCATCACTTAGCCTCACAACCTAGCCCTAGTCAACCAGCCCAACATGACCTTCCAAATCCACAACCTACTACTCAACCTACAACACTAGAAACACAACATGCTCATAGCCCACCATCGTCATCACAAAATCCCTCACCTAGCACAACAGCTACATCTTCACCTCCATATCAACCAACTCCTATTTCGGTTACCAAACCTGTGACACGTAGTCAACATGGAATTTTCAAACCTAAGCGACAATTAAATCTTAATACTAGTGTCCCTAAATCCCCCTTACCACGTAATCCCGTGTCTGCCCTTCGTGACCCGAATTGTAAAATGGCTATCGATGATGAATTTAACGCTCTTATTAAAAATAAGACGTGGGAGTTAGTGCCCCGTCCACCTGATGTCAATGTGATTCGGTCTATGTGGATTTTCACTCATAAAGAAAAATCTGATGGAACTTTTGAGAGGCATAAGGCTCGTCTTGTAGGTGATGGCAAAACGCAACAGGTTGGCGTGGACTGTGGTGAAACTTTTAGTCCAGTGGTCAAACCGGCCACTATCCGCACTGTTTTGAGTTTAGCTCTCTCTAAAGCATGGTCTATTCACCAACTTGACGTGAAGAACGCTTTCTTGTATGGAGAACTTAAAGAGACTATGTACATGCATCAACCCATGGGGTTTAGGGATCCGAATCTTCCTAATCATGTATGCTTGTTAAAGAAATCTCTATATGTGCTCAAACAAGCCCCTCAGGCTTGGTACAAGAGATTTGCTGATTATGTTTCTACTATTGGTTTTTCTCACAGTACTTCTGATCATTCTCTCTTTATTTACCGGAAAGGTACAACTATGGCTTACATTCTTTTATATGTGGATGATATTATACTGACAACCTTTTCTGATGCTCTTCGCATGACTATCATATCCCTCCTTAGTACAAAATTTGCTATGAAGGACTTGGGGTTATTACATTACTTCTTGGGTATCGCCGTAACTCATCATATAGGTGGGTTGTTCTTATCTCAACGAAAGTATGCATCTGAAATCATTGAACGGGACGACATGGCAGCATGTAAATCATCTTCTACTCCGGTTGACACTAAACCGAAGCTTAGTGCTAATTCCAGCGCACCATATGCTGATCCATCTCATTATCGAAGCCTTGCAGGTGCTCTTCAATACCTCACTTTCACAAGACCTGATATTGCTTATGTTGTACAACATGTGTGTTTATTCATGCATGACCCAAGGGAAGAACACATGCATGCTCTCAAGCGCATTGTGTGCTACATTCAGGGTACTTTGGATCATGGTTTGCACCTCTATCCATCCTCCACATCCACTCTCCTTTCTTATACAGATGCTAATTGGGGTGGGTGTCCGGATACCCGACGCTCGACATCTGGTTATTTTGTGTTTCTTGGTGATAATTTAATTTCTTGGTCCGCCAAACGGCAAGCTACTTTGTAACGTTCTAGTGCGGAGGTAGAATACCGAGGCGTTGCCAATGTGGTTTCTGAGTCATGTTGGTTACGTAATCTTCTTCTTGAGCTTCATTGTCCTATTCGAAAGGCTACCGTGGTGTATTATGATAATGTTAGTGCGATTTATCTTTCTAGAAATCCAGTTCAACATCAGCGCACTAAATATATCGAGATGAATATTCATTTTGTTCGCGAAAAATTTGCTCGTAGGGAAGTTCGAGTCCTACACGTCCCCTCACGCTGCCAGATTGCAGATATTTTTACAAAGGGTCTTCCCTTCGTTCTGTTTGAGGATTTTCGTAACAGTCTCAGCGTACGACAACCTCCCGTTTCGACTGCGGAGGTGTGTTAGAGTATATGTAAATATATTATATGTAAATAGCAATAAGTAGCATATCTCATTGTATGATACTGAGTTAATTAGTTTCGGTTACCACCATAATTATAAGCTAAGTCAACTATTGTAATTATTGGTGTATATAACCACAATCCTGTTAATGAAATAAGCAAGCAATTATATTCTTTCACATACCCTAATGGCATAGATTGAATCTATGTGATAATAGATCCAAAAGAAAATTTATACTTTGAATTTTGTGATTTCGAAAAGTATCTAAATGTTGTTTTCTTTATATGGTTAGTCTTGCTATGAGCTGATCTACTAATGTAACAATTTGGTCTTCGAAAAAAAAATTATTTTGATGTTGTTTTTGCACCGGCCGAAAATTTCAGGGTATTTTAGTATTTTAAAATATGGAATTTTGTCATAAAATGTGAGCCGTTGAATATGACTTTTTGAGACGATGAAACTAGATATATGGTTTTGTGATGAGTATATGAGGTACTGTCTAGTGAACTGAAATGAGTACATGAGGTGTTAGTTTGATAACTTTGTGAATTTTGCTCTCCGCCCTGCATTTTTCGCTCGCGTCCTACAGCCATTCCTAAAATACCCCTGCGCTAGTTAACTAACGCAAATGTAAAAAAAATTAGACTTAGTTTTTACACACGCGTGACTTAAGTCACGCTGCGTGAGTTAACTCACGCAGAAATTAACACCTGCATGAGTTAACTCACGCAGGTTCTGATTTTCCATTAACAATTTCACCTTTTCTGATTTTCCAGAACTCATGGAACAACAACCACCTTCAACGATCAGTTTTGTCCTCTGCACCTTTCAAGGATGTGCAATGCGAGTACTTCTTCTAGGAAGACTTTTTCAGGCCCCCTTATTATTTTCATCAGTTTATCTTCGAGTTCAAAAATCAATTATACTATTATTCCTTGCAGAACCAACAAGCATCATAAACAAACAGGCGCAATTTATTGTCATTTCATCCAAAATTCGCGTCTCATTGAAACATAGTATTGTCTACTCCTAAATTGTATTTATTTCCCTCTACACTAAACTCACAATCTTGTCCCTCTAGAATCAAAATGCTAGAGGTAAAATTATATGTTGCCAACAAGCATGGTGAGACTAGTGGTTGTAATAGTCAAAACCAAATGATAAGTGATGTCACACAAAGCATGAAGATTCATGGTGGTATATAGTTGAAGCAAAATGTAATACTGAGCCTATAAAGACTAAGGTAATTGTTCCATGAGTTCTGGAAACTCAGAAAAGGTGAAATTGTTATTGGAAAATCAGAACCTGCGTGAGTTAACTCATGCAGGTGTTAATTTCTGCGTGAGTTAACTCACGCAGCGTGACTTAAGTCACGCGTGTGTAAAAACTAAGTCTAATTTTTTTTACATTTGCGCTAGTTAACTAGCGCAGGGGTATTTTGGGAATGGTTGCAGGGCGCGAGCGAAAAGTGCAGGGCGGAGAGCAAAATTCTAACTTTGTTGTTTGTGATATTCAGTGAGGTTTTTTGAGCTAGGCTCGGAAAAAGAACGTGAACAAAAAGGAAATTTCATAAAAAATTCGTCATAAATTTTATACGTATAGGTTTAAAAAGAATTTGAGAAAAGGGTTTTGCTAACGAGTTTTATAAGATTATTTTCTAAAAAATTTAGTAAAAGAAATTTTGTCTTGAAAATGAATCATATTCTTTTTGTCAATGTAATAATTACACAAATTTTTACTCCCTTCGTCCCTATATTTAACCACCCATTTGACTTTGTTTTTGTCCCTAAATGTAAACCCCTTTTCAAATTATTAGATGCATTTATTGTTTTTTTCTTAAACATACCCCTAATTAATACTACTAACTTGTCTTGAAATTTGAAAAGTCAAATTTAATACACATACAAACAAAGGACAATTTGGTAATATTAACACACAAAACAGACACATTAATTACACTGACAACTTTTCTTAAGAAATGTGAAAAATGCAAAGGGGGTTTACATTAAGGGACGGAGGGAGTATATAAGATTGCTACTTTTAGTACTCTAACCAATACCCAAAGGACACTCGTTAACATTTCCTTTGAGAAAATGATTCAAACAATAAGTTTTTCGGAAAGTGAACGTGAAATTTATGTAAATTATTTTGTTATCTTTAAATTTAATTAAGGACTTAATTAAAGTTCTTGAATATATTTTGGGAAAGTTATTTTACTAGTGATAGTAAAGTCTTATCTAAGTGAAGCTACATTCTTTTGGCTTAATTTGATGTGGTTGGATTTGAATTTTATAATGCCTCCTAACTTGTTTGTTCATTGGGAGTGTTGGTCGGGGGCTCCATTAATAAGAAAATTCGGAAGGGATTGCGTATGATTTGCAAGTTGTGATTTGAAAGGCGAGGAATGATGTTATTTTCAATAATGTTGTGGTGAGGTGGGAGGACCTTGTGGAAGAAGTTAAGGTGCTTTCGTGGAGATGGCTGTTGAGCAGATTTAACATTTCGGTATGTATGTTTTACGAGTGGTGTTGGAGCCTGAAAGAGTGTCTTTTGCGGTAAGTGTGATGGTTATTTTTGGTTGTGATCTTGGAGGTGCCTTGCTGGTTGTGTCTGTGCAGTAGCTTCTGTTGGTTTTGGAGCTGCTGGTGTGGCCGTGTGTTTTGTTCTCCTTCTGCGTGTGTGCCTGGTCCTCTGCTGCAGCTATTGTTTTTCTGTTTTGGAGTTGTTGTTGGGATTTGTGGTCGCTGCTGGTGTGTGGTCTGCTGCCTGGGCGCTGCTGCTGTGCAGTCTTGCCTTGGCAGCGGTTTTGGTTTGCCTATTGGTTTTTAGGTGGTTTCTTGTGTTGGTTTGTCTTTGCCGTTTCCGCTTTTGATCCGGCTTTTAGGGTTTTTTTTGTTGAGTTTGTTCTAGGTGTTCGGCTTTTAGTTATGGGCGGCCTTTGTACTATTTTTCCCCCTTGCGGGTTTGTCCTTCTTGTGCAACTTAGCTGTTAATAAATTTGCTGATTCAAAATAAAAAAAAAAAAAAAATTGAGCATTGTTGAACTAGACCACAGGTGAGTAGAATTTCTTAGAGCTATGAGGCTCACCTAAACTACTACATTGGTTTAGGGCACGTCAAACGGTGGCGACTTCGAGTTGTGTGGGTTGGGAAAGTTGTACAAGTAAGGTCACATTCTATTTGAAGAATTTATCCGTCAACTTGGTAATTAGAAGAATTTATTTGAAGTAAATAATTTAAAAAAAGATTAAGTAGTTTTGTGGGGTTTTGAAGTAAATAATTCAGAAGTTTAATGATGATTAGGAAATCCTTGAATCCCACCTTCCGTCTTTGTTGGGATCAATTCAGTTGATTATTAATTTATGACATATGTTTCAATTTAAGAACGTAGAACATGACCATGTGATGAATTAGTGGAAGTTTTATTTTAATATCACTGCAATTCAACCAGTTACACTTGTCGCACCCCCATCCGAATTCGATTAAAAGAATTTTATTTAGAAAATAAAAAATTTACTATTGTCGTGTTTAGACGAAATTAGGGTTGTCAATCCTAATATGCTCCATATAGGTATAGAAACGGACACATACAAATTAAATCAAACACTTAAATCATAACTGAATAAAAAAAAACTTTATTAATTGAATCCAACAAATAAGAAGTGAGTTCATCATGGAACCTAATCAAAGAGGTTTAGTTGCACATGACAACATACATCATTACAAAACAATATAAAAACATATCAGAGAGAACAAGAAGAGGATTAAGATCCTCTGCCTTGAAGCTTTGATGTTTGACCCTTGCCTTGTATATCTAGCTTTCAGAATGAATCAAAGAGTGTGCTAGGATCTCTATTTATAGTACACCATTACTTAGAGATTTAGAGAAGAAAACTAGGGTGTTTCCACTAAAACAACTTGAAGAAAAAAAAAGCAACCAGCACTCCCTTCCCATAAAAGCATACCAAGGCGCATGAATTGGTGCCTAAGAGAGCCCATGAGGGTATGTGTCCCATGAGTATCGGCTCATGAGGCAGTGCCTCCAGTGTGAATTTTGCCGTTTTCGTCCTTTTTTTTAGCGTTCTTCAGTTTTGTAATGTTTTCTAATTTGAAATGAATTTTTTCCACTTTGTATTGTCTTCAAAGACCCTCTAACAACCATTGATCTTCAATCTTCGTATCCTCTATCCTTCATGTGAAGTCTTGTTTTTTTTTTCTTCTTCTGATTTACACGTTTTTTTACTAAAAAGACTCAAAACACTTATAGAGTTCCATGATTTAGGATAAAATTGAATTACAACGACTCAAATGAGTACAATACAATATGATCCTCAAATACAATATGTTTCTCAAATCATTGACAACTCCTCTAAATACAAAGAAAATAACTAAACATGACCTATAATATCATATGATGTTCCATCTTCACCGACCATCGAGAGGAGTTTCCTTAGTTGTGAGAATATAGAGTTCCCTAAGAGCTTCTTCAGAATGGTAAAAATCCTTGGATCATGTGTACAGTCATGAAGAGTCGAGTCTGTATATATGCTTATTATGCATTATTGTTTTTTGAAATGCTTGCGAGTATCCATGTATGTTCTTGTAATAAAATGAGTATATGTTCTTGTAGCAAGTTCGATCGTTCCTACCCTGTATGGTGTTATTCCAAGAAGGGTGATATGCATAATTTGCGAAAGAACTGTGTTTTGTTTTCTCTTTTATCCTCCTCCCTCCTGCTAACCGTCCTCAACTTCATTCCTGACGTGGGGGTGTAACTTCCTTCACCCTCTATTATTATTATTGGCGGTTTTCCACACTGGCCTATGTGTCAAGTACTTGACTTACCATGTCACCTCACCCACATACTAAGCACATGAAATGTATCATGTTGCTCTTTTCCTATGTTTTTAGGAGGGGATATGGTACTATCCTCTCTTTAATGGTCCACAAATAGGACACCAAAAACTTGACATGTCTACAAGTGTATAGGTATATCATGAAATTAAAAAGAGCATCGAATACACAAGGAATTGTGAATTAGTTTAAAATATGCATTTGATAAAAATGCCTCGGTGTCATTAAAGTCCATCAACTACAACGAACATTCCAAAACATATTCCATCCATAAGCCTCGTGAATTCACTACCTATAAATGAGGTAATCTCTAAAGTATCAAGTTTTTTCATTTCTAGTAACAAAAGAAGTACCTTGCCAACATATATAGCTCCATATTCTCATTCTTTCTATGGTGGCTCGGCCCATTAAGTCTAATTACTCATTTTATTCCAAAAGTTCTTAGGTTATTCGCATGCAACTGAACCCTTTGTCTAGCCTTATATTTACAGTAACCACTTTCACCTCTCGGTCCTCCGCTCATTGCCTACTATTTTCATAAACACAGTACAGCTAAATTAGGTTTTCAATTTCCTTAACAAAAGAAAAATTGATATTTTGAATAGTTTGTCTCATGGCTACTTTCCATGATCCCAAAGTAAAGAGAGACTACTCATCATACTGATGAGCTACCTAATTAAATAGTTATGAGTGTTTGCTCTACTAATTTTACGCGTACTGCGTAAATCTCCCTTGCTCGTTGGATTATGTTAATTAAGTCTCTTATTCCTCTTTGCAATTAGTGGTGCTACAAACATGAAACATGCATTTTATGCATCATTGGCAAGTCAAAATGTGTTTTGAGAATGAATTAGCTTCCCTCGCTCGGCATCTATAGTAATCTTCTAACCTTCCTTCAACTGAGAGGCCTTGTCTAAATGTAAACATAGATCAAATCCTAGATTGGTCTGTGGAGTTCATTTGTTAAAGAGAAATATTCTTTCTAACAACACAGACATAAAATAATTGTTCATTAGATGATTGCATTAGGAATATTGAATTGTCTACATGTGATATAGAAAATTAGTGTACGCTATGTGTTTTATAACATTAATTCATGTTTTGGATCGAACAAAGGCCCAACCCACCACAAATTAGTACCCTTTTCTAGAGAGGCCAAAATGAGTAGAATCTTCTCAGAAAATTGCTTTTCTGACATAGAAAACTTCACAATGACACAAGTAAATGACATAATTGTCTTCAGCGGCAGTTAACAGCCGTTCAAAAGTAAGCTGGCAGTTAACAACCGTTGGCACCTAGCGGCAGTTAACTGCCGCTCATACCAGTTAACAGAACCAGTGCAGTCTGCACAGGTTTTTCCAGGAAATTTGTCCTGTTTTAAATTTATGACGTTCGTTGTAGACTTGCTTGATATTTGTCATGGACTCTTTCCTTTTATTCTTCAAATTTGTCAAAATATTTTTTGGTTTCACCGAAGAATCGGTCAAGTCATGTACAATCTTCTTGTCGTCCTCCATTAATCTTCCGGCAAGAAGGTGCCCTGCTACATACCGCACCATCTCATGGTTGTGAACGCCATTAAGAATAGTCAATTTCCAAGCATTGTTTTCCCTCACGACATATCCACGCACCTTGAACAAACACCCACATTTTCTTGATCCCGTTGCTTCATGCTTCACTTTTCTCTTCGGTAATTTGTGCTCGCCGCTCCGTTCACAAACCAACTCCAACAAATCATTTCTACCTTCACAAGATCTTCTAATGATAACCATAAATCCAACCCTATTTGCTTGTCAACGAACCCAACCGAGCAATTCGTCTTTATCTTTTCATGTATCTCGTGTCGAAAAGAAATGAGCCGTGTCCACTTCATTGTCACAAAGTTTACACACATCGGAATTGACGCTTGAAGCCTCTACTTTAACGGAAGCATCAATCTTCAAGGAAGCTTCGACCTTAATGGGAGCTTCAACCTTAACAGAATCGACAACAGTAGGTTTTCGATCACTCGGATCATCATCCGCATTCTCAACCGTATCTATAAATAAACAACATATAATTTGTAATTTAATTAATAAACATGTATCTAATATCATATAATAACATAAACAAACAAAAAAACAAAAGAAAAAAAATTTGTGAATTTTTTTTTTTGGCAGTTAACAACCGCTGAGTCCCAACAGCATTTAACTGCCGGCGGTTTTTCCAACGTGTGTGTAGAAACGTCCTAGCAATCAAACAACAATGATTTGGAACCAAGATTTTGACAAAACATTTTAGAATTGAGGATTTTTTGAGTTTAGGTAATGGTGAGGTAAGATGATGAGTGAATAGAAACTATGGGTTTACTGGTTTTGGGGGGAAAAAGCAACGGCAGTTAACAACCGCTGAGTCCCACCGCTAGGGGCATTAATGTCATTTACTTGCGTCAATAGGAAATATTTATTGTCAAAAAAGCAATTTTCATCTTCTCATCCTCACCTCGGATCCTCTTGAGCCCATAATGCCTCATTACGGTCTGTCCGTCATAACGGCTGCCCGTCATAACCTAAAGACTCTTTTCACTGTAAACCTTCATTCTTGCTGATATACCGACTTGAATGTTTGAGTTCCTACATGTACGACCCCCCTTTCTCCTCCTTGTATTGCGACCACCACATCTTTAAAGCACCTCCATCAACGATCTACTACCATTGTGAGTACTTTTATCCTCTAGATAAGTAAGGAAATTAAGCTGTGTTAGATGATATATTAAATTGAGAATTTTTGTTCTTAATCTATTTTGTTTAGATTATCGCCTTTTTTTAAATCTTCACTTACTTAAATATCAAAGTCTTGCAAATACAACAACCTCGTACGATAGCCGCCGATTATCATCATCGTCTACTCCAAATCAACTATTTGTTCTTTTATTTAAAAGAAAAATAGAAAAAAAATAGAGTTACACTTACTTAAACAAGGACGTGCGTGTGTGGTTGTTGTATTTTCAAGGATTTTTCTAGTTAATAATTGGAGAGATGCAGTACCATCATTGACGGACTCACGCAGCCGTAGGGTCGATATGAGATTTTTCTTCGGTTAGACATTTCAACCATGTTTTTTGTTTTGTAAGGAAGACTTTTCAAACATGTTATAACTTTTCAAAATAATAGTGGTCTATAAATCCCTTTAATAAAATTGTGCCCTTGAAAATAAATGTCTATATTTATATTTATATTTATATTTATATTTATATATTATATACAAAGAGAATACAGAGTCCCCTTAATAAAAAGAATATAATGCATAATTTTAAGATGATTTTTCACTTTCAATTGCACTCTTAAAACAAAATTACATATTTACTTCCTTAAAAAAAAATTACATATTTACTTTTAAGAGTGTTATATTTTTGTATCATTCAGAAAGATTAAAATTGATATTCGTACCTGTTGTAACCTTGCTTAGTGTTGTTCCAAGAAAGGCGAAGTGTGTGGTATAATTTGTGAAATAATAGAATGGCCCCTTCTTCTTTGTGTATGGTTTCCTTTTATCCTAGCTTGCTTGCCAAACGTTGTAGCCTTAACTTCCCATGGTGGCGGCTTAACTCCGCTCACACCACCTTCTATTTGTCTTTTAGGCGGTATGCCTTACTCGCCTATGTGCGGTGTTATTTTTTTTTTTTGGTACAAAAGAGGGTCAAAGCCCATATGCTGAGTTAATTTTTAAGATATACAATTTAATTTTTTGATGGTCAATCTTGTGTTTAATGTTTATTATAACATAAATTTTGTGTTTATCTTATAGTTTATTTTTGTGGTCCATCCAAACAATTTTTCTGGTTCCGCCATTGACTATGCCGAGTTAGTGACCTGTTATGATCAGACCTCTCCCATATGTCATGCACATGACATGTAGCATGTTGTCCTGTGTCTTTAGGATGGGGGTATAGGGCTATCCCTCTCTTTGATGGTCCTTATTTTGTTTGTACAATTGAAAAATATAAATATAATTTGTTATTATACATGAAAGTGCAAAATACCTGTATTTATAATTTTAATCAATATCAAAATAATTTTAATTAAAATCAAAATTTCATAGAAACTATTGTTCATATTTATATGTATTAACGCAATAAAAAATCTAATTCATATTATTGTTTAAAAAAATAATATTAACTGAAAGATGATGAAAGTTTGAATGAAAACAAAACTAATAAATATGTACTATATACTAAATTAACATGTGGAGAGAAATGATTGAAACATTTTCCACGTAAATACGTGTGGAATCTTGTCTCAAAATTTCTATTCAAATAGAGATAGCTTCTCAATCCTAAGTAGAAGAGGTTAGTCTAACTCTCATTCCATCTGTGAAATTAATTCTTACTCACTTCAAACAATATGACACATATTCTATTCCAAATTTGGAGATGTATGATGCAGCCAAAGGTGTGGAGGTTTGTGGGATTTGCTGCAGCTGTTGCTGGACTGCTCTGCAATGCTCTAAGTTCTTCCTTCAACTATCTCTTTGGAGAATGGACCATGTTGGTGGCAACTCTTTACACTGTTTTCAGTTTCATCATTTGCGTGTTAGTTTTATTTGCCGCAAGGATATGGCAACACTCAAGAAGTCATTGGTTCATAGCTCATACAACATTTGTTGTATTGGCAATGACATCACTGTATTCGTATTTCTTCGATAAATTAATGCATAATACACCAGATGCATATAGTCTCATTTCATGTGCATCCTTTGCTGTCACGGCGCTTAGTTTGTCAAGGAACAAAACTCAATGCGGATTTGAAATCGATCTTCTATATTTTCTTCTTGGATGTCTAATGATGCAACTCATGAAGATTACATTGAAATTATTCATTTTTGGAGCAATTTTCAGCTATTTTCTTATTATTCTACGTTCATCCTTTTCTTCAATAGATGCTAGAGAAAATAAACAGTCCTCTGAATTCCAAGATGGAAATTCATTGGTTCTTAATATGGATTCTCTACAACTGGCTAGTACTGATATTGGTCGTAGGTTGGAAAAACTCGAGGCTTGTGTGAAGGCGCTTGAGCACGGAAATTCAAAGTCCATTCAAATGGTTCTGGAGCCCGTAAGAAAACATGAACACTCACAATTGGTGATAAAGGATCCCAGCTTCAAGATTGACGCGTTGAAGAAAGAAACCATCAAAGACCTAGAGGAAACAACAAATGTTATGGCAAGGGCCGGGTTTGAGAACAATTTTTTCGATGTGTACAACTATAGTCGTAGGGAATACTTCCAATGATTACATCGAGGAAGTTCACAATATGCCTTGGAAGGATCTTGATGACAAAATTAAAAAATGGATAAGAGTTTCCAATGATTCTCAACCACTACTGATTTTATCGCGAGCAAAGTTTATGCTATTGCATCTTCTTCAGATTCTCAACCACTGCTGATATCTGTCATGGAGATTTGCACGGGATCCACCATTCAGCATTTGAATATTTAGGATTAGGATTGTCACATGTGATACATATCTATTATGGCAAATTCTATGTACATCCAATAAATTTGGGTGTATCGACACACCAAGTCATAAAATTAATAATAAATGAATTGTTTTTTGAAGAAAAATAATTATTTTCTATCGTTAACAACTATAATGATTAAATTTTATTTACCAAAAGCTTCGACAAAATAAAATAAATTTTTTATGAATTTTTAATACTCATAGCAATGAATATTGATTATTTATTACGATAAAATGTAAATTTTTTAATATGATCCTTATAACAATGAAAAAATGTTTTTCTTATAAATTGATGTTTTCTAAAATATAAACATTTACAAATAGCTTTCTTATAAATTGATGTTTTCTCATAGCAATGTTTTTCTTATAAATTGATGTTTTCTAAATTTATAAACATGAACGTTAATTTATAAATTGTATAAAAAGAGTACCGATACACTAAAATTAGTGAGTGTACCATAGAAGCTCCCATCTATTATTATTATTATTATTAGTTGAAAGACGAGCACCCACGTGTCTGTCTTCTCGCTATTTATATTGTGCAAAGTTTATAAATTATAAACTCCATTTGTATAAAATTTGGTGAGGCCTAGGCTACCTTTGAAAACTTATGGGCAATTTACCCTTAACCAATAAAAAATAGTCATGTGTCTTCCACTATAACAAACATATTTATTATTTTATTTTCCAAAAATTTAACATGTATTTTATTATTTGCATATTCACCCCATTTTAAATCAATGACATTTTACAAGTTAAACCATCAAATTAATTAAATGTTCCCTCCAATCCAATCATCACTCTCCAAACTATTTTTTTTCTTCAAAACCAAAGTTTACGAATGACTTTGCAAAAATCATTAAAAATTTCACCCATGGGAACCGAACCAGGGTGCTCACACAAACTAGAATCTTACTCCCAAACCATTTGACAAATACATCTTTTATGAAATAATTTGGAATGTAAATATATAATTTTTTTTTTTGGTTACAATGCAAATATATGTTATTAGTGAGCAATTGTATAATTTTCTTTATGCAAGTGTCTTATACACCTAGCTTTAGTAAAAAATAAAATAAAATATGTGTGTATATATTCTCGAAAAAAAAAAGTGTGTGTATATATGAAATAATAAATCTTTCCATCCTTAAAAATAAAAAACTTTTTTAATAAAAAAGTATGAATTCATTCATTTGATTTTTTATATAAATTTATATTTTATTTAGATTCGATGAACTACAACAATGTTTCATTTGTAATCAATCGAATTGTGATTTATTTTAAATCCGACATTTCATTTGGATCAGATAAACTATTTTAAGGTATTCAATGAAAATTGTGAGAATAAATGTAATGTTTCGATTAAATATTTTTGCATTGTATATGTAAAAAAATATGTTAAATATTTGTTTTGTGCTCCTTGAAGATTTTATTTGCTTAAATATGTTGATACAAGTTTTTATGTATCAAGATGAGAAAGTTAATATGACAGTTTGAAAACTAATAACTATTTTTAAAATATTAACATAAATGTAGTGTTTCAATTATATATATATATATATATATATATATATATATATATATTATTTTATTTGCAAAACATCATTAAATAATTGCACCACACACGTCATGAAATTTAAATGTTTATATTTGCGGAAGCAAAGATTATGTACCGATATAAGAAAGTCGATATGATAAAATTTTCAAAACTCGGTATTATTTTCTCGATGAGTTACAAGCGTATTTGAAAACAAATAAACTTGAATTCAACAAAATCATATCTTCTACAAAGAGATTCACTGCTGAAGCCCTTTTAAAGGAAGTTGTTCATGAACAAATGGAACTTTTTTTACTTCCGGAACAAGTGCAAAAATTTATCATTAGTTTCATATCTTTATTAAACATCAACCCTTGACGGGCACTGAACCTCGCCAAACAACAACCCCTAAGTGGGCTCTGAATAAAGACATGACGCCAACCCAAAGAAGGGCTCTGAGCACGATAATTCGTCATAGATTAAAACACAGGGGGTCCTCCAGAGTGGCTCATCAAGCTAGCTTGAATCCCTTCCTGGGACTTCCCGCCATAGCAATTGTTCTGGACCGGTCAAAGACCTAGGCTTAACTGCTTAGGCCCAATAACAAATCAAGATCAAATGTTGCATTTGGCGAAATTACTCGCAACACACCCCTTCCCCACGCGGGGGGGGGGGGGGGGGGTGCTCGGAGCAAAGGAGACTAGTTCAAACGTCTTGCAACGTTCGACGACGTCTCTTTACCCACGTTTCTGCGAATATCTCACTGGCAGTTACACTTCTCCTGATTTCGTAACTGTCGGACACACGTGTGCCATTACAACGGCTCTGCATTCACCCACCTCTATAAATAAGAGGCTCCTTGCAGTCTCCAAGGTAGAATCTCTTTCACACTCTCACCCTCATTCTGAAACTGTATCTGACTTGAGCGTCGGAGTGTCTGTAGGTACACACCCCCCATTCCGTCCAACGCTCACCGGAATATTTCCACCACCGTGAACCACCACATTCAATCAAGCATCGGCAACTACCTTCTGATCAGATACAATCAACAATCATCTAAGAAAAGTAGCAACAAGCAGCATAGCATGCAAACAGATAAATTCACCACTTTGCCTTCTCCCAAATCTCATGTTTGGGGGGATGTGGACCGTCATTATATTCCCAAGGGCTTGGAAGCCCTCCAGAAAGGCTTTGACGCCCTCCATAAGGGCCCATGAGGCTTAGACGCGCCCTCCTTTGGGCACCACCTCACCTAACTTCAAGAAGTTTATAGAGCTTGGTAAAAAGACCTAACTTCAAGTACGAAATTTTATTATTCAAATTATACAAATAAACAAATTTTCCAATAATAATATTGATGTAATTTGAAAAGATAATTACGTTGTTACAATTTGAAATCTCAAACGTCAATGCCAAGAAATTACACAAATAATTCAATCTTCTAGGTCTCTTGAAATCGAGCAAACCACCTTTTAATCCACTAAAATTAAAATCCTAAGATTCAATGATTTTATTAATTAAAATGAGTGAGGGACTAAATCTCACATTTTTTTCTAATATGTTCTCGATCAATCTATTAATCTTGCTACTATGCATATAAAATAGAACAAATATTTCTCTTGTACCAAAAAAAAAAATTAGAACAAATATTTAATGAAATACTAGATTAATGTTGATATTTTAAAAATAATCATGACTTTATTAAAATTTTATCATATCAATGCAAAACGAGTATTTCATTAAGGTTATTTTTATCATAACAATCATATGATAAAAAATTTATCATATCAATATATGACCTTTATTCATATAAATACCTTTGTTACTTGTTTGGTTTAAGGTTATAGTCATTTTTTGTACTTTTTGTTGTTAATAAACCATACGAACAATCTTCTGAACTATCTTCTGATCAACCTTATGAACTCTGACTGGGTTCATAATCTTTAATGTTCTTTGATCACTTGATTTTTGATTTGATTTACACTTTGTTCACGTCTTAGTTAATCACTCAAGAATACATATTAAATACGAAGAAACTATCAAATGCCATTAATCCTTTAATCATCATGTTTTGTTTATCTTAAAAACATTTTAGGGATTTTGCCTCAATATAGTTTTCAAAATTTTACACATCGACTTTCTCATACCAGTACATAAGAATATATTTCCGCAGATATAAGCTCATAAATTCAACGACGAGTGTGCTGCTATTATTTAAGAATGTTTTGCAAATAAAATTTTAAAAAAAATATATTTAATAGAAACACTACGTTAATGTAAATATTTTAAAAATAGTTATTAGTTTTCAAAATTGTCAAATTAACTTTCTAATCTTGATACATAAAAATTTGTATCAGCATAATATAAATAAATAAAATCCTCAACGAGCGCAATGCAAATATTTAACATATTTCTTACATATAAAAGGCAAAAATATTTAATAGAAACATTACATTTATCCAGAAATTTTTTGTTTAATACCTTTAAACAGCTCATCTGATCCAAATGAAAGGTCGGACCTAAAATAAATCACAATTTGGTTGATCACAAATGAGACATTGCTAAAGTTCATCGAATTTAGATAAAAGTATGAATTTATATAAAATAATAATATTTAAAATATAAAAACTCAAATGGATGAATTCATATTATTTTTAAAGAAAGATTTACTATTTCATATATATATATATATATATATATATATATATATATATATAATGTTTTTTTTTACTAAAGTTGGATTATAAGTTACTGCAAAAAAAAACAAGTTATTCAGAAAAAATAAGTTAAAAATTGCTCACT
Organism: Medicago lupulina; assembly: GCA_958299785.1. Taxonomy (NCBI): domain Eukaryota; kingdom Viridiplantae; phylum Streptophyta; class Magnoliopsida; order Fabales; family Fabaceae; genus Medicago; species Medicago lupulina. The sequence goes on from OY283145.1 coordinate 52,723,631, forward strand.
AATAATATATATTTTGCATTCCAAATTATTTAATAAAAGGTGTATTGGTTAAGTGGTTTGGGAGTAAGATTCCAGTTAGTGAGAGCACCGTGGTTTGATTCCCATGAGTGATATTTTTAATTTTTAATTATTTTTGCAAAGTCATTCTTAAACTTTGGTTTTAAGGAAAAAAAATGTTTGGAGAGTAAAATTTAATTAATATGATGGTTTAATTTGTAAAATGTCATTAATTTAAAATGGGGCGAATATGCAAATAATAAAATACATGCTAAAATTTTGCAAAATAAAATAATAAATATGATTGTTATAGTGGAGGACACATGACTATTTTTGATTGGTTTAGGTAAATTGCCCATGAGTTTTCAAAGGCAATTTAGAAAAAACCATAAAATTTTGATTTTAATTAAAAGTAGAAATATAAATGTTTGTTACTTTCAAATGATAAAAAACCCAACAAACCATGTTTATCTATTTCAATGACATCAATAATATAGCAAATATAATATAATTATTATCTTTTTTGAAAACACCAAGAATAAGCATTATTCCTGAAAGTTTTCTTTCTCTTTTACTCATCAAAGAAGAGTGATTTTAGGTCATTACTCATCGAGAGGAAGGATGGTTTTAGGTCATTTTTTGACATAGAATCACGTCTCTGCATCTTTTTTCACTTTCTTTTCATATAAATAAGTGATTTCCACATATATATCAAGTTATTTCTTTTCTATTTTTTCGTGATTTCGTCGTTTAAGTGCTATGTTGTGTTGTTCGTCATCTTGTACGGCGTTGTTTTTTTCGCTTCTTGTTGCGGTGTTTGTTTGGTTCATATTGAATGATTAGCTTCAGTCAATCACATATTCAAACATACTCTTAATATATAAGTATAGACTATTTTTCTTTTTTTGTCTCAAGTATAAATTAAATAAGTTAAAATAGTATTTCGGTTCATTATTAACTATAAAAAATAGGAGTATTTATTAAAAATACATGAAAGTTTGTACGGTTTACAAAATTATGAAATATATATAGACCATAGTGAACATATGGAGGAATTGATTGATTGAAACCTTATCTCAATTCTCAAGGAAATATCTACATTATTAGAGGTGGTGGTGATATGAAAACAGCTTTAGTCCCTTCCTCGAAATTTCAGCTGAAAGAGTGATATCTTCTCATACCCGAAGTAAAAAATGGTTGGTCTCACTCTCACTCCATCTTTGAAATTAATCCTTACACACTTGACACAACATGATGCATATTCCAATCCAAACTTGGAGATGGATGATGTTGCCAAAAGTGTGGAGATTTGTGGGCTTTGGTTCATCTGTTATTGGACTGGTTTGTTATGCTCTAAGCTCTTCCTTCAACTATCTCTTTGGAGATTGGAATTTGTTGAAATTATTTCTTTACAGCGCTTTCAGTTTCATCATCTGCTTGGTGATTTTATTTGCAAAGAAATTGCAACATTCTAGAAGTCTTCGATTTAAAGCTCATTCAGCATTTTTGGTATTGACACTCACTTCAGTCTATTCATTTTTCTTTGATAAAGTGATGAATGGGAAACCAGATGCGTATAGTCTAATTTCATGTGCTGCCTTTGCTATCATGTCACTTAGTTTGTCGAGGCAAACTCAGTGCGGATTTGAAATAGATCTTCTTTATTTTTTCCTGGGATGTCTAATTGTGCAACTCATGAAGATTAAGTTGCAGTTATTCATTCTTGGAGCAGGTTTTAGCTATTGCCTTATAATTCTTCGTTCTTCCTTTTCTTCGCTGGATGCCAGAGAAAATAATCAGTACAGCTCTGAACTCCAAGATGGGAATTCAGTGATTCTTTATGTGGATTCTCTGCAATCGCCGAGTGTTAATAATAATATTTCTAGTGCTACCAGCATCGGTTCACCACAATTGGTTATCAGTACTAATAATGCTACTATGATGGAACAACTCTGGACTTGTATGAAGGCGCTTGAGTATGAAAATTCAAATCTCATTGAAATTATTACGGAGCATGTAAAAAAATATGTTGAAGAACACTCTCAACTGGTAGTGAACGATCCAAACCTAATCATAGATGCGTTGAAGCCAGAAACCATGAATGACCTTGAGGAAATAGCTAAGGTCATGATGATGGCTGGGTTTGAGAAGGATTTTTCCGATGCGTACAACAGTTGCCGGAGGGAATGCTTGGACAAGTGCCTAATGCATAGATTATTCGGCTTACAGAAGCTCAGTATTGAGGACGTTCACAATATGTCATGGAAGGATCTCGAAGACGAGATTGAAAGATGGATTAGAACTTTCAATGTCGCTCTCAAGATACTTTTCCCTGGTGAGCGAAGACTTTGTGACCGTGTCTTCTTTGGATTCTCATCCGCGGCTGATTTCTCCTTCATGGAAATATGCAGGGAATCCACTATTAAACTTCTAAATTTTGTTGATTATGTGTCTAGTGGAATTCACTCACCAGAGCGTTTGTTTAAAATCCTTGAGGTTTTTGAAACATTGCGTGATATGATTCCAGAATTTGCATCCTTATTTTGTGATCAGTACAATCTGTCTCTAGGGAATGAAGCAACTGCGATTTGGAAGAGACTGGGGAAAACAATTAGAGACATATTTAAGGAGTTGGAGTATTTGATTGGTCGAGATCTGACGAAGGTGACAAATTTTGGTGGCGGTCTTCACCCGATTACCCAACATGTGATGAACTACCTCTATGTAGTTTGCCGATCCCAGCAAACATTAGAGCAAGTCTTTTACGATTCCTCACTTTCTTCGAAGATTCATAGGATTATGGATACATTGAAGAGCAATTTGGAAGCAAAGTCCAAATTGTACGTGGATCCTTCTTTAGGCTATATATTCTTGATAAATAACCACACATATATAGTTGAGATGAGCAAAGATAATGAACTAGGAACCCTTTTGGGGGATGATTGGCTCCAAAAATACGCTGAGAAAGTTTGGCATTACCATACACAATATCACAAAACCAAGGGAGTGATCGCCTCAACTCTAGCGCTAGATTTTTTCCGGTCAAAATATGAAAGAAATAGAAATATCAAAGGTGGGGAAGCATCAAAGGTGTATCAAGGAGATATGAAAGAAATAGAAACATCACCCTTGCAACCAGGAGAAAGGTATCAAAACTTTATAATTCAAAAACAGTTCAAAATACAAAATAATTTGTTTTGGTTTCAATTTCAAAAGAAAATATTTTCGGTGTCGTTGGCTGAAGCTCGGAAATTCTTTACTCACACAGTATTAAAAAGATGTGCGTCCGAGGAGTGTTTTTTTTTTTTTTTTAAGTCTCCGATGAGTGTTATTTTTGCTCATTTTACAAATATTAAAAAATGCAAAGTAAAATATCCTTACTAGAGCATATTTAATGTGAGATGTTTTGCATTATAGTATGTGTTGCATATTACTTACTCTTGTTGGACAAGAAATAAAAGAGATTGTTATTAAATGGAAATAATTAAGATTTAACAAATTAGTTGTTGCCCTTTCAAAAAAAAAAAATTAGTTGTTGTTAACCGTTAGATCTCTTGTTTAATACAACGTGCGAGTGACTAAATTGAAAGTGTTACACTCACAGTTACCTCAATTCGTGATGTTATCGTGATCAATTTTGTCAGGATACATAGATTCCCCAATGTAAAATTAGAGAAATGCTGTTTATAGCGACAGCAAGCTTCACGAATTATCCCGACACGTTTAAAATTAACTCCTTAATTTTTTGGGCGCTTCTTTTTCCACTTTTTTTTTTTGTTGTTACCACTGGAAATAGCCTTTCTTGGTCGACAGTTTAGGTGGTCCATGATTCCTTCAAACAAAAAGTTTAGGTGGTCCATGATACGTAACATTTGTTTTTTAGTTTTGTTAGATCCTTCACATCTACAACATAGAAAATAGCTCTTCTCCTATACAAAATTGCTCACTAACAACACATGGAAAGGTGAACTTCAAATATTTCAATGGTAACTAGATTAAGTTTCAACACGTGCTGAAAGTCATTTTTTTTGCTTACTAACAACACATGCTGAAACACAAAGCAGTTGTCGTATCAGTAATTAGGAAAAGGTCTCAATGCACAAACAGCACATAAATAAACTTGCACAAGTATCAATTTTAACACTGCTATGTGCAGACCAAAAACAAAACAAAAAAGGATTTACCAAATTGCATGGTTTGTTACCAATGTGAGTTAACTCACGTAGATTATACGACAACGTGAGTTAACTCACGTTGGAGGTATTTTGGTTTGTTCACATGGAAGTGAGCAATTTTGTATGAGAGAAGAGCACTTTTCCACAAGATATTATAATGATCTCATTATTTCGGATCAATTTTTCGAATAAAAACTTAGTCTTCTCTTGCTTTTTCCTCCCCTTCAGTTCCTCCATTACCTTTGGTTATGCACTGCACGCTCAAGTTGCAATGATGATCTTGTAACAGTAACAAATACATTTTGATTTTTACAATGATGATCTTTTTCCTCCCCTTCTCTTGTAACAGTACCATATATTTCTATTTACAATCAATTTCTTGTATGCTGACCTAATGATTGTGCATTCGTATTAATTAATGGCAGGAGAAAGAAATTGGAGACAGAGATAATAACAATAGTGATCTCTCCCGAACCCCAGTTTCGGAACACATACAAAATTCCACCGGAAGACGGGTTTATCTGGACAGAATATGGCAGGAAAGAGATACCTGGCTTCATACACCCGAGGTATGTATGGTCTATTAAGTAATTAATTTTGTTAGGAAACATTAAATTTATTGAAGTAGAAGAGATAGAAGTATATCACATACACCTCCTCTAGTTTTCCACTAAACACTAATCTCCCTTGGGGTTTTATTAGTCAAACATTAAAAAAAAATAAAAAAATGCTTGTTTGCTAACTTCATTCAACCATTTCTTAGTTTCTTTCTTGTTTTTATGAATAGGCCATTCAAACCCAATATCTTCTGTTACCTGCAACAACTTTCCTTATTTTTTGTTATGTCATTACTTCTGCCATTTGCTATATGCTCTTTTGTGACACAAATTAAAAAAGAAAGGAGGCCTATGACTATTCGAGTACTTCACCATCGGCTGCCCGCAACTCGATGTGCTAAGGGCAGCCCTCTCTACCTTATACTTAACCCTAAAATTCCAACTAAACATTGGGAGAAAAAGGACCATAAGGGGAAATCAAGAGGTAGCAAGACACTGCTACCATCACAGCTCGAGAGGGAAACATGTCGACCAACATAGAAAGCACGATCTTCAGGAAATTAGCTTGAGGCAGGACGTGGTTGTCCTTGATAGTGAAAATAGCTAGAGGTCTATATAGATGACATGGTGGTGACGATCAAGGAAGTATGGAGTTAAAACCGAGTCCTACAAAAAATCTTGGGTTCCGTTAGAAAATACAACATTTGTCTAGATAGTTCAAAATGCTCCTTTGGAGTCCAAGCTAGAAAATTCCTTAGCTTGATGCTCATGAATAGGTGAATAGAAGCAAATGCTAATAAATTCCGAAATATAAACACGAGGAGCCCATCAAGTGTTAAAGGATCCATCTTCTAATGCAAAGAACCACAACTTTATTTCAGTTTATATCTTGCGCCGAAGACAAAGCCTTTAATTTCTTCACCATTCTTAGAAAAACGGAAATTTTGAATGGACCTTGGAATGATAAACCCGTTTTTGGAAGCTTAAGAACTTTTTGCCTACACCTACGTTCCAACAAGGCCAAAGCAAGGTAATCCCCTATACTTTTAGTTATCAACAACTGATTATTTCCTTTCCACGGTGCTAGATCAAGAGATAAATGGAGGCGAAAAACTACGCAATTTCACGAGTAAAGTATTCCAAGATGCATAAAATAGATACAAAATGATAGAACTCGTTGACTCGCCGTTGTTACCACGACTAAGCACCGACTAACCATACTTCCAAAATCATAGAGTGGTGGTCAAAATTGGTTACCTGATTAAGTACATCCTTAAGAAACCTAACCTCATTTTTTTTTGGTTTTGTTTAGAGTTGTCATCACCAATAACCCTTGTTGAACCCAATGTGTGGATTTTATCTGTAGATGGAGCTTCAAACCTCAAGGGCGGTGGAGCTTGAGTAGTACCAGAAGGACTGGACGAAGTTTCACATAAACAATCTAACCATTTTCATTTCAAAGAAATCAATAATAGTGTCAAAATCGAAGCACTCATATTAGGGATGAAGTTTGCATCTGAAAAGATGTGACACGATCATAGCAAAATGTGGCTTTCAATTAGTAAAAAGGCAAACCAAATATCCATAACTCGTAAAATACTTGAAGATAGTCAGAGATATAAAGAATAGGTTTGAGTTATTTGAATTGATCTACGCACCAAGGGAACTAAACTCCAAGGCAGATCTATTATCTAAGCTTTACAATACCAAGAGACCTGGAAACAACCGAACAATAACTTAGGAAACCCTTCTAAACCCAAAGCACCGAATCAATGTAGGTTAACTAGATTCAGGAGAGCGTAGATTGGATTGAACGCCTCGTTCAGTATTAGAAGAAGAATTATTTCCAAAATCTTCTGTCAAGTCAAGACAGATAAATAAGATAGCGGTAAATTACATTATGGTCTAGGGAAAACTACATAAATGTTGGTTTTCTTCCCCCCATGTTACTATGTATAAAAGAGGAGGTAGCAAAGAGAGTAAGGTAGCAAGTAAAAGAAATAATGTGTGGTAGTCACGTTGGTGGGAAGATCTTTGGCTTACAAAATACTACGAGCAAGTTTCTACTTGCCCACTCTATTACTAGAAAGAGTGGCCTTTTCCCATGAGAAATGGGTCGATTCAAGTTTCTAATCATAGGATTTTTACTACTTCACAAGTTAGATTGAGGTAGAGCCAGTGGCTACCATCATGGAAGAGCAACTACGCATGGTTTACTAAAAGAAAATAATATGTATGTTTTTCCTACTGAAATATCATCTCCAAACATAAGACTCAATTCATCATCATCTCCTTGGTGATAGAATTCTTCGAAGATATGGGTATTTAAAATAAATTCATCTAGATTATACATCTATGAGAAAATGGACAAGCAACGTCAACCGACAAAGTCATACTCATCGAACCAAGAAGAAATTGGTAGAAGCAAAATGTATCCGGGAAGAGGATCTCCCGCCAGTGTGTTATGGTCTTATCATAAGACTATCACTCTTCAGTAAGGGAAAGATATGTGCAAGTATTTTCTTTTTTATATATGAATGCGTAAGTCATACCTCTAAAATCAAATGAAGCAAATTATATGCGTAATTTGAATTTTTGCTGTTTTTGTTTCAGGATTTACTACAGGTGCAACCACGTGAAATTATATGCGTGTCGAGCCAAGAAGAAAGTACATCTACTTGGTGACCATCCAAACATATTTGAAGTTAGATACAACGGTGGACATACCTGCCGCATGTCCTTAACAATACCATCATTATTTGTACCATCACGTCAACCACTAGATATCTCAATGGATGTTACTCAAACCACCATGCCTACATCGTCAACTTTATATTCTGGGTGGATTTCATCGGGCATACCAGGTATTTTTTATGGTAAAAATAATTTTTATCACCAATAAATAATGAGAGAAGTGTCCGCGTAGCAGAGATTGCTTGATGTGCAAACAATCAATATTGAGAGAGAAGAAAGAGAGTTCTATGTGGTTGTAACTATATATTCTCATTAGCAATAATATTGTAAGGTTACAAGTTTATATACTACTACATATGCGAGTTACTTTTTATACAAGTAATCAACCAAAACTAACTAATTTCCAGCTTAGTAGCTAAGAAACTAACAAACTCAAACATTGATATTCAAAATTAACTCAAAACTGACTAATCAATAATGAAAAATTGAAATCAAAACTTTAACGTTGATAGTCACAAAATCAATAATCAAAATAAAAACTAAATAATTGATGATAAAAAATCTAAAATCATAAATAATAAGTCAGAGAATAACACAGAAGTGTATGTGGTACACTAGTACCTTATAAATCCACTTTCATTGAAAACAGAGAACCAACTATAGATTTGATGTTGTTTTCGAACTGCAACAACAACAAACCAGAGAGAGAGTAAGAGAGTGGTTCTATAATCTGAACATGAACATGGGTCAGGAATCAAAAAAACGAAAAATGTATTTAGAATTCTTACCTCAGCAGCATGTTGTGCTCATTCTTTCTCTTGGCCAGGTTTGTCTATCCTTAGAAGAACACTGATCAGTAAAATAAACAAAGCTATCAATTAAAAGAGAGAAAAACGTGAGAGAATATAAATAGAGTGAGAGATAGACGCTTACGGCGGTGGCGGCCAGTTGGTTCCTATTCCAAAGCTGTTTTTGGTAGAGAGAGAGACAGAGACAGAGAGAGAGAGAGAGAATGAGTGTTTTGATGGGTTGTGTTGTGTTTGACGGTGTGTTTGTTGGAGGGAGAGAGAAAGAAAACTTTAACCTTGAATATGTGTTTTACAAACCAACCAATTTTTGTTTGTTTTTGGCATTTATCTAATTGTTTTCAAATTTTGAACTTGTTTGCCATTTTTTATAGCTTAGGTGGCAAGAAAGTACCACAATTGAGAGGAAAAATTTGAATTTTCTTGCTTATATGTCACTATCATCAAGAGTTTTTTATGATTAAATTTAGGAAAGATGATAGATGGTAATGCATGGAAGCTAAAAGAGGTTAAGATTTTTTTTTTTTTTTTTGATGATTTGGCATGAACAACCTTAGAGCTTGACACTTAAGCTTTTTTCCTATTTGTAGTTCCACATTTGTATATTATTAAGATTAAGATTAAGAATAAGATTAATAATAAGATTAAGATTAAGATTAAGATAAGATATATTAGTCATTATTCATTAATAAAAATAACAATTGTATCAAGAGTTGTTACACTAATTGAATTCCACAGGAAAATCCATAAACTCTATGGCAGAGGCCAAGTTAGCTGCTCCGGCGGATGGTTGGCATCATCCTATGATGGACAACATTTTGGCCTATCTTGTTTCTGCTATAAGATCACAGCAGATCAAAGTTGTTAATGGAGATGGAACATTTTCAACACAAACTGAGGGGACAATGGAACTATTAGAGAGCATATTAGCATCAAAGTCCGAAGAATATGCGGACCCTTCTTTGCGTCATTTTTTCATGATGAATAATTGGAAATATTTAGAAGTGACATATATAAGAAGGAATTTGAATTCAATTTTTGGCAATGATTGGTTACCAAAAATCAGAGCAAAAGTCCAAAAAAACATTGAACTCTATCAAAGAAACTCATGGGATAAGGTGTTGGACTTGTTGAAGTTGGATATCAACGATTCCATGGAAATTAATTTTGTAGTAGATTTGTTGAAAAAAAAGATTAGTTTGTTTAACAAGCACTTTACAGAGACATGCAGAGTTCAGTGCACATGGTCTGTTGAAGATTTTAAGCTTAGGAAAGAAATAATTGAATCTCTCAAAAACACATTGCTGCCAGCGTATGGAATCTTCATTGGGAGGTTGCAAGATTTTCTTAAAAACGATGCTTATGAGTATATTGAGTATGGAATGTTTGACATTCATGACATACTTGATAATTTGTTTCTTGGAAACAAGAAAGACAAATGAATCGTTTGGTTTGTGATCACAAATTTATGTATGTGTCCATTTTGTTTTTGCGTTGTTTGTTTGTTTTGGTTTCGTTTTGTTTTGTACTGATGTTTTGCCAATAAAAGAACAATAGTATTATTCGGTATTTACATAAGCACTTGTTAGACAGCTTGAGAATTGAGACAGATTATGGAAACATTGATCCATCACTTCCATGAAACAAATTATTAGGGGCTCCTTGAAAATATCCATTTTTTTCAAAGTTAAGATCATGCTATTGATAGTGTAACTCACAACCATGTAAATAATGTTTTGATGAAGTTCCAGTTTCCATAAAGATGGTTGAAAGAAATGAGTTCAATGATACTTGATTAAAAGTCTGAAATTCATCATTGCTTTATTTGTTTATGGCTATTGGAATTTTTGGGCAAAGTACTTAGTTTCTAAAGCTTCGTGTCTTGATTTGTAGGTTTAAATACAATTTTGACCTCCTGCGTTTCTCAATGTGCTGATTTTAGTCCAATGTATAAAAATTAATAATTTTAACCCTTAAGTTTACCCCTTTTACAACTTTGACCCCTTAATGACCTAGTCCATACATATATGGCACCCCGTAGGAAGCCACATGTGTAATTTTGTAATTAAAAAATAAAAGAAAAGCCAAATAACCATTTACAGAATTAAATATATCCAGATAACTTAGACGTGCAATGTTTCTTCTTCTTTTCTTCCCTGATTCTTTTACACGTTTCTAAAGAACAGAAAGAAGAAAGAAAAAAAATCATATCTGCAATTCGTTCAGCCATGTTTCTTCTTCTTCTTTCCTTCCATATGCAATGTTGGAAATCTTTTATTTACCTCAAATCCAATTCTGCAAAATTAGTAAGATTCACACATTAATAGAACCCACAAGCAATATAAAATCCCGTGAAGGTGATTGTAAAATCAAATTCAGCTACAAAAGCGAATTTGAAATCCAAAAAAATAGAACCCAGAAAACAACTCAAATGCAATAGAACCTAGAAACAAGTATAAGCATAATTCAAAATCCAAAATGAAAGCGAATAAACTGCACAAATTGGTGTCGTGGCCAGGAAGAATCAGAAACGAAGAGGATGAGATTCAAATTGAAATTGTTTGGTTGAAACGAAAGGTTGAAGTGGAGGAGATGAAGTTGTTTGGTTGGAATTGTTACGTGAGTTGTTTCTGATTTGTTACTTGAAATTGGAAACTTTGGAATTTCACAATTTAAGAAATAATTGTTACATGAGCTTGTTTTTGTTGGTGATTAAACGAGTAGAACTCAATGAGAGCCTTTGATTTGATGTTTGATGAAAAGGTTGTTTTTGTGTGGAGGATCCCATCAATTTAGTCCATAAACTACCTAAATATAATGGTAGTTCTTAAATTATATTAAATTCGTTAACTTAGTAACTAAAGTATATAAAGTTTCATCAATTTAGTCATTAATAACTCAATGACAGGGATTAAATTGACGAATATTATATACTTATTTTTTTGATCAAATGAATATTATATAATTTAGAGACAACTTATTATACTTATGTAATTTAGAAATTAAATTTGAAAAAAGACTGATAGTTAGGTTAGAGACCAAATGAATGATTTATTCTTCATTTGAAAATGCTTTTTTTAATATTGGGAATCAACTTGTAGAATTTAACTTGTATGATTAGCCCTCTCAAAAATAAAAAATTTGTGGAATTGGCTTAGTTGAAAGAGAAAAGTTATGCTAAAGGATGTCAAGGCAATCCAATTCCGTGAAGATATATTTTCATAGTATAAAAACACATATTATACCACTAAAAAAAAATCATGAAACATTGTGTAGGGCAGATGCCTTCACACAACTCTACATGCATCCGTCCCTGATTTGTTATGTGAGATTTTTAAAAGTTACTTCTTTGGAGTTTAAAGAAGTTGATGAGTTAAGAAGATGAAGGAGAAGGAGAAGAAGATAAAGTAATTGCTTGGAATTCATCATCATCTCATGCTTCTTCATTTACAAAATTTAATGATTACACAATAATCATTTACAGCATTAAAAAAAGCCAAATAATCTTCGTAGGAAAGAAGAAGAAGAAACATTTCATAGCTTTATGGGTTTATTTTATTTTATTTTATTTTATTATGTAAATGATTATTTGCCTTTTTATTTTTTTTAATTAAAAAATTACATACGTGATGTCCTATTCACTTAAGTGATCCGTCACGTGTGTATTGAATGAGTCAAAATTAGATTAAGGGACCAAAGTTGCAAAACAGATAAACATAAGAGTTAACATTGTTTTTTTTTATAGAGGACCAAAATCGTTAGATTGAAAAACATAAAGAGTTAAAACTGTATTTAAGCCTAATTTATATTTAGATTTTAAGACCGATATGATTTCCTAGAGTCGCAGAAAGGTTTGAGGTGGAATGGAACCTTTATAATAAACTGAATGAAAATTATTCAGCTTTTTTGATTAGAAAAAATCTAAGGTAAATTGTCATACGAGTAACCACAAAGTTGCTAAATGTAGCGAAATTACAAAATAATCATTAATGATGCACATAATTAGTCGGAATAGTCATCGATATTAAAGACTATTTTGATTAATAGAATGTACAATCAAAACTACTGTGAATACTTTTTTTTTTGTCTAATAGCCTAGTGGTTAGGGCTCACACAATTAAATGTGAAGAAATGGGGTGTCCAGGGTTCGAACCCCGACCCATGCAAAAATTATACAATGTCTCTACCAACTGAGTTAAGCTCACAGGTACACTGCGAATACTTATTACACACGAAAAATAATTATTTGTCGTAAAATATTTTTAAGTTTTTGGTCATCAAAAGTCACGATCTGTTGTTGGCAATATATTGACTTTCTATTGCAAATCATACATGGACAGTTTGTCTTGAAGCCTATCGATGTAAAACATAAAAATAAAAAAGAATATGATCGTGGTGGTTAATAATTGGACCGTAAAACACCTCAAAAAAAAAAAAATTGGACCATAAAAATATGATCGTGGTGGTTAATAATTGGACCATTTTTTTTTTAAAAGAATTGGACCATAAAAATATGTTTACAATTTGATTCCTGATGATGAGTATAGAATTAAATATATTGCTTCTCTATGCATTATATTTAGAGGATTAATCGTATGGCTAACGATTATGGGAATAAACTCGATCCGATATATAAAAAATATTTCAAATATATGTAAATCATCTCAGCAAATATCAAGCATTTTAGTTTTTTATTAAAAAAAAAAATCAAGCATTTTTGTTTTGGGTGCTTTTGATTTGCTAAAAAACGAAAGAAAAGGACCGAACAACTTCAGTTGTCCGATGTTTGATTTGTAAAACTGTTTCAAATACAGGACAAACTGGAGGTAAGGGACAAGACAAAAATTGATATTTTTGTCCCTCACTAAACCACAGCACAACTCTTTGTCCCACATAAAATATCAAAATAACATTTCGTCCCCATTTGACAAAAAAAATACACATTTCGTCCTCAAAAATCGTATAAAACAAAAAAAATTATTCAATATTATAAAAATGTGTCCTGTACTGTTGTGCCTTTTGTTGTGTTGTTCTGTTACTGTTTAACAAACGCATAGTCTTTGTAAAAATATTCTTTGCTTTTAATATTTGCAAATATTGAACCTTTTGTTTTTGTCGTTTGTGCTTTGCTCTGAAATAAATATCTTCAAAAGTAGATACTCCAAATTATTGCATTAGGTGATCCATTTGAATAAGTCAAAATTGGTTCCGTGTAACAAATTTTGAATCACTACATATTGTCTAAAGAGAGAACATGACCGTGTAACAAATTCAGAGGTGGCTGATGCATACAAAGGTATGGAGATTTGTTGGATGTGTTTCAGCTGTTGTTGGACTTGTTTGTTATGCTCTCAGCTCTTCCTTCAATCATCTATTTGGAAACTGGACTCTCTGGAAGATAGTTCTTTACACTGTTTTCAGTTTCATCATTTGCTTCATAATTTTGTATGCAAGAACATGGCAACACTCGACTAGTCATCGATTCAAAGCTCATTCAGCGTTTCTGGTATTGACAATTACCTCTATTTATTCCTTTTTCTCTGATAAAATTATGAATGGAAAACCAGATGCATATAGTCTAATTTCATGTGCTGCCTTTTCTATGATGTTACTTAGCTTGTCGAGGCAAATTCAGTGTGGATTTGAAGTGGATCTTATGTACTTTTATCTAGGATGTTTAATTGTACAACTCATGAAGATTAAATTATTGTTAGCTATTGTTGGAGTTTGTTATAGTTATTGTCTTATTATTCTTCGTTCTTCTTTCTCTTCCTCAAATATTACACAAGAAACTCGGTGTGTAATTGGATTCGATGAACGTGTAGTCATTCAAGTTGATTCACAACAACAAGAAAATCCGATTAGAGGTTTCAACATTAAGCAACAGTTCATTTCTTGTATGAATGAACTTAAGAAAAACAATTCGAATATTGGTAAGATGCTTTTGCAAAAGGTTAAAGGTAACTATCAATTGGTTATGACCGACCACAACTTCATAATTGATTCACTTTTGCCTGAAACAATCAATAACCTTCATAACACGGTGAAATTGATGGTGGATTCTGGATTTGAGAAAGAGTGCTATGAGATTTACAACAGTTACCGTAAGGAATGGTTGGAAGACTTGTTGATAAATAAATTATTAGCATTGAGAAAGATGGAATTTCAGGATTACATGATTGGAAGATGGATAAAAACATTCAAGGTTGCTCTTAGAATACTATTTCCTAGTGAACGTCAACTATACGATGGTGTGTTCTCAGAATTCAACTCTGCAACATCTGATCTCTATTTCTCAGAGGTATGCCATGGAGCGATAATTCAACTTCTGAATTTTGCTGATTCGTTCGCAAATCGAAGCCCTTCAACATGGCGTATGTTTAAAATCCTCAACTTGTTCGAGACACTGTGTGATCTGATTCATGAATTTGAATCATTGTTTCTTGATTCGTTGGTGAACGAAGCAGTAAAAATAAAGAATAGATTGGGTGAAATAAGTAGAGACATTTTCATGGAATTTGGGAATCTGATCTTTCTTACACCATATGTGGAGTTAGATTGTTGGGCAGACGGTGGAGTACATCCAATGACATGTGAGGCCACTAGCTCCATCGTCATGGCTTTTTGGTCAAGACAAAATCTGGAGAAAATTTTACAAGGGTACCCCTTGGTTGTTGATGGAGCAGGAACATCTTTATTCTATTCGCAAATGGTGCTTATAATGGAGCAGTTTGAGAGACAATTGGAAGCCAAGTCAAAAAATTATGAGGACCCTGCTTTGCGCTATTTTTTCTTGATGAACAATCTATTTCACATTAAGGGAAAATTGGAAACCTTTTGGGATAATAGGTTTTGTACAAACACGGGGAAATATTTTGAACTCTATTTTAGAAGTTCTTGGAATATGGTGATAGATTTTCTGAAGATCGATATCAATGAGTTAGTTGCACCCAATTCTAAAGCAAATTCAATGAAGAATAAGCTTAGTTTGTTCAATCATAAATTTAGGGAGACTTGTGGAATTCAGTCTACATGGCGTGTTTTTGACGAGCAACTAAGGAAACAAATAATAATTTCCATCGAAATCAATTTGTTTCCTGCATATGAAAAGTTCATTACAATGTTTCACAATGTTGTGGGAAAAAATGCCGATGAGTATATCGTGTATGCAATGTCTGATATTCAAGATCAACTCAACCAGTTGTTTCTGTTAGATGATGTTGATTGTGTTAGAGGATTAATTAGGGTTCAGTCAGTTAGTTAGTAAGGGTTGGTTAGTGTTTCTGTTTGTTATTACGTAATAATTACACGTACCAAAACTCATGTCAAACTAGAAATTTTTTATCATCACTTATTTGTTCCAAAGGACTTATGTGATTCCCTGTATACCACTGTGCATATATTTTACGCTCAAGTATCATAAAGTATTGTGAAAAGTTTTGTAATCTTTGAAGTTCCTTTGATGTTTATTAAAAGAAGTTTTCATTGCAAGTGTATACTAGAAAAAGATAATATACTGTTCTAGATGAATAGCATTACTGAATGTCGCACATAGAGGCTCCTTAATTAATTACTTATATGTAATAAACATCATATATATAATCAGATAAAACTTTCCATTTACATCGACTTTAGTATAGAAAAACTAAGTAGAATCAAAAGCACTAACATGTAGTGAGTAGAAGAAAATTAACAAAGGAATGAAATTGTTGATCAGACATATAGTCATAACTCCTTAGACAAAAATTGTTATAGGTCCTCTCATTACACTTGAATTAGGATCCGCCGTGGCGGTGAGAAACATTGATCATGGACTTACAATAATCAAACATGCAGAATAATAAAAATCAATTACAGAATACATCACTAAAACCGTAGAGAACCTAATCCTTAAATTTTTTCTCACATTATACAACGATAACTCTATAATAAATGAAGGCTAATCCAAACATATGTTAACGAACTTATTTAGTCTTGTCACACTATACACAGCTAACATACTTATTCAAATAAAAAATGATTGTGGTAACATAGTAGTTAGTCATGGGCCGACAATGATTTAAACGTGCGCATCATTGACTCACGGAATGCACGCAGTTTTTTAGCTCCAAAGGGTTTTTTTCTTACCAGAGATGCATGCCCCTGTCTCTCTTTCTCTTGATCTTTTGTAATGGTTGAACGTTGTGTGTGATATTGTGCAGTATTGTGTTGTAATTGCGAATGTACTTGAGTAACCTCCCTGTTTTCTGGCGGGGCATCAAGATTCATAATTGGAGCAATTTCAGAATTAATGTTTTCTTGTGGCCGGATAAGATGAATGTTCTCGTCTGGGCCATCAAAATTCATAATTGGAGCACTTTCAGAATGGATGGTTTCTTGGGCCTCATTAAGATGAGAATTTTCTTGCGGAGCATCAAAATTCAAAAGTGGTGCACTTTCAGAATTAATTGTTTCTCGTGGAAGGATAAGATGAGTGTTTTCTTGCAGGGTATAAAAATTTATAATTGTAGCACTTTCAGAATTAATGGTTTCTTGTGGCAGGATTATATGACTGTTTTCTTGAAAGGCGTCAGAATTGATATTTTCAGCACTTTCGGAATTAATGGCTTCTTGTGGCTGGGTAAGATGCGTGTTTTCTGCAGCAGTAATAGATTCTTCTAAATCTGAATTAATTCGAATAACTAAAGAATTTTGGTCTTGGATTTGGATTCCAAGATTGCCACTTTCTATAGCGGCGGTCAAATAAAAACGAAGAATGATGAGGGAATAACTGAAACTCACTCCAACGATCACCAAAAACAATTTAATCCTCATGAGCTGTAAAGTCAAACATCCACAGAAAAAATATAAGAGATCAACCTCAAATCCGAAGTGAGTTTGCTTTGACAAACAAAGAGACATGATAGCAAAAGCTGCATTGGAAATCAAAACGTATGAATCTGGTTTTTGGCTAGCTTTATCAAAAAAGAAGGAGTAAACAGTCGAGATTGTGAAAACGAAAAATACTAAATGAGCTTTAAACGGAAGACTAGTACCCGATGTGTGGTTTATTTTGGCAAACAAGACGGCAAAGCAGATAATGAAACTGAAAATGGTATAAAGAAATAACTTGAAAAAGTTCCAATTCCCAAATAGATGATTGAAGGAAGAGCTGAGAGCATAACACAACAGGCCAACTATGGATGAAACAAGACACACATATCTCCATATCTTTGGATGCATTCTCAAAATTTGGTGGAGCATGGAGGTCATTTGTTGCACAACTGTGTGAGGCTTGCATTCATGAACAGAGAACATACCATTTTCTAGCTTGGAAAAAATAAGAAGCCCTTCATTTTTATTCCGATGAAATTTCAAGGATATTAACCTGTGCAATGAAAAGGGGGAAACTAATACTTTTTTATTCATATAGGAAATTTATGAGGAAAGTGGCCATTACCCAAATCTGTGTGACTCAGCAACTTAGTATTATAAGCTATGACAATTTTGAAACTTAGAAGGACTAATCCAACTTAATCCTCAAGGTGCCGTGGCTAGCAACTTATTACTATATATTATACTATATTGAAACCAAGTCGTATGTTAATGGATTGACACTTTAAATGATTGTGACAAATTGTTCAAATAAAAAATGCATATGACATAGAAACTGATGATGAGCTGTGTTATACCATTTCAATTGATGATGCAAATTGAAAAAAAAAAGTCCCATAAGCAAAGTTTATTTGACGGTGGCATTGCAGTATGTAAGTGTGTGTGTTTGAACCCTGAATTCTCCACTTATTTTTCAAAATAAAAACATTTTTTGATTAAATGATATGTGGTTCGGGTAAACAAGATTCTCTCACTAAGTTAAGATTTTTAACCTTATTGTTTTAATTTTGTTGCTTCTTTTTTAACCATGCGTAAAAATAAAATAAGAAATAACTACCCAATGTCACTCAAGTAAAATTATGATAAACATGTTTCTATGTCGAGGTTTATAATCAAAACTACCCACTAAGTCTTCTCTTTGGTGGATTCTAAGGTGAACCATCAATTAATTGGTTCACCTCTGGACCAATTTTATATACCATCGAGATATATTTAAAGGTTTAGATGAGTTAGAAAAGGACAACACGTGCATCTTTACTCACACAATCCCTTTCCTCATCTTCTCTTTTTTCCTCTCCTCCTATCTCTCTCAATTTTATCTTCAGATTCAAATCCGTCAACCAAAATTCGTGACACCATTGAAACTGCCCTAACCCACCAAGTTTGAATCCTCCAGTAAATTTTTTTTTTCTTCTCCTCTTCTCACATAAAAATATAAATATACACACAATGTTTTATCGATATTCTGATTTATATATTTGTATTTCCCAAAAACAAAAGGTTGAGTCGATCTTCAATCTCGAACATTCCATATTTAATGTAATTATAAGCCTCGTTACCAAGAATATCCTGGAGCCTTCCAACAAAGATTCCATATGCTGGTAGCAAGATATTTCCCACAGATGATCTGATTTTCCCCCTTAGCTTACTGCCATAAATAAACCACGCAGACTGAACTCTGCATATCGCTTCAAAGCGATTATTGAACAAATGAATCTTCTCTTTCAATAACTCTTCTGTAATGCTGTCATTGTTGTCCAGCTTGAGAAAGTCCATCACCTCATCCCATGAGCATCTTTTATAAAGATCAAGGTTTTGTTGGATTTTTGCTTTGTTATTTTGGAACCAATCATAACCAAAAATGGTTTCCAATCTTGAGAATTTATTCATAGCTTCTATGTGTGATCTATTATTTAGCATGAAAATATGGCGTAAAGCCGAGTCCTTACAATTTTCGGACATGACTATCAATTTTCTTTGCAACATCCTCATTATCTGCTCCATCTGCTTCAAAAAGAAAAAAGATGCTTCCACTTCATTATGAACTTTGGGGAATTCTTCTAAAATTTGTTCCAGCGTCCTCCGTTTCATACAAGCAGAAGACACGTAGCTCATGATGTTGATAGTCATTTGATGACGAGGGCCATAAGACGAAACAATTTGTTTTGCTGCTGGGACTTTGAAAATAAAATTATGCATTTTCATGAAGAGTTCCCTGCTAGCTACTCCTAATCTGTTCCGAACTGCGATTGCCTAATTCACTAATGAATCAGGAAATAATGATTGGAATTTCGGAATTAGATTATTCAACTGTTCAAATATGTCGACCATTTTGAACAAACACCACTTTGATGGGCTCCCGTAAGCAATCACATCTGCAAAGTTCAGCAGCTGAAACGTTGCTTCTTGGCAAACCTCAATGAAACAATGAGAAGTGACAGAGGAGAACCCTGAGAAGACAAGATCGCAGAATTTTTGTTCAATTGGAAACAAAACCGTCGTAGCTACATCAGAAGCAGTCATCCATCTTTGAAACATGGTATCTAAGTATTCCTCTCTTTGGTGCTCATTCTCGGTGTTGATCTTTGCCTTCGGCAACACAAATATTTTATTTAGTAGACCCTTCTGCAAGAGTACCTTCCGCCAACTAATGTACACCGCAGAGCACTCTTTCACATACCCAGCACATAGCATCAACTTCACAATTTCATGAAGATTATGTACCTTTCCTGACGGCAGAGTATCCATTACAAAATCACACTTACCGTGTAAATGTAATTCAGTCCTGTCTTGACTGTATTCATCCATTAGCCTGTCAATGATATTCAAACTATCCTGTTGAAGTGCATTTGTACAAGTCGTAAGTCGTTGCATCATTCTAGAATAAATATCATTACTGGGCCTTAGCAGTGAATCCATTTCAATAACTACTGAATTTTCACCGTGGAGTCCAACTCCAAAATACTCGTTTTCTGCTATGGAATTTGTGGAAGAAATCAAAGAACGAATAATAATAAGAGAATAGCTGAAACCTGCTCCAACAATGACTAATTGCATTTTAATCTTCATGAGTTGCATAATTAGACATCCAAGGAAAAACTAAAGAAGATCAACTTCAAATCCACACTGAGTTTGCCTCGACAAGCTCATTGACATGATAGCAAAGGCGGCACATGAAATCAAGCTATATGCATCTGGTTTTCCATTCACCACTTTATCGAAGAAAAATGAATAGACAGAGGTGATTGTTAATACCAAAAAGGCTGTATGAGCTTTGAACCGAAGACTTCTAGTGTTTTGCCATATATTTGCATACAAAATCATGAGACAGATGATGAAACTGAAAAGAGTGTAAAGAAGTACCTTCAACAAATTCCAATTTCCAAATAGATGGTTGAATGAAGAGCTTAAAGCATAACAAATCAGGCCAGCAGCAACTGAAACAAAGCCCACAAATCTCCACACTTTTGTTTCCAACAGCCAACTCCGAATTTGGATGATCAGCGATACCATTTTCTATTGAGTTGTTTAAACTTGCTTTGAAAGATAGATGCACTTAGATTAAGTGATCAACCATATATGGAATTGAATGAGGAGTTACCCCCTTAATTATTTCAGATGAAGTTTAGAGGAATAGTACCAAAAGACTATTTAAATATAAGATATGATTAATGGTATTGACTACAGGTTTCTATCTTTGAAGAAGTAAGGATTGTATTTTATGGTGAAAATTACATCACAACCGCTCGTGCTTACAGGTTTCCATCATGTGCTTGTATATTTAGAACCGATACATCGTAAGTTTCTGTTCACCGTATAAGTACGGTAAACAGTGCACCTCACCCTGCTGGCGCTGCCACCCACCACCGCGACCTCGTCAACGAGCCGCTGTCAGTTCAGCTTACTTCTGCCACAGTTCGTCGCTTTGGTGGTCGCCAGAGCTCCACCATGAACCACCACCTGCCACCCTCTCTTTTATAAATATTAAATTATTCAGTTAATTTATTTATATTATTAAATTATGTAAATAAAAGTATAATATTTAAATATTTAAAAATTAATATGAAAATTTGGAAAAAAGTGCACAAGAACAAAATAGGAAAAAATCTCTCGAAATAAAAAAACTCAAAAAAAGCTTGCTTTAATCTCTTTTATAAGAAAATTGTTGTTCCCACTTGAAGGAAAGCTAAGACACCTCCTAGAAAAGACTGGTTTAACCCCTTAGTAGTTAACTGTCGCCAGTTTATTTCATCGATAGTTAACTACCAAAGTCTTCTTCGGCAGTTAATTGTCGTCGGTTCCATCGACAACTAACTGAATATACGCCCAGAAGTTATACAGAACAACAAAACAAAATTGCACCAGTTTCATATTTATTCCAAAACCATTCAACAAATGTTGGTTTTGTGCATCAGTTTCATATTTGTTCCAAAACCATTCATTTTTCCTCCAATCCTCTTCAATTCCATTTTGACGAAAATCAAGTAAATCATTTCAATAAAACCACAAGTAAGTAGTATTAATCATTTGTAATCATAATGTTAGTTTGTGTAGGTTTAATTTTGTTAATTTTGGTAGTTTGCATGTGGTTAGGGTTGATGTAGGAATTAAACTTTTGATGATTGCATGTGTAGTTTAAGATGTTATAAATGAATGTAGTTGTTGTGAATGTTGTTTAAATAATGTTTAAGTACAATGTTATTTTGAATGGTGTCAAATTAACACAATGATTATAATGGGGGATTCGAAAAATCCTAACCGCTGCTTACTTTTCTGCAACCAAAACAGGTAACTTGTTATGTTGCAAACATATAAAAATTGTAAATCTCTAAACCTTTAACTCTTTTATTTATTTTTCAACTAAAAATAAGTAACGCAAATTGTTTGGACGAAACGACAATCCATGTGGATACGATACTCTACTTATTACTTTATTACTTGGTAAACAATTTGGTACAGTTGCCTAATCCGCCCATCAAGTTTTTGGCGTTGTCGTCGGGGATTGTTGATATTTTCGACTAAGTGATTCAAATTACTTATTTTCTATCTTTATTTTTCTGTCATTTATTGTTACTATGAGTATGGATTACCAAACTACTCGCAAGAATTAGAGAAGACAATGAATCAACCAGACACACCAAACATCACGCGATATGGAATTGGGAAAAAATTTGCCATGAACAGGGACGAAATTGAGGAAGACCCAAGTGAAGACGAAGATACTGAAGTTTTCACAACCAAAGGTTCTGAAGCTTTCAAAGTCAAAGGTACTGAAGCCTTTGAAGAGGAGGGTATTGATGCTCTCCTAGGAAAAGTGAACTTCACGACACGAGCTGATCAAGGTCAAAGGGGAAATTTCGAGCAATTCTTGCACAACCTGATGGGATTAAAGGTGGAAATGCCGACAAAAGAAATGCTGGAACAGAATCCTTTGTATGCAGATGTTACAAGACCTTGTGAAACTTAAAAAGAAACCAACAACATCAGAATTGATATCCTTACCAGAGATTATCAAGTCAACACTAAAGGAGGTATTCGCGTCAAGATCAAGGATCCTGGAAGCTTGAATGTTCTGATCTCTATCAATGGTGTGTTTACTAGCAGCAAGAGTTTGCATCTTGCTGTAAGATTACATGAGCATTACTAGCAGCAACGGGGTTTGTTTCTTCTAAATTTGAATCTACTTGAATGACTACAAAATATTGCTCATCTTCTACTTGAAGTGTAAGATTGCCAATTTCTGCAGGAGCATCAAAAGTTGAACAATTTAAAAGATGTCCGTTTTCTGTAGAGGTAACCAAATAAAAACGAAGGATGACGAGGGTATGACTGAAACTCACTCCAGCAATAACTAAAATATATTTAATCTTCATGACTTGTAAAGTTAAATATCCGCAGAAAAAGTATAGGAGATCAACCTTGAAACCAAAGTGAGTTTGCGTTGACAAACTAAGCGACATGATAGCAACAGCAGCACACGAAATCAAACTGTACGAATCTGGTTTTCCGTTTGCTTTATCAAAAAAGAACGAATAAACGGTGGTGTTTGTGAAAACTGAAAATACCAAATGAGCTTTGACACGAAGACTAGCACTCGAGCTATAGCATATGTGTTTGCAAACAAAGTGGTGAGGCAAACAGTGAAACTGAAAATAATATAAACAATTATTTTCGACAAGTTCCACTTTCCAAATAGATGATTGAAGGAAGAGCTGAGACCGTAACATAACA
The DNA here is from genome assembly GCA_958299785.1 of Medicago lupulina. Taxonomy (NCBI): domain Eukaryota; kingdom Viridiplantae; phylum Streptophyta; class Magnoliopsida; order Fabales; family Fabaceae; genus Medicago; species Medicago lupulina. Next base: position 52,746,965 of record OY283145.1, read on the forward strand.
GACCCACAACAGATGAAGCAAGACACACAAATCTCCATATCTTTGGCTGCATCACCCATCTAATTATTTTGTTGAGCATTATTGTCGTGTTATTTCTCAAGTGAGGAAGGTTTGCATTCAAAGGGAATTGACTTCCTTGGCTTGTGCACTTTAGATTTTTAAAAGCCCTTTCCTTACATAGGAAAGTTCGAGGAAAGTGATCAAAATCCTTGACCTGGTTATATCTCTCTTTGAATTGGTATCAGCAATGGCAATTTAAAATGGTTTAACACTTGACCAGAAAAATAAATAAATATGGTTTAACCCAAGTCAATTAATGCGTTTAATGATGTGACATTTGCAACAAATTAAATGAAGTTTTTTTTGAAAGAAAATGAAATGAAGTTTAAAATTGAGTGTTTAGTTTATGAGTAAATTACCCTCCCCTCCCCTTTAAGGATGCTTAAATTATACTCACCTCCCATTTTATATTAAAATATATACTCCTCTAGCCTCTGTGAGCTTAGCTCACTTGGTAAGGGATAATGCATGATTTATGCAGGGGCCGGGGTTCGAACCCCGGACACCCCACTTATTCACCTTTAAGGTGAATTTCTCTAGCCGCTAGACTACTTGACCAAAAAAATAATAATCTATACACTCCTCTTCCTTGAAAAGTAAAATTTATATTCGCCTCCCTTACAAGAAGCATGAATTGCAACTCCTCCCTTAATAATTAAATATGCACTACACTTTAATCTATTTTAACATACATAAATATTTTTATGATATATACTAATTTTGAACCACCATTTAAGAAAAATAATTCATTTCTTTATAATTTAAATGTAAATGATAATTAAATATTAATATTTTGCTATTGATTTTATAATTTAGAGTAAAAAATTAACTTTTAAATAACCATGCTTTATTATCTTTAGTAATTTTTTACATATTTTAATTTTATTTTGGGTTGTTTCATATTTTATAATAGAGTTTAAAACTACATGACAATGATATTGTGAATAAAAAATAGGAAAAAATATGTATTAAAATTTTGATTATATTTATATAGACCCGCAATACTATTTTTTCCGAATTGTGTTAGATTATTATTTTTTTACTAGATTATTAGAAATAAAAAAAATATATTGAGGGAGTAAAGTGTATATTTTAACATAAGAGGGGAGGGGAATGTAATTCAATCTTCTCTTAGGGGAAGAGAGTAAAATTTTTCTAATATGTTTTGAATAAGAGGGAAGGGAAGTGTATATTTTGACATAAGAGAGGAGGGAAGTGTAATTCAAGCATCTTTGTGAAAAGTAGAGTTTAATTTACTCTTAATTTAATTTTATTTGGTTCAATGAGGTTTTTTGTTTTGGGTAGTAAATGGGCAAAACCCAGGTTCAATGGAACTAAATATTGGCCATTATTGCTCAAAAAAAAAAAAAATTGGTCATTATTAAATAGATGCTATGTGTGTTTGGTTGTGAATGATATAAATTAATGCATAAAATTGCTTATTGAAGGCAAAATTAAGATTCCGTTTGTGGAACAAAAATTATTTTCAATATTTAAAAAAAATAAAAATAGTTTGAAAAAACCACTATTCACCGTCTAAATATGGTAAACGGTGTATATCACGGGCGGAGTCCAGACCACCCGAAAAAATTTAAAAATGAACGACTATAAATCTATTTTACGAGATTTTAAACAATTTTGTTGCGGTTTTAGTGTTCGACATATTTAAATTCCCACTAATTGGTGTAATGATCCACTTGAAAAATTAAAAAAAACTAAAAATCACAGGTTTATTTTACGAGTTTTTAAACAATTTTTCAATGGTTTGGCTTTTCAGCGGTTCTAAATGTGATTTCTGTCATGCTTATACTTGGTTGGGTAACGAAGGTTTACAGACCTTCTAATTTTTTGGGCTTTTAAATCTCCTATATATTGTCTTGTCAACTGAAAATTTCTCGAGTTAACAGTTGTATGATAAAAAATAAAAAAAAGATTCGCAATTTATAGCAGTAATAAACTATATAATTTATATTTTTTGAAAGTACACGAACCTTTTAGTCAAACTTTTAGCGGCCCATTCAAAATATTTTTTCTTGCTCCGTCACGGTTAGATATGTCGTGTATTGTTGTAAAAAAAGTGTGTCCAAATAACATTACTATTGCTCATACTAAGTCAGTGGGAAGTAGGTGTTTGGTCGCTTTCCTCGGAATTTCCTCCGAAGTAGGTCCCCAAATAGCATTACTCTTGGTCTTTCTTAAACCCAAAGAGCAAAGAGTCTATGCTCTTTTCATTTTCATGAAATTTCATCGGGAAAAAAGGGAAACGCTTTTCATTGGTGGGGTTCATCCAATGACTTGCGAGACCATTGACTACAACACTACGGCTTTTTGGTCAAGACAAAACCTAGAGGAACTTTGAACTCTTGTAGAAACTCATGGATTAAGGTGATATGTTTTTTGAATATGAATAGCAAAGAATAGTTGTGCCAATTCTTAAACAATTTTGTTAAGTTTAGGGAGACGTGTGAAATTCAGTCTATATGGCGTGTTTTCGATGAGAAGCTAAGGAAACATAATAATTCTAAAACAATTATGAAATGTTTCAGAATATCATTGGTAAAAATTGAGATGAGTATATGATGTATGGAACTGACATTCAAGATCAACTCATTCATTTTATCTGATACAGGATATTTGTTCTGGAATTCGCTCCTAAAAATGTTGTACATGTTGAATTACTCAGTCTGAAACCAGATTCCATCATTTTCTTTACTATTTTGAGTAGGTCATTCTTAATGTTGCTCATCCCCTTGTCCATGATGTTAATCTCCAAAATATTTGAGTCGGGAAAGCCTTTTTGCCCCGTCTTTGTAAGCAGCTGCCAAACAACGCAATTAAGTTTCTGATTCATCTGAGCTAGCCCCACTTTACGATTGTCAAGGCTTTGTTGTATACATTATCACGTTTACCTTTTTGTGATGACAATTTGATGTGAGTGACCGGTCCAAGAGCCATGTCTTCTTGTTGGGCATCAATATGTATATGTGAACCAATTTCAGCCCATTCAGTGGCGGTGTTAGTTTCATAGAAGCTCACTTGACCAGTACTTGATTGTTCAGAATCTTGGTCTACATGAATGACTATAGGAGTTTGGTCTTGGATTTGGAGTCCAAGATGGCCGTCACTTTCTCTTGGTTTACCCAAATAATAACGAAAAATGATGAGGGAGTAACTGAAACTCGCTCCAACAATTACCAAAACCAATTTTATCTTCATCAGTTGTAAAGTTAAATACCTGCAAAAAAGAAGGAGTAAACAGTGGTGATTATGAAAACCGAAAACACCAAATGAGCTTTAAGTGGAAGACTAGTGTTCAAGTTTTGCCATTTGTTTGCAAACAAGACGGCGAGGCAGATAATGAAACTGAAAACACTATAGACAAGTACCTTAAAAATATTCCAGTTCCCATATAGATGATTGAAGGAAGAGCTAAGAGCATAAGAAAGTAGTCCAACAACAGATGAAACAAAAGACACAAATCTCCATATCATTGGCTGTGTCACTCATTGCACAACTTGGTTGAGCATTGATCTCATGGTGTTTCACAATCAAGCGAGGTTTTTTGCACAGAAAAGGCTCTTCACCAGCAACGTGTTGCAGTTTTCTTTGACAAATGAAAAGAAAGTATATCTTTTACAGCAACATAAAATCAATATTAAAAAAAGAAACACACCTAATTGTTCATCTAAATTCTGATGATTATATGGTCCAATCATTAACTACTACTCTTCAAGGACAACTGTCTAAGTCTTATTTGCAATAGAAATTCAACATATCTTGCCAACAACAGATTTTGACTTGTGATGATCACAAATTGAAATATCTTTTTTCTAGTCTTAAAAACTAAAAAAAACTTCATTTTAGTTTGTTATAAAGTTTCTTTCTACCTCAAAACCCTCTCTGACTGTAGGAAAAAATATCAGTCTTAAAATCCAAATACAAATTTACACCTCACCCTTTAGAAATTAAGTACTATGCCCACATGAATTTCCAATAGACTGATACATATCAAAATGAATATTGCCACAGAAACTTCTGATATAGAAATGTTGAAATTTAGACTTGTTCAAAATTTAGAACAAACTACCAATCAAATGGCTTAAAAATTTCACAAGCAAAGATAAAAAAACAGAGAAGAGAAAGGTTGAACAGAACGCTAAATTTAAATATACTCAAAAGGATTAAAAGAAGGATAGCAACTTAAATATAAAAGAATTTAAAAAAACAATAGCAATAAAAAGTTTCATACATTTTCGAAGGATAGCTGTTTTATAATTTTCCAACAGAAATTAGACTCTTAACTTCTAACCATTTTTCAATGTCTTCAACAATTCTTGCAATTCACCATGGCTCCATTATTTCTCCCTAACAAAACAACTAATCATTATACCCTATGGATTAAATGAGAGTTGCCTATCGTCTTTGAAAACTAGAACTATTTCTATAAATACTTATGGTATTCTAGAAGCCTCTCTTTGTAATTGTCTCGAACGACATCATTATTCTCCATTGCATCAATCATTTCTTTGAGTTGTTGACTCCTAAGTTTGGATCCTCTACGTTGGCGGATTCCTAGTGAAGGAACACTTGGGATTATTACCCTAGAGTATGTTGGAATTTTTATATGGAGAAAATAAGTATATGAAAGTCTAACTGAAAAATTCATTTTAAAATTTTCATAATTTGATTCCATGATTTGGACCAACTCGCCGGTGGGCTCAAACGAAAACCCACCATCATCCAGAATTTTTTGAATTTCCTCCGAGCAGCTGATACGGTAAAAGATAGGAAGAGTTTCTTGGTTACGATGCATCCAAGCTAGCAGCTTTCTGTTTAAGAAGCGTCTATTACAATCATTATCATCAATATTGTCTTGTTGTGAAAGTGAGTTGATTTGATTAACTACGACTAAAGAGTCTATCCGTTGAAGTCGGAGATCCCGATTTTCGTGCAGAGCATCAAAAGTCAAGTCAGAAGGAACAAGACTATCAAAATTGACTTGGGAGGCATCCACTTGAATAGCATGATAATCAGCAGTATTGGTTAATTCTTCAGAATATTCTGTAGTGGCATGCAAATAAAAGCGAAGAATGATGAGGGGATAACTGAAACACACCCCAGCAATGACCAAAATGAACTTTATTTTCATGAATTGTAAAGTTAGATATCCGCAGAAAAAATATAAAAGATCAACTTCGAAACCAAAGTGACTCTGCTTTGACAAACCAAGTGACATGATAGCGAAAGCGGCACCGGAAACCAGACTGTACATATCTGGTTTTCCGTTAGCTTTATCAAAGAAAAAGGAGTAGACAGTTGTTATTGTGAAGATAGAAAATACCAAATGAGCTCTGAGCCGGAGACTTGGTGAGTTTTGCCATTTGTTTGCAAAAAAGTTGGCAAGACAAATAATGAAACTGAAAACAGTGTAGAGAATAATCTTCAACAAGTTCCAGTTTCCAAATAGATGGTTGAAGGAAGAGCTTAGAGCAAAACAGAGGAAGCCAATAAAAGTTGATGTAAAACTTACAAATCTCCATATATTTGGCTGCTGTAGCCATCTCACAATTTGGTTGTCCATGTTATTTCTCAAGCGAGAAAGGTTTGCTTTCAACAACAGAGAAGCAACCTTTTTCTAGTAGAGAAGAGATAAGAAGCGTTTCCCTTTCTTTCCCGACGAAATTTCAAGGAAACTAAGCTCATCAATAGAAAAGGCTCTTTCGCAACGTGTTGCAGTTTTCCATGACAAATGATATATTTAAGATTAAGGGTAATGTTATTAGTGTTCTAAGGACACCGGTTAAAAAACGAAAAAAATGAAACTTTGTTTTGTAAATAACAATTTTTAAAAGAAAGTTGAACTAAAGTTGAATACACCGCTTTTCAAAAAATAAAATTTTAATTTTATTTTCTTAACAAGTGTTATAAGAATACTTTTTAACATTTTTTTAAGATGAATAAACCGACTCTGTTTCTTAGGCAAATTAGATGACATTACTCATTTTGTATATTAATAAATGAAATGCAAAGAAGAGAGGCTCTTGCTGTTTGGACTTCAGTGTATAGGACAGGAAAGAGAAGCCAATATACCAATACTTTTTATTCATAGCAATTTCCTAGGAAAATGACCAATAACCTATTCTCATTGACTTGTTCTTAGACTACTTCATTATGTTTCAAAATACATTTTACAATTTTAGAATATGCACTATACACGTAGCTTATTGACTATACTTTTTAACTTATATATATATATATATATATATATATATATATATATATATATATATATATATATATATATATATAAATGTTAGCATATAAAATATTGTTTGATTTTTCTCAATGAATATTTTCAAAATATCAAATTTTTATAATTTTTCATTATACATAGCTAAAGATATTAATGGTCAAAGAACTTCCTAATGGTTGACTGCGACATGTATTTTGAAACGGAGTGAGAATGTTCGATGATAATTTTATACTCTCTTTGTCCCAAATAAAAGTCTCTTTGAGAAAAAAAAATTGTCTCAAATTATAAGTCGTTTTACAATAACAATGAAACATTAAAGTTACTTTTTTATTATACATTTGACTATTTATTATTTTATCTGCTTTTAATTTTCTTTAATTAATTTTTTCACATACCATTAATTATTGGTGTTTAAAAAACTTATTCATTGCTTTTTTTTAAAGTGAAAAACTTCTGCATTGTTAAAAACTAAATTTACAGTATAAACTTTTGTAAAAACAAATATATAAATTTTCCTCTTGAAAACTTATCTTCACCTTTAAGATAATATTACCATTTCATTCATTTTAAGATTTATGGTTAAATTATTCTCGCGCGTCTCAATCTATTTATATTAAATATTAATGAGATGAGTCCCATAAGAGTAACTCAGTCGGATTCTCCACTTTCCGACACTTTAAAAAGTGTGTGATCTAACTACTAGGCTATTGACAAAAAAATATATTAATGAGATGAAAAGAACGTAGATTCTTGCTTCCGACATGACAAAGAAGCCAATCCTTTTTATATTCATATGAAATTTCGAGGAAAGCAACCATGACCCACTTCTCACTAATTATAGCAGTACAATTTGAAATGTGGACCTAACTAATTAGGTGGAGTTTAGCATGAGAAAGAAATAATGAAAAAGTTTAACTACAACCATAAATTTAATAGTTTTTTATTTGAATGGTTGAGATCTTTAACTTAGTAATTGTTGCAACTTTTTGGTGGTTATTGTCTAAAAAAAAACTAACCCCACCAAAAGACTAAATAACAATTTTTCATTTATTTAATTTATTAGGTATTTATTTTAATAAATCATGGGCCTTTGCAATTAGTAGAGAGAGTTGCAAAATCCATCTGAATTTAATCTCGCCGGCGAACAATACTACTTGAAGAAGCCTGTTTTTGAGACGTGGTTTGATCTTTTGCAATTAGTAGTGAAGCCGGTCTCACACTTGAAGCTGTTCACCTCACATCATTATTACTTTTATCTTTTGTCATTATGTAATTCTTAAACTTTGTTTTTTCTACTTCTCACTACAAAATAATTTTATGTTTTATTTTATTATATTTAAAAAGACTTAATTACATTTTTTTGTCCCCTAAGTTTCTCAAAGTTGTGATTTTGACCCCCTAAAAAAACAACTTTTTCAAGCCCCTTAAGTTTATTTTCTGTTGCAATTTTGACCCTCCATGCCAATTTTGACCCAGTCAACGAACACGTGTGTAATTTTTTTTAATTATTTTTTGTTTTTTAATTTTAAAAAAAATTGTAATTAAAAAAAATTTGTTTTTTTAATTACAAATAAATAAAAAAATTACAATTTTTTTTATTACAAAAATTAAAAATAAAAAAAATATTTATTTTTTAAATAAAATATATTAAAAATTACAAAAATAATTAAAACATTACACACGTGGCGTCCAAGTCAGCATTGACTGGTCAAAATTGACGTGGGAGGCCAAAATTGCAACAGAAAGTAAACTTTGGGGGCCTGAAAATAGTTGTTTTTTTAGGGGACCAAAATCACAGCTTTGAAAAACTTAGAGGGCCAACAATGTAATTAAGCCATTTAAAAAACAAGGGAGAAAAAAAAAAGATATGGCCGCCCGTTAAGTTTCTGGCACGGTGGTGCCACTCAAAACTGTATTCACCACAAAATAAAAATAAAAAAAAGACCAAAACAGGTATGGAGAACATAGATGACAAAAAAAAATACCATCCAAAACCAAAAAGAGGGAAATAAGCAAAGAAAAACAAAAAAAAAAAAAAAAAAAACAGATGAAACATGCATCGCTCCTTTCACGAGTTTCTTCATCTACAAAGTTTGATTTTTTATTTATTTTTTATGAGAAAAAAAAAACTAGGAGAAAAAAGAGTAGTAATGAAGTTGCTTCAAACTTTGATTTGTACAGTTCAGTGAAGAGCTTAGGCAGAGAGGAGCTCGAAAATGAAATTCATTTTTCAGATCTGTGTTTGTGGTGGCCGAACAGTAGGAGAGAAGTGACAGAGAAAAATGAGAAGAATTTAATGGTGATAATTTCAAAGTCAAGGGAGGCTGAACAGAGAGGTGCAACTACCAATTGAAGGTGCTTTGTAAGTGGCACACCAGATAAAACAATCAACGTTAAAAAAATCAAATTTCAATTTTTATTTTTATTTTTCTGAAACAGGTTGCCACCGACAGGTGTCCTAGAAAAAGGGAGCTTTCCCATGGTGGGAAAAAAGCCCCATTCCCAAGCTAAACGCCACCAACTAATTAATCGAGTTAGTGACGTGGATAACAATTATAATAAGTTGGAATACTCAACACAAACAGAACAAATAGTAATACTAAGAAATAGTACAACTCAACAAATAGAAAAAATAAATTGAAAATGATTAGATAAGATAATTTTATTACAAAGAGAGTAATGTAAGCCTTATATAATAGGATTATGCCCATTTAGTATCTATAAGTTTTGAATATGATTACACTTAGAGTAGAGAACTTGTGAAAACTTTAAAAAATAAAATTGTTATTAACCAGTGGTCGTTGATGTAAGTCCACCTTGGATCACTAACATTATCCATTTAAAACACGCTTGGGTCGTACCTTGGGTCGTATGCATCAATCGTGACATGATTTTGCCAATCATGACAAGATTTTGACAGTTCCAGAGTGCTATTTAAGTGCTTATGTTCAGATTTTGAAGGAGAGTTTGAAGTGATAGAAACTTGGGATTACAAAGGAGGTAACTTTAGAGTTGAGTGTCTTTATAGTGAGGTTCTCTTGGGTTGGGAAACATTGTAAACCCCTTGGATAGTAAGATTTCACCATTGGAAGGATCAAAAAGCTTCCTTTTGTGTTTTCTCTTAGGGTTCATTGAGAGTGTAGGTGACTTGAAAAATGGGTAGAAATTATGTCTTGTTCTTTGTGAGCTTTTAAGCTAATTTCTTGTAACTCATTTGTATCACTTTCATCTTAGTGGATTGGAGGGCTGCTCTTTCCTCCAGAGTAGGTCATATTGGACCGAACTCGATTACCATCTTGGTGTGTTTGTTTTCTTTCTTGCTTTCTTATCTTTGTTGCTTTGATTGTGCTTGTGGTGATGTTTTACACTTAGATTTAGGTATGTTTGTTGTTGTTGTTGTTGTTGCTTGAGGTCTGTCATCGCGATTTTCGGGTGTCAAGTCATTAATTAGGCTTGAACCTTTCAATCATTGATGTCTCTATTTTTTTTTGGGAAGGGTAAAACTGAGAAAACCCTTAGAAATTCTAAGTTCGGGGCAATTTTCGCTACGGGAAGGTGTTAGGCACCCGTAACGACTATAGTACTCTATAGGAGCCGTTTTTCTAGATCTTACGTTTACGCTTTGTTTTTAATACTATTTATTGAAAAGAAATTGTTTTTAAGAATGGGGGAGAAGTGTTGGATTTTATTTTTATTGGATTTGGAGAGGTTTTGACCTCTTGCCTACATACCCTTTTAAGGGATCAAACTCCATGTAGTTCTCTCTCAAAAAAATATCTTTGTGAGTCTTGATCAATTTTAATTTTCGAAAAATGGTTTTGAAGAAGAGAAAGAGGCCGTGAAGGCTTGAGAAATGAGAAAATATGAGGTTGGCTCGATTATTTAGAAAAAGGGTCTAAGTAAGAATTATTTTCATTTTTTGAATTTTGATTAAGAAAAGAAAGAAAATACAATGGAGTTTTGGCTCCAAGGTTTATTAAAAAAATGTTTTCAAGTGATGGAATTGTTAATGTTTCAAAAAAAGGTTTTTCTAAGTTTCGCGCTTCCTAAACATACATCTAACGGTAAATCATACAACGTGTGTGCGTGTCGGTGCTTGTGTCGGTGTACATCACTATAGTGTCCATTGTCCTTTACATTGGCCCTAGTTTACATTCTATGGTCTTGCAAGAAATTAAAATAAAGGAATAACTACCTAAGAATTAGAAAAGTGAATAAAACCTAGATTAAAGGATGAAGATGAGGTGGAATGCTCAATGTGTGTATGAAACATAGAACAAAATGGTTAGTAAAGCAAGATGAAATGATAGTAGAAATGTTAAACTAATTGACATAGAAAAGTAATAGCAAAGTGTAAAAAAGTGGAAAGAGAAATGCATGTGAACTAATATTACCTACAATGCAAGAAACTAACAAGTAAAATATTGCAAAAGTTAGGAGCTAACATATAAGCTTGTAAAGTAGCAAACCAAAAGTTAAGCCAACAAGATTAGAAGCTAACAATTATCATTGCAAGATGACAAACTAAATGAAATTAAGCTAACATTATTGGAAATTGACAATTACCATGCAAAATTGTGAACAAAAATCACACCTAACAAGATTGAAATATTGCAAAATTGTAAACAAGAATCAAACTTAACAAAATTGAAAATATTGCAAAATTGTAATCAAAAATCAAACCTAACAAAGTTGGAAATATTGCAAAATTGTAAACAAGAATCAAACTAACAAGATTGAAAATATTGCAAAATTGTAATCAAGAATCAAACTAAACAAAGTTGGAAATATTGCAAAATTATAAACAAGAATCAAACTAAACAAGGATGGAAATATTGCAAAATTGTAATCAAAAATCAAACTTTAACAAAAATGGAAAATATTACAAAATTCAAGTTTAACAAAATTGAGAATATTACAAAAAAAAAAAAAACAATCTTAACAAGATTGAATAAATTAGCATGAAATCAGAGGGGATCACATCGTAAAATCAAGTGCCAACCATCAATATCAAGTGACAAATATTTGGATCAAAAATCATGCTAGAAACTTCACACAAAAACACAAAATACACCAATCAAATGAGAAATTAACACATATTATTTTTATCAATTTAAACATGTAAAAATATCACAAAAACAGTCAAAAACATATCAAGAACACATAGTAATTTCATGGGGCGCTGGATCGGGTCAGAACCCACCCGGTCTAGTGCCTTATATAAAAGCTTATAACCCGTTTCCCCTTCATTTTTCAGCTTGCTTGTCTCTCTTCTCTCTTCGTCTCCGTTGTTCTCTCTGAAACCTTAAACCCTAATTTGATCAATCCAACCCAGAACCATGTGAATCATAGCTTAAAAGCTTCGTCTCATCGTTCTGAGTATGAATCAGTCATTGAAAATCACATATGTCTGTTGGATCGACGTAGATCTTGAATTTTGTTCGCGGATTCAAACGGTTTTGGTTCAAATCTTTTTCTGAACAAATTTGTTTATGGATTCATTGGTTTACAACGGTTGTTACTCGTTGTAAACCTTGGAATCCTTTACGATTTTCAATGATTTTTTAGGGTTTGTTGATTTTGAACCAATGCTCTTCGAATATTCTACGGATTTACGTCGATTTGGATTCGCTGGTGATTTTAAGCAAGAAAGAGGTAAGTTCTGATTTTCACCTGTGTTTATTTCGGAGATTTGAACTGGAATCTTCAGAAATTCCTGAATCTGATTCTGTTTTGTTGATTTTTGGCTTGAATTCCGAAAATAAATCGGTGAATCTCCTTCTTCTTCTTCACCGGTTCAAAACCTTTGAATTCTTTCCCTTTTCTTCTCAGATTCGCGCCTCTGTGATCGCATTAGGGTTTGTTGCTTTCTGCGATGAATCTGATGCTTGAATTGCAGAGGACAAGGCTCGATGATGAAGATTCAATTGAATCTCTGAGAGCTACACAAACTCCATCGATTTGGCTTGAATTGCTTCTTGAAAATTGTTAGGGTTTGCGAAATTGTTCTTCAGTTTTTCCGAGTTTGTTGTGATTTTGATCTAACTGAATGCAGAGAGGAAATCTTGATTCTGTTTGTGACTTGGCACTGATTTTTTGGACCCCCTTTTCTGACTTGTACAGTGGTGGCCTTTTATAGGCTGCCATGTGTGTGCTGAGCCAATGAAAATGCGACACCTGGACCTCTATTGCTTGCGTGGCACTTTGGACTTAATTGTAAAAAACAAGACTTAAAGGACTAAAATGCAATTACACAAAAAAATGGGACTAAACTACAATTAAAAGAATTTGGACTGTTTTCAAAATAAAAAACTAAAAACTAAAATCAGACTGAAATTGGACTCTTTTGCAATTAAACAAAAAAAAAGGACTCATTTGCAAAAAGTAAAATAAAATTGGTAAAAAAGGTAATTTTGAAAACAACGTAAAGTGAAACGGTTAAAAACGACAAAAACGGACTAAAACGAACAAACTACCAAAATGAGGTATTTTAAAATACCTCTCTGTCAAAAAATTATTTGACGTGAAAAGACCAAAATGCCCCTAAGGACTAAAACGACTCAGACTGACTCAGACTAAATCAGATGCAATGCTGAGATGACTTTTTTGGACAGAATTTGATTGACGATTTATGCAGACAAGTTGAAAAGACTCAGAGACAAATTGTAGGGACTAAAATGGGTTCCTCTGTAGGAAATGACCAAAATACCCTTTTGTATGATTTTATGCAAAGATGATGGAATAAAATGCAGGAAAATATGCAATGGTTTTAGAAACCCTTTTTAAGGACTTGTAATGCAAGAAAACATTTTGGATGGTTTTAAATGCAAGAAAATTAGAGACGGAAACAGTAAAATGTGCGGTTGAAACATAGTAGAAAACTGTAAAATAGACATAGTGAATTTGAAATAATCAGAAGTAACCAGTAAAAGAAAGAAATTTGAAGGAGTAGTTTTTAGGTCCAAAATGAGGGTATAACAAGGTCACTTTATCCATTTATTACTACTTCCTTTGCTTCGCACATCTTTGTTTACATTAGTGTGATTTTGTTCGAATTCACAACACTTGGCGCCCACCGTGGGCTAAAGGCATCAATCGGTAAATTAGTATCATGGGTTCAAAGTGGGACATCGAGAAGTTCACCAAAAGTAATGATTTCGGGTTGTGGAAGGGTAGGATGCAAGCAGTTTTGACACAACAAAAGTGTGTAGAAGCATTGAAGGTGAAGCGGCGATGCCGGAAAATTTGACACAAGCGGAGAAGTGTGAGATGATAGACAAGGCAAAGAGTGTCATTGTTTTATGTCTCGGAGATAAGGTTTTAAAGGATGTCACGAGGGAAGCTACTGCGGCGTCGATGTGGGCTAAGTTGGAGTCATTGTACATGACGAAATTGTTGGCTCACAAGCAACTCTTTGAACAACAACTCTACTCATTTAAGATGTTGGAGTCTAAATAAATCACGAAGCAATTGACAAAATTTAACAAAATTCTTGATGATTTGGGCAATATTGAAGTTAATATGGAAGATGAGGATAAGGATTTGTTGCTACTTTGTTCATTTCCAAAGTCTTTTAAGAATTTCAAGAAAACCATCCTTTATGGTAAGGAGGGCACCACTACTTTGGAGGAGGTCCAAACGGCTTTGAGAACCAAGGAATTGACCATGTTCAAGGATTTGAAGGTTGATGAGTGTGGTGAAGGCTTGAATGTTTCAAGGGGAAGGATTATGCATAAAGGAAAAGGCAACGAGAAGTCGAGGTCCAAGTCTAAGTCCAAGGGTTTTGAAAAATCAAAGTTTCGATGCTTTCTTTATCACAAGACCGGTCACTTCAAGAAGGATTGCCCGAATAAAGGGGGCAATGGTAGTTCTTTCGTTCAAGTTGCGGTGGCGTCTGATGCAGATGGTTATGAGAGTGCAGGTGCACTAGTGGTCACAAGTTGGGAACCTAAGAAGAGTTGGATTTTGGACTCGGGGTGCTCTTATCACATGTATCCTAGAAAGGAATATTTTGAGACTTTGGCTCTAAAAGAAGGAGGAGTTGTTCGACTCGGAAATAACAAATCTTGCAAAGTCCAAGCCATGGCACCGTTCGTCTAAAGATGTTTGTTGGTCTTGAATTCCTTTTATAGGATGTGAGGTTTGTTCCCGAACTTAAGCGAAATTTAATTTCCTTAAGCATGTTTGATAGTCTAGGTTATTGCACTAGAATTGAGCATTGGGTTTGTAAAATTTCTTATGGGGCATTAATTATGGTTAAAGGGTCTAAAATGAATGATTTATACATTTTAGATGGTTCAATAGTAATTGGTAATGCATCGGTAGCTAGTGTAATACCTCATAATAATTCTGAATTGTGGCACTTGAGATTGGGGCATGTTAGTGAAAGAGATTTAGCTGAACTAGCTAAACAAGGTTTTCTAGGAAAAGATAAATTGGACAAGGTAGAATTTTGTGAGCATTGTATACTGTAACAACCCAATTTTTTGTTATTTTATTTTATATTATTTTTATGTGTGTTTATACATGCTTGTGTGTGATTATTTATCCTTGGGTGTATTTTCTTGGGTTTTCATGTTAGATGGGTATTTTAGTAATTTGGTGAGCAAGGGTGATTTAGTAATTTCATAGTGAGGGTTATTTAAATGTTAGTGTGGCATATTATTTTATTTTTTTTATTTATTACTAAGTTACTAGTATAGAAATTAGTTTGACTGTTAAGTGTAACCGTAGGCGAGTAATTAATTGTGGGATAGTGAATAAGTGAATTGAGCTCATTAAGACATAACGGGTTAAGCCCAATAGAGGTGAGCCTATTTAAACCTTAGTCATTGAGGAAATTAGGTCACATAGTTTCATTTGTTCATTTCACACAATTTTGAGAGAGGTAGAGAGAGAAAGAGAACTTTGGGAGCAAGAGAAGAGGAAGGTAGGATCTCAAGGGGTTGGAGCTTAATTGAGGCATAAGCTTGGTTTTTCGAATTAGAGGTAAGGGGGCTAGTGTTCAAACATAATCTTTTTCTACCCATTTCTCATAAGTGCTTATTTGATACGTGATTATTTGGTTAAGTGATTATTTGAATTTTAATTGTAGAAATTTGTGCTTAGATTTTGATAGTGTGTTCATGTATGTGAATTAGATGATAATTGTGTTGTTGATGATGAATTTACATGGCAAAAGTTATATATGTGGATATGTTATGTTTTTGTGTAAAATTGATGAAGAATGAAGTTGTGGTTGGGAATTATGAGTGAATTCATGATTACTTGTTGTTGATGTTGTTTAGGAACATGTTGTTGATGAATTGATATCATGGGTATCACTATTTGTGAATTGGTGATGAGAATTGTTGTTGTTGTTGAAAAATTGTGAAATTTTGGTGAATTGTTGAATTTTGATGAAATGATGTTTTAATATCTAGTTTTATGCTTCATTGAGTGTATTTTCATGTATATGACTTGTAAACATTATTTAGAACGAATTTTGGGTTGGGAAAGATAAAAATTGGGATTTTTTGGGGAAAAAGGGTTTGAAACCCGAAATTTTTTGACTGAATTGATGAGCGTTCGCTTGAGCGAGCACCAAGCGAACAAGCCCAGTTGATTCTGGACACAGTTCGCTTGAGCGAGCCCCAAGCGAGCGAGCCCAGAATGCTACTGGAAGCCGGTCGCTTAAGCGAGCAACCCTTCGCTTAAGCGAGCAACACCCTGTTCAGCAACTTTTGATTTTTTCGCTTCGTGCACTTGGGGACCAATCCAAACTTCCTAGAATGTTTCTTTTGACTTAGTTAATCACTGTTTATACATCTAATCCTAATAGAACATCATTTGAATCAAATTAGACTTGTTTTTTATGAATCAGTCATAATGTTTAGAAAATGTCCAAGAACGCCGATTTTTCCGAAACTTGTTTTTCTCGAGTGAATGATGTAGGGTTAAGTATGTATGATGTTTATGTGGTTACTAAAAATGGTATTGATTTATTTCATTGAGAGTTAAGATGTTTTGCTTTGAAAACGAATTCTATTTGGAAAAGTGGCATTATGAGACGAACTTTGTGAATTATGAGATTTCTTGGTAGTTGGCTGATGAAACGCACATGTATGTACACCTGCACTCATAAGTGATTAGTCTGCATGCATAGTTAAGGTAATTGAACTGTTTTGCTTTGTTTTGGTTCATTGACCCCAATTGTTTAAAGTTGTGAATTATATTATACGAACTTGGTTGAAAATATTCATTGAACCCGTTTACTTTGAAATTGTTTCATGAATGGTTTTATATGAATATATAAGGTTGAATGAATGATGGTTTGGTGATTGAATATGATGATTTTCAGATTATGGTGTATTTTGTCCGTTAACTTGAATTGTGAGAATTATATGAAATTGTTGAATTACTATGGAGATGTTGTTGGTGCTTATATATGTTATGTGCAAATGTGTTGTTGATGAATTTTCTTACATGCTATTGGTGTTGAATTGGTGGTGTAAGCATGTATTGAAATATGTCGGTGTTGATTGTTGAGGTTATGCGAATATATGCATTAATTGTTGTCGATTGTGTCATATGTTCATGCATCATAACATGTTGGTGACGAATACTTTTGTATTCAATTATTCGGGGTGATTATTCGGGGTGATTATGATGTTCAGTTGGCATCAGGGGCGACGGCCTCGGAGGTGATTTGGTACCACATGCATATAGGTCGTGTCTAGGAGCATTGCATAAGAATAACATAATTGATAACTGTTTATGTGCTCGATATGAATTACGTGTTGGTGTATTTGTGCGCTTGGTGATTAGTTGCAATTTGTGAATCTTATACTTGTGCAATGTTGTTGATGATAATGCTCATTTATGAACGATGAATTATTAATGCATGTTCAATCCTGTTTATAATTTCTGATTATGATTGATGTGAAGCTAACCCCCAATGGTTTGTGGTGGACTGTCTACCTATTTGTATGAATGGGCAGATGACGTGCATGATTAGTTGATTTGCATTGCTCGGTGAGCTGCTTGAGGATAGCGGGAGCTTCCTCCATTTATTTCGCTTTGTCGTGTTTTAGAGAGGCTCTGATCTAGGACGACATTTATTTTATGTTTGGATTTTATCTGTTGTTGAGATGTACCTTATATTGGGATTTGTTTATGATTTTGGTTGTATTTCCTGAGTTGATGACATGGCTATATTTTAAGGTGTGTATGATATTCCGCTGTGATGATTTATGTTGAGATATTCTATGCATGTCTAGTTGGTGAATTATTCGAAGACGTGACGTCTATTTCTTACTTATTTATTATAATTACGTGTTTTATCGCTTTAATAGAAGTAGGGCGTTACATATACTAGGCAAACAACATAGAGTAATGTTTGGTGGTGGTTTGCATGATTATAGTTGACCTTTTGAGTATGTGCAATCAGATCTTTGGGGTCCTGAGTTGATCTCATGGGGGAGGTTCCTATTTTCTTTCCATCATTGATGGTTATTCTAGGAGAGTATGGGTCTTTGTTTTGAAAAACAAAAGTGACACCTTTGAGAAGTTTAAGGAATGGCACATTCTCATCGAAAATCAAATGGGAACTAAACTGAAGGGTTTGAGAACTAACAATGGCCTGGAGCTTGTTTCAAAGCAATTTAATGAGTTTTGCAAGTTGAAAGGAATCTAGAGGCATAGGACCGTACCAGCAACACCGCAACAAAGTGGTCTTGCTGAACGCATGAATAGGACCCTTTTGTAGCGGGTGAGGTGTATGCTTCTAGGAGCTGGGTTACCAAAGAGTTTATGGGGTGAAGCAGTGACCACTGCGGCTTATTTGATCAACAGATGTCCACCAACGGGAATAGACTTCAAGACACCTGTGGAAGTATGGAGTGGGAAACCGACAGACTACTCATCTTTGAAGGTTTTCGGAGCTTTGGCATATGTGCATATCAAGCAAGACAAACTTGAGCCTAGAGTTGTAAAATGTGTCTTCATTGGTTATCTGGAAGGTGTGAAGGGTTACAAGTTGTGGAAATTGGAATCTAGTAGAGGATCAAAAGTCTGAAGGTGAGAAAAACACAAGAAGTGAGGGTTGAATTGTGTTAGCTTTTTCTTCGTTTTCTCTTAAGCTGAAATGCACAGACCAGAAGCAGTTCAAGAACAACTTCTAAAGTGATGTTTAGAACTAGGTTGCAGCGGATAAAAACAGAGAGAGAGAGAGAGAGAGAGAGAGAGAGAACGATGAAAGACACAAAGCTATTATACAGGTTCCTTCCACAAACCGGAAGTAGTCCTGTCCCCCTTGCACTTCCAAGGAGAGTTCACTAAAATGTAATATCTGATTACAAATGCTCACTGCTAAACTTAGCAAGAGACTTCAAATGCTCAAGCACAACTGCAAGAGACTTCCAATGCTCAAGAACACAATCAAGAGACTTCTATGCTCAAGCACACAAGCAAGAGACTTCTAATCAAACAGAATTACAAAGAAAAATGTTTGACACTGAACACTTGATATACAATACGAGGTGCTCACAATACAAAACAGATACATACTCTTTAAGACTCTAGAATTTCTAAAATATGAGCTTTGAAAAGAAATTCTAACTGAACTTTTGGATGCTGAACAATTTTGACAGAGTTTTGGCGCTTTCAAATTGTTGTTGAGTCATATTGTTCTTCAAGTCTTCACTCCTTTATATAGAGGTGTGAAAATGAACGTTGAGTTGACAGCACATCCAAAAAGAGTCGTTTGAAGCTTTGATCAATCACCAATGATTCATTGCCTGATATGGTTATTGTCCTATGAAGGATCAATTTCAAATGCATTCCATGTGTGAAGGAACATTGTTGCAGGCAGAGTTGTTATCCTTGTCTTGTAGTAGAGACAAACTCTGTGTAGTGGAGGTAGTGGTTGTACACTTCGTACAATTGTACTTTGTCAGCGGTTAACAAAGAAACAAGCATCCAATGCTTTTGAATCCTTTTGAGTTAGCCATTGTTCCTCTTTTCCACTCTTTCGTAATATTTAGATGACATTGAATCCATTGAACAACTTTTGAATCTTCTGATGAACTTTAGCTTCTGGTGATATTCAGCTTCTGATGAACTTGCTTCTGATGACGTCATCACTTCAGGAGCGTTATGTCTTCAGGAGCACTTTTGACTTCAGGAACAGTTCTTCTTCAGATGCTTTTAAGCTTCCTTTTTGTTAAATTCTTTGCTCTCTTTTGTTCATCCAGAACCTATAAATGATCTCAAAAAAGATTTCTATGGTCCTGTACACTTGAACAAATATTAGCATATTCTATTAACAAATTTTTTTAATACCTTGTTATCACTCAAAACTTTTAAGGGTAATGTTAAACACATTTTGTTCCAACAATCTCCCCTTTTTGATGATGACAAACATTACTATTTAAAAAAATGTTTAATTGGTGTTAATCTAATTAACAAGTTGACTATATAGGGTATGAGGTTTGTAAGCTCCTCCTGAGTCCAATAGTACTTTAAGGTGAGGTTTGTAAGCTCCCCTTGAGTGCTATTCTTGTTAATTAAATTCATTTAAAAAGTGAATTAACTCGAAAAATAATCTCACAATAATAAGTTATCAGAGCACAATGAGGTGAGAAAATTGTTCTATTAATTTAAATTCCTTGAAATTAAATTAATGGGGCTCAGAGCCTTTAAATACTAGCTACTACCCCCCCTTTTGTCATTAACAAAAAGTAAATAATAAAACAAAAAGAAGAGTTGAGAAAAACATAAAATAGTTCAAAGTCAAAAAACTACTCCCCCTTTAAAACCTATAAGAACATAAAGGTTCAGAGTCATAAAATAGTTAAGAAACAATTAGAGCACATAATTGTTCATAATCAAGCAATATATAGAATCATTAATCAAGCAATACAATTTCAGAAACATTATATCCAAGCAATGTATTAGAGCAAAGTATAAGAATGAATGACAAGGTAGAAGTTCAAAAGCATTTAACAAAATACAGAAGCAAATGAAAATATAGAAATAAAAGACAAGCTAAGGTGTGTAATCTAAGTTTAGGCTTGTTTTTGTTTCATCATTTCCATCAACTGCTTCATCATCTTTTGAGTTTCCTCCGCTTGTTGCTTCATTTTCATCTTGAAATCTTCATTGCTCTTAAGCAGCCTTTCCTCTCTGATTCTTGCTTCTTCCAGTTGAGCTTCAGTCTGAGTCTTGTACTCTAAAAGCATCAACTTCTGCTCCAGAAGCTCTTTCTTTAACTTGTGATTCTCCTTCTCCAGAAGAGTATTCCTTTGAAGCAGAGCCAGTTCAGAAGAAGCTTCTTTGAAGTTCAGCTTGGTTAACCAGTCCAGATTGAGCTCTTTGGGGTGAATGCTTGATGGAATGAGACTTCTTGCTTCCAAGCAAAGAGGAGTCTTCACCCATGTTCTAAGAATCTTTACTTTATCCAAATTGGAGACAACACCCTTCAGCCATTCTTGATGTTTTGCTTGTGGAAGCTCTTGTGCATCAAGGCATGATCTCTGAAGCTCTAAAAGAATGAAGTCCACTCTTTCTTTTAGTATAATCCACATCTTTTCATAGTTGTCCTCATGGATTAGATTGTTCCTTGCTTGAATAAGACAGTTGAGCTCCTGAAATATACTTTCACATACATTTGAAAGAATAGTTGAATTGAGGAATAAGGTGGGTGGAGAGGGGACATTTGTTTTGGATGGGGCTATAGGTTGTAAAGCTAGATTGGATAATGAGGGTTGGTCATTTGTGAGGTTCTCAGGTTCATGAAAGTTTGTGGTTGTTGTTGATTGGCTTTCTGTGGTGAGTTCAGATGCATTATGTTCAGAAGTAATCTGTTCAGAAGCACTCTGTTAAGAAGTGGTTTGTTCAGGAACAGTTAGTTCAGGAAAAAGTATTTCATTAGAAGGAACAGAGTTATTGTTGGTTGTTGTTGTCATATCTGAGTTTGGTGTTTGATGTTGGGGATATTATGTCATAACTTCATCAGAAGCTATGCAGAGGCTATTTGTTGGTTAGATACATATTCAGGCAGTTCACCTGAATAGTGGCTTTCTAGGTTAGATAGAATTGAGGGTTCAGGAATATCTATGTTTTGGATTGTTGGTGAGTTAGGTTTAGATGATACAATTGTTTCAGATGCAAGATTTGTCCCTACATGATCACTTCCACCTTCTGCAGCAGCAGGTATGAATTGAATTGGTTCAATTACTGGTGGTTGCAAAGGGTGATCTACAGGTAGATGCTTGCATGCATCAATCCGTCTTTGTTGCATATCAATCATTCTTTCCTCAACAAAGGGATACATTGGTACAAAAGTATCATCTGGCTTTTGAGTGGTTTTGGTTGATGTTGATGGCGTTTTATTGATGGTTGAGTAACCTTTGCTAAGTGGAATATCATCTTCATCAGATGATGAGGTTGATGATGAACAAGATGGTGAGTTTGTCCTAGTGTCAGAGGAACTAGATCCTAATTCAACTATTTCAACTTCAGTATGTAAAGTATCAGACATACCTTCAGGAGCTTCTGGACTCACAGGAGCTTCTGATGTGCCAGCATTTCCTTCATCAGCTTCAGATCCCACCAAAGCTAGAACTTCAGCTTCAGATGTTGCAAGCTCTTGCACCACTTCAGCAGCTTCAATCACTTGTTGAGCAGCTTCTGCAGCATCTTCCATGGCTATGCTGGAAGTTGGAACTTCAATTTGTCTGGCCAGTTCTACAGCTCTTTGCACAGCTTCATCATTTACTTTCTTCCTTCTGACCTCCCTTGCTACAAGTTGTGTAGCTTCAGCAACTTTTTCTTCTTTAACTTCAACATACTTTGATTCCTTTAATTTTCTAACAACATGCTTTCTATTTCTCTTAGGAATAGTAGGTTGTTCAGGAGCAATCATAGAAGTAGTTGCAGCTTTGCCACTTCTGGTTCTCTCAGGCAGGATCTTGTCAGCTTCAAGATCTTCTACCTCTTCTTGAATGGAGGCTACACCATAACCGGTAGCTTCAGGAGCTTTGTCCTTCTTGGCATTCTTTGCCTTCTTGGCAGGCTGTTCAGAAGCACCTTCCAAGTATTCAGCTTCTGACACAGGCTTCCTTTTGGTCTTTCTGCTTTTAGCCACCTTGACATTCCTTCCATACATGGTCTCTGGGATGTCTTCCAACCGAATTTCTTCTCCAGTACTTTGCAAGTGGTCATGAATGTAGAAAAGCTGAACATCCAGAGGATCTTGCTTGCAGATAGGGGGAAACCTTCCATCAGGTTTGAAGAAATTCTGGATTTTTTCATATCTGTTTCAAGCTTGATGATAGCATCAGGCTTGATCAGCTTCATGTTGGCTAATGTTGCTCCATTGATGATTTTTCCAGTAACAATTCCTATTATATCATCAGTGAAACCTCTTGTTTCACTCAATCCTCTTAACATATGTAACACCCCGATTTCCCGTCTTAAAAATTTCATTAAATATACACATAAATCAGAGTACATCTCAAAAAGGAGTGTCACATTTCATCTTGAAAACAAATTAGATAATAAATTATCCTTCGCAAAATAGTCATTTATAGCAGCGGAATTCAAAAGTCAAATCTTCATAAATAGTCTTGGCTCGAAGCCATCAAAACGTCTCAAATATTTAAGTCTCAAAATTCATCTAGAAACCTTAAGGTCAACAATAGTTTTAAAACGTGATACATAAAGGAATAGACTCAAGGACCCCATCCCGTTACATATCAGAGCAATCCTACATCATACCAGACTCCTCGCATCATCGCATCTAAGACTGGTTACCTGCACTTGCCCACGAGGCGGCAATTCCAGCAGAAGGGGTGAGATTCACAACAATAATATTAACATATAAATCAAGCAATTATGATTAACAACATAAATCCACCACATAAAACAGCTTATTAAAACACAGGGTGTCATCATCATAAACATCTTTAAACAAACACATCAACGTCTCAAAACATCGTCTCATATTATGTCAACAATTTGACTCAACTAAATGCAACTCTTAACATCTTGACATCATGCATGTGGTACCATATATTTATAGCATTAATATGCTTCACCGTCGCTTTGAGCAAATGCTCCACCGTCGCTTTGAGCATAAAGCTCCACCGTCTCATAATTATGCAAATGCATGGACTCGTCGTTTAATAATTTAATTTCAACTTCTCAAAACATCATTCGTAATGCAAGACTTACGCATGCAGTTATAATAGTTACATGGCAGAACATCATCTCATTAATCATATACATCGCAACACATAACATCATCATAATCACATAACATCATGTTCAAACATCACTTATTATCAACAATACCTCAATTATCAACGACATAATAGAACCATCAGTACTTTCATTACAGAATGCATCTAAGGATACAAAACCTCCTTAATACTACCCAAAGGTCTCCTCTCAAAGTCCCATGCGAAATAGATCGCAAAAGAACAAAACAATCACAAACCAACTAACTCGCCACAGCGAGTGAACTGCTCGCCACAGGCGAGTACTCACAAGGTTGCTCGCCAAAGGCGAGTTGGGGGCGAACTGGAGGCGAGAAATCCTGGGTGCTCTCGGCCTTTTTGACATTTTTCACCAAAAATCTCCGTTTTAAGGTTTTCTAAATCCAATTTGGGCAAACCAACTTCACAGGTCATCTCTATAAATAATAAGGCACTCAAAAACATCTAAAGTTTGGCAAATGTCCTAACTTTTAAGGGACAAGCTCGCCACGGCGAGCTATGCTGCTCGCCTCGCGAGTAACCAAGGTTTACTCGCCACAGCGAGTGATCACTCGCCACAGGCGAGCGATCTCAGAACCCACACGGGTTCAGACCAAAACTCACCAAAACATCCCCAATCTCTCCAATTAAACCTCTAATTCATCAGCAATGTTGTCCTAGGGGATAATCTAGGTTCTGTATCAAGTTTCTACAGCCTTACAACTCAATCTCTCATCAATTCATCACAATTCATCACAACCCTAATTCTCAAAACTCCTCTCAATTCTTCCCAATCTCTAAGCTAATCAATAACAGATGATTTAACATTAAAATTACTGAAGTTAGGCTCACCCTTACCTGGAAAATTGTGCAGAAATGCAGCCTAGCTTCTTCTCCCTTCTTGAACCGTGCTTTCTCTCTTTTCCCAATTGTCTGTAACGCGTACTGCCTATTTCTCTTAACCTACTTCTCTTATATACTCCCTCTCAACTTAATTAATTCTATCTCAACCCTCACAACTCTTGTTATTTATAAATATAACCCCATCTCTTAAAATTATCTATTTTTCCAACAAATCTATTTATTTATCAAATAAATATCCATATAAACATCACTTATATTATTTATTAAACAATAAAATAATATCTCATCGCACATCACAAATACGTCATATAATCATCAAAAATCATATAATATATAATAATATACTATATCATCTAATAAAATAATTAAATAATTAAAGAGGGCGTTACAACATACCTCCTTGGTTGAAGATCTCTGAGATCAACCTTCCATAGGGAATCCAACATCTGTTGTTTAGCTGACTTTTTTTTAGAGTTTTGATCATGTGCTTGAATATATACTTTGGCACATTGACTTTCTCCTTTTTGAGGAAGAAATGCAGAAACACCCTGTGCTCCAATGTGGGTTGATCAGAACCTCCTCCTTTGGGCAACAGATTCTCGTTCTGAATCTTCTACATCATCTTCTTCTCCATAGAAAGGTTGTTGTATGAACCTTTCTTTTTGCTGTTGAACATAGTCTCATTGACCACGTCATTCTAAGGGATTTTCTTGTTTTTGTCTAGCCCATCTTTGTAGTTTCCTTCAGAAGCCCTCCCAATCACATAAGCAATAGTCTCTTGATTGATGAAGACTGGAACTCCCAGTATACTTGACCTGATCTCAGTGGCCACAAACGGTTCCAATCCCGTCTCTTCTCTTGTCTTGCCTTCTAGAGAGGGATCAATCAAGACTTTCTGGTCTTCTTCCAATTTGGCAACATGTTTGTCATAAACAGAGGCTCTTACCCAGAAGTGCTTTACTAAACTCTCATAAGTTGGACCATTGAGCATGCTGAAGTAACCACCAAGGTCTTGAGCTTCATAATATTCCACGATGTCACAACCATGATGAAAAAGTGAAGCAAAATCAACAGGTCTCTCTACCTGAACTGTTAAATCCCACTCTTCAAGAGACATAATTCTTCCCTTGATCTCATAAACCAGAGCTTCTTGATGAGTAGTGGTTCCCTGAGCAGATTCTTGAATAGTTGAGCTTGAGGATGCCATTGATGATGATGATGAAACTTTAGGGTTCTTAAGTTCGAATTTGGGAAAAGAGAGAGTTTTCTTCGCAGAGAGTGTTTGAAAGTAGAAAGTGTAGGAAGTGAAGTGAGAAGCGTGTGATTGTCTAAGTGTATTGAGTAAAAACGATTGCAATTTCAAATGGGACAAACAAACACAACATTAATGACAGTTGGGGGCGCGAGAACAGTACATTCATAGCAAAAACATCATCATTTCCCTTTAAGTTACACTCCAATACAAATAAGCCAAGTTGGCAAACTTCAGATGCGCTGTCTAGTTAGTGGGACAGGTGTTACCAGAAGCAACTCCAGTAATTCCACTAACTTCTACTATTCAGAAGCACAAAGTCCAGCTACTGAAGTTAAGATGCTGACGTCATCTTCTGAAGCACATTTTCCTCAAAATCTCAGTTAAGAGCTTCTGATGGACCATAGCTTCTGAACTAACTTCAGATGCTTTTAAGCTTCCTTTTCGTTAAATTCTTTGCTCTCTTTTGTTCATCCAGAACCTATAAATGATCTCAAATATTTTGTCTATGGTCCTGTACACTTGAACAAATATCAACATATCCAATTAATAATTTTTTGAATACCTTGTTATCACTCAAAACTTTTAAAGGTAATGTTAAACACATTTTGTTCCAACAAAGTCTTGATTAGTAGGGATGTTACCTTCGATGAGACCTGTTGATGAGTCAAGAATTAGTATTTTAATTATAATATTTGAGTTTGTTTTGTTTAGATTTGATTTCGTTTTAATTAAATATTATTTCCTTTTAAAATTATTTTACTTCAATTGCAAGTTATTTAATTTCAGGAACAAATATCTAAAGATTCAGTCTTTGAGCAAAAGAAAGAGGATTCAAAGCTGATTCGGGCTGGAAAAATACGAGATTCAGCACAAAAATATAAACCCCCAAGTCAGAAGCTTGGCACGGCCCGTGCCATATTCCACACGGCCGTGCCATGTCCCAGGATTGCTCTTTTGCTGCTTTTGCTTCATGGACAAGCTACCTACTAGTTTATTTCTGACCTAAAAGCCCGTGATTTCTCGTGGAACGTTCTAGTGATGTATTTCTTAGGGCTTAAGTCATTGTAAACTATAAATAGAGTAGTTATCTATCACAACAAATCATCTTTTGTTCTTGGAATTCAATAGTGACAATTGTCTTTCTTAATAAAAGTTATTTCTTTTACTTTCTTGTTATTTTATGTTCTTCTCCTTCTTCTCTATGTCTACTATGATCATGAGTGAGTAGACTCTTCTTGTCTTGGGGTTGTTAGATAGAGAAAGGAGAACCATTACGGCACCTAGAAGATATAGTTATGCAGACTTGGTGTGTTGTGCTATTAATGCGGCTGAAGAATTGAAAGACTCGGAGCCTAGAAACTTCAAGGAGGCATTTGAGAGCAAAGAAATGAAGTATTTGTTGAAGGTGGTGAATGAAGAGATTGATTCATTGGAAAAGAACCAAAACTGGAAACATGTGACGCTACCTAAACATCAAAGGGTAGTTGGATTCAAGTGGATCTTCAAGAAAAAGGAAGGTATTCCGGGAGTTGAAGGTCCGAGGTTCAAAGCAAGACTTGTGGCCAAGGGTTTCACTCAAGTGGAGGGGATTGAATATAATGAGATCTTCCCACCAGTGATGAAACATTGTTCCATAAAGATTCTTATAGCTATTTTGAATCAATTCAATCTTGAGTTGGAACAAATGGATGTAAAGATTATTTTCTTACATGGTGACCTTGAAGAGACTACGTTTCTCAGAAACAAATGATTGAGTAGATCTTGAATCTCGAACATTCCATATTTAATGTATTTATAAGATTGACAAAAGGTACAAGTGACAAATTCTACTCATAAACTGTCAAAACAATAGTTAAATAGAAACATAAAATCTTTAATCAAACAATACTAAAAAGGAAACAGAGGCAGTAAATTAATAGAGCCTTGCATGCCTACTAAGAAAAACATGATTGATCCATCCCAAACCGAATTGGTTGGGTGAAAAATTGAATCAACATGTGATCGGTTCCACATACCAATTCAGGGCTTTTGGGCTTGGGTGGGTCCAGTGCATGAAAATTGGATCGGTGGTGTCTAATGCGGCCCAAACTAGGACAATTTTTTGACTATTACTTTTCTCATCCTATTGATTTCTCGCGCGCCCTATTGTTTTCCAAAAATGCCCTTGAGATTTTTGGATTTTGTAATCAGAACTGGTGTTTTCCTTTTTTATAGGGTGAAAATGAGTTTTTTCACCAATTCCGATTTTGTAATCCAAAAAAAACCCGAAAATCTCAAAAAATAGAGCGCGCAATATGATTTTTTCGGATTATAGAATCCGAACACCCCCTGAACACCATTTTTTCATGGTACTGATACAGTTCGGATTACGTAATCCGGACATCACCAGCATCAATTTTAAACATGTTTGTAACATGGATAGTTGATGATAGTCCGTCATTCTATATTTTCAGAGTCTTTTTAGTTAAATTTTTAGTCTATTTTATTAGTTTAGTATTGCATTTAGAGTCATTTTAAATAAATAGTAGCTTTTAATTTATTTAGTAAAAAAGAGTATTAGCTAGTAAGAAACATTGGTGATTGGACTAAAAAAAGAGAAGTGGACTTGAGCAAAGAAAAGAAACACGTAACATGCTTGTAGAGAAAGAAGGCAACTACGTTACATCACCTATAAAAAGGAAGCCGCACAGCACAACCTGGGGATCACTCTTTGGCACTCAAATATTCACGTTTTGGGTACAATAGAGAATCACGTTTTGGAGGGGAGATCACGCCTTGGCACAGAGATTGACGGCACGATCACAATTTAGGGAGTTGAGAGAAAATACGCTGCACAGAGGAACCAAAGAAGCACATGAAATTGGAGAACAACAACATCTATTGAATGAAATTGACGAGCAACGCCAGTACGACGGAACTCTATCGGTTTAATTTCTTTACTATGTTGTTTATTTCTTTTATTATGTGTAGCTAAATTTTCATTGAGGTTGAGACTTAGATGAATCTGATGTAATCCTATGAGAATATTAATTTGTTGAACTCCTTTGAATATCAATGAAAGTCTAGTTTTAATTCACATTACTTTGTGTTTAATGTTTTTTGTATGTTTATCATCGACTACTAACCCTAACTTTATGAATATGCAAATTGATCTTAGAGATTGAATGACCACTAACCCTGGCTTTTGACTCTGATCTAGGTAATAAGTTTAATCTAAGTAATCAAGCTAGAGATAGATCATTATTAGGTTCTGACATAGGGGTTAACGTTCTATTAAAACCTCCAACGGTTTTGAATTCACTTAGAGATTAATGGTTGTCACTTGCGGGGAGAATTCTAGGTCAAGAGATTGGGTAGAGTTACTTTGTTAATCTGTCGTTAGGCTAGATAATCATTGATTGAACTAGTAGTGCAAATTACCATAGGAGAACGTTAGAGGAGTCGAAGGTCTTATACTTCTCTCTAAACTTCTAAAACACACTTTTAATTGCTTTTGTTCTGTTTATGTTACAAAATTGAACTCAATTGCCTGTGGCACTATTGAATTTAATTCATCCTTTATTTTAACGCTTTTGCCGAGTAGAAATAGAAACAGTCCCTGTGGATCCGAACTTATAAATTTTATTATTTTGATATATTTTTAGTACACTTGCTAAAAGTCTATCAATAGTCATTTTAAGGACAATATTAATCTTCCTAGCTTTCATCCTTGTGTTTTTTCTGATCAAGACTCCCTTAGAAGAGATTTCTTACGGGACTCCGCCCTCAAAATCCAAAATTCTATCGTTTAGACCCTTTTTTACAAGGTGTTAATGCAGTTCGAATTACGTAATCTGGACAACATCAGCACCAATTCTGAACATATTTGTAACATGGATAGTCATTTTAAGGACAACATTAATTTTCCTAAATCTCACCCTTGTATTTTTATGATTTTATTCGACATGAATAAACCCTTTTTTTTTTTTAAAGCAAAATTCAAAATTGATGAAATGGGAGAAATTATGATTCTTGATTACACATAAGCATAGTCCGGATTATGTTATCCGAACTCTTCAGAATTATGAAATCCAAACTGCAAAGGGACATTTTTGAAAATTTTACAGACTACGTGAGGAGGCAGCAAGGTGGAAAAAGTAATAGACCAATTTTTTGAGTTGAGCTTTTTAGGCCCCCTAAAATCTTTCGGAAGATAACTTTTGGAGGGCATATTTTTTAGTTTAATAGAAGGTACGGATTAACCGGGGCAAATATCATAAAATTTACGTACACAGACATTTGGCTAAATACTTGTTTTGGTCTTTTAAATTTGACAAAAATACCATGGTACTCTTTTAAGTTTTTTTAAGTTTCAAATTTGTTTTTAAGTTTTTGACTTTCAAAAAGGTTCTTTACGTTGTTTTTATTTAATGCACATATTTGAAGTTTTTTAAGTTTTAAATAAGCCATTAAAAAGAAAACGGTGTATTAAATTAACAACTTAAAAGGACATATTTCAAACCTTAAAACTTAAAAAACTTCGTCTCCATGAGCTTAGCTCATTTGGTAAGAGATAATGCATTATTTGTGCAGGGGTCGGAGTTCGAACCCATGTTAAAGGTGAATTTCTCTAGCCACTAGACTACTTGACCAAAAAACTTCCAGTATTTTTGTCATACTTGAAAGACCAAAAGATATATTTCACCATCTATTTATTATAGTCGTAGATGTTGATTAAGGTATTTGTCCCATATCCGTAGCCAATTTTGTTTGCCGTCTACGGCAGTTACGTATTTGTATTTTTTGTCATTTCTATCCAATGTCCACGGTTAGAGTTTTGTGTGCATAAATCATTTCTCTTTAACGTATACATTTGCTCGTATCAATTCAGTGGGAAGTAGGTTATTAGTCGCTTTCTCGTAATTTGAAATGAATAAAAAGTATTGGCATCTCTGTCCTATACACTGAAGTCCAAAGAGAAAGGAGTTTACGTTCTTTTCATTCCAATTTCTAATATATCATTACTCAAAGAAAATTTCAATTCGTTGTCACCTTAATTTCCTTGAAATTTCATCGGAGAAAAAAAGGGTCATGCTTCTCATCTCTCCACTACTAGAAAATGGTTGCTTTTCTATTTGTGAAATATAAACGAGTCAGATCCATGCGAATCCACATCCGGTTCATCAATCGAAGAGACTCAAAAGACAGTTAGAATTAGTTAATTCAGCTACGGGTTTATAGGAAAGTTAGTTTCTTGATACGTAAGCAAGTACTACTTTATGTAAGGTGCAACTTACCTTATTATGGAAACTATGTAATAGTATTAATACTAACTCCCAATGATAAATTGGTCTAAATGGTAAGAGATTTAGACTCCTTATCTAAGTGGTCGTGTATGGTCCTTAAGCAATTGTGTTTGGAGAAAATTCGGATGGCAGAGTAGTATTCACCTTGTTTATCCCATAAATTTTTTGATAGAGATTAGTCACCGCTAAATTGATAGGAAAACTTTGTATATATAACATGGTAACTAAAAATAATAGAAATATTATCTATAGATACATGAAGTTTCACATATCTTTGAATTTTCTCTCTTGAATTTTAATATCATTACTAACTTCAAGACGAACACTTAGTCGTTCATCTTTCTGTTTTTATTGACAAAACATCATTAAGTTAATGGTAAAATTGGATGAAAAATGTTACATCAAAACACTTATTTTTATATATAAGGTGAAAACAATGGTTTTTTTAGGGTTCCCAATATTGTTACTATAGTTATGCATTGTTCATCAAGTATTGTGAATTATTTCTATTTTAATGAGATTTAATTAATTTTTTAATTGATAATTTAAAAGGTATAAAAAAATGGAAGGATAAATATACATGGCAAAAAGGGTGTATTTCCTTTCTTCATATATTGTTATAGATATGGTATCAGTCGCATTTTTCTTCAACTTTCTTGTGAATTACTTTCGCTACTTGCATTATTTCATCTTTGAAATTTGAATCATGCCTCCATGAGCGATTCCTTAGATTAATTATTAAAGTGTATCGAAATATTTATACAAGGGTATGTTTTCCACCATAAGCTAAGCTATACATAGTGCACAAACATATAAAGTAATAACATTTCTAACTAACATCCTATAAACTTGGAACTAAATAATCAGTAATTAATGATCGCTAACCTCCTTTGTCTATCTAACTAAATTTATAGTCTCTTCAATTGATGAGGGGGAATTATCTTCACTTGAAATACCTTCACCCAATCTATTCTTTATTTGTATTACTTCGTTTACCAACGAACTTGGAAACAATGATTCAAACTCAGGAATCAGATCGCGCAATGTCTCAAACAACTTAACGAGTTTAAATAAACGCCACGTTGAAGGGCTTTGATCCACAAACGAATCTGCGAAATTCAACAGTTCAATTGTCGCTCCATGACAAACCTCCAAGAAACAAAGATTAGATGCTTCATAGGTTGATTCTGAGAAGACACAATCATAGAGTCGACGCTCACTTGGAAATAGTATTTTGAGTGATACCTTAGAAGCTTGAATCCATCTTCCAATCATATAATCCTGAAATCCCACTTTTCCCAATCTTAATAATTTATTTATTAACAAATCTTCCAACCATTCTTTACGCAAACTAATGTACAAATCAGAGCACTCCTTCTCAAACCCAGCATCCACCATCATTTTCACGGTTTTGTGAAGGTGATTGATTGTTTCATTTGGCAGGGCATCAACTATGAAGTTGTGATCAGTCACTACCAATTTACCGTTACCTTTTACCTTCTCCAAAAACTTATTGGCAATATTCAAATTGTTCTGCTTAAGCTCGTTCATACACGTCATGAACTCTTGCATGATTTTGTCACGACTATTGGTATTTTCATGTTGTGAATCAACTTGAATGATTACATGTTGTTCTTCTAGTCCAAGACATTGAGTTTCTTGTGTAACATTTAAGGAAGAGAATGAAGACCGAAGAATAATAAGACAATAGCTATACAAAACTCCAACAATAGCTAACGGCAAATTAATCTTCATGATTTGGACTATTAAACATCCTAGATAAAAGTACATAAGATCCACTTCAAATCCACACTGAATTTGCCTCGACAAGCTAAGTGACATCATAGAAAAAGAAGCACATGAAATTAGAGTATATGCATCTGGTTTTCCATTCATAATTTTATCAGAGAAAAAGGAATAAATAGAGGTAATTGTCAATACCAAAAATGCCGAATGAGCTTTGAACCGAAGACTTCTAGAGTTTTGCCATATATTTGCATACAAAATCATGAGACAGATGATGAAACTGAAAAGAATGTAAATAATTACTTTCAACAAATTCCAATGTCCAAATAGATTGTTGAACGAAGAGCTAAGAGCATAACAAAGCAGTCCAATAACAGCTGCAACAAAGCCAACAAATCTCCACACTTTTGCCTGCAACAGCCACATCCGAATTTGGATGATCACGGGTATCATTTTCTGAGTTTTTTTTTTTTTTTGACAAGATTCTCTACGAGTTATTGAAAAATGTTTTCAAAGATAGATGAAAAATATATTGCACTGGATGGCAATTTATCTCCTTAATTATTTCCATCAATGAAGTTTCGTGGAATGGTACCAGAAAGCCTTTTTAAACAAAAGAAATGATTAATGGTATAGACTAACTTAAAAAAGTTAGGAAGACAACGTCGTATTGTATGCAGAAAATTACATCACAATCACTCGTGCTTATAGTAAATACGGTAAACAGTGCATGTGTCACATATTATTGTAAAAAAAGTGTGTGCAAATAGCATTACTCTTGCTCATACTACGTCAGTAACAAGTTGGTTTTTGGTGGCTTTCCTCAGAATTTCCTTTGAATAAATAATAGAAAAATGCTCTTCTCCCAACAAGTTTTGCTCAGTCCCAACCAAACTTTCGAAAATGTCTCGGCGTGAGTTAACTTACGTATGTGTTAAACAAGTCTGAGTTAACTCACACTGCTTGTCCTTCTAAATCTCAGAATATAATGCAGCTCATTTCCTCATTTCCCATTTGAAATCTCCAAAATCTCTCAAACTATGAAGCATGGACACTCCTCGGATTAGGCGTGTTTCGGTGTCGGACACGTGTCGTGTCCGACACCGACACTTGTAATTACACTGCATTATGTGATTTTTTCAAATTATTAGCTGTGTGGGCGTGTCAGTGTCTGTGTCGTGTCCGGTGTCCGTGTCCGTATCCGTGCTTCATGGCTATCAAATCACTCAAATCCAAAATTTATTTAAGTTCAAATCAAACAACACTTCAATAACAAGTAAGTATTCATAATCAAACACCATTAACCTTTTATGTTTATATGTTAGATTTTTCCTCTTAAATTAGAATTATTTAGTTTTAGGGTTTGTTTAAATTTTGATTTTGTTGACAAGAAATGATACAATGATTACATGTAAATGTCTTATATTGTTTAATTGTTTAGATGTTAGCATGTTTACTTTGTAGTTATGAGTTTTAGTGTTTATGTATAATTTGCACTTCAAGTGTTTGATAAAATGTTTGAATGAGTTTTTCATTGATTGTTTAATTTATTATGGTGTAGATCTGAAACAATAGACAATTTGTTCAAAGTCAAGTAGGTTTCATCGGTGGAAACCCTCATGTGTTCAAGGTCCGGGTCGATGTCACGCTAAAAGATCTGAAGTATCAACTGAACGAAATCAATCAAGGTATCAACTCCGTAAACACAAGGAGGGTGGAGGACCTTCAAATTGCACGTCCCGGTTATTTGCAAACTGAAAAGATAATGCTGACAGACGATGATTCCGTGAGGAACATGTTGTCTAGATATTATAAGGAACGCATGTTCCCGAGGATTGAGATGGAAGCTACGTTGCTGAGATCGCCTGAAGATATTCTCAACAGTTTGATTATGTAGTGTCTTTATTTTTTTTGGAATTTAAGTTTAATTCTTCTTAGTTTGTTGAATATGTTGGTATTGAAGTGTCTTATACTGAATGTAATGATTTGCAAGCTCCATTGAAAAGTCAAAAGAATGGATAATACATATGTTGTATGTACCTAATGGTTGTACTAATTTTTTCATCAAATTCCTTAGTATAAGATGAGTGAGACATAAGGGAATGCACCTCTAAGATGTCGTTTTGTACTTGATTATGCTCCTCTATCAATTAAAACTTGTCAGTTGACAGGGCAGTAAGATTAAGTTCAAAGCAACCTCTTGAAATGCATTCCTGTTTGTCACTAATCATCATATATGAAGGGATTTGATGGGAAAATTTGAACAACTCATTAGGTAGTATGCATCATGTGTTATATCCATTCTTTTGAGTTTTCAACGGGCGCTGCAAATCTTTACACTAGGTATAAGACGCTCCAATGCCAAGATTTTCAGTAAACTTTCAAATAATTAAACTTAAATTCAACATCACGATATCTTTATGGAGAATGTATTGTAATGTAGATGAAATTCACACTAAATAAAATTGTGTATTTTTTGAATTGATTTTCTGTACTTGCAACTTTATTCAAATATATTCAATACGCAACTTTAATCAATTTTATTTAAAACACAACTTTATTCAAAAAAAAATCAATGCCGAAATGTACCAAAATATGCGGCATATCAAAAAACATAAAAAAAACATCCAACTTTATTACAAGCCATTACAATTAATTATCTCCATCGTCGCTTAAGTCATTTGGGTTGTCCTTGACAGTCCCTGGGGCACTTGCTTTTGGTTGAGGACCAAAATAACAAGTCCTTCCGCTCCTCCTCAGCCTGGAATGATTGTACACTGGCACCTTCAAATTGCTTTTTTTTACAGAACCATCACATTCGATTTCGTGTCATGTCACAGTCGATTTTGCTTTCTTCTTCTCACTCATTTTTAAACTGAACATCACCTTGATTCTAAGACATATCTACACAATGCAAATATCGGAGAAGGAAGAGGAGGAGTGAGTAGGAGAGAGTGTAAGGTGATAATGTGAGAAATGGTGAAGGTTGGAAGGGTATTTATAGGGGGAATGACTTACATAGGTTATAACTACACAAGGCTATTTTTATTATTATTTTCTTCCGTTAAAAATCAATCCTTTTCTACTTAATTCTCTTTCTAATCATCATTCAAAGTTAATCAAATTAACCAACTCCCTGTCGGAACGATACTCTTTTATTACTACATCGGTAGAACCGTGCACTTGCGGTTTTGCTCATCCCCTGTATGGGGATGAAGTGTAAAAACCTAGAGACTTTAGTACCGGTAACAAGGGTCGAGGAAACTCATTTTGAGGTGGGGAATTCCAAATGAAGAGAAAGATGATGTGGAGGATGAAGCTTCGACATCATATACAAGTGGAACTCAACCTGTAGTGGATCTTGATTATCTTATAGCTAGAGATAGAGAAAGGAGAACCATTACGGCACCTAGAAGATATAGTTATGCAGACTTGGTGTGTTGTGCTATTAATGCGGCTGAAGAATTGAAAGACTCGGAGCCTAGAAACTTCAAGGAGGCATTTGAGAGCAAAGAAATGAAGTATTTGTTGAAGGTGGTGAATGAAGAGATTGATTCATTGGAAAAGAACCAAAACTGGAAACATGTGACGCTACCTAAACATCAAAGGGTAGTTGGATTCAAGTGGATCTTCAAGAAAAAGGAAGGTATTCCGGGAGTTGAAGGTCCGAGGTTCAAAGCAAGACTTGTGGCCAAGGGTTTCACTCAAGTGGAGGGGATTGAATATAATGAGATCTTCCCACCGGTGATGAAACATTGTTCCATAAAGATTCTTATAGCTATTTTGAATCAATTCAATCTTGAGTTGGAACAAATGGATGTAAAGATTATTTTCTTACATGGTGACCTTGAAGAGACTACGTTTCTCAGAAACAAATGATTGAGTAGATCTTGAATCTCGAACATTCCATATTTAATGTATTTATAAGATTGACAAAAGGTACAAGTGACAAATTCTACTCATAAACTGTCAAAACAATAGTTAAATAGAAACATAAAATCTTTAATCAAACAATACTAAAAAGGAAACAGAGGCAGTAAATTAATAGAGCCTTGCATGCCTACTAAGAAAAACATGATTGATCCATCCCAAACCGAATTGGTTGGGTGAAAAATTGAAGCAAGAGTACTTTCTGTTGAAAGTCCAGCCAATTAGAAGCACATTGGTTTCTCTCTTTTCCCATTGAGTGCTTAACTTCAACTTGTGTCAGAAACAAATTGTAAAGCTTCGTATAGGTGAAAGCAAATTGCATGGCTAGGTGCACAAAGTCCTTGATATCATAGCATAGGCTTATAGCTTGCAGTGCTTAACTTCAAAGTTTGACAGAAACACTTTGAAATGCTTGGCAATTGGTGTAGCAATGTTTGAAGATTGGAACCATGCATTTAATGCATACGGTTCAAATCTCTCTATAAATAGGGAAGAGCTTCAGCAAAGCAAACACACCACAACACAACAACAATCCTCATTTGTAGAGAGTTGAGAGAAAAATAGAGAGTTCCTCATAGGAGTGTGAGAGAAAAATATAGTGAGCCAATTTGTGAGAGTTGTATCTACAAATTGAGATACATAGTTAGGTCCACCTGAGGGTGAAGATTTGTATTCCCATTTTTATAGTGGAGATTTAAGAGGCCTACGGGTCCCGTGGTTTTTTTTCCTTACTCACATTGAGAAGGTTTTCCACGCTAAAATTTTGTTGTGTGTCATTTTTACGTTTCCGCTAAAGTGCCTATTTTGAGTTCACAGAGGAGGGAAATTATGCAGGCATTTCCCAACAGTGGTATCAGAGCACTTGTTGCTCTGGGACTCTGAGGTGTCGTATCTGCAAGATAATTCTTAGTATGCTCTGTGGCTGCAACATTGTTTGATCTTCCACATCAGAAAAGAAATTTCTTGTCGCTAGAAATAAAGTGAGGTAGTGATATATTGCATGTCTAGGAGCTCTGGCAAGGAAAGACTTGGTATTTAAGCGTGTCTACTGACCCACCTCTCTTACCTGAGAACTTTCCTGGTGCACTATTCATGAACTCATATTTATTCTAGTATACGATACTAGTCACATTGGTTAAAGAAATTATTTCCTGTGTAACTCAAGATGGAGGGTTCAATCAGCCATGATGGCGATATGTTCAAGCTAACGGCTGACAACTACACATATTGGAAGCCAATGATGGAAGATCACTTGTATTGCAAAGACTTCCATGAGCCAATCACCCAGAAGGATAAACCCGAGAAAAAGACTGCTACAGAATGGGAGACGGAGAATCGGAAAACAGTGGCCATGATCCGAAAATACATTGATCGAAGCTTGTTTGAGCATGTATCAACTTATACCAATGCGTATGAGTTATGGACGAAGCTTGAATCGTTGATTCAAAAGAAGACGCCCAGAAATAAAGCACACCTTGTTAGAAGACTGGTAAAGTTAGAGTACTCAGACGGTCAAAACATGATCGAGCATCTAAATACCTTCAAAGGTATTGTGAATCAGCTGACAAAAACAGAAATGAAGATAGATGACGAGTTGCAAACACTTCTACTTCTCAGTTCCTTACCTGAGAGTTGGGACACTCTAGTTGTCACTCTCAGCAACTCTTCTCCTGATGGAAAACTTAGCATGGATTCAGTTACTGATTGCTTGTTAAATGAAGAGTCAAGGCGAAGGGAAAGAGGCTTGAACAATCAGTTCGAAGCCAACGTCGTGGACAATAGAGGAAGGAGCAAGAACCGTGAAAAAGGTGTCAAACCGGGCCATAGAAAGACACGAGGTAGATCAAAGACTCGCACTAAACTAAGTTGTTATTATTGTGGCAAACCGGGCCATAGAAAGTTTGAGTGCAGATTCTTCAAGAGAGATCAGCAGGCTGGGACAATCCATCCTGATATAATCGATCCAAAGAAGAAAGAAGATGGAACCACGACAGCAGTCGTAGCAACTAACGAGGATTTCTTTCTCGTTGAAGATGAAAATTATCTAAATGTAGCGTCTGATGACTGTATTTGGATAATTGACTCACGAGCATCCTTTCATGTAACCCCTCACGAAGAATTCTTCTCATCATATCAAAAAGGAGACTTTGGTATGGTGAAGATGGGCAATCAAGTCACAAGCAAGATTGTTGGCATTGGCGAGGTGACTCTGGATACAGATAATGGCTCTAAGCTCGTGTTGAAGAAGGTTAGACATGTTCCAGACATGCGTCTAAACCTTATCTCGACAGGAAAGTTAGATGATGTTGGCATGATAAACCAATTTGGAGCTAGTAAATGGAAGCTCAGTAAGGGAAGCATGATCATTGCTCGTGGTAAAAAGGAAGGTTCTCTTTATGTTATGCAGGGAAAGATAAACAAGGGAGATATCAATATGTCTCAAGACATGAGCAAAGAACTGTGGCACAAACGACTTGGCCACATGAGTGAGAAAGGTTTGGAGATTCTTGCTAAAAATCATCTTCCAAACATCAAGGGTCAACCGCTTGAATCCTGTGAAGATTGTCTAGCAGGAAAACAACACAGAGTATCTTTTCAGAGATCGGATGATGCAAGAAGAAGAAAGCATGTCCTAGATCTTGTTCATTCAGATGTTTGTTCTACATCTGAAAGGTCCCTTGGTGGTTCACAATACTTTGTTACCTTCATTGACGATCACTCTAGAAAAGTGTGGGTGTATCCATTGAAGACGAAAGATCAAGTTCTTCAGGTTTTCAAAGAATTCCATGCCTCTGTAGAACGGGCATTGATAGGTCCGCAAGTGTACGGAAATATCGGTTTTAGTATAAAAGATGTTGAATCCCACAGAGACCAATGTCAAGTACCGTTATCTATTGTCACGTTGTTTATCTAAGGCGATGATAATTAGTTTAGTTGGAAAATTTGAAAATAACTTGTTTTAATTAATTTTAATGACGAGAGCCCGGAATATAATTCGCGTCGACCGTTAATACTTGTTAAGTTATATTTTATTAATGTAACAGGACAATATTTTCGCGCGTAAAAAATGATGAAATTAAAGGGGTCGTCAGCTTTCGCGTGTACGACACCGAATTTTGATTTTGTAATCTATTTGACCGCTTTCGCGTGTACGCCTTACAACTTCAAAACTCCGTTTGAAAAATAATCAATTTACGCTTGAAAAGTTATTTTTAGTAGAAATTTTAGTTTAAAGGTAGCGTCGGCTTTCGCACGTCCGTTACCGTATTTTAAACTCATAGGCGTCAGCTTTCGCGTGTACGACTACAAGTTTAAAATAACGTTTTTGAAAATTAGTAATTTCTAAATTAATTATAAAAACGCTATCGCTGAATTAAAATTAATTCCTAAAAATTCTACGGACTGATACAAGTTTCACTCTTTCGATATGAAACTAATATCACGTTATTTCAGCTTTCACTGTAAATATTCATCGTTAAAAATTAGAATTTTCAAGCTTAAAGATAATTCCTGTTACAATATATAATCATACAATTTATCAGAGTATCATTGGTACGACGTTCATCATATTCCAGACTCTATAAAAATCTACTCAGACATAATGCAATAATAATCTAAACCTATTTTTGATGAATTCATGTTAAAAAGAACAAGAAAATGGAAAAAGAGACCGAACCTGTTTAGAGTTGGATTCTTTAATTGAGTATAATTTCCACTGCTACAAAGAAAACTACACCGGTACGCTCAAAACAACCAAGTCACGGCAATGGGCATAACACTCCAACAAACATCACCGGCCAGCAAGCAATTTAGAAGAAAAAGGCAGAAGTAACAATAATATAATTGCACAGGGACAGCCACACGCAACAGTGAATATATATTGATAACAAACAGCAGCCTAACAACACCAATTCAATTTTAATAAAAGAAAAAAAATAGGTACGTAGCAGCAGCTTTGAAAATAAAGGGAATTTGAATTGGTAAGTGCAGCAAAAAGAAATAATATGGAATTGAGTAGTAACGTGCAGCAACAAAAAAATAGTAACAACTGGAATTGATTACGGCAATGGAAAACAATAAGAAATTGGATTGACTGAAGGAAAATAAAACACAGGTTCTCAAAGTATTAATGTTATGCTATAATCGACGAGCTTTGAATGAAATAGGAAACTGAAAACTTTGATTACAATAACATGAAAAAAAAACATAATCAGTTTCTAAATCACTAAATTTCTCTCTAAAAATAACTTGGTCTCCTTCAATTGAGTTCTTCAGGTGTATTTATAGACAAAAAATCTCATTGAAGTGCTTCTGATCATGTCTCAAGTAGTGGAGAAAATGGAGGAAGTGGAAAAAACTGATACTGAAAACTGTGGAACGTGGGATGAGAATTGGTATGCCTTTTACTTTCCGTTCACTTCTGACTTTTTAACCTTGTGTTTTTCCTTTTCTACCCTTTCTTTCCTTTTTCGTCGAATTTCCTCATTTTGATGCGCGAAGACTTTTAACCGATAAATACCTGAAATAGACACACAATACCAGCATAACATTGCAAAAATTTATAAAATCAAAATCTAAAAATGTGTAAGACGAGTCAAAATAATAGTGCATTTTACGTGTTATCAAACTCCCCTACACTTGAACCATTGCTTGTCCTCAAGCAAGAGACAAGGGAAAACAGCAACATAATTCAGAAAAATATAATCAACTAAAAATCAATTGCATTTTTATTTTTCAAGGCTTTGTTCTCAGGGTGCACTTATCACAACCTAAACACTTATCAAGGATCACATCAACCATACAACAATATTTCAAGTGAGTGTGTGTGTGAAGTCCGACCTTTTTATTGCGCCTGTGTAAGAGGTATTATGAGGAAAACAGGTTCTAACTTCAACAGTAAATAAACCGAGAAAAGTTTCTTCTTCATTTCATATAAGAGAGGTGGGAATCACTTTGATCATTTAACATTTATACACTTTGGGGAACTGCAGAATTTTATTGATATTCAGAGACACCATCTTCATGTGGGAAGCAAGTGAGGCCTACTCCCGACCCCCCAGAGTCAATGATGCCCCCTATATATATATATGTATTTGTTCTGACCCCTTTTTCTCATTTATAAGAAGGAATTACGGAAGCTACTTTTGATTTTCAGAAACACCATCTTCACGTGGGAAGCAAGTGAGGCCTACTCCCGACCCCCCAGAGTCAATGATGTTCCCTTATAATTTATATTTGCTTCCGCCCCTCTTGTTTTGATCTTTTATTCCCCCACACTAACTTATACTACTTTTACTCTGAAAACTTTTAAGGGTTAAATTACCATTGAAGTTAGAACGTGCTCCTTAAAATACTACCTACACAATTACTCAAAGACTGCAACTTTGTGCTTTTCTCAAAAAGAGAATTTTCACATTGAAATATGATATGAGTTTAGTGAAACTTAAAAAGGAAAAGGTGTTTATGCACAAAATCATCATCAAACTCAGCCTTTAAATAAGAGAAACAAATTTTTATTTTTATTTTTTTTTGAAATTTTGGGAATTTTTTTTATTTTTTTATTTTTATTTTATTGGTTCAAGAAATAGGAAAGTTAAATAACAAAGCAAAAACACAAGCATAAATGACTCGACAGCACATGCATTGACTCGATAACACTACTTTATTAATGAAAATGAAAAACTTAAACTATTAAGGTGGAAGAATCCTCCCCCACACTTAAAACCTACATTGACCTCAATGTAAATAAACAAAAATATGAGAAAAAGAAAGATATTACCGAGCAAGATCAATCGTCAATAGAATCAACTGGGGCGTGTTCATACGCCTGATCATGAAGTGGTTTGTACCTGTGGAAATGTTAGCATGAAAATATGGGGGAGGGGGTGGAATATGGTGTTGATCATCTTCGATTGCATCTTTTTATTCACTTAATTGACTAAACTAAACTAAACTTAAAACTCATGGGTTGCCTCCCACGCAGCGCTTCGTTTAATGTCGGTAGCTCGACTTTTCAGTGCTTGGCCTTTAAGGGGGGCACATCACTAGAGTAGCGACATGTCCTACTTTCTCTACTGGATGGTAGTGCTTTAATCTTTGGCCATTCACTAGGAATTTACCAGTGGATTCGCTCCAGACCTCAATGGCACCAGATTGATTTACTTTAGTAACTTCGAATGGTCCACTCCATCGAGAGCGAAGCTTTCCAGGAAAAAGCCTTAACCTAGAATTAAACAGCAACACTAACTCACCCTCATTAAATTCACGTCTTATAATGCGTCTGTCATGCCATTTCTTAGTTCTTTCCTTATAAATCAAGGAATTTTCATACGCATCGAGCCGCAACTCCTCTAACTCATGAAGATCCAACATCCTTTTTTCCCCAGCTTCGCTATGATTCATGTTTAGGGCTTTTATGGCCCAATAAGCTTTGTGCTCGAGCTCAACCGGGAGATGGCACGATTTTCCATAAACGAGCTTGAAAGGAGTGGTGCCAATGGGTGTTTTATAGGCGGTCCGATAAGCCCATAAGGCATCGTTCAGTTTCAAGGACCAGTCTTTTCTTGAGACAGAGACAGTTTTCTCTAGGATTTGCTTAATTTCTCCATTAGAGATCTCTGCCTGCCCATTGGTTTGGGGATGATAGGGAGTAACTGCTCTATGACGTACCCCGTACTTTGTTAGGAGGTTCTTAAATATTTTTGAAAAAAAATGAGAACCACCGTCACTGATGACTAGTCTGGGGACACCAAATCTTGGGAATATAAT
Organism: Medicago lupulina; assembly: GCA_958299785.1. Taxonomy (NCBI): domain Eukaryota; kingdom Viridiplantae; phylum Streptophyta; class Magnoliopsida; order Fabales; family Fabaceae; genus Medicago; species Medicago lupulina. The sequence continues at coordinate 52,790,363 of OY283145.1, forward strand.
GTTTTTAAACATCTTTACCACTACTTTTGTATCACAAGTAGGAGAGGCAATGGCCTCGATCCATTTTGACACGTAGTCCACAGCAATGAGTATATATTTATTTCCCATAGATGTAGGAAAAGGACCCATAAAGTCAATTCCCCAGACATCGAAAACTTCCACCTCTAGGATAAATTTTTGTGGCATTTCATTCCTACTAGAGATGTTTCCTGATCGCTGGCACCGGTCACATTTCGAAACGAAAACATGAACATCTCGAAAGATGGTGGGCCAATAGAGACCAGCTTGAAGAATTTTCGCTGCAGTTTTCGATCTACTCATGTGTCCTCCAACGGGATAGGAGTGACAGTGTGTTATGACACTCTCTATTTCCTCTTCTGGGATACACCGACGGAAAATACCGTCCACTCCTCTTTTGAATAAGAGGGGATCATCCCAGTAGTATTGCTTAAGGTCATGGAAGAATTTCTTCTTTTGCTGATAGGTCAAGTCGGGAGGTAGAATTCCAGCAACCAGATAATTTATGATGTCAGCGTACCATGGGGCAGCGGTATTACTTAAAGCACTTGCTTCTTCTGGTATCTTTTTAATGCCGGAACTCCCTTCTTCCAGAAAGTCTACGAGGTGACCATATCTAGGTGACTCCGCTTTCACAAAAGACACCAGTCTTTCGTAGGGAAAGCAATCATTTATGGGCACCTCCTCTAACTGACCATCTTGAATTCTTGACAGGTGATCCGCGACTACATTCTCTGTTCCCTTTTTATCTCGGATCTCCATGTCAAACTCTTGAAGCAGTAATATCCACCGAATAAGTCTCGGCTTTGCATCTTTCTTGCTTAGTAGGTATCTGATAGCTGCATGGTCTGTGTAAATGATAATCTTCGATCCTACTAGGTAGGAACGAAATTTATCAATTGCGAAGACAATGGCTAGAAGCTCCTTTTCAGTTGTGGCATAGTTAATTTGAGCTTCGTCAAGTGTCCTACTAGCGTAATAGATTGCATGCAATTTCTTATCTTTGCGCTGTCCTAAAACGGCACCTACTGCATAATCACTAGCGTCGCACATGATCTCAAAAGGTTGGCTCCAATCTGGAGGTTGCATTATTGGGGCAGAGATCAATGCACGTTTAAGCAGTTGGAACGACTCAAGGCATTGTTCATCGAAGATGAACTCAGCGTCTTTCATTAGAAGGCCGGTTAAAGGCTTGGTGATTTTTGAGAAGTCTTTAATGAACCGCCGGTAGAAACCAGCGTGTCCAAGAAAACTCCGGACCTCTCTTACAGTTGTGGGGGGTTGCAAATTCTCAATAACTTCTATTTTTGCTTTGTCAACCTCTATTCCTCTATTGGACACCACATGGCCAAGTACTATGCCTTCTTTGACCATAAAGTGGCATTTTTCCCAGTTAAGTACTAGATTGACTTTCACACACCTCTCCAGAACTTTCTCAAGATTACCAAGACAGTCTTCAAAACTAGACCCACATACGGAGAAATCGTCCATGAAAACTTCCAGAATATCTTCTAGGAAGTCGGCAAAGATTGCCATCATGCATCTTTGGAACGTGGCGGGAGCATTGCACAATCCGAATGGCATTCGTCGATAAGCAAATGTTCCATAAGGGCATGTAAATGTGGTCTTTTCTTGGTCATCCGGGTGGATAGGGATCTGAAAGAATCCCGAATAACCATCAAGGTAGCAGAAGTATGAGTGTCTAGCAAGACGCTCGAGCATTTGATCAATAAACGGGAGAGGAAAATGATCTTTTCTAGTGGTTGTGTTCAACTTTCTGTAGTCGATGCACATCCTCCATCCCGTTACCGTCCGCTTGGCGACTGATTCGCCCTTCTCGTTTTGAACTACGGTCATCCCTCCTTTCTTTGGCACTACGTGCACTGGACTAACCCACTTGCTATCGGATATAGGATATATGATTCCAGCATCTAGGAGCTTCATAACTTCCTTTTTGACAACTTCGCTCATATTGGGGTTCAGCCTCCGTTGATGCTCTCTAGAGGTTTTAGAGTCCTCTTCAAGCAAAATTCTATGCGTACACACAGAGGGGCTGATCCCGGTGAGATCACTAATCTTATATCCTATGGCGTTAGGATATCTCTTTAAAACATCAAGGAGTTTATCCGTCTCTTCTTTCCCTAACTCTGCGCTAACTATCACGGGGTAATTATGCTCCTTATCTAGGAACTCATATCTGAGGTTCTTAGGAAGTTCCTTTAGCTCGATCTTGGGGTGATCTGGCTCGGAAGATGGATCAGAAGTTTGGTCGAGGCATTCAAGAATGCGAGAAATTTCGGCCTCCTCGTCACTGACTTCTTCCATCTCTTCTACTTCCTCTATTGTATCTTCAATTATTTCCTCAGATGGTTCGGCTTGAGTTGAAAACTCCTTGACACATGCATCTATTATGTCAACAAAACAACATGTATCATTTATGGAGGGGCTTTTCATAAATTGAGACAGAATGAACTCAATCTTCTCTTCGCCAACCTCAAAGGTGAGTTTTCCTTTCTTGACATCAATGATGGCACCTGCGGTGGCTAGGAAAGGTCTTCCTAAAAGGATAGGAGTAATAGAGTCTTCACTAATATCCATAACTACAAAGTCAGTGGGGATGTATAGTTGACCAATTCTAAGAGGAACATCTTCTATTATCCCCACTGGATGTTTAATCGAACGGTCAGCTAATTGCAAAGACATTCTAGTTGGTTTCAACTCTCCTAGGTTTAGCTTTTTACAGATGGACAGAGGTATCAAGCTCACACTAGCTCCTAAATCACACAAGGCTTTATCAATGATGTGACTGCCTATAACGCAAGGAATTGAAAAACTCCCTGGATCTTTTAACTTGGGTGGCATCTTATTTTGAATTATAGCGCTGCACTCCTCAGTAAGTGCTACAGTCTCATCAACATCAATTTTCCTTTTGTTAGTCAGAATTTCCTTTAAGAATTTTGCGTACGAAGGCATTTGAGTAATCGCCTCCGAAAAAGGAATACTGAGATGAAGAGACTTTAGAAGTTCTACAAACTTCTTAAACTGACCCTCAGTTTTAGACTTTACGAGTCTTTGAGGGTAAGGTATTGAAGGTTTATAAGGTGGAGGAGGTACATAAGGGTTTTCTTTCTCTTTTTCTTTTACCTCCTGAGACTTAGATGTCTCTCCAACGTCATCTGGTTTACTCACAGGGTCTTTACCCTTTTCTTCATCACGGCTCCTAACTCTCACAGTAGTGGGATTGTTATCTAACTCAGTTCCGCTTCGTAGCGTTACCGCGTTGACATGTCCCTTAGGATTTGGTTGCGGTTGGCCCGGAAATGTTCCGGCTGGGGCAGCTGTAGCTGCTTGTTGTTGGGCCACTTGGGATATCTGCGTCTCAAGCATTTTATTATGAGTGGCCATGGAGTCAACTTTGTGTGCCAACTGCTTAATCAATTCATTTGTATGAACGTTTTGGTTCATAAACTCCTTGTTTTGCTGAGTTTGAGCTAAAATGAAGTTTTCCATCATGAGCTCCAGGTTAGACTTTTTCGGAGCAACAGGGGCTCCTCTTTGATTTTGGAAACCAGGGGGTGCTACAGGTGCGGGACTTGGCGCAAAGGTAGGATTGTTATTTTTGTAGGAGAAATTTGGGTGGTTTCTAAATCCTGGATTGTACGTGTTAGCGTACGGATTTCCTTGCGCGTAATTCACTTGATCAGCTTCAGCTAACAACTGACATTCGGCAGCAACATGCCCTTGGGTTCCGCATATTTCACAGTTGGGAGTCACGGCAGCTACTGTAGCTGGTGGAGCGAGTTTCAAGTTATCCAACTTGTGAAACAAAGCATCCACTTTAGCGTTCATATGGTCAAAGTTGCTGACTTCGTGCATACCTCCCTTAGGTTGAGATTTCTCGACAGGAGTGCGTTCGCTTCCCCATTGATAATGGTTTTGTGCCATATTCTCAATAAGCTCATATGCCTCCTGGAAAGGCTTGTCCATTAGGGCTCCGCCAGCTGCGGCATCAATGGTCATTCTTGTATTATAGAGCACGCCATTATAAAACGTGTGAATTATGAGCCATTGTTCTAATCCATGATGGGGACAAGCTCTCATCAATTCCTTGTACCTCTCCCACGCTTCAAAAAGCGACTCGCCGTCTGTTTGCCTAAAGCAGGTAATTTGGTTCCTGAGCTGGGCGGTTTTACTAGGAGGGAAATATCTTGCTAGGAACGCCTTTTTCAACTCATTCCATGTCGTAATGGAATTTGACGGCAGAGACTGTAGCCAAGCTCTGGCTCTATCTCTAAGGGAGAAAGGAAATAAACGCAGGCGAATGGCTTCGGGATCGACGCCATTGCACTTAAGCGTATCAGCGAATTGCACAAACACGGAGAGGTGCAAATTCGGGTCTTCCGTGGAATTACCGGAAAACTGGTTTTGCTGCACGATTTGCAGCAGAGAGGGTTTCAACTCAAAGTTGTTAGCCTGAATCGTCGGGTTAACAATACTCGAGTGAGGCTCGTCCTGGGATGGGACGGCATAGTCCTTAAGAGGACGGTTCGCGTTATTAGCTTGCGCCATTTGAGCGTGTATTAGTTCAACTTGGCGTCTAATATGTAGAAAACGTTCGATTTCGTCGATTGGTTTTTCTAGCTCGTCCTCGGAGGTAACAGTACTAGGCATATGATCGACGAAAAGTGGGAAAAAGAAAATAAATGCCTTAGTCTATACGATGTAACAATGGTGTTACGATATTGCCAAAATGGTCCCCGGCAACGGCGCCAAAAACTTGATAGGTCCGCAAGTGTACGGAAATATCGGTTTTAGTATAAAAGATGTCGAATCCCACAGAGACCAATGTCAAGTACCGTTATCTATTGTCACGTTGTTTATCTAAGGCGATGATAATTAGTTTAGTTGGAAAATTTGAAAATAACTTGTTTTAATTAATTTTAATGACGAGAGCCCGGAATATAATTCGCGTCGACCGTTAATACTTGTTAAGTTATATTTTATTAATGTAACAGGACAATATTTTCGCGCGTAAAAAATGATGAAATTAAAGGGGTCGTCAGCTTTCGCGTGTACGACACCGAATTTTGATTTTGTAATCTATTTGACCGCTTTCGCGTGTACGCCTTACAACTTCAAAACTCCGTTTGAAAAATAATCAATTTACGCTTGAAAAGTTATTTTTAGTAGAAATTTTAGTTTAAAGGTAGTGTTGGAACAAAATGTGTTTAACAATAAACCCTAAAGAGTTTTGATGATAACAAAGTATTAAAAATTGACAATTGGTTTTGCTAACATTTGTTCAAGTGTACAGGACCATAAACAAAGTAATATATCACATCAAGGTTCTGAACGAACAAATAAAGAGCAAAGGAAGTATCCATTTGAAACTTAAAGCGCTCCTGAAGTCTAGCGCTCCTGAAGTCTAGCGCTCCTGAAGACTAGCGCTCCTGAAGACTAGCGCTCCTGAAGACAAGAGCTCCTGAAGAGTATGACGTCATCAGAAGCTGAAGGTCCTCAGAAGCTGATTCTTCGAAGCAACAGTATTTCACCAGATTTCAAGATTCAAGTGTTGTATTTTGGAGCGAAAATTATGGAGCATTGGCAGAAGATTAGTGGATTTAAGCAACGGTCATTTCAAAAGGATTTGAAGTCATTTTGTTGCAAATAGACAAGAAGCGTTGACATTGTACTTTGTACGAACTGTACAACCACCTTCTCCACTACTCTGTTAATTGTCTCAGCAAACAGACAAGAATAACAGCTCTTATGTACAACCAAGCCTGCATCCTTGTTCCTTCTCAACTGGAATGGATTTGAAATTGATTCTTTATAGGACAACAACTAAATCAGGCAAAGAATCATTGGTGAAAGATCAAGCTTCAGTAACGACTCTTTTTGAATGTGTTGGCACTTACAACGTTCACTTCACACCTCTATATAAAGGAGTGAAGACTTGAAGAACAAATAAGACTCTACAATATTTCAAAAGCGCCAAAACTCTGTCAAATTGTCTAAGCATTCAAAGTTCACTTAGAATTTCAGTTTTCAAGTTCATATCTTTGAAATTCTTAAGTCTAAAGAGTCTGTATCTGATTTGTATTGTGAACACCACTGATTGTATATCAAGTGTTCAATCTCAAACATTTTCTGTGTAATTTTGTTTGATAGAAGTCTCTTGCTTGTGTGCTTGAGCATTAGAAGTCTCTTGCTTGTGTGCTTGAGCATTAGAAGTCTCTTGATTGTGTTCTTGAGCATTTGAAGTCTCTTGCTTGTGTGCTTGAGCATTTGTAATCAGATATTACATTTAGTGAACTCTCCTTGGAAGTGCAAGGGGGACAGGACTACTTCCGGATTGTGGAAGGAACCTGTATAAATCTTTTGTGTCCTGCTTCTTCTCTTTTCTCTCTGTTTTTCATTCCGCTGCATACGCTCTTGAACAGTATCTTCAGAAGCTGTTTATCTAGCTTCTGATCATTCTGATTCTGAGTTTTGAAAAGAAAAAAAAACGTTTTTTTAAAAACACAATTCAACCCCCCTTCTTGTGTTTTTCTCCCCTTCAATTGGTATCTAGAGCCTTGGTTCTGTTGTCAAACACCTAACAGTGTAACAGTCCAAGATCTGAGAAAAACATGTCTGCTGATTCATCTGTTTCTGGTTCTGCTGGCTCTAGTGGTAATCATCATGCTGTTGCATATGATTATAGTGAAAAGAAAACTGACTCAGGGAAGGTTCCAAAGTTTAATGGAGATCCTGAAGAGTTTTCTTGGTGGAAAACCAACTTCTACAGTTATATCATGGGCTTAGATGAAGAACTATGGGATATTCTGGAAGATGGTGTTGGTGACTTAATTCTTGATGAAGAAGGAGCTGCTGTTGATAGAAAAATACATACTCCTGCTCAGAAGAAGATGTACAAGAAACATCACAAGATCAGAGGCTCTCTAGTTTCTGCTATACCACGAGCAGAGTACATGAAGATGAGTGATAAGTCAACTGCTAAAGCTATGTTTGCATCTTTATGTGCTAACTATGAAGGAAGCAAGAAAGTTAGAGAAGCCAAAGCACTGATGCTTGTTCATCAGTATGAACTGTTCAAGATGAAGGATGATGAAAGTATTGAGGAGATGTACTCAAGATTTCAAACCCTAGTCTCTGGACTCCAAATACTGAAGAAAAGCTATGTTGCTTCTGATCACGTGAGTAAGATTCTCAGAAGCCTTCCTGCCAGATGGAGACCAAAGGTGACTGCCATTGAGGAAGCTAAAGATTTAAACACTTTAAGTGTTGAAGATCTTGTTAGTTCTCTCAAAGTTCATGAGTTAACTCTAAATGAACATGAGTCTACTAAAAAGAGTAAATCAATAGCTCTTCCATCAAAAGGCAAGTCATCCAAAGCTCTTAAAGTGGCTGAGTCTGATGAAGAAGATTCACCAACTGGAGATTCTGATGAAGAGGTTACTGAGATGATGGCTATGCTCTCAAACAGACTTCAGTATCTAGCCAAGAAGAACAAGAAGTTTGTGTCCAGGAGAGGTAGTTTCAGAAGCTCAAAGAAGGAAGATCAAAAGGGATGCTTCAACTGCAAGAAGCCTGGTCATTTCATTGCTGATTGCCCTGATCTTCAGAAGGAAAAATCAAAGGAAAAGTCAAAGAAACCAACATTCAAGTCAAGCAGGTTCAAGAAACAGTTAAAGCAGAGTTTGATGGCTACATGGGATAACTTGGATAGTGAATCTGAATCTGACAAAGAAGAGTCTGATGAAGGTGCAAAGATAGCTGTTGGGTTAGTAGCTACAGCAACTTCAGAAGCTGAAACTGAATCAGATTCAGAAGATGAAAATGAGGTATATTCCAAAATCCCTAGAGAAGAACTGATAGAGTCACTTAAAGAACTCCTCACTCATTTTGAATTAAGAACCAATGAGTTGAAAGCTTTGAAAGAAAAATATGTTGCTTTGATGAAGCAACAAGAATCAACTCTATTGGATCTAAAAGCTTCTGAAGAAGGACTCAGAGGTTTTGACTTCATATGCAAGACATATGAAGACAAACTTAAGTTCTTGTGTCAGAAGCTGCAAGAAAAATGTGATGGAAAATCTTTAAGTAACCATGAGATTGCTCTTGAAGATTTCATTATGTCTGGTATTGACAGAAGCAGAATTGCTTCTATGATTTATAGCATTTACAAAAACAATGGTAAAGGGATTGGATTTTCAGAAGCTAAGTCTAGTGAAACCAATCTCAAAGCATATTGTGAATGCATAAAGGAAGGATTGAAAACCTTCTTTGTTCCTGAAGGTGCAAAAATGGGAACTGTTGCTCAATCAGAACCTGAAGCCTCCAGTTCTAAGGCTAAGATTACATCAAAGCCAAAGAATTTCAAGCCTAAGGATATGATAAATTCTGAATCTAAGACCACAAAGATTAAGATTCTGAAGAGATCAGAACCTGTTCCTCAGAGTCTGATAAAATCAGAATCTGATGTCCTAAAGTCTAAGGTTCAGAAGGGCAAGGCAGTTGGCGCTCCTGAGGTATCAAAACCAAAAGTTGAAAAACCTAAGGTAATGATTAATCAGAAGCTACCCAAGAAGGATCTAAAGGATCAGGAAATGGTGAGTAAATTCTCCAGCTCTAACCCCAAAGGACCCATAAAACAATGGGTACCTAAATCTGAAATTGTCAATACTGCAGATCTGTCTAAAAGCAAGAACAAAACAAAAATCATGGTACCTGGACAGCGGTTGCTCAAGGCATATGACAGGAGAGAAGTCAATGTTCCTATCCCTCACAATGAAAGAAGGAGGAAATGTAAAGTTTGGAGGCAACCAGTCTGGGAAGATTATTGGTACGGGGACTATTGGTAACTCCTCTACCTCTATTAATAATGTATGGTTGGTAGATGGGCTTGAACATAACCTATTGAGCATCAGTCAATTCTGTGACAATGGTTATGATGTTTTATTTGAAAAAGCCAACTGTACAGTAATCAACAAGAATGACAAGTCCATTGTGTTCAAGGGAAAGAGAGTGGAAAATGTCTACAAAATCAATTTTTCTCAACTGGCTGATCAGAAGGTAATCTGCCTTCTATCAATGAATGATAAGAAATGGATGTGGCATAAAAGGCTGGGACATGCTAACTGGAGATTAATCTCTAAGCTTAGCAAGTTACAGCTTGTCAAAGGCCTTCCTGACATTGATTATCATTCAGATGCACTCTGCGGTGCATGCCAGAAAGGAAAAATTGTTAAATCATCTTTCAAAGCAAAAGACAATGTTTCCACCACAAGACCCTTAGAACTGCTTCATATTGACCTATTTGGACCAGTTAGCACTGCATCCTTATATGGAAGCAAGTATGGATTAGTTATTGTTGATGATTATAGCAGATGGACTTGGGTGAAATTTCTGAAAAGCAAAGATCATGCATACGATGTATTCAGTAACTTCTGCACCCTTATTCAATCTGAAAAAGAAGCCAAAATTTTGAAAATCAGAAGTGATCATGGTGGTGAATTTGAAAATGAGCCATTTGAAGCTTTTTGTGAAAAACATGGAATCCTCCATGAATTCTCTTCTCCTAGAACTCCACAACAGAATGGAGTTGTAGAAAGAAAGAATAGAACGTTACAAGAAATGGCCAGAACCATGATTCATGAAAACAATTTGGCAAAACATTTTTGGGCAGAAGCTGTGAATACAGCGTGTTATGTCCAGAATAGGATCTATATTAGACCTATCTTGGAGAAAACAGCATATGAATTATTTAAAGGAAGAAAACCCAATATCTCTTACTTTCATCAATTTGGATGTACATGTTACATTCTGAATAACAAGCTCTACCTAAAGAAATTTGATGCCAAGGCCCAAAGAGGAATCTTCTTAGGTTACTCTGAAAGGTCAAAGGCATACAGAGTGTATAATTCAGAGACACTCTGTGTTGAAGAATCTATGCACGTTAAATTTGATGACAAAGAGCTTGAAGATAAAACTTCAAAGCAAGGTGAAAGTTTTGCAGAGATACAGGTTCCTGAAGACATTCCAGAACCTGGTCAGTCAGTTGAATCTGAAGATAGTTCAGAAGCAGCACCCACATCAGTTGCTCCTGGTGAAGTTGCTCCTTATGAAGTTGCTCCTGATGAAGTTGCTTCTGATGAAGCACATAATGGCTCACAGCAAGCTGATTCATCCAACTATACTTTCAAATACAAGTCTTCTCATCCTCAAGATCAAATCATTGGAAGCAAAGAAAGTCCCAGAAGAACAAGATCACACTTCAGACAAGAAGAATCTATGATTGGACTAATTTCAATGATTGAACCAACAACTGTTGAAGAAGCACTTTCAGATGATGGATGGATCATAGCTATGCAAGAAGAGCTGAATCAATTCCAACGGAATGATGTGTGGGATCTGGTACCCAAACCTCCTCAGAAGAACATTATTGGAACAAAATGGGTATTCAGAAACAAGCTGAATGAAAAAGGTGAAGTAACCAGAAACAAAGCCAGACTTGTTGCTCAGGGGTACAGTCAACAAGAAGGCATTGATTACACTGAAACATTTGCTCCAGTTGCAAGATTGGAAGCAATCAGGTTACTTTTATCTTATGCAATTAATCATGGAATAGTATTATATCAAATGGATGTCAAGAGTGCATTTCTTAATGGTGTCATAGAAGAAGAAGTGTATGTCAAACAACCTCCTGGCTTTGAGGATCTGAAGCATCCTGACCATGTTTACAAACTTAAGAAATCACTATATGGCTTGAAACAAGCTCCCAGAGCTTGGTATGACAGACTAAGTAATTTCTTGATTAAAAACGATTTTAAACGAGGTCAGGTTGACACAACACTCTTCAGAAGGACTCTTGAGAAAGATATTCTTGTTGTGCAGATATATGTTGATGATATAATATTTGGTTCTACTAATTCATCTCTTTGCAAGGAGTTCTCTAAGTTAATGCAGGATGAATTTGAAATGAGCATGATGGGAGAGCTGAAGTTCTTCCTGGGCATTCAAATTAATCAAAGCAAAGATGGAGTATATGTTCATCAGACGAAGTATACAAAAGAGCTTCTGAAGAAGTTCAAGCTTGAAGATTGCAAACTGATGAACACTCCTATGCATCCTACATGCACCTTAAGCAAAGAAGATGAAGGATCAAAAGTGGATCAGAAGCTATACAGAGGTATGATTGGTTCTCTGTTATACCTCACTGCATCTAGGCCAGATATTCTATTCAGTGTATGCTTATGTGCAAGGTTTCAGTCAGATCCTAGAGAATCTCATTTAACTGCAGTTAAGAGAATCTTCAGGTATCTGAAAGGAACAACTAATCTGGGACTCCTTTATAGAAAATCCCCAGATTATAAGCTAATTGGATTCTGTGATGCTGATTATGCTGGTGACAGGATTGAAAGAAAGTCAACCAGTGGCAATTGTCAATTTCTGGGTGATAATCTGATATCTTGGGCTAGCAAGAGACAAGCAACTATTGCTATGTCTACAGCAGAAGCAGAATACATCTCAGCTGCAAGTTGTTGCACACAACTACTCTGGATGAAACATCAGCTGGAAGATTATCAGATACATGCTAACAGTATTCCTATCTTTTGTGATAATACTGCTGCTATTTGCTTGTCAAAGAATCCAATTCTGCATTCAAGAGCCAAGCATATTGAGATCAAACATCATTTTATCAGAGATTATGTTCAAAAAGGAATTTTAGATATACAATTCATTGATACTGAAAATCAATGGGCTGATATATTTACTAAGCCTTTAACTGTTGAAAGATTTGATTTTATTAAGAAAAATTTGAACATGCACTACGTGTCTGATTAAAATTGCTTGCTCCTGAATAAGAAGTTCAGGTTCTGAAGTCACTTCAGAAGCCATTGTCCTTCAGAAGCTCCTGAGTGAGGTCCTGAAGAAAATGTGCTTCTGATGAGTCATCAGAATCTCAACCTTCAGAAGAGAATCTTTGTGCTCCTGAATAGCAGAAGTTAGTGGAAGTTCTGGAGTTGCTCCTGGCGACATCTGTCCCACTAACTTATACAGCTCGTCTGAAATCTGACAGCGTGGCATAAATGTATTGGCGTATAACTCAAAGGGCAATGATGTTAATTTTACTTTTCGTAGTACTATCTCGCGCCCCCAACTGTCATTAATGTTATGTTTGTTTGTCCCCTGTTATTCAAACGTTTTTCGCTAAAAAGCACTTAATCAAAAACACACACTACTCACTTCACATCCTACACTTTCTGTTTTTGTTTTCGTATCTGCTAAGAAAAGTTCTCTCTCTCTCAAAACCCTAAGAACCCTAAATCTCAAACTTCTTCAAACATCAATGGCTTCATCAAGTTCTATTCAAGAATCCAACGCTCAACTTGCAGTTCAGCAAGCTGAAGGTCAGCAAGAAAGGGCTGCTTACGAGATCAAAGGAGTCACTATGAGCCTAAAAGAATGGCAACTCAAGATTCAAACTGAGAATCCGGTAGATTTTGAATCTCTTGCGTATCATGGCTGTGACATCAAGAGGTTTTATGAAGTTCAAGGGCTGATGAACTATTTCAATATGCTCAACGGTCCTACCTACAAGACGTTAGTAAGACACTTCTGGGTAAGAGCATCAGTCTATGATAAAGCTGCATCAAAACTGGAGGAAGACGAAAAAGTTTTGATTGATCCCTCTCTTGAAGGGAAAACCAGAGAAGAAATGGGTTTGGAACCCTTTAAAGAAGTTCAGATCAGGTCAAGCCTGATGGGTATTCCAGTCTACATTTCTGAAGCTATAATTGCTTTTGTCATTGGAGCAGAAGCATCTGGAAAGTACTCCGGTGTAGATATACCAAACTCTCAGTCAAGCTCCTGGAGTGATTTGGTGAATAAAACTCTCTTCAATTCTACAACAGCTGGTAAATACTGTGACTTGAACATGATCAACAAGATGCTCCTGAAGATTCTCAACGAAAACCTGTTGCCTAAAGGAGGTGGTGGTGATCAACCATCTTTGGCTCACAAGGTATTTCTTCATCATCTTATCACTGGAGAAAAGATGAATCTACCCAAATACATCTTCAGGCATATGATAAAAGAGCTAAGGGAAAGCCAGAATAAGTGCAGAGTCTGGGTTCCCTATGGAAGACTGATCTCAGAAATCTTCCATCAAGGAGGCATTATTAAAGCTCTGAATGAAGTAAATTACTTCACTGATGAACAGCTGGAAACTGAGACAGGAAAGGTGATAAATGCAAGCACCTTGAAGCATATGAAATTGATTCCTGAAGTGACCAAGCTGAAGACAGACATCTGTGAATCAAGGGTCATATCTAATCTGATGGAGGACTTCCCTCCCATCTGCAAGAAAGACACCCTGGCTGTTCAAATGGCTCTCATTGCAGATCACTATGAGACCCATGGAAAGCTGATCAGTCTGGATGAAGTTCCAGAAGAAATGTATGGACAAGAACTTCCTGTAGCTAAAGGAAGAAAATCTAAAAGAAAGGTACTTACTCAAGAAGAGTACTTAGAAGGTGAAAATCCTTCCAAGAAGGCAAAGAAGGAAAAGGCTCCTGAAAAGTCTTTATCTGGTGCTCCTGGAGGATCATCAATTCAGGAAGAGGTTCAGGATCTGAACCCAGGAGCTATTATTCCTCAGAAGACAAGAAGTGGCAAGCAAATGGTTTCAGCATCTACAACAACAACGAAAGTGAAACAGATTCCTCAAAAGAAGAAAAGGACTCAGAGACTAAGGAAACTGAAGGAATCTGTATACACTGCTGAAGATTGTGCAGCTGCAGAGGCACAAGAAGAAGAAGAGGCTACCGAACTGGTTACCAGGGAGGTAAGAAAGAAGAAGAAGGCTGAATCTGAAGCTGTTCAGAAGGCTTTGGAGCTGGCTAAGGAAATAGAAGTACCTACTGAGGTCTTGCTCAAGGAAGATGCTGCTAAGGTTGCTGAGCAAGCTCTGATGAGCTCATTAGAACTGCAAGCTGAAGTTGCTACTGAAGCTGCAAGTATTCTAGCTACTCCTGGATCAGATTTTATATCAGGTACATCCTCCTCACAACCCTTAATACATATAGAATCTGACTCCACTCCCTCATCACCTTCTCAATCCAAAACCTCATCATCCTCATCTTCTGATATTCCTATTAGCATCCTCAGAAGAAGCCTATCACCATCCTCCAAACTCCACAAAAATTCTTCCAAACCTATTTCTCCTTTCAAACCATCTGAACCATCTATCCAAGCTAGGGTCAGTAGTTTGCTAGAGTTACAATGCAGCAAACTACCCCCTAATCATCCACTTCAACCACAAACCATTAAACCTGTCAACATGATTTTACCTGACAAACCAGAAGATGACTCTGTTATAAATAATCTCAGCAGTCATCTATCCGGTGAACTTCCAAATTTTAACCTAACACCACAAAAAGCCTCTGAAGTAACAACTTCACAAGTTGCTTCAGAAAGCCCCCATCAACAAGTACCTGAACCACTTGTGTCCCCATCTGTTTCTGAACAGTATGTTCCTGAACAATCTGTTCCTGAACAAGCTGTTCCTGAACAATCTGTTCCTGAACAATCTGTTCCTGAACAATCTGTTCCTGAACCAACCTTTTCTGACCATACTTCTGAAATTCTTTACACTGAAAATGCTATGGAGATTGATGATTCTGTCATTGATCCTGATGCACAAACTGCTCAATCTTTTCCTATGGAGGTTGACCAGTCTGCTTCTGATCAGGCACAATCACAATCTGAAAGCAATTCTCAATCTTCAACCATAAATAACCTACAAATTCAACTCTGTGCTCCTCCCAAGCCTAGAAAACAACCTTCACCACCCACCAGATTCTTAGATTCTAATGTATTAAAGGGAGTGTGTGAGGACATAGCTGACAAAATGATCAAGCTCATTTCATCCAGAAGTGACTTGAATCACAGAGAAAGCTATGAGAAACAATGGAGTAGGCTCAAGGAGAGAGTTGAGTATGTCATGCAAGCTCTATCCTCAACATGCGTAGAAGCTCAAGAGCAAGCTAAGCAGAAGCTTCAGGACTGGCTGAACGGCATCAATGAAGATCTTGAAGAGGTTAAGATAACTGGAACTTGGGCTAGATCGTCTTTAAGTATCAGAGGAAGAGAACCAACTGATTTTCTGCCTCAGTACATTCATCCCAAGGACCTTGACTTATCTTTCCTTACAAAGGTCAATCTAAAGGCATCAGCTCCTGATCTAGCTTTAGCTCAAGAGAACAAGATCTTAAAGGAAAAGAATAAGAAGCTGGAAAAAGATCTCCTTGAGCAAAGGCTACTGTTTTTAGAACATAAAGCTGAAACTGATGCTAAACTGGAAGAAGCCAGGATCAGAGAAGAAAATATGGCCAGAAGCATAGCTGAGATGAAGCAGAAGCAAGAAGAAAACAATGATCTCCTGAAGAAGATTCTTGAAAACACTCTCAAACAAACCAACCCATAGTTGCACACCCTTTGTTGTTTGTTGTGTCTTTCAGTTTGTTCTTTTATTAACTGTGTATGCTTCTGAATTCAAACACTTCTATATATTTCTTTGCTCCTGATCTTATTAATTGCCTCTGATTTATTTTTTTTAACGCCTTTCACTTGTGATATTGATTATGCTCTGAATCCTTTTACTATGTTTTTCTCTTTCTTTTGTTGATTTCTTTTTGTTAATGACAAAAGGGGGAGTAAGTGTGATAGTATTTAAAGGTCCTGAGCCCCATTAAGTTTATTTTGAAATTTAATTCTCGCAATACTTTTTGTTAGGATGAGTAACTTTATTTCAAAATAACTTAACTGAACCATTATCTCTCTCTATCACTTCTATTCTCTTTGATTATTTTACTAAGCGTTAAATGAATTTAATTAACAAAGATAGAACTCAGGGGGAGCTTACAAACCTCACCTTAAAGTACTATTAGACTCAGGGGGAGCTTACAAACCTCATACCCTATAAGTCAACTTGTTAATTAGATTAACAACAATTGATCAAATTTTTAAATACTGGTTTGTCATTATCAAAAAGGGGGAGATTGTTGGAACAAAATGTGTTTAACAATAAACCCTAAAGAGTTTTGATGATAACAAAGTATTAAAAATTGACAATTGGTTTTGCTAACATTTGTTCAAGTGTACAGGACCATAAACAAAGTAATATATCACATCAAGGTTCTGAACGAACAAATAAAGAGCAAAGGAAGTATCCATTTGAAACTTAAAGCGCTCCTGAAGTCTAGCGCTCCTGAAGTCTAGCGCTCCTGAAGACTAGCGCTCCTGAAGACTAGCGCTCCTGAAGACAAGAGCTCCTGAAGAGTATGACGTCATCAGAAGCTGAAGGTCCTCAGAAGCTGATTCTTCGAAGCAACAGTATTTCACCAGATTTCAAGATTCAAGTGTTGTATTTTGGAGCGAAAATTATGGAGCATTGGCAGAAGATTAGTGGATTTAAGCAACGGTCATTTCAAAAGGATTTGAAGTCATTTTGTTGCAAATAGACAAGAAGCGTTGACATTGTACTTTGTACGAACTGTACAACCACCTTCTCCACTACTCTGTTAATTGTCTCAGCAAACAGACAAGAATAACAGCTCTTATGTACAACCAAGCCTGCATCCTTGTTCCTTCTCAACTGGAATGGATTTGAAATTGATTCTTTATAGGACAACAACTAAATCAGGCAAAGAATCATTGGTGAAAGATCAAGCTTCAGTAACGACTCTTTTTGAATGTGTTGGCACTTACAACGTTCACTTCACACCTCTATATAAAGGAGTGAAGACTTGAAGAACAAATAAGACTCTACAATATTTCAAAAGCGCCAAAACTCTGTCAAATTGTCTAAGCATTCAAAGTTCACTTAGAATTTCAGTTTTCAAGTTCATATCTTTGAAATTCTTAAGTCTAAAGAGTCTGTATCTGATTTGTATTGTGAACACCACTGATTGTATATCAAGTGTTCAATCTCAAACATTTTCTGTGTAATTTTGTTTGATAGAAGTCTCTTGCTTGTGTGCTTGAGCATTAGAAGTCTCTTGCTTGTGTGCTTGAGCATTAGAAGTCTCTTGATTGTGTTCTTGAGCATTTGAAGTCTCTTGCTTGTGTGCTTGAGCATTTGTAATCAGATATTACATTTAGTGAACTCTCCTTGGAAGTGCAAGGGGGACAGGACTACTTCCGGATTGTGGAAGGAACCTGTATAAATCTTTTGTGTCCTGCTTCTTCTCTTTTCTCTCTGTTTTTCATTCCGCTGCATACGCTCTTGAACAGTATCTTCAGAAGCTGTTTATCTAGCTTCTGATCATTCTGATTCTGAGTTTTGAAAAGAAAAAAAAACGTTTTTTTAAAAACACAATTCAACCCCCCTTCTTGTGTTTTTCTCCCCTTCAGGTAGCGTCGGCTTTCGCACGTCCGTTACCGTATTTTAAACTCATAGGCGTCAGCTTTCGCGTGTACGACTACAAGTTTAAAATAACGTTTTTGAAAATTAGTAATTTCTAAATTAATTATAAAAACGCTATCGCTGAATTAAAATTAATTCCTAAAAATTCTACGGACTGATACAAGTTTCACTCTTTCGATATGAAACTAATATCACGTTATTTCAGCTTTCACTGTAAATATTCATCGTTAAAAATTAGAATTTTCAAGCTTAAAGATAATTCCTGTTACAATATATAATCATACAATTTATCAGAGTATCATTGGTACGACGTTCATCATATTCCAGACTCTATAAAAATCTACTCAGACATAATGCAATAATAATCTAAACCTATTTTTGATGAATTCATGTTAAAAAGAACAAGAAAATGGAAAAAGAGACCGAACCTGTTTAGAGTTGGATTCTTTAATTGAGTATAATTTCCACTGCTACAAAGAAAACTACACCGGTACGCTCAAAACAACCAAGTCACGGCAATGGGCATAACACTCCAACAAACATCACCGGCCAGCAAGCAATTTAGAAGAAAAAGGCAGAAGTAACAATAATATAATTGCACAGGGACAGCCACACGCAACAGTGAATATATATTGATAACAAACAGCAGCCTAACAACACCAATTCAATTTTAATAAAAGAAAAAAAATAGGTACGTAGCAGCAGCTTTGAAAATAAAGGGAATTTGAATTGGTAAGTGCAGCAAAAAGAAATAATATGGAATTGAGTAGTAACGTGCAGCAACAAAAAAATAGTAACAACTGGAATTGATTACGGCAATGGAAAACAATAAGAAATTGGATTGACTGAAGGAAAATAAAACACAGGTTCTCAAAGTATTAATGTTATGCTATAATCGACGAGCTTTGAATGAAATAGGAAACTGAAAACTTTGATTACAATAACATGAAAAAAAAACATAATCAGTTTCTAAATCACTAAATTTCTCTCTAAAAATAACTTGGTCTCCTTCAATTGAGTTCTTCAGGTGTATTTATAGACAAAAAATCTCATTGAAGTGCTTCTGATCATGTCTCAAGTAGTGGAGAAAATGGAGGAAGTGGAAAAAACTGATACTGAAAACTGTGGAACGTGGGATGAGAATTGGTCTGCCTTTTACTTTCCGTTCACTTCTGACTTTTTAACCTTGTGTTTTTCCTTTTCTACCCTTTCTTTCCTTTTTCGTCGAATTTCCTCATTTTGATGCGCGAAGACTTTTAACCGATAAATACCTGAAATAGACACACAATACCAGCATAACATTGCAAAAATTTATAAAATCAAAATCTAAAAATGTGTAAGACGAGTCAAAATAATAGTGCATTTTACGTGTTATCAGGCATCTGGAAGAAAACTAAAATGTTTAAGGACAAATAATGGTGGAGAGTATATAGGCGCATTTGCAGCCTATTGTAAATCTCATGGAATAAGACATGAGAAGGTACCTCCCAAGACTCCT
Source organism: Medicago lupulina (assembly GCA_958299785.1). Lineage (NCBI taxonomy): Eukaryota > Viridiplantae > Streptophyta > Magnoliopsida > Fabales > Fabaceae > Medicago > Medicago lupulina. Next base: position 52,809,313 of record OY283145.1, read on the forward strand.
CAAATGAATGGAGTAGCTGAAAGGATGAACAGAACGATTGCAGAGAAAGTCAGAAGCATGCTTTCTCAAGCAAAACTTCCCAAATCATTTTGGGGTGAAGCAGTGAGAACTGCAGTTGATTTGATAAATTTGTCTCCTTCAAGACCTATAAATGGAGAGATACCAGATGAAGTATGGTATGGAAAGAAAGCCTCTTATGGTCATTTAAGAGTCTTTGGATGCAGGGCATTTGTGCATGTTCCAAAAGATGAAAGAGCAAAGCTAGATGCTAAGACGAAGGAGTGCATATACCTTGGTTCACCAAGAGATGAACTTGGCTTTAGATTATGGGATCCTGCTACCAAGAAGATGGTTCGAAGCAGAGATGTGGTATTCTATGAAGATCAGACGATCCACGACATTCAATCTAAAAAGCCAAAGACCGTTGTGGTCCACAACTCAGGGGGAGAGATTCCTCAAATGAATTATGATCGTGATCAGCTAACAGAACCCAATCAGATGGAGGAGCCTGATCAAATAGACCAAAATCAAGCAATGCATGAAGAGCATATGGCAGATGATGATGATGATGTTGAGATGGAACAAGAACCTCAATTGAGAAGATCAACGAGATCTAAACAACCATCAAGAAGATACTTCTCAAGTGAATATGTAAATTTCACTGATGAAGGGGAACCTCAAAGCTTCATGGAAGCCATAGAGACAACCAATAAAGAAAAATGGTTGCAATCCATGGAAGAAGAGATGAAATCCCTAAAAGAGAATCAAACATATGACCTGGTAAAATTACCAGATGGAAAGAGGGCATTGAAAAATAAATGGGTGTTCAAACTCAAGTCTGAAGAGAACAACCCAAACCCCAGGTACAAAGCACGAATTGTCGTGAAGGGGTGCCATCAAAAGAAAGGCATTGATTTTGAAGAAATATTCTCACCGGTGGTGAAGATGACATCCATTAGAGCAATCCTTGGTCTAGCTACCAAACTAGACCTAGAGATAGAACAACTTGATGTTAAAACAGCATTCTTGCATGGAGACCTAGAGGAAGAAATCTATATGGAGCAACCTGAAGGTTTCGTTGAACCAGGAAAAGAACACCTTGTGTGTCGCTTGAAGAAAAGTCTATACGGCTTAAAACAGACTCCAAGACAATGGTACAAGAAGTTTGATTTCTTCATGACCCAACACAATTTCACAAAGACATCAGCAGACCACTGTGTGTTTGTGAAGAACTATGAAAATGGAGAATCCATCATACTTTTGTTGTATGTTGATGATATGCTTATTGTTGGAAAAGATAAGGCAGAGATATCTGCTCTAAAGAAAGCATTGAGCAAATATTTTGCTATGAAGGATTTGGGTGCAATGAAGAAGATTCTTGGAATGAAGATCGTTAGAGATCATTCAAAAAGAATGTTGTGGATGTCACAAGAAGATTACCTCAAGAAAGTTCTTGAAAGATTCAACATGCATAATGCAAAACCTGTGCATGTTCCGCTACCTAGTCATTTGAAACTCAGTAAGACACAATGTCCAGAGAATGACCAAGAAAAAGAAGAAATGAGCAAGGTGCCCTATTCTTCAGCTGTGGGCAGCCTTATGTACGCCATGGTCTGCACGAGGCCAGACATCAGTTATGCTGTAGGAGTCGTGAGTAGATTCCTATCAAACCCAGGAAAGGAACACTGGAGTGCTGTGAAATGGATACTGAGGTATCTAAAAGGAACTGTCAAACAATGCTTATGTTTTGGCAAGGGAAATCAAATGCTCGTTGGATATGTAGATGCTGATATGGCCGGAGATGTAGATTCAAGAAAATCCACATCCGGATATTTGATTACTTTTGCAGGGGGAGCTGTCTCATGGCAATCGCGACTACAAAAGTGCGTTGCTCTAAGTACCACAGAAGCAGAGTACATCGCAATCACTGAAGGTTGTAAGGAGGTCCTGTGGATGAAGAAGTTCCTGCAAGAGTTAGGCCAGAATCAAGAAAGATATGTTCTCTATTGTGATAGTCAAAGTGCAATTCACCTCAGCAAGAATTCAACATATCATTCAAGGTCAAAACACATCGACGTGAGGTATCATTGGATACGTGATGTGTTGGAGAATAAACTGCTGCAAATAGAGAAAATTCACACCAATGACAACGGAGCAGATATGATGACAAAAGCTCCACCAAAAGAGAAGATAGAGTTTTGTAAAGAAGCTGCAGGCATGGCAGCAACCCCGAACTAATCTAAAGATAGTTCCTCTTTGGCTGGAGGGGGAGAATTGTTGAAAGTCCAGCCAATTAGAAGCACATTGGTTTCTCTCTTTTCCCATTGAGTGCTTAACTTCAACTTGTGTCAGAAACAAATTGTAAAGCTTCGTATAGGTGAAAGCAAATTGCATGGCTAGGTGCACAAAGTCCTTGATATCATAGCATAGGCTTATAGCTTGCAGTGCTTAACTTCAAAGTTTGACAGAAACACTTTGAAATGCTTGGCAATTGGTGTAGCAATGTTTGAAGATTGGAACCATGCATTTAATGCATACGGTTCAAATCTCTCTATAAATAGGGAAGAGCTTCAGCAAAGCAAACACACCACAACACAACAACAATCCTCATTTGTAGAGAGTTGAGAGAAAAATAGAGAGTTCCTCATAGGAGTGTGAGAGAAAAATATAGTGAGCCAATTTGTGAGAGTTGTATCTACAAATTGAGATACATAGTTAGGTCCACCTGAGGGTGAAGATTTGTATTCCCATTTTTATAGTGGAGATTTAAGAGGCCTACGGGTCCCGTGGTTTTTTTTCCTTACTCACATTGAGAAGGTTTTCCACGCTAAAATTTTGTTGTGTGTCATTTTTACGTTTCCGCTAAAGTGCCTATTTTGAGTTCACAGAGGAGGGAAATTATGCAGGCATTTCCCAACACTTTCGTCCATTCAGTTGGGAGGGAGTGTTTTTTGTTGGGAGAAGAGCATTTTTCTAAATAATATTGTCTTTCTATTCATATTTACTTAAGTCCAAAGAGCAAAGAGAGAAAACGGCAATTTGTTGGTGGTGAGGAGCCTTTTCTATTTGTCAGCTTACTTTCCTTGAAATTTCATCTCTTCATGCCCTTCTCAATTTACCAACAGTCAACATTAAAAGAGCCTGCCATATGTAACTGTGACCGACGGCTATTCCAATATCACTCAAGTATCTCAGCATCATGCTATGAAACATACGACTCCAAAGTCCTCGGAGGTATGATTCAATCTACAAATGATGGCAAGATTTGATTCCTTAGGACCCCTTTTAATTTAGGCCATAGTTGGACTCAAATACAAGCTTAGAAACTCAGATGAAATCAAGAGGGATGCCATTGTTAAAAACTAGATATAAGATCGTTGTGCGGTTATCTTGAATATTTAGTTTATGAAAAATTTAGAGAATAAATAACTACTAATTATTTATAGAGTTAAGTTGCTGATTAATCTAATTATTACTCTCGGAAATAACATGACAACCATCGTTGTTGGATTTCTTTGTTATGCTTTCCGCGTGGCGTTTGTTTAAAATCATCATCTTGTTCGAGTCAATGTGTGATATGATTCATGACTTTGGAAGATTGTTTCGGTTCTGATGAGTCAATAAAGTAGTATATTTAATGAAGTATTTAATCTTATTTACTATTTAAGTATATTATTATTTCCTTTTTTAAGTCATTTAGTTGATTTAGTCCTAGTTTTATTTATATAATATTTAATCTTGTTTTATTTAGATTTAGGTTTATTTTATATATAATATTCAGTTTTATTTAGATCTAGGATTATTTTATATAATATTTCTGTCTCGTTATATTTAAATTTAAGTTTATTTTATATTATTGTTATTTATTTTATAGAACTATTTTACTTTAGAATACAATCTATTATATTTCAGGTACGAATATTGAATGGAAAGAGCCTTGGAGCAGAAGAAAGGGATTCAAAGCTAATTTGGAGCAAGAATACGAAGATTCGGAGCCAAAAATAAGTCTCCCCCAAGTCAGAAGCTTGGCACGGCCTGTGCCAAATGTGGCACGGCCGTGCCACCTCCCAGGATTTCTTTAGCTGCTTTTGCTTCCTGCGCAAGCTACTCTGTTTTTAGTTTAGGCCCACAGTTTCTTGTGGGACACTCTAGTATTATAGTTGCTTAGATTTTAAGTCAATTGTAAGCTATAAATAGAGGAGCCTTCCATCACAAATATTCATCTTATTCTTGGAATACAATAGTGACAATTGTTTCTAATAATAATTTCTATTTTCTCTTTATTTTACTTATGTCTTCTTTCTTCTTCTTCCCTTTGTCTACTATGATCATGAGTGAGTAGACTCCTTTGTCTTGGGGTTGTTGGATAGTCTAATGACATAATCCAAAGCAAACCAAGCCTTCTCCTTAAATTAAACTCCTATATAACCTAGTTTCTAATCTAAATTCACCGATTAAACATGGATTAATCATTATCAACTACCAACAGGCGATAGCTGAGGTTATAATAATTATTAATCCATTATTCCAAACGTCAAATCTACATGCGAAAGCTGCAATGAGATGTTGGAACAAGTGAATATTAGACAGAGACTGCAAAGGCAGCGAAATAGTCTTTGCAATCTTGGGACGAAGTAGTTTCACAGCCTTAATGCATCTCCTAGTAATCAAATTCAGCGAGTGTAATAGGATTGATTGCTAGAGAGTAAACTCTTACTGGACTAAGAGGAAAAGTAAGAGGCTAAAGGGAAACCGGTCATACGAAACTAGGTCTATCATAAGGTTTTAAGGAATAAAGCTTCGGTTTGTAGAGGGTTTGTTATTACGACAAACCAATAATCTCAAGACACCTCTTTTATTATTATTTTCTTTTAACCATTAATCCAAACTTTATTATTTGCATTATCTTCTAATCATTATATGAAAGTTAATTGAATTCATAATTCCCTGTCGGAACGATATCTTTTTATTACTACATCGGTAGAACCGTGCACTTGCGGTTTTGCTCATCAGGTTCGTTTGTGAATGAAGAAATAAAAATCAAGGACAGATGGGTGAAATAAGTAGACACATTGTTATGGAATTTGAAAATCCGATCTTTCTTTCACACGATGCGGAGTTAGACACATAGGTTTTCTGAATATGAATAACAAAGAATTAGCTGTGCCCACTTCTTAAAGAATTTCGTTGAATCTGAATTTTAGGGAGACGTGTGAAATTCAGTCTATATGGCGTGTTTTCGATGAGAAGCTAAGGAAACATAATAATTCTAAATCATGTATGCTATTTTTCATAATATCATTGGTAAAAATTGAGATGAGTATATCATGTATGGAATGTCTGACATTCAAGATCAACTCATTAATTTGTTTCTGATACAGGATATTTGTTCTTGAATTTGCTCTTAAAAATGTTGTACATGTTTAAATACTCAGTCTGAAACCAGTCTCCATCATTTTCTTTACTGTTTTGAGTTGGTAGTTCTTAATGTTGCTCATCCCCTTGTCCATGATGATAATCTCCCAAATATTTTAGTTGGGAAAGTCTTTTTGCCCCGTCTTTGTAAGTAGCTGCCAAATAACGCAATTAAGTTTCTGATTCGTTTGAACTGGCTCCACTTTACAATCGTCAAGGCTTTGTTGTATACATTATCATGTTTGCCTTTTTGTGATGACAATTTGATGTAAGTGGCCGGTCCAAGAGCCATGTTTTCTTGTTGGGCATCAATATGTATATGTGAAGCAATTTCAGCCCATTCAGTGGCGGTGTTAGTTTCATAGAAGCTCACTTGACCAGTACTCGATTGTTCAGAATCTTGGTCTACTTGAATGACTATAGGAGTTTGGTCTTGGATTTGGAGTCCAAGATGGCCGTCACTTTCTCTTGGTTTACCCAAATAATAACGAAAAATGATGAGGGAGTAACTGAAACTCGCTCCAACAATTACCAAAACCAATCTGAGAGACATGATGGCAAAAGCAGCACCGGAAATCAGACTGTACAAATCTGGTTTTCCGTTAGCTTTATCAAAAAAGAAAGAGTAAACAGTGGTGATTATGAAAACCGAAAACACCAAATGAGCTTTAAGTGGAAGACTAGTGTTCAAGTTTTGCCATTTGTTTGCAAACAAGACAGCGAGGCAGATAATGAAACTGAAAATGCTATAGACAAGTACCTTAAAAATGTTCCAGTTCCCATATAGATGATTGAAGGAAGTGCTAAGAGCATAACAAAGTAGTCCAACAACAGATGAAACAAAACACACAAATCTCCATATCATTGGCTGTGTCACACTTCGCACTACTTGGTTGAGCATGGATCTCATGGTGTTTCACAATCGAGCGAGGTTTTTGCTTATACAACAGAGATGGAACCGTTTTATATGAGAAGCGTTTCCCTTTCTTTTCCTATGAAAAGAAATTAAGCTGAATTAGAAAAGACTCTTCACCAGCAACGTGTTGGGGTTTTCTTTGACTAATGTTACATTTGAAAATTAAATGAAGAGAACATAGACTCTTTCTTTTCCTATGAAAGCGACCAATAACCCATTTCTCAATTGACTTGGCATGAGGCTATGATCAGTGATGAAATTTGGTTGGTTTAAAATTTGTTACATTGACAGGTGGACTTTAAGAGTACCTGCTAGAAATCCACAATAATTTACTGTACTGCATTGTGAAGATATTTCAGCATGACTTTTGACTTTAAGAACTACTCTATTCAAATGTTCACACTAGTCTTTCTTTCTGATTAGGCCAAATACCTGCTGAGTCCTTTAAGTTTTATGTTTATTTCAGATAGATTTTTTAAGTTTCTAAGGTTTCAGATAGGTCCTTTAAGTTTCGAGTTTGTTTCGGATAGGTCCTTTAAGTTTCTAAGGTTTCAGATAGGTCTTTAAGTTTCGAGTTTGTTTTCGATAGGTCCTTTCTATCAACCTCCTTTAAGCCAAAGTTGATATGTCTGTTAGAAACTTAAAGGACCTATCCGAAACAAACTCGAAATTTAAAGGACCTATCTGAAAACTTATAAACTTAAAGGACTTATCCGAAACAAACTCGAAACTTAAAGGACCTATATATCTGAAACCTTAGAAACTTAAATGACCTATCTAAAACAAACGTGAAACTTAAAAGGTCCAGGGAGGTATTTGGCCTTCTGATTATTATAGACCTTGCAAACTTTCATATCAAAACCTATATTCAATCCTTCAATGACAACTGTCCAAGTTTTGGTTGCAATAGAAAGACAACATATCTTGTCAACAACAGATTGTGACTTGTGATGACCACAAATTAGAATATGATTTTCATTGACTTAATTATGAATTTGTTTCTACCTCAAACCCCTCTCTGACACAAGGAAAACATATCAGTCTTAGAATCCAAGTACATGATAACACACCAACTACCCTTTAGAAATTAAGTACTATGCCCATATGAATTTTCAACCAACTTTTTGGAAACTGGAACTTCATCAAAATCATTATTTACTCAGTGGTGAGTTTCAGCATCAGTAGCATGATGTTATTTTTGAAAACATGGAAACTTTCAAGGAGATTCTTACTGAAAGCTCATTTGGGTGTTCTTGTTTTGTTGCTAACATCTTTATACTCTTTTGTTGCCAGACCTATTGAGTATGATTTCTTGTGCTGCCTTTGCTTTAATGTCCTTTTGCTTATCAAGACAGATTGATCTTGGTTTTGAATCTGATCTCCTCAATTTCTTCCTTGGAATTTTAACTGTTCAACTGATGAAGATCAACCTTATGCTATCTATTGTTGCTGCAATCTTATGTTATTCTCCTATTGTTCTTCGTTCGAAATTGGATTCGAGGCATGATATTGGAACTTCGAGAGTGCAAGATGATGTGGCTATAGAAATTGATGGTGTAGATAACAATAGAAATGAATTTCAAGATGACTATAGTAATGGTAGCTAACAAAATCAACCTTTAAGAAGGATGAATCATGATGATGGGTATAATTTGAAAAAATACAAAGAGAAAATAGTGAAAGGAATTCAGTTTTACCTTCAGATCACGTCCTTGATGACATGCCAGATCAATCATTTGCCTCTCACAACAATTGGATTATGAGGCAATATCATTTTCAGTTATGTTGGTTGTAGCTAACTTACTCCTTGCGTAGTGGCTAAAAATATAGAACCTTATGAGGAAAAAGTTTAACCATACTTGAGTGTACAAGTAGTAGAGAGAGAAAATAAAAGGAAATGTGAGTGTCTTATAGGGATTCTTGATCATTCAGTGTTGAATTATGGTTGATGACCAAGGTTCCTGCATTATGATATTTATTGGTCCCAAAAACTCAATGACGTGCGTTTTTTATCCCTTAAAGTCATGTATGTGAACAACTTGTGAATGAAATTCAGATTTTATCTGGCTTAGACCATCAATATCTTGTCACTATGTGAATGCACTTCTCACCATAGTTGTGAACTTCTAGTACTGATCACTTTTATGGTCCACAAGCAAAACCTGACATGCTTCCATGACATATCAAAATGAATATTGCCACAGAAACTTCTGATTTAGAAATGTTGAAATTTAGACTTGTTCAAAATTTAGAAAATACTATAAATCAAATGGCTTAAAAATTTCACAAGCAAAGATAAAAAAACAGAGAAGAGAAAGGTTGAACAGAACGCTGAATTCAAATATACTCAAAAGGATTACAAGAAGGGTAGCTAGCAACTGAAATAAAAAAGAATTTAAAAATACAATAGCAATAAAAAATTTCATACATTTTCAAAGGATAAGTATTGTATAATTTTCGAACACAAATTAGATACTCTAAACTTCTAACCATTTTTCCATATCTTCAACAATTCTTGCAATTCTGCATGACTCCATTATTTCTCCCAGACAAAACAACTAATCATGATACCCTATGGATTAAATGAGAGATTCCTATCTTCTTTGAAAACCAGAACTATTTCTATAAATACTTATGGTATTCTAGAAGCCTCTCTTTGTAATTGTCTCGAATGACATCATTATTCTCCATTGCATCAATCATTTCTTTGAGTTGTTGACTCCTAAGTTTGGATCCTCTACGTTGGCGGATACCTAGTGAAGGAACCCTTGGGAGTTTTATTTTATTTTCTAACAAGGAAACCCTAAAGATTGTTGAAATTTTTAGATTGAGAAAATCGGAAGTATATGAAACTCTAGCTGAAAGGATCATTTTAAAAATTTCATAATTTGAGTCCATGATTTAGACCAACTCGCCGATGGGCTCGATCGAAAACCTACCGACGTCCAGAATTTTGTGAATTATGTCCGTGAAGTCCTCCAGGCAGCTGATACGGTAGTAGGTACGCTATCGTAAAACAATTAAGTTATGCAGAGTTTCTTGGTTAAGATTCACCCGAGCTAGTAGCTTTCTGTTTAAGACGAGTCTATTACAATCATTACCATCGATATTGTATTGTTGTGAAAGTGAATTGATTTGATTAACCACGACTAAAGAGTCTTGCTGTTGAATTTGAAGATTCCCGCTTTCTCGCAAAGCATCAAAAGTCAAGTCAGGAGCAACAAGACTATCAAAATTGACTTGGGAGGCATCCACTTGAATAGCATGATAATCAGCAGCATTGGTTAATTCTTCAGGATATTCAGTAGGGGCATGCAAATAAAAACGAAGAATGATGAGGGGATAGCTGAAACACACCCCAACAATAACCAAAATGAACTTTATCTTCATGAATTGTAAAATTAGATATCCGCAGAAAAAATATAAAAGATCAACTTCGAAACCAGTGACTCTGCTTTGACAAACCAAGTGACATGATAGCAAAAGCGGCACCTGAAACCAGACTGTACATATCTTTGTAGATCTTGCTATGTGATGAGCTCTTTTTTTATCAATAAGGAGCCAGTTGTGCCCAAATCTTAAACAATTTTGTTTAATCTAAAGTTTAGGGAGACGTGTGAAATTCAATGTACATGGCGTGATTTCGACGAGAAGCTAAAGAAACAGAATAATTCTGAAACAATTATGCTATGTTGCATATTATCGTTGCTAAAAATTGAGATGAGTATATCATGTATGGAATGTCTGACATTGAAGATCAACTCAACCGCTTGTGTCGATTAGAGGATGTTGGTTGTGTTAGAGCATCGACTAGAAATTAGTTGGTTAGTAAGGGTCGTTAGTGTTATTGATGGTTATTGCTTAATAAAATGTATAAACAGCATACTTGAAAGTTGTATCTCAATTTTCTAGCTCCCCAACTATGTTTCCTATTTGTGTAATTTCCCCTTCCTCTAATTTCTATGACTTCAGTTGTAGTTAATAGAAGAGGAAATAAGGGCACAAAAACTTATCACAAAATATAAATATATAATCTTTTTATCATCACAAACTTGTACTAGATTTTTCTTAGATATCTACACACAAAATAAAAAAGATAAGCACATTCGTGGTGGAACAAAGAAACAAAGTCACACTCTTTTCGGTGCTTCGAGCTTCTCTGCATTCATTCGTGGTGGAACCTTGTGCGTATATTGAAGTAGATGAAACATTTATTATCTATTTATGAAGACAGGATGCTAGGCTAACGCCTATGGTGACCAGCTATGGACGGCTACTTCTTCCTTAACTTGGGTTCCTTCACTAGCTTCCTATATCCACTCCATTCCACTGATCGCCTCCACGGCTGCCTCAGCTTCTTCAACTCACTTTCACGAAGTACATCAAATAAATAATCGAGTTGATCTTCAATGTCTGACATTCCATACTTAATATGCTGAGTAGCAACATCCTCACCAAGAGCATCCTTGAATCTCCCAATGAATTTTTCATACAGTGGCAACACCATCTTTTTCAAGGACCTTTTTATTGTTTCCTTTAGCTTGTTATCAACGCCAACACATAGAAACTGAGGGCTGCATATATTTGAAAAGTGTAGATGGAACAAACTCATTGATTCTACAGCATCATCAGGGGCCATTGACTCATTGTTCTCCATTAAGTTCAAAACCTTATTCCATGAGGATCTTAGATAGTCTCTCATACTTTGTCTAACTTTTGAAGTTTGTAATTGAAGCCAATCTTTTCCCAAAAGTGGTTGCAAGTGTTTGTTTCTTCTCACGACGAGTTGAATAGTTCTGATGTTATTCAGCATGAAAAGATATCCATAAGCAGGGTTTAGGAAGTTTTTGGATTTTGCATCCAAAGTTCTTTCTAATAACTCTATGATTGAAGGGATGTGGAAATAAGCTATATTATCCTTATCTTTAGAAGCATCTGTAATGCAATTCATTACTCCGCGAGTAAGAGGATGAACCCCACACCAAACATAAGGCTCTGGCATAAAATTGTATGGAATTCGTGAATGTAGCAGCATAAATTTGACCCACAATTCACTTTCTATTCTCCTCCATTCTAACAAGGTAAAAATGCTATGATCAAGAGAAAGCCCGGCAAAGATGTGTTTCCTAATCTTTCTTTCATTGGGAAAAAGTATTCCTAGAGCTGTGTGGTAAGCACTAATCAAATTCCCAATATTCTCATTCTCAACATCCCACGCGTTAACCTCATGCAATCCAAGTCTACACAGGCATTTGTTCAGGAATTTGCTCCTAAAAATGTTGTACAAATTGAAACATTCAGTCTGAAACCCAGATTCCATCATTTTCTTTACTGTTTTCAATAAGTCGTTCATAATGTCCCTCATCCCCATGTCCTTCATAATAATCTCCCAAATATCGGAGTCAGGAAATACTTTTTTCCTCGTCTTTGTAAGCAGTTTCCAAATAACGCGATTAAGTTTCTGATTCATCTCAACTAGCTCCTTTTTACAATCGTCAAGGCTTATGTATTCAACAACATGTTTGCCTTTTTGTGATGACAAATTGATGTGAGTGACAAATCCAAGATCCCTGTCTTCTTGTTGGGCATCAATATTTATATGTGGACCAATTTCAGCCCTTTCAAAGGCAGTGTTAGTTTCATAGACGCGCACTTGACCAGTACTTGATTGTTCAGAATCTTGGTGTACTTGAATGACTATATGAGTTTGGTCTTGGATTTGGAGTCCAAGATGGCTGCCACTTTCTCTGGGTTTACCCAAATAAAAGCGAAAAATGATGAGGGAATAACTGAAACTCCCTCCAACAATTACTAAAACCAATTTTATCTTCATCAGTTGTAAAGTTAAATATCCGCAAAAAAAATATAGGAGATCAACTTCGAATCCAAAGTGAGTTTGCTTTGACAAACTAAGAGACATGATGGAAAAAGCAGCACTTGAAATCAGACTGTACAAATCTGGTTTTCCGTTAGCTTTATCAAAAAAGAAAGAGTAAACAGTGGTGATTATGAAAACCGAAAACACCAAATGAGCTTTAAGTGGAAGACTAGTGTTCAAGTTTTGCCATTTGTTTGCAAACAAGACGGCAAGGCAGATAATGAAACTGAAAATGCTATAGACAAGTACCTTAAAAAAGTTCCAGTTCCCAAATAGATGATTGAATGAAGAGCTAAGAGCATAACAAAGCAGTCCAACAACGGATGAAATAAAACACACAAATCTCCATATCTTTGGTTGTGTCACCCATCTCACAACTTGGATGAGCATGGATCTCATGGTGTTTCACAATCGAGCGAGGTTTTTGCATATACAACAGAGATGTAACCGTTTTATAAGAGAGAAGAGACGAGAAGTGTTTCGCTTTCTTTTCCGATGAAAATTCAATGAAATTAAGCTGAATAGAATATGCTCTTAACCAGGAACTTGTTGCAGTTTTCTTTGACTAATGATACATTAAAAAATGAAATGAAAGAACATACTCTATATCTTTTTGGACTTCAGTGTATTGGACATGACAGAGAAGCTAATTGCCCAATACTTTTTATTCATAGCAAATTCCTATGAAAGCGACCAATTGAAACGCACCGTTTCATTGGTCTACTTTCAAAAACAAAAAAAAAACAATTAAAATGAAATCTATATCTATATTATCTATATTATATTAAAATGAAATCTAACATTTTGTATTTAGATGAAATCTGATGGTTGTGAAGTCCTTATGCATGGTGCATAAGGAAATGGCTTATGCACCATAACTTTGCCCCTTTTTTTCAAGTTTCAATATAGAAATTTTTTCTATTCATGAGATTGACATGTGGCACTCTTGAGAAACATTCTTGAGAAACCAAGCATTCTCAAGCATTTGACCTTCCATGTAGCTTTCTCAAGCATTTGGATTTCAATAACTTTCCATATTTATATTTGTAACCATATATATCATTTAGAGTAAATTACACTCTCCTCCCCTCAAAGATGCTTAAATTACACTCCCCTCCCCTCTTATGTTAAAATATATATTCCCCTCCCCTCTTATTCAAAACATATTAGAGAAAAATACATTTCCCTCCCCTAAGAAAAGCTTGAATTACATCCCCCTCCCCTCTTATGTTAAAATCTACACTTTACTCCCTCAATATATATTTTTTTATTTTTAATAATCTAGCAAAAAAATAATAATCTAATACACTTCGAAAATAACAGTATTGCAGGTCTATTTTAACATAATAAAAAATTGAATACATATTTTTTTGCTATTTTTTATTCACAATTTCATTAACATGTAGTTTTAAACCCTATTATAAAATATGAAACAAGCCAAAAAAAATTAAAATATGTGAAAAATTACTAACGACAATAAACCATGGTTATTTAAAAGTTAATTTTAAACTCTAAATTATAAAATCAATAGCAAAATATTTAAATTTAATTATCATTAACATTTAAATTATAAAGAAATGAATTAATTTTTCTTAAAGGGTGGTTTAAAATTAATATATATCATAAAAATATTTATTTATGTTAAAATAGATTAAAGTGTAATGTATATTTAATTATCAAGGGAGGGGGTTGTAATTCAAGCATCTTATAAGGGAGGGGAGTGTAAATTTTATTTTTCAAGGGAGGAAATTGTATATTTTAACATAAGAGGGGAGGGGAATGTATTTCAAGCATCTTTGAGGGGAGGGGAGTGTAATTTACTCTATCATTTATATTATAATTTAATGTAATATTAATATTAATAGTAATTTTTTTCTAATACAAATTATTAGTGTAACTATGACCGATTGATACCCTATCAATTTTTTTTTTGGGCCAATCCATGAATTTTTTATATGCGGTAATGAAATTAATGAAATGAACTAACTTTTATTCTTATTTTCGATTTTTTTTGTTGCATGTAATTGACATTTAGATAGTACCTTTGTTTTTAGGGAAGATAGTAACTGAAATTTGATATTAAAAAAACAAAAAAAAATTAAAGAAAAACTTTTAAATGCATTGAATATGCATTAATCTTATTTTTAATTTTGGTCAATAATTTGCATAAGTTTTTTTTTTTAAAAAAAGGCTTCAAATTTCAAATAAACATAATTTGGGTATAATTATGTATTGAATTACTTTAACACAACAACAAAAATGAACCTTATCAATCAATAATTGCCTTGATATACGTCCTATTCTTTTTTTTTTTTTAGAATGTTAATAAAAATGTTATTTTATCAAATTACCCAAAGAAATATGTCTATAAATTAGACATATAGTTAACATCATCTCACATCACAACTCCTCTCACACTTTTTTTCTCTTTTTTTATTTGTTTATTATTTGTTCTTTGTAGCTCTTAACAACCAAATAACCCTCAAATACGCTTTTGTTTATGATATTCTAATTATTTGCACATGGCTTGTGGAAGATATACACAAAGATAAACTTCTTTACTCATCGAAAATGGTTATAAAGGATAGCAAGACTGTTTTACAATTTTTAATGCATTCAAATTATCAAAATCAAGAATTTTACATGTTATAGTTGTCCGTTCATTTTTATTTTTTTTGTATTTACATTTTTATATTGTTTGTTTTTTCGTTTTTTTTGTATATTTAAATTATTTATTTTGTTTTCCAGTGTGATTAAAAAAGATGACGCGCTAGAAGAAGAAGAGTCATATAACGAATCCTTAAAAAAAAAAATCATATAATGAAGCATTACAGAGAATTGAGAAAAAAATGTATTAATTCTATTGGAAATTTTAGTGTTGTGGGTTGTGAATGCGCCTTTTATTCCCATGAATTGTAATTATTAATTAATTTTATATGACATAAACATGAACAAATCAATATATAAATTTTTTTCGTTAAGCCAGGAGAAAGGTTAGACATCAATGGGAAGCAACGAAATCCCAACTAGGTTGGCACTCCGATGAACCCCCATCCTCTACCGCCGATCTCAAATTTTATATAAAAAAAAAGGGAAAAATACAAGAGGGGGGACTAGGCCAAAACCCTCAAAGAAACGAGAAAAAAGAAAAAAGAAGAAACAAAGGAGCAATAAAAGAAAAATCAACAGCCACCTACGGATATCTAAACCGAGGCATACGACAAAGGTCCGCAAAAAACAGCCTTTAAAATAGTAGTTAACACCGACAACCAATCTGCTTCATCCACCAAATGGATCATTGAGGGACGGAAGAGTTATCACCCGTAGAATGGGTTTTGTACGGCTTACCTACAGTAGTCTTCTTAAGATGCTGCTTCTGTTTCCTAATTAATACCGGAAGGAATGCTTCTTCGGCAGCTTTTGCATCATACTCTTTAATTCGACACCATAACTCCAAGTCGTGCTGGATTCTAGAACTATTGTGAACAACATCTGAGACAGGTTGCGTTAAACCAGCATCAAGACCATCCATATGCTCACGGTTTTCAATCCCATCATGGCACCTGTCTGCGGCCTGTGTTGACACCAAAGAAGGAGCAATAGGACGAACCAAAAGAGGGCCATCAGGTGAACCAGCTTGCACGTCACGATGCTCATCAAAATTTGCTTGGGCAGCAGCCACACTTACACCCATCTGTTGTTCCTCGCTGGTAACACCCTCAATACCTGCCTGTGCACTGCTGGCCGAGGCATCCACTGAACCAGACTGTCGTGGACCAAATTCAAGTGTGTGGTTGGTGCGTGGTTCTTCAAATGTGGTGTCAATGCACTCTTCCTCATGGGGGGTATTTTGGATCAGCAATGGGGAATTCTCTCTAGGAAAAACTCGAGCAGTAGAGTTCAATTTATCATGCACTCTCGCGTGCTCTTCAAAAGGTGAACCAGGTGCAGCAGCAACCGAAAACTGAACAGGAGAGTTCGTGTTTACCGGTTGTGTTTTCTCCGTTCTAAACATCTGCACGTCATTGTGCCCAACAACAAATTGTGAAATTGGTGCAGCGGCAACTGAAATCTCATGTTGCGTTAGCACCACTTCACGTGGTTGCACATCATCGTGCGCTTCATGAGATGCCAATTCCAAGATGGGTCGAACAGCGGGCAACCTACCTTGAGGAACTTCATCGGTAACATTATGCAAAGCAAAGCTAATTGAATTAGCTGTGACACTAGATGTTGGAGTTGGGACAGCAGCAGCCGAAGGAACATATGTAGTGATAGTATTCTCCAAGAAAAGTGTTGAATGTTCCTGTGTTTGCAGACTTGCGTTATCTGTTACAGTCACTTATGCGGAGGTAGATGCACCCCCATCCTTTCTAGGAACCCAATGTTGACGAGGTAGAATAGTCCTTGATGTGGGCTCATCTAACGTCGGTCTCTTACCACGGTCAGAAACCTCCTTATTAAATTCAGGGTGCAGCCATTTGCAGGTTGCTAAAGCATGTCCAATCACAAAGCAATGGTGACAGAAAAGAGGCCGCCTCTCGTATTGCACTTCCACTTTAAACGCAAACCCTTCACGTTCCACCATTATTTCGTCGAAAGCATGTTTAGATAAATCAATATCAACCAATATCCGTGCATAATGTCCAAATGCTCTATTCCGTGTGGGGGCATCAATATCAATCGGAGTACCCACCGCGCTTGCTACTTCCTTTATCGTACGTTCTCGCCAATATTCCTGCGGTAGTTCAACTAACCGTATCCAAATGGAAGCATGCGTCTGCTTCTGATTATAATGAGAGAAATCCTTCGTCCATTGGGAGAGGCAAAGAAGTCCTGGCTTAAGATTAACCGTACCCGCTGCCCAAATTTTCCGAAATTCATCCAACGACTCAAAATGAAAGTCATAATTTCCTTTACCAAGGGGCTTCCATATCGAATCTAATTTTTCAGCCAAATCACGAGCCGTATAAGGCTTATCACCCTTGACCAAAGTGAGGCGTCCCCGAAGTGCATTTCGACATTCGTCCAGCCCTTTGGTGTATTCCTCCTGCCCAATTTTGATGCAAAGCACGTCCCCTTTGATGCAAGGAACTGGTAGAGGGGCGTCATCAGTAGAGCTCCTGCTATCCAGAACAGCCGCAAAAGATTTTTTAGGGACATTGAGAGTCTGAACAGATTCCAAAACCTGCTGAGTAGAAGAGCGTGACTGCACTGGCAATGGGATTGTAGCTGGTGCCGCGAGTTCAGCCTGGCAATCAAACATGGCGAGGTAGGCTGAAAACCAATTAACCCACCGATTGAAAAATGATAAATGGATCCAAACAAAACAAATTATATGATGCAAGAAGAACTGAATTGAATGGATAAGTTGGAAACAATGAATAAAAAACCACCAAATAATCGGTGGCTTTTCTTCTTTCCCAAATGTAACACAAAACCCCCCAAAAAGAAATAGCTTGTAACGTGAGGCTTGTTTCTATGTATGATATGAAGAATTGATGAACTAGCAAGGATTTGTTGAAACGGCGCTCATGTTATTTTCCCAATTTTGAAACGGCGCTCATCAAAGTATTCCATAAATACGTGTATTAGTTTAGACCATGGCTATAAACACATAAATGAATACCTCTCCTTTTCTTCTCTTCATTTACACATAAACGAATATATAAATAAATGTGTGTTAATTTACATTTTGTGTATGCCCCATCACTTGATATGTATAAATGTGTATTAATTTACATTCCGGCATAAATAATGCATTCTCACTTCAATTTAATTTCAGTAGTACAATCAAAATATCTTCTCCTCTCAAAATCAAAATCAAAATATCTTCTAATATTAAATGCATTTACTCTCATTTACTCATTTATTAACTTAAATCTTCAAATAAAACAGAATTCTTTAAATCACATTTTACTCTCATTTATTAGCTTTAATGAGAATATTCTCATAAAAACAATTATTCCGCATTGATTCTAACATATATTAATGAGAATATTTTTATTAATGAATAATGAAGTCCTTAAGTCATCACATTATAATATTTCAAATAAAAGTTAGATTTTCTTTTTGAGGAATTCTGCTGAATGATAAATTTTAATAAATATAATTATAATTGTTTTAGTATTGATATTTTTATGAAAAAATCAAAATAATTAATTTTCATTTTCAAGTTGACTACTAAATATCCCAACAATTTCAAATCTACATGTATCATCATCATAATTTAATTATGTGTTTCTCTAGAAATTTCGGTTATAGCATTAACTAAATTAAAATACTAAAATGTTGGATCTAAATTTAATTTATTAGTTTATATGTAGAATTGAATCTAAATTTTATATGTATAATATTGCCTTATGACCTATTGATTTTTTATTTTCGGCTACAATATTTTAGAATTTATTGGTATTAAAATCGGATGAAAGCTTTCAAAAACTAAACAACGTATTGATTTTGGTTTGTGTGGTTTATTGAGCAACTTTAGGATGTAATCCGAACACACACAAAAAACAAAAAAACCTAATGACCTATTGATTTTTTATTTTCGGCTACAAGCAGATTGATATCATTTATAGTTTTTCATAGATGTGCACCTTTTTTATTGACCGAAAATAAATAGGTTTTTCTCGAAAAAACATTAAAAGAGATATTATTTGCTCTTGATTTATAGTTTTTTTATTTGACCAAAATAAATACAGGTTATTGGAATTTATTGATATTAAAATCATATTATAACTTTCTAAACTAAACATTTTGTCAAAAAAAAAAAAAAACTTTCTAAACTAAACAACTTATTATTGCGACATTGACCGATTACTACCCTATCAAATAGATTTTTTTTAGTCAATTCATGATTCTTTTTAGCCATTTACATTTTAATGAATTTATGAATTAATGAAATGAACTAATTTTTATTTTCATGATGATAATATAATAATAATATTGTGATACAATGTTAATATCATATATTTTATTGAATGTCAAACAAATATGGATAAAAATCAATATCGTAATTTTTTTATTTTTATAATAATAATAAAAATATAATAATAATAATGTGAGACAATTTATTTTGTTAAAACCATATTGATTTGATATACTTAACAATAGGGAAAAAAAGTTTATTTAAACTATACAAAAAAAATTAATAACATTAACTGTGCTAAAAATATATTATGGTGGCCAATGACAAAATAACACAGAAATGAAGCTGTTTATAATCTTTTTTTTTAAAGATGGAGCTGTTCATAATAATAAGTGTATCATTAGTCAAAGAAAATCACAAACGTATAAAAAACATCATTTCAATTTATTGTATTTGACTGATTTGCTAAAAAAAATGGAAATATGCGTTGATTGGCAAAAAACACACGCTCTTTAACAACAACAAAAATGTATTGCTTAATTGTTAAGATATGAACTCAAATATGATTGGTCGAGTTGAATGTGGTTATTTTATGAAATTGTCCTGTAAAATATACTATAAATTAGACATATTGGCCAACACTTTCTTCACATCAGAATTGCAATTCTGCATTTTTCTTTCTTTCTATTTTGTATCTTTCTTTACATTTCAAATGGCTCTGAAAATCGATTCCGATGTATCCCCTTAAGGTTGTTTCACTCCATTTTTTTATATTTTTTTATATCGTGCTAATAGTTGATTGTGTTTTTTGTTCGTCTATTTGTTTGTTTTCGTAATTTTTTGTCTCAATCGAATATGATACATGTTGCATTTGTTCCCGATATCTTTCATTCGCATAAAAAACGAATATGATACATGTTGGATTCGTTCCCGATATCTTTCATTTGCATAAAAAAATTTGAACTATCAATGATCAAATTATGTGGTTGATTTTTTAAAATATTTTTTCGCTTAAATTTGATGTATCGATTTTCTGAAGAAAGATTTGTTGTATCGATGTAATTTCTTTATCCGCAAAAAAAAAAAAAAACACTTATTCCACCCAAAAGAAAAAAAAAATGTTATGCAAGTAAGCTTTTGTATGGATATGCAATAAAATGAATTAGGAGATTTCTTAAAAAAAAAAAAATATAGGGAGATAAATCGGTGATTCATTCATCAAAATCAATTGAATGATCTTTAGTTAGATTGATAGTCTACCAGAGGTATCAAAATCAAAATGAGTTATAATAACTGACGGACCAACATAAGATTGCATTAAAAAAAAAAAAGGATGATCATATTGACTATTGAGTTAAGAAAAAGTTGATGCTTCATTCATCTTATTGAGTTAAATAAAAGGATGATCATATTGAGTTAAGTAAAAGTTTTTTTTTTTGAAGGAGAGTTAAGTAAAAGTTGATGTTTCATTCATCTTATTGATGACATATTGAATATTTTGTAAAATAAAAAAATTACAGATACAATATAAATGGTAGTTATTTAGGATAATGGAAATGATATTTATTTATGATATTGATTGATTTTTGTTTGTATTAGATTTTCTCTCTAACATGTAATTAATAGGCAATTAAATTGAATTACTTCCTCTAATGAGCAATTAAATTGAATAACTTCCTCTAAAAAAAATAATATCGGAATATACATAAAAAAAAAATCAAACATTGCCTCTCTATAGACATGGTCCCGTTTGTTATGAATTAAAATGAAAGTGATTTTGACATTTAGAGATTATTTTTTAGGGATTTTATGAAAAATCAGAATCTATTTTGCGTTTGTTTATCGTAATAAAAATCATTTTTTTAAACAAATAATTTAGTTTGTTTGGATTCAACTATATAAAAGGGATTTTTTGTTACAAAATTAGTTCAATCTTTTGAATCATATTTTCTCTCTCCTCTAAAAAAAACTATTTTTTGAGAAGTTGTCAGTGTTTAAGTGTCAATTTAAATGCACTAATTAAAGAAAATCTAACGTTTGTTTTGGGAATTAATAGAAAACACTATTTATTGATCATACCAATAGATTCAATCGTAATTATATATCTAGGATACATCATAATCGTATATTAATTTTTGATGATTTAGCTACAAAATATTTACATAATAATTTTTCTTAAAGTTGATAGTTTTAAATAGAGTAAATTACACTTCTCTTCGCCGTGAAGCTTGAATTACACACACATGTATCATCTCTTATATTAAAATACACATCATCCTCTCTTCAAAAATAAAACTTAAACTTTTCTCTCATATGAGATGCTTGAATTACAACTCCATTCTTTAATAATTAAAATGCATTATTCTTTAATCTAATTTAATATAAATAAATATTTTTATGATATGCACTAACATTAAACTACCATTTAAAGAAAATAAATTCTTTTTTTAGGGAAAAGGTAAATTCATTTCTTCATAAGCATAATAGGGTTAAATAATTTAAATAGTGGTCTCTCATTTTTCTTTAATTAAGCTTCAATGGAAACTTTGATTAAATTTAAATATTTTGTTATTAATATTATAATTTAAAATATAAAATTCAAGTAACTTTATTATATTTTGTCAAAAAAAAGTAACTTTATTATATCGACTTTCATAATTTTTCATATATTTTAATTTTATGTTGTGGTATTTCATATTTTATAATAGAGTTTAAAACTAGATGTTAATAAATTGTGAATCAAAAATAGAGAAAAATACGCATTCAAATTTCACTACTAGAAAAAGCAAAATTAGGGAGGGAAATCAGTGAAGAAAAATATAAAATCTCTCAAAAATTCTTTGGTCACAAAATTTAGTGACGGAATTAGAGAGGGATTTCACGATTTCCCTCTCTAAATTTCCCTCACTAATTTTTGCTTTTTTAGTAGTGTTTCGATTATATTAAAATGGACTCGCAATAGTATTTTTCTTTGGAGAGTATTAGATTTTTTTTCTAGATTGGAAGAAATAAAAAAAAATCAAGGGGGGAAAGTGGAGATTTAACATAAGAGGGTTGATGAGTGTAATTCAAGTTTGTTTTAGGAGAGAAGAGTGAAATGTTTTGCATAAGAGGGGAGAGAAGTGTATATTTTAACATAAAAATAAAGAAGAGTGTAATTCAAACATATTTCAGAAGATGAGGTGTAATTTACTCTTTAATATACGTATTTTTTAAAAAATTCTAATAAACATGTATTTCGTCAACTCAACAGAACTCATTTGAATTATTCAATTGTCAAATCCCACCAAATAACAAAACTGAAGGAATTTAAAACTAATAAAGGTTGAATAAAAAATGTAGCATGAAATCGAATGACCTCAAATAATTCAAAGTTAAAATAAAAGAAATATACAAATGACATCTAAAAACTAAGAAAATAGTTTATCATAATACTGGAATAATGTTGAGACTTCCTGATGAACTTACACTGGGTTCGATCTTTGTATTCGCCAATAACAACCATACAAGTGAGATTGACACCACGTTTTCACACTAAACCTTAAGATATTAGGTATATGAGTCGTCTCACTTATATGTTGTTCAAAATCTAATTTTCCATACAATATAGAACTTTAACTCGCACTTGACACATTAACATTTCTTAATCAAATGTGCAATTCTCCACGTCTGTAATTATGTCAATTAGTCAAATAAAATCAAACGGAGACACAACGTGTTCAAAAAAGTTGATTTGTGGTGGTTTCGTGGAGGGATGATTATGTTCATTTCTCTCATGAGAAGAAAGAACATAAATTTGAAGAAGAAGAAAACAGACTTGAAAAAGGAATTTGAACATGAGAGAAAATAACGGGAAACAAGGTGTGTTTTGTTCGTAAGATAGCGCGATTTGCCGTAATTTGATGGGTTTGTTAAGGAAGTTGGAGATTTTTGAATAATATTTTATTAAAAAATAAAATTATTAAAGCTTGACACACTAAAATATCATAATCAAGTGTGAAACTTTCCACATTGAAGCTGCTCATCTTGAATGAAGATAATAATGTTTGCAAGGAGACCACAAATGTTGTGTATCGTAAAGTTTTTCAAAAAGTATGATAATTGGTTATGTTTTAGAATTGTTGTCTCTCTATTTTTTAGAAAACTAAAGTTGTGTATTGTTTGGAAGTCGTTTTTTTTAATTTCTTTGTAAGGCGTACTGGTCATTACAAGACATGCAATTTCTATATAAGGAGATCCTCCTGCCATTGACTTTTAATTGATGCACTTTTAAGGTATAACAATACGCGAAACTTTTTTTTTACATCGTTACCCTAAAATACAATATTTACATTAGACCATTGATTTTGTAAAAAATAAAAACAAATAACAATCGGTGTTTCTGTAGGCCAAACTATATTTATACACAATATTTGCATTCACAAACTAGGTGTATACATCTGACTATTATATAATAAAAATATTATTTTTATAGTTTTTATGATTAATAAAATACATTATGTCAATAAATAATAATATACAGTACGTCGACGTATTTTTACAAAAATATTACATATGCTAAGTTTAACAATGAGTACATCTTATACAACAAATAATTAGTATAAGTATAAATTCAAATACTTTAATCGTTATTTGCAATATTTAGATATTTTAAAATATATACAAAATTAAGATGATATTTTTTTTCATGTTAAATTTAAATTATAACCACATTTATAACTTTAAGACAACTTAATATAAAATATATACATTTGATCAAAAAAGATTTTTATTTCCCGTGCTTGACACAGGAATAAACTAAAGACCACCGAACCCCACCCCACCCTTATTATTCTCTCTCTCTCTCTCTCAAACTTTCCTTCCCTTTCTTCCAGCTTCTACTTCCATTTTCATCATTAACCCATACCATAACCCATTCTTCTTCTCTCTTTCGATCCCCAAATTTCCTCAACATGCCAAACACTCTTGAATTCAATTACACATTTAATAAAGGCTATCACTAGTACAAAGGCTATAGAGTAGGATTTTGAGTGAGGGTTTGTGCTTTAAGGAAGGAGAAGGATACCCATACCATGAAAGTTGCTAATTGGAACTCTTCGAGGTAAATATACAATCTTTAAGTCAAATACTATGTAGTTCGACCTATGTAGTATGGTTTGAAAATTTATTTTGGGGATTAGAGGTTATATTGAAGAATTTTAAGGTTATTGGTGGTTACTGGCAATGCTCCATACTGATATCCTAAATATTGAATTTGTGATTGATGCTCAGATTGAACAATTGTTACCCTGCTTGCTCTCCGGGAGTGTATGAAGAGAAAATGTAGTCGATTCCTCAGAGCTGTGAGTTGATAACGATCATTATCACATATTTTCACTACTAATATTATTGATATTTTGATAATTTTCTATGTTAAAGTGTTTATAAAAATTGGGATCACACCCTTTGAACATTTTTCTTCTCATCGATACTTATGTTTAAAGTCATCGATATTTATTATGGTCTCTAATTGGAATTTTTTTTTTTTGGTACAAAAAGAGGGCAGAGCCCAAGAAACAAGAAACTACAAAATTAGATGGACATGCCTAGGCATGCAAGCCCCGGAAATATCATCAAACATGAGCTTTTGAAACTCAGGAGGAGGAGTCTCCAAAATAATCAAATTCAAATGATTCACAGAAATGCTAAAATTAGCAAGCCAATCAGCACTTCTATTTCCTTCGCGCAAAGTATGGTTGATTTTCACATGCCAATCCATTCTCAACAACTTCCTGATACGTTGAACTAAAATAGGGATATTCCCATTAAACTTGAACTTGTCAGAAATCATGTCGATCAATATCTTCGAGTCGCTTTCCACTATAAGATGATCAAAATGCTCCCTCCAAGCCATCTCTATACCCAAATACAACCCCCACATCTCATAATGTAGGGCATCACAAGCTCGAATCTTCTTAGTGTAGCCTTTAATCCATTTACCATCTGCATCACGGAAAATACCACCACAACCGGAAATATGGCCAAGATCCTTGCAGGCACCGTCACTGTTGAGCTTGATCCAGCCTTCCTGAGGTCGTTCCCATCCTATGTAGATAGTGTCTTTCACCTTAGGCCCTCTGTGAAGTTGCTCCAAGTTGTAGTCTTCAATATCTTTAACGAATCTCTGGATTAAAATATTTGGATTATTCGGCCTTTGGAAATCAGCTTCAAAGATAGTTTTGTTCCTCCATTTCCACAAATACCAGCACGTAGTCATGAAGGTGGTCTGCCATCTAGAGGTGCTCATCCCACCCATTTTGCTTTTAAGGTTATTGAAAAACCAATCCCTACAATCAAAGGAAAAGAAGTTAGTTTTAAAATTTGAGGGAACAATATGAAGCCATACCTGAGTTGCATGAATGCAATCACGAAGCACATGAAGGACAGTTTCATCATCATTCCCACAACATGGGCAAATAGGAGAAATCCCAACACCCCATCTACTTCTTCGCAAATTAGTAAGGATTTGCCCATGAATAGCCAACCAAATAAAAGTTTGAACACGGTGTGGGCCGTGCCACTGCCAAAGAATCTTCCAGTCACCCTCCACTGTTGGACAATTCTGATGTTGCAAAGAATAAGCACTTTGAACTGTGAACTAGTGGGTATTGGTTCCACTCCACCCAATAGTATCAGGACCATCATCATCTGTAGGAGCTGGGAGAGCAAGAACCTTACTAACAGTGTCATCCGGCAAGTTATTAATAAGGAATTCAATATCCCAATCTCCTGAAGGAGTAAGAACATCTCTAACAGTAAGAGTAGTATCTATGTAGTTCTGATTGCTTATGGATAGAAGTGATCCATTATTAGGAGACCATTTATCTAACCAAAGGTTAAAATCATCCCATATACCTACCAAAGCTTTCCAAATGGGTGAATCATAAGGCTGCACACTAATATTGGCAGTGAGATCTTTCCCACGCCCGTATTTGCTACGAAGGACTCTACACCAAAGGTTGTTCGGATTGTTAATCAAGTTCCAGAGAATCTTCATGAGAAAAGCCTCATTCATAGTATGAGCTTGTCAAAATCCAAGACCTCCATCAATTTTAGGCAGACAACAAACATCCCAACTAATAAGATGAATTTTCCTACCTTGATCTGAATCACCCCACACGAAACCACGCTGAATTTTATCAACCTCATTACAAATGGTCTTAGGGATCTTAGCATATTGCATATGGTAGTAAGGAATCGTGTTGAGGACAGACTTAGTTAGAGTGATTCTACCTGCAAAACTTAAGCACTGATGTTTCCAGCCACTCAACTTACTCTGAATTTTGTTAACAATATGATTAAAATGCCCTCTGGAACTCCTCCCTGTAGCAAGGTTAGCTCCAAGGTACCTGCCTAAACTATTTACTTGGTTAAAACCTGTGTGTTGTAAAATATCCTCGCGAAGTTGGGTATAAACATTTTTGGAAAAGTACACATGGGTTTTATTCCTATTAATCTTTTGACCAGAAGCCTGACAAAAAGTATCAAGGCAGTGCAAGACGCAGTGGGCCTGTTCAATAGAAGCTTTTGCAAAAAGAAGAAGATCATCAGCAAAAAGTAAATGAGAGATTTGAGGACCATACCTGCCTGCGCGTATAGGAAGCCAGTAATTAGCTTCTACCTGATCAGCTATCATGTGGGACAATTTATCCATACAAATAACAAAAAGATAAGGGGAAATAGGGTCCCCTTGCCTAATTCCTCTAGAAGGATAAAAAGTATCAGTTTTTTCACCGTTCCACATTATTTTGTACGACGGAGAAGAAATGCAATGATGAATCATTTGGATGATATGCGGAGGAAATTTACACTCCTCCAAACAATTCTTCACAAAGTTCCAATTAAGACGATCATAAGCTTTTTCCAAATCAATTTTGATAGACATGAATCCCTTTTGACCTTTCATTTTAGACATGGTGTGCACCATCTCTTTAGCCACAATAATATTGTGGTGAATGCTTCGACCTGGAATAAAACTAGACTGGTATGGAGAAATAATTTTATCAAGCAAAGGCTTAATCTTGTTAACAATCACCTTAGAAATAATTTTATAGATAACATTACAAAGGGAAATAGGCCTAAATTGTGAAACAAATTCAGGTTTATCTAACTTTGGAATCATCACAATCAAAGTATTATTAATAAAAGAGATAAGAGAAGGATTTACCCAAACCTGGTTGGCAAATTTAAATAGCGAATCAGCAACGGTATCCCAACACTGCTGAAAAAAGACAGCAGGGTAGCCATCCTCTCCAGGAGCTTTGTGAGGGCTCATGTCAAATAAAGCTCTTTTGCACTCATTAAGTTGGATAAGAGCACTAAGTCTTTCGTGATGTTCCTCAACAACATTCGGATATGTGTTCCAAGAAACGATATAATCACGAATAGGAGTATCTTCTTTAAACAAGTTTGTATAGAAACTTCGAACAAGATTTTTCAAACTATCTGGGTCATCAACCCAATCACCAGAGTCATCTCGAAGAGACATAATTTTATTTTTACGCCTTCTAATGATTGTTTTTGCATGATAGTACTTCGTGTTCCGATCTCCATCTGCAATCCACTTGCTACGAGACTTTTGAAACCAAAGACATTCTTCGTGATAAAGGGTAATCGCAAGTTGTTCTTGAAGATCCTTTTCAAGTTCCTCAAGGAAATGACTATACCCATAGTTTTGACTGTTCTGAATCCCGTTTAACCTAGCCAAAAGCTCCTTCTTTCTTCTAAAAATATTCCCAAAAGTTTCTTGGTTCCAATCTTTCAACTAAGGGGTAAGGTTAGAAATAGTGTGAAGCAAGTCAGAGCCTCTTCCCCATTTCTCACACAAAAATCTATGAAAATCCTTATGAGTGATCCAAGCCGCCTCAAACCTGAAAGGACGATTACCCCTATTGGTAGGCTCCCCCTCCATAAGCACCATAATAGGATGGTGATCCGATTGAACCCTTGGAAGGACTTTAGCAAAACCCTCGTGATATCTTAATCTCCACTCAACATTACAGAGAACGCGATCTAATTTTTTGAAAACTCTATCACGCCCGTTCCACTTTGGGCCTCTCCAAGTAAATTTAGTTCCCGTAGTTGTGACCTCCATCAATCTACACTCATTAATCCAATTGGAAAAATTTAAGCATTTTCTAATATCATGTTGAGCTCCACCTTTTTTCTCATCAAGACTAGCAATCTCATTGAAGTCCCCCATCATCAGCCAAGGATCTTGAATATTAGCGGCAAGTCCCCTTAATTGCTGCCAAGTAGTATCTCTTTCATTGCCACGAGGGCTCGCATAAACCACCGTAAGAAACCAAGGATCAACGTCTTTTTCCTTAACTTTAATGTGAATAAAATGAAAATTATTCTGAATAACCTCAAACTCAATATTTGGCCTATTCCAAAGTAACCAAATACCTCCGGAGAAACCTTGAGCTTCAGACACAATGTGATTCTTGAACCCAAGCTTTTTGATTGCCTTACGAGCTAAACTACCGCTACACCGGGATTCTTGCAAAGCCACCACATCCACTTTGTTTTTCCTGCAAAAATTATTTAGTGCTCTACGAAAATTCAATCCTTGAGCACCCCTACAATTCCAAGAAATCACAATCATTAAAGAATAAATAAAAGGATACAGAAACATTGCGTGTGAAAACCACATCAGTTCATGTGCATTTGAATGTCATGGGTTTGTCCCATGTTTTGATCCTCCCCATCCATGCTACTAATATTGTCATGATCTTCTTTATTATTATTCACAACATGTGCCAAAAATATTTCCTCACGAGGAGTTGCAATACTTGCATGTTGTTGTGAAGAATCATCTCCATTAGTAATTTTGGACTGATTGCCATTTCCACCTCCCTTAGAATTGATGTCGAGACCAATATTAGATTGAGAGCTATCCAATTTTGCACAAGCTTTGACTGTAGCTCCATTTTCTTTAGCACCACTAGAATTTTCTGACTCATAAATTAAAGTTGCCGTGTACCCCCCTTTGTATGCACCACTTGATCTAGCAATATGATTGTGTTTCTCATTGTTTGGGCCTATTTTACTTGGCCCAATGTCACCTCTAGATCTCTTTTGTTTATTTTTTCCCACTTTAATGCTTGTATTTGGAGAGTTACGATTGAAGTTGTTGCCAACGGTCCTATTTCCATGCAAAAGATTAGAATTTTCAACATTCAATTCTTTGATTCTATTCCTAAGATTTTGGAAATTTCCTGCTTTCAGTTCCCCACCAGGTCCACGCACATTCATCTTATTAATTCTTTTTTTCCTTTCCACTTTTATCCAATCACCATGCAAAAATTCCGGATCACCATCAATGTTTAAATTAACAGCTTTGGTCGAAATCTCTTCAATGATTTCTCCTGATATTCTGCTCGCATCATTAATTTCCTTACCGTTTTTGTTGTGGACCGTTTCTGCTGCAACTTCAGGCGCGGCGGTTGCCGGAGCAACCATCGATTCAGGTGTAACTGTCGTAGATTTGACATTGCGGCTGCAATCTTTCAAAATATGACCATAACAACCACACTGAGTGCAAATAACATGCAAACCTTCATACTGAACATGATACCATTCTCCATTGATTCCCACTTTTCCTACAACAGGTTTTGTGAGATCTATTTCAACGCATAATCTTGCAAACTTTCCCCTCGCCACTCTTAACGTATGTATGTCAACCTTCACCGGTGTTCCCACCATTGCTGCCACTGCCCATAACAAACTCTCATCGTAATAAACCAGATTCAAATTCGGGATTCGTACCCATGCCATAGTTTTATTGATAGTGGCTGTTGCAGCGTTAAAAGTTGGAGTCCATTGTCGAATGGCTAAGTAATGATCAAAAATCATCCATGGACCACCATTAATTACCTTGTTTTTGTCTTCCTCATCGTCAAATTTCACCATTAAGAAAGAATTTCCTACCTCCATAAGATCAATTCCTTTGTTTGGCTTCCAAACCGCTTCAAGCTTTGTCTTCATCATGTTGTAACCAAGCTTTTTGTCGAGAAGTTTCACTACCAAACATCCTTTATATGGCATACTTAGTTCCTCCATCACACTATCTTGAACATGAAGCATAGGCAGCAATCTATTACCTTTGATGTGTTCAACTTGTGCTAGCTTTTTTGCCACCAGATCCACTCTTTCCTTTGTAACAAAAGGCTGCGATCCCAAAACCTTGTCACGGAAGGACATGAGCATGGGTTTTTTTCCTCCATTTGTTTCATCTCTATTTTCTGTATTGAATATTCCTTTATCACCACCATTGTCAGGTGGATCAGGAGGTTTCGATGACGTAACTGGTGTTTGCCGTGAAGACATGAAAGTGAAACTCATGGATACTAAGAAACCCTAGCAGAGATTATTTTTACCAGCAATGGTTAATCCTCTAATTGGATTTATCTATGACTTATTTAGCAAATGATTTGAAAATAGAGGTTTGGTTGCATGTACAATGACATGAGTTTTGAGATGTGGGAAATACGGTTTTGAGATATATGTTCTTGAGAATTTTCGATGTTAATATGCGCTTCATTTGGATTTGGATTTTACTTGTGATTTATAAAGTAAAGAAATTGAAACGGAGGATTTGATTTTATGTATTTTCGTAGTTGTTTTGATATGTCGTGAAACGTGGTTTTGATATATGTGTTTTTCAAAGGTTTGATGTTAATTTGTATACGATTTGGATTTTGATTTGGAATTGAATTTACTTATGATTCAAAGTAGTAGATTTTCGATTGAATTTTGATGATACGTATTTTGAAACAAATTTTGTTATGTTGTGAAATATGGTTTTAGCATTGTGTTTTAAGAATGATGTTTTGAAAATTATGGTTATAATGACGACGACCTAGGTGCACCTAGTATGTGATTTCAATTAGTTAGAGTTACCCCGTTAGATGAAGCCGCCCTTATGGAAAGGCCGCCATTAGGAGGAGAGGGCTATCAATGAGAGGTAAACTCCCTAATTGAAAATGTTTTACACTTTGTTTTGAGTCGAAAGAAAAGAGTTGTCTGTTAGATGGAGCCGCCCCATGGAAAGGCCACCATTAGGAGGAGAGGGCTATCAACGAGATGGAGCTAGTTCTCGATTCACCCATTTTGATTATTTTTCACTAAATGGAGTTTTCTATATATTTTTAAAGGCTTTTATTATGATTTTCGGAAATATATTTTTAAAGGCTTTTGTTATGATTTTCGGCGATATATTTTCTAAAGGCTTGTAATCTTATTTTCACCTCCTTACAACATTGAGATTAGAAATATTCTTATTCATGATATTGATCTTCACGTACAATGATACATAGTAATTGCAAGCAGAAATATTCAGGTTGCTTCTAAATGTTAGATATGTAATGGCTTCTAGTAAGGTTATACCAAAAGGATAAACTCACAGTTTGTTTGTATTATAAAAATTTCCCTAACAATTTAGTTCATTTTATTACTGTTGTTTGGTTAAACAAGCTAAGAGCAACATATTTGCTATGTCGGCGACATTGATTCAGAAACATTCTTATTTGATTTTGGATTAATAGAATTTTATACGGCTACTATTTTTGTAACTGGACATTAGATTTTGAGAAACTTAATTACTCGTGCCCATGTATGTTTCCCTTCTAGTTGGTGGTGGTTGTTGTCTCTCACTAAGTCCTTGTGACTTACTCTTCTATTTTCTATTTTTTTTTTTTTAGATTCCCAAGCAGCTAAGTGAGAAGCTGCTGGTAGATTCGAAGTTATGTGGTGTCACTCTCTTTGGTAGGCATCCTTGATGAATGTCTCTATTGGTTATGTATACGTTGAGTCCAATCTGCAGGTATTTGGAGTTTAGAAATGTCTCATTTTGAACTGTACAAAAATGTTATAATGTCCCTTTGAAATTGTAGTTGATGATAATAGTTTAGGAACAGGATTTAATGTTGAAAATATAAGGTTTACTCTGTCAAAATTTCAGTAAACATGATTTTGAATCGAAAGTTAGCTTAAATTTTTTTATTAATTCTTTGGTCATCAGGCTTGCCGAACTATAAAGTATTAGTTTGTGCGCCGGTCACGGTTGGTGTACTTGGGTCGTGACACCAATAACCCACTTCTCAATTGACTTGGTATGAGGCTATGAATCAATGATATCTTTTGGTACAATGATCAATGATATTTTATTCATAGCAATTATAATAATTTAAATACTCCAAAAGATCAATGATGGTTTATTCACAAAAGTATGAAAATGCCAATTTATCATGAATAGATGAAAGAACCAAAAGATTTCAAAAATCTTCAATATTCCAAACACAATTTTATCATTTGTCCTTTATAATAGACCTCCTTAATTTTTTATAAGATATGGTATGAAGAGAGGCCGTAACAGATCACTCCAATAACAGATGCAGCAAAAGACACGAACCTCAACTGCTGCATCAGCCACTTCACATTTCGAATGCACACGGATATTGCCATGTTAACAAGGCTTGTGTGCATTTACAAACAGAAAATTTATTTAATCATCGTTCTTCTTTTTTTTTTTTTATAAGATAATGATCGTTCTTCC
The DNA here is from genome assembly GCA_958299785.1 of Medicago lupulina. Lineage (NCBI taxonomy): Eukaryota > Viridiplantae > Streptophyta > Magnoliopsida > Fabales > Fabaceae > Medicago > Medicago lupulina. The sequence goes on from OY283145.1 coordinate 52,841,990, forward strand.
GAGATTGAGATATATTTTCCCTATATATATATATATATATATATATATATATATATATATATATATACCCTTTTAAGAACAAACAAACTTAATTTCAATAAAAACAAATTCTCCTATAATTCAACTTCTAAATATCTAAAGAGTTAAATACAATTTACAATCTATTATCTTATTCTCTAATTATGAATGTTAATGACATGTAAAAATACATGTTTGTCTTATGTTAATATTTTGATACATCAACATATATTTACCCTTTTGTATCTTTTGTAACAAAAAAACCAATTTAGTTGAGAGAGAGAAACTTTCAAAAGATTGATCAACCCTAAAAAAAACTAACTAATCACGGGTGCAACCCAGTGAACTCATATGTGAGCGCGAAACCAAATTAAAAAAAAGAATTGTTGAACTTTGAAATGGTCGTTTTTATTTCGTCTATCAACCAAAAAAAATTAAAATAATTGCTTTTCTATTTGTGAAAACAAAACTTGTTTGATTGTTAAACACCATGACGTCCATGCTCAGCCGAAAACTATACTCTATGTAAGTTGTAATTTACCTTAGACTGTTACTTTTCTCATGCTATCACGCGTCTTTTTCTTTTTTTTGTTCTCTCCTCAAAATACCCTTTGTTCTGCACATATAATCTAAAATCTTCTATTGTCTAGAATTTTAGAACAATATTTACAAATAATATTAAGAATGTATGATTGAAAATTTTTAAGCTACGACAGATTATTAAGAGGGACCGTGCACTACAAGAGAGAAAATCTGAAATTTGCCAAGCAAATTTTCATTGGGTTGCTAATCACATTTGGTTTGTTTTTACCAGTAATAGACTCCTCTGGCCCCCTGTGAGCTTATCTCACTTGATAAGGGATAATGCATGATTTATGCAGGGGTTGAGGTTCGAACCTCGGACACCCCACTTGTTCACCTTTAAGATGAGATTCTCTAGCCGTTAGACTACTTGACCTAAAAAAAATAATATATACACTCCTCTTCTTGAAAAGTAAAATTTATACTCCCCTCCCTTACAAGAAGCATGAATTACAACTCCTCCCTTAATAATTAAATATGCACTACACTTTAATCTATTTTAACATACATAAATATTTTTATGATATATACTAATTTTGAACCACCATTTAAGAAAAATAATTCATTTCTTTATAATTTAAATGTAAATGATAATTAAATTTTAATATTTTGCTATTGATTTTATAATTTAGAGTATAAAATTAACTTTTAAATAACCATGCTTTATTATCTTTAGTAACTTTTCACATATTTTAATTTTATTTTGGGTTGTTTCATATTTTATAATAGGGTTTAAAACTACATGACAATGATATTGTGAATGAAAAATAGGAAAAAATATGTATTCAAATTTTGATTATATTTATATAGACCCGCAATACTATTTTTCCCGAATTGTGTTCGATTATTTTTTTTTATTAGATTATTAGAAATAAAAAATATATATTGAGGGAGTAAAGTGTATATTTTAACATAAGAGGGGAGGGGAATGTAATTCAATCTTCTCTTAGGGGAGGGGAGTGAAAATTTTTCTAATATGTTTTGAATAAGAGGGAAGGGAAGTGTGTATTTTGACATAAGAGAGGAGAGAAGTGTAATTCAAACATCTTTGTGGAAAGTAGAGTGTAGTTTACTCTTAATTTATTTTTATTTGGTTCAATGAGGTTTTTTTTGGGTAGTAAAGGGGCAAAACCCAGGTTCAATGGAACTAAATATTGGCCATTATTGCTCGAAAAAAAATATTGGCCATTATTAAATAGATGCTATGTGTGTTTGGTTGTGAATGATATAAATTAATGCATAAAATTGCTTATGGAAAAAGTGAGTTGAGAATAAATTTATTTATATATGGATAAAGTTATGTAAAAGTGGGTTGAAAAATAAATTTGAATTAAAAATTTCTCCCAACAGAAAAAATAAATAAATTTTAGTTTAGAAATAAATTCTAAAAAAAAAAATCTAATTTCTAGCATCAGGTAAATAATATAATTTTAGTTTATGAAGGCAAAATTAAGATTCCGTTTGTGGAACAAAAATTATTTTCAATATTTAAAAAAAATAAAAAATAGTTTGAAAAAACCACTATTCTCCGTCTAAATATGGTAAACAGTGCATATCAGGGGCGAAGTCCAGACCACCCGAAAAAATTTAAAAATGAATGACTATAAGTCTATTTTACGAGATTTTAAACAATTTTGTTGCGGTTTTAGTGTTCGACATATTTAAATTCCCACCAATTGGTGTAATGATCCACTTGAAAAATTTAAAAAACTAAAAATCATAGGTCTATTTTACGAGTTTTTAAACAATTTTTCAACGGTTTGGCTTTTAAGCGGTTCTAAATGTGATTTCTGTCATGCTTATACTTGGTTGGGTAGCGAAGGTTTACAGACCTTCTAATTTTTTGGGTTTTCAAATCTCCTTTATATTGTCTTGTCAACTGAAAATTTCTCGAGTTAACAGTTGTATAATAAAAAAAAGGATTCGTAATTTATAGCAGTAATAAACTATATAATTTATATTTTTTGAAAGTACACGAGCTTTTTAGTCAAATTTTTAGCGGCTCATCCAAAATATTTTTTCTTGCTCCGCCGCTGTTGCATATGTCGTGTATTGTTGTAAAAAAAGTGTGTCCAAATAACATTACTATTGCTCATACTAAATCAGTGGGAGGTAGGTGTTTGGTCGCTTTCCTCAGAATTTCCTCTGAAGTAGGTCCCCAAATAGCATTACTCATGGAATAAGGGAAACGCTTTTCATTGGTGGGGTTCATCCAATGACTTGCGAGACCATTGACTACATCACTACGGATTTTTGGTCAAGACAAAACCTAAAGGAACTTTGAACTCTTGTAGAAACTCATGGAATAAGGTGATATGTTTTTTGAATATGAATAGCAAAGAATAGTTGTGCCCAATTCTTAAACAATTTTGTTGAATCTCAAGTTTAGGGAGACGTGTGAAATTCAGTCTATATGGTGTGTTTTCGATGAGAAGCTAAGGAAACATAATAATTCTAAAACAATTATGAAATGTTTCATAATATCTTAGGTAAAAATTGAGATGAGTATATGATGTATGGAACTGACATTCAAGATCAACTCATTCATTTTATCTGATACAGGATATTTGTTCTGCAATTCGCTCCCAAAAATGTTGTACATGTTGAATTACTCAGTCTGAAACCAGATTCCATCATTTTCTTTACTATTTTGAGCAGGTCATTCTTAATGTTGCTCATCCCCTTGTCCATGATGTTAATCTCCAAAATATTTGAGTCGGGAAAGCCTTTTTGCCCCGTCTTTGTAAGCAGCTGCCAAACAACGCAATTAAGTTTCTGATTCATCTGAACTAGCCCCACTTTACAATTGTCAAGGCTTTGTTGTATGCATTATCACGTTTACCTTTTTGTGATGACAATTTGATGTGAGTGACCGGTCCAAGAGCCATGTCTTCTTGTTGGGCATCAATATGTATATGTGAACCAATTTCAGCCCATTCAGTGGCGGTGTTAGTTTCATAGAAGCTCACTTGACCAGTACTCGATTGTTCTGAATCTTGGTCTACTTGAATGACTATAGGAGTTTGGTCTTGGATTTGGAGTCCAAGATGGCCGTCACTTTCTCTTGGTTTACCCAAATAATAACGAAAAATGATGAGGGAGTAACTGAAACTCGCTCCAACAATTACCAAAACCAATTTTATCTTCATCAGTTGTAAAGTTAAATACCCACAAAAAAAATATAGGAGATCAACTTCGAATCCGAAGTGAGTTTGCTTTGACAAACTGAGAGACATGATGGCAAAAGCAGCACCAGAAATCAGACTGTACAAATCTGGTTTTCCGTTAGCTTTATCAAAAAAGAAGGAGTAAACAGTGGTGATTATGAAAACCGAAAACACCAAATGAGCTTTAAGTGGAAGACTAGTGTTCAAGTTTTGCCATTTGTTTGCAAACAAGACGGCGAGGCAGATAATGAAACTGAAAACGCTATAGACAAGTACCTTAAAAATGTTCCAGATCCCAAATAGATGATTGAATGAAGAGCTAAGAGCATAACAAAGTAGTCCAACAACAGATGAAACAAAACACACAAATCTCCATATCATTGGCTGTGTCACACTTCGCACTACTTGGTTGAGCATGGATCTCATGGTGTTTCACAATCGAGCGAGGTTTTTGCTTATACAACAGAGATGGAACCGTTTTATATGAGAAGCGTTTCCCTTTCTTTTCCTATGAAAAGAAATTAAGCTGAATTAGAAAAGACTCTTCACCAGCAACGTGTTGGGGTTTTCTTTGACTAATGTTACATTTGAAAATGAAATGAAAAGAACGTAGACTCTTTCTTTTCCTATGAAAGCGACCAATAACCCATTTCTCAATTGACTTGGCATGAGGCTGTGATCAGTGATGAAATTTGGTTGTGGTTTAAAATTTGTTACATTGACAGGTGGACTTTAAGAGTACCTGCTAGAAATCCACAATAATTTACTGTACTGCATTGTGAAGATATTTCAGCATCACTTTTGACTTTAAGAACTACTCTATTCAGATGTTCACACTAGTCTTTCTTTCTGATTATTATAAACCTTACAAACTTTCATATCAAAACCTCACATTAGTCTTTCTTATTCAATCCTTCAATGACAACTGTCCAAGTCTTGTTTGCAATAGAAAGACAACATATCTTGTCAGCAACAGATTGTGACTTGTGATGACTACAAATTAGAATATAATTTTCATTCACTTAATTATGAATTTGTTTCAACCTCAAACATATCAGTCTTAGAAATTAAGTACTATTCCCATAAGAATTTCCAATAGATTACAACAGAAAAATCAATGGAGAATATTAGGATTCTTTTCAAGTATCGTTTGAAAAAATGGAAACTCTCAAGGAGATTCTTACTGAAAGCTCGTCTGTATGTTCTTGTTTTGTTGCTAACATCTTTATACTCTTTTGTATCTGATAAAGATAAGAATGAAAAACCAGACCGGTTGAGTCTGATTTCTTGTTCAGCTTTTGCTTTAATGTCCTTTTGCTTATCAAGGCAAATTGTTGGTTTTGAATCTGATCTCCTAGATTTCTTCCCTGGAATTTTAACTGTTCAATTGATGAATTGAAGATCAATTTGATGCTATCTATTATTTCTGCAATCCTTTGTAATTCTCTTATGATTCTTCGTTTGAAATTTTATTCTCGGAACGAAATTGGAACTTTGAGAGTGGAAGCTGATGATATCTTTCTTACTAAAGCTTGTCTGATCAAGCAAATGTTCACCCTAATTTTAACCTAATATTTTCCCTCCATCCCTCAAGCAATTAATTTTCGTGAGTGGTTTTCCTACTCAGCATGCTAGGTTCAATTTTTAAATTTCCCTCCTATAGCCTTTGGGGTCTGCCGATGCATGAATGTAATGCAATTAATAACCACTATCTTCATTGCTATGTTTCCAATGCTCAAATTTTCACTGCTTTCTCTTCCCCATGCTCAGATTTTCGTATGTTATTTATATGGGAGTTCTGTTAACAACTTGCTTTGCCTTTTTCAAACCTTATTACCTCTTAATCTGGTTATTTGAAAAGATACATCATGGCAGATGGACCTTTTTTATTTGAGGAGAGTTGGTTTATCTTTAGTTGCTGACCTTTTTCTTAATGTGTTACTAATTTGAATGGCTAAAAGGGATTATTGATTCGTTGGAGGTACAAATTGTTTTCTTAATTTGCTTTGAATTGGAATAGTGAATTTAGGACTATTCTCCAATGACAACATGGTAGTTGGTAGGAATTACATTGATGTTGTCCCTCCCTACTATTGCAGATTCAAGTTTGTATCGTCTTCAATATTCATCCAAATTCCCTCTTCTACAAATTATATAAGTTGAATCATCTTTCATTTTCATTTTCGTTTTTGTTTTATGGGTTTGATTAGAAACAGTTTGATAGCCTTTTGGGGGATTTTTAGCTTAAAAAAAATTGTTCAACAATGATTGATGAAGAAGGAGGATAGTACTTAAATAAACAAATGTGATTACTTTTACATTGCCTTATACTCTAGGTGAGAGTTTAGATGCAAGGTATACCAAGTGTGATTACTTTTACATTGTATGATAGATCGCACTTGAATAAAAAAAATGTGTAACAAGTCGTATAATGCATGAGATTATAAATGAATGCAAATTTCAACCTAGTTGAGTCTGGAAGTTAATTTTTGGAGTTTCAAAAACTTATTCATTGTTAAAAACTAAATTTACATTATAAACTGTTGTAAAAACAAATATACAATTTTTCCTCTAGAAAACTCATCTTCACCTTTAAGACAATATGACCATTTCATTCATTTTAAGATTTATGGTTAAATTATTTTCGCAGGTCTTAGTCTAGTTATATATTAAATAATGAGATGAAAAGAACGTAGACTCTTTCTTCTATGACAAGACAAAGAAGCCAATACTTTTTAGTCAAAAGAAATTTCGAAGAAAGCAACCATGACCGACTTCTCACAGACTTAGTATCAGCAATGACAATTTGAAAGGTGGACCTCACTAAATTAATCGAGTTTTTCTTTTACCAAAACTAATTAATCGAGTCAGTGTCATGGATAGCAATCACAATAAGTTTGAATACTCAACACTAAATAGTAAATAGTAATATCAAGAAATAGTACAACTCAACAAATAAAAAATAATAATAAATTGAATATGATTAGATGAGAAAACTTTATTACAAAGAGATTAATGTAAGCCTTCCGATTTGTTTGTGAGTTTGGAGGGGGAAGAGAGGGGAGAGTTTTGATGCAAAAAAAAAAAAGAGTAAGTAGAAGAAATAGAGGACATTAGGATGTGAGGGTTTTGGGGTTTAATTTTTCTTCATAATACAAAACTCTCCTTATTTGAGGGAATTAAAGAGTTGTATTAGAGTATGGTTTTTGGGAGTTTTGAAGGGTTTATATGAATTCTATGGTATAATATCCTTAATATTAAAAATATATGAATCATAAACATTAGTTTATCATTTTTTAAAAAACACTCTTTCTTGTATCAAAAAAAATAAAAATAAAAAACACTCTTAAAAAAATGTGAAATATTTCTTTATTTCCCTCTATATTTTCTACTCCCAAAACCCTTCATTCCTCTCCCCTCCAAACTTCCAAACAAAACCTTAGCATCAATGATTACATGTAGAGTAGTGAACTTGTAATAATTTTAAAAAATAAAATTATTACTAACCAATGGTCATTCATCTAAGTCCACTTTGAATCACTAAAATTAACCATTTAAAAATATATACCTAAACTAATAGATAAACTCAAACAACCACATAATAAGTAAATCCAACCAGTCATATGTGTTCAGTTGACTCAATAAAAATTAAAAGAGAAAATGACATCAAGGAACACTTCGTCTGAAATATACAAGCAGAAACCTGGAAGCATAATAGCGGAGTTAGAAATTTTGAATTGTAGGACATCATTATATAAAATTTGTTGGTAGAAAGAGTTGGTGTAGTTGATTTTACGATTCCATGAAATAAGGAGGAAGGATTTTCATTTTTTCCATTGAGAATATTAGAATATAAAACATTTATTGTATAAATTATTAATATATTGTATATTAGTTCGAGATAATTGAGGCACAAATTAGATATACTTGATGCCTAAGATATTTGATGGCCAAGTGAAAGATACTTGAGGTCTAAGACAATATTATTGTATAAATACACATTAATGAAACACTCACGATAATTAATTCTATTCTAGTATCAGTAAGCATTAATTCTATTCTAGTATCAGTAAGCTTCTGTACCGATCTCTAAACCTCGTGCCGCTCTCCCCTTAATCCTATTTTCTCAATCGCTACTCTTCTTTCACCCTTTGTATTTTTTTTTTTGTTTTTGTGATTTGAGGTTGAGCTGTTTGTGAATGCAAGTTGCAATTCTATCCCTTAACTTGCAATTACATTTTTGTTTCTTGGCATTATTTGTTTTGTCCCTTGTTACGTAAAGCAATTCTATCCCTTTTCTACTTTCTTGGCTCTATCGTACCTTTCTCCCCTTCTTGTTTTTTTTTTTCTCTTCTAAACATTACTTATATACTATTCCCCTAATTGTTTCTCTCTTCAAATATTATTGAATCATTATGTCTGATTCGGAATCCTCACCTCCTAAACAATCAAAGACACCACCCGAAACCACCATCACCACCACCAATCGCATCAATTCATCATGCCCCCTTCAAGCGAAAGCTCTTACTTGCTTGTTGGTATCAGAGCCCCGTTTGGACGAAGGGTACGATCGAGGCAGCAGGACCATTGCACAGAAAGTAGCAATGGTGGTACAAGCAGTGTCGGTCCGTTGCGGAGAAGCCAGCAACGTCCATCTCACACTTGAGGGGAGTGTTGTGTGCAAGTGTGAGTTATATGTCCCATATCGGATAGAAAGGTAAAAGGTTGAACACCTTATAAGTAAGCGGACCCATAATCTCATAGCCTTAAGGTTTTGGGTAAGAGTGTGGTGTCTCTCTCACTTGTGTGGTTGTTCAAGCCTCAATGTGGATGGTCCTCCAGGCTCCCCTCAGTGACCCAACAATGAGAACAATCCTCTACACTCTCCTCCTCTTCGCGCCAACCGAAACCAACAAAATACCACCAGCAGTCGCGGCGGACGCGGTAGCTTAAGAAACTATCGTGGCAGAAGAACTCGCGGTCGTGGTCGAGGCGGACGATCACAATATCTTAAAAATGGGACATGGAATCAGCCGTGTGCATATCCTCACTGGGTTTCATAGTGGCAGCCATAGGCCATTCCTCCTTGCCCGTATCCTGCCATTGGAAATTCCCAACAATCTGTCGCTCCAAACCGTCAACTCGACATTCTTGGGCAGAGACCACAGCAGGCACACATGGCTTCAGCGCAACCGTCATACACAACAACAGACATTCAAGCTGCAATGTAGACTCTATCCAAGGCTCCTCCTGACGAGAAGTCGTACATGGACACAGGAGCCACATCTCACATGACGGCAACCCGAGGTAATCTGACCAATATAAGTAATCATGTTATTGTTGGTAGTGGTCATAATATTCCAGTTATTGGTCATGGAAATGCATTATTACCTAAAGTCCTTTAACTTTAAATCAATGCCTACATGCACCTAAGTTAATCAAAAACCTTGTTTTTGCGCGAAAATTCACCATTGACAATGGTGTTTTTGTTGAATTTGTTGATCCATTTGGTTTTTTTGTGAAGGATCTTCAGACAGGAATGCCCCTAATGAGATGTGATAGCTCGGGTGACCTATATCCTCTTACTACTAGACCACCGACGCAACTCTCAACACCCTCTTCTTTCATTGCTTTATCCAATAATTTATGGCATAATCGTTTAGGACATCCGGGAGCAGCTATTATAAGTTCTCTTCATAGAAACAATTTTATTTTTTGTAAGAAGTCTCAGCATAATTCAATTTGTCAGTCTTGTCAATTTGGAAAACAAATAAAAATGTCATTCTATGAATCTTTGCCTCACACTTTATTACCGTTTGATATTGTGCATAGTGATCTTTGGACATCACCAACTCTTAGTTATGGTGGTCATCGTTACTATATTTTGTTTCTAGATGATTTTACAAACTTTTTATGGAATTTTCCTATTACACACAAATCTCAAGTTTATTCCACTTTTCTTCATTTTCGCAATCATATTAAAACACAATTTGAAAGAGATATAAAATGTTTTCAATGTGATAACAGAAAAGAATATGAAAATACTTCTTTCGATAATTTTTGTAAACATGAAGGATTCATTACATAAAATTGGTAACCGGATATGAGTTTTGATGGTCTCCCACCTTCTCTCCAAATCTCCAAAAGTCAGTTTCTTTCTCCAAAATATCGACCCCTTCCTTCCAAAAACAACTTCCTTTTTATAGGAAAAATTCCAAAAACGCGAAAATCGTACTCTGATGCTGTAAATCGGAGCACGATGGCTTCATTAAACTCAAAATCCACCTGGAGTGTCTGTCAAATCGTAACCCGATTTTCATAAATCGGAGCACGATTTTTTACGAGACAAAATGTCTCAAACTTGCAGTAAAATCGTAGCCCGATTCTGTAAATCGGAGCACGATTTCTCCTTTGTTTCAGCATAAAAAATCAGTCTTTTTTGCAGCTTCTAACTCATGCACAATCACCTGAACTCAACCAAAATTACATAATAATTATAACAAAAGTGCTATATGACCTAGTTTTATCATATGCCGAAGAGATAATTGAGATAGCTTCCATGTCATCTTGCAAACCAGTCTCTACCCCCGTAGACACTAAAGCAAAACTCAGTGGCTTCTCAGGTAAACCCTATCATAATCCATTTGAATATCGGAGTCTTTCAAGTGCATTGCAATATTTAACGTTCACACGAACTGATATCGCATATGTCGTCCAACAAGTGTGTCTATTTATGCATGATCCTCGCACGCAACATATGACTAGCTTGAAGTGAATTATTAGGTACATTAAGGGTACCATTCAACATGGAATACACCTCTCTCCTTCTCTAGTTGATACCCTCATCACTTATACAAATGTTGGTTGGGGAGGGTGCCCAGATACGGGAAGATCTACATCTGGATATTGTGTCTACCTTGGAAATAATTTGATCTCTTGGTCTGCAAAACGACAATCAACTTTATCCCGCTCCAGTGGTGAAGCAGAGTATCGTGGTGTTGCTAATGTTGTTGCTGAATGTTGTTGGCTTCGAAACTTATTATTTGACCTCGACTGTCCGATCATCAAAGCCACTCTTGTATACTGTGACAACGTTAGTATTGTTTACTTGTCAGGTAATCCTATCCAATATCAATGCACAAAACATATTGAAATGGATATCCATTTTGTACGTGAAAAGGTTGCTAAAGGTCAAGTACGTGTTCTACATGTCTCATCTCGCTATCAAATAGCTGACATTTTCACCAAGAGCCTTCCGCTACAATTATTTGATGATTTCAGAGATAGTCTCAACATCCGTCAACCTCCCGTTTTGACTACGGGGGCATATTAGAATATAAAATATTCATTGTATAAGTTATTAATATATTGTATATTAGTTAGAGATAATTGAGGCACAAGTTAGATATACTTGATGCCCAAGATACTTGATGGCCAAGTTAAAGATACTTGAGGCCCAAGACAATATCATTGTATAAATACACATTAGGTGGGTTTAGAAAAAGAGAGAAGTAGATGATCATAGGTGGGTTTAGAAATAAAATCTCAGCAAAAACGATATGTTAGGTAAATATTGCCCCCATTTATAAACACTTATTTATATCACATCTCAACTGAAATGAGACATTTTAACAGATAGTGAGGTACGATGTGATAAAAATTGCTTATTTTCATTTTTAAAAAAATTAAATATATGAGAGAGTGTAAGATGTTTTGTTTGTTTGATGGGAAATCAAAGTAAAGTGAATAAATTGTGAGCAAAATCATACCCGTATAATTCAATTCATATATTTAATTTGTGTGCAAAATCTAATACGGGTATATTACAAGTATGGTGGGGATGTTAAAGATATGTCATATGTGCAGGCTGGAGCCCACACAATGCCATATACCCCAGACTTGTGGTGAGTGACATGTACCATTCCTAGAAACTTCATTTGAAATAATTAAGGGGATAACATACCATTCAATGCCATATATGGTTTATCTAAATGCATGTTTATCTGAAATAAATTTTAGCCCATTAATTTTTTTTTTTTGAAGGAAAATTTTAGCTCATTATAAAGAGAGAAAATGATCCCCATGATAATTCAAATTCGGAGTTGGCTGTTGCAGACAAAAGTGTGGAGATTTGTGGGCTTTGTTTCGGCTGCTGTTGGACTTATTTGTTATTCTCTAAGCTCTTCTTTCTATGATGATGCAACAACTTATAATTTGTAAGGATGACTTCAACAGGAAAGTTTGAATCTCATTGATAGGCTTATGGAGGAATACAATCAAGATAACATTGAATTACATTTACTTTTTTTTTTGAGAAATTGAATTACATTTACTTGGTAATTGTGATTTTGTAATGGATACTCTGCCTTCAGAAAAGATATATAATCTTCACGAAATTGTGAAGTTGATGGTAGCCGCTGGTTATGAGAAAGAGTGCTCTGAAGTGTATAGCAGTTGGCGAAGGGTATTCTTGCGGGAGTGTGATAAATAAAATATTTGGATTGCCAAAGGCAAAGATCGACATTAAGAATGAGCGCGTGAGGGAGCTATATTTAGATACAATGCTTGAAAGATGGATGACTGCTTCAGATGTAGCTTTGACAGTCTTGTTTCCCATAGAAAGACAACTATGTGATCGTGTCTTCTTGGGGCTCTCCTCTGCTGCTTCCCATTGTTTCATTGAGGTCTGCCAAGAAGCAACGTTTCAGCTGCTGAGTTTCGCAGATGCGATTGCTTCTGGGGGTCCTTCAAAGTGGTGTTTGTTCAAAATGCTCGACATATTTGAGCAGTTGCATAATCTGATTCCGAAATTCCAATCATTGTTTTCTGATTCATTTGTGAATGAAGCAATCGCAGTTCAGAACAGATTAGGAGAAGCTATCCGGGACCTTTTCATGGAAATGCATAATTTTATTTTCAGAGTCCCAACAACAAAGCATGTTTCGACGTATTATGGCCATCGTCATCCGATGACTATCGAGAGGTCATGAGCTACGTGTGTTCTGCTTGCATATCACGGAGGAAGCTGGGACAAATTTTACAAGAATACCCCAAGGTTGTTAATGATGTGGAAGCATGTTCTTTCTTCTTGATACTACAAGGACCCTGTTTTGCGCCATATTTTCATGCTAAGTAATAGGTGGCACATAGAATCTATAAATAAATTCTCGGAATTGGAAACCATTTTCAGCAAAGATTGGTTCCAAAATAACAAAGAAAAAATCCAGCTAAACATCGAGCTTTATAAAATAAGATCATGGAATGAGGTGCTGGATTTTCTGAAGCTGGATAACATTGACATCATTACAGAAGAGGTATTGAAAGAGAAGATTCATTTGTTCAACAGTCACTTTGAAGAGATATGCAGAGTTCAGTCCACATGGTCTGTATATGACAATAAGCTAAGGGAAGAAATAATATCATCTGTGGGAAGCACCGTGCTGCCAGTTTATGGAATCTTCATTGGGAGGCTCCAAGATATTCTTGGTAACCAAGCCTATAAGTACATTAAATATGGAATGTTTGAGATTCAAGATCAACTCAATCTGTTGTTTATAAAATTCAAAAACAAACCAATCACAATATCAATAAACCATTTGTGATGTTTAATTTTTATTTTGATTATATGATTTTTGATTTGCTTGTTTCAATTTCTTTGGGAATAATATATCATATTTGTTTTATGCGAAAAATGAATTTTCAACAAATTTGTGTTGTGAACTGTCGAGTAAATGTATCCCAAGTCCTCCAACTATAGTATCAATGTCGCCATAATTTTCTTTTTGAGTAACTCAACATCTTTATTAGGTTTCTTAAAAAATAAAAACATCTTGATTAAACAACAGAAGTAACATTAGCATCACTAAAAAGGAAAGGCATACTCCAACCAAGTCCTACAACAGCTTGCATAGAATAGCAAAGCCAGCTTGTAGTTACTTGCAAGTTATCATGAGCACAAGGGATATCATTAATAAAACAAATAAATTCATGATTGCGTTAATTAAATATTGTGTCTACTCTGCAGAAAATGTTAGCAACCGCTGAGGTTTTACATCAAATTCTTTATTTAATAATATGTGATAGACTTTTAGTAAGTGTACTAAAAATGAATCAGTGTAATAACATATAAATTCATGATTGCGTTAATTTCTAAGAGTCAATATTTATATCATTTTGGATTGGATGTATTATAGGGGAAATCCACGGGGCATAAAGTTTCACAATCATAAACTAAATTGTAAAATAGGAATAACAGGAAAAGATTTCTAAGTAAAATGATCAAGTCTATTGAATCCTTTACATCTCGCTAATTGGTGAATTGCACTTATTCTCTACGATTATTTTCTCAATCTCAACATAAATTAATAAAATAGTTCTAATCAATCTCAAACCCTCTTTTCATATTGCAACCCCCTAATCTTTTAGGCAAGTTTGTATTCGTTGAATGTTTTATAAAACGTTAATTTCTTAATCACAACCTAACAATCCAATATCTCTAAAGTGACTCGTTAGATTGAACAACATACTATGTCTAAATCAACAACTAGGGCTAGTAGTCAATTGATAACAAATATCAATTCATACGTGATCAAGATATAAAAAGCATTAAGAACAAATATATTGAATAAGGACTAAGATTATAATTGTATTGAATAGAGTTTCTCAATTAAATGTTTCAATCAACATAAATTTGCTACTCATTGATAAAGAATAAACAACTAATAGATTTTAAACTAGTACATGAAATGAGGACCAACTATGAGTTGTCTGGCGAGACACAGCAAATTCCTCAAGCCTCTGCTGCAAATTGGTCTTCAAAATCACAAAAAATTGAACCTTTGCTCAGAATTGCTAATGAGCTTTTATATAAAATTAAGGGTCGACAAAACCATACCATGATGCTCAGAGATCTGTTAGTCTGGAATTTCGACAGGCTCATTTAATATAGTCAAACATTTGGTTGACCTTTAACTTTGCAGGAATCAAAGACTTTCTCATTTATACTTAAGAATTTCGACAAGATAGCAAGCCTAACAGTGTTTTAAAACCGCATGGAACACGCATAGCCAAAGCTTCGACAAAAGAAAGGCTGAAGGCATGTTCGCGTCGAAAGAAGCATTCAAGGCGGCAAAGACACGATTCCAAGTGGAAAGGCGGTTTCCTTAATGGGAACGTGGGACAAGCAATTGTCCAAGATGGAGGAAGTGTTGATCATGAGATTAGTGTCTCGACAAAAGATAGGGGTGTTCATGGTTCTAAACTGCATTGGAACTGAACCACATTAATGGATACAATTCAGTTTTTAAAACCACTTTAAAAAAAACTGGTTAATTTTTCAAACCAGTTCCAGTTCGGTTTAGAACCGGTTTCGAACCGGTTTATAGTTTTAAAACCGGTTTATAGTTTTAAAACCGGTTTACTTATTTTTAACTGGTTTTTGAACCAGATTTTTCTTGAACTGGTTTTCAAACTGGATTTTAGTCATTGTTTTTTAAAAAAAAACCCATTTTTTAGTGACACTGGTTTTCAGTTATTATAATTTATTTTTTTAAAAAAAGTGATGGTGACTTATTTGTTCAAAAACAAATTATACACAAATGATTTACTAATTATGTTTCAATTTTCAACTAAATGGTTCTCAGTTATTATTTTGACTTGTTTTGTCCTGCATGAAGCATTTCTCCAGAAGCATTTAGATTACAAACATAGAACATAGTCAATGGTAAAGATTCATTCATACAAATAGACAAAAGATCACAAAATAGAACAATATCCTCTCCTACAGAAATGTCAAATTAAAATAGAACACTGTAACAGAAATGTCAAATAGAACAATATCCTCTCCTACAGAAATGTCAAATTAAAATTGTTGAATCCTGCCAATAATAAAAATCCTATGTGGATAACAAAAATCCAAACTTGCGAATCGCCAAAGCATTGGCGTTGTGAATCGCCAAAGTTGAAAAATCCCGCTTCAAAGGTTCCAGCTGCAGAGACAAGCGTATCACTGTATTGCATATACTGATTTGGAGCAATAGTAGTAAAAGTGTCCTGTTTACAGAAAGTGGGCATGGATGGAACAAAAGAAGAAAGTAGACAACATTAGTATTAGCATCTTATTATGGTAAACAAAGGAGTGAGAAATAAGCAAGGCTTATCATCATTTCTAGCAAAAACAAGTATATTTATATTAGAGACAAAGTATCATGCATCATAATTCGAAAAACGACGCAATTCATCAAACATCATTAGCAAAAACAGAGAAAACAAAAATTACTATGTGATAAAAATCAGTACTAAAACCAATTTGATTTGTGAACTTTCAAGAAAAGTCGGCAACATAGCAAATAACATCTAAAAAACATTGAATATTCTCATAAGCATCAATTTCCTATCCATAGGCTCCAATTCCTCTAGCTGTTCTATTGCCATTTTCCAAAAATAGTCTTCATACAAAGAAGGTGGATTAGCCTGTTATATTCATCAAGATTGGTGCGGTAGACACCAAAATCCTTAATCATGTCACATGCAATATCCAACAATGAACTATATTCCTTAGTTTTTGCTTCTTCAAAAATCTTCCTAGTTAGTAACATATCCATTGAACACAATAACGAGGCATAACAGTATCACAACACAAGTGTATAAACCTATACTTTCCAATTCATGACATGCAAATATTACAGTTACCTCTATAATACATTTAGTTTATTGCTTTGTTTTGAGACTTATATTTTATACAGTAGGCTAGCTACAAACATATATATAAACTTTGGAATTTTATTATACAACATTATATACCTATTTGACAACATTTTGTACTTGCAATGCTTACCTACTTACCTTCAATCATCGTCAAGTGTAATCGAGGTTGAGGCCGAACAACTAGGAGCATCTTGCGTAGAAAGTAGATCTGCAAAACAAAACATTCCAGTATGTTTCAACCAATTAAACAACTAGTAAGTAGTAAGAAAGGATAGAAAAGTATCTTACCTTCCTCAATTTTCTCAATAACATCAAGATCTACACTAGAAAGAAAACATGTAAATGGTGCGTCAAGACAATCTTGAGTACAAATCAGTGCTTCCACAGTTCTTGGTGTTAAAGAACTACGATATGGGTCAAGGACCCTTCCCCCAGTACTAAAAGTAGATTCAGAGGCTACAGTGGATATAGGGATGGCCAACACATCTCTTGCAATGCTTGCAAGTATTGGCAGACGGCTTGAGTTAATCTTCCACCATTCTAGCAAATCAAAGTCCGGACGATCCTCCTCTACATTTTCATTTATAAGATATTTTTGTAATTCAGTCACTGATGTGTTGCACTCGTTCGATTCATAGAAATCACACAATTCGTATGGATCTTCAGCTTCATTAAGAACACCTGCTACATTTCCATAATTACCTAGACGAGACACTCCCCCACCTGAGTATTCCTCGTAAATAGACTTCAAATACGATTGTATTTTTGTTGTCAAAGATTCTGCCTTAGCACTACAATAGATCCTTCTGGCCATCCAGTCCACAAGCTTCATTTTACGACGAAGGTCTAATACCATTGCAATCAACAAAAACATGTTAAGAGAGTCAGGATCTCCCCAATATTTATTGTATTTTGCCCTCATCTTTAAAGCCATTGACTTTAAACTTGCATCTTCAGAACGACACATTTTCGCAATCTTTTGTCCAACACTAAAAACCTCAAGCATATACAAGTTGCTGGTCAAGTAAGAAGATCCTGAAACACGCATTGTAGCGTCATGAAATATCTTTAGGAATGGAAGAATTGACCCAACTTCTTCCCAATCTTTCAGTGTAGGCACGCCTTTCTCTTTACTCATTTCAATAACATATTGTTGATCTGTGAATTCAAGCTCTATAAAGGTCTTCGTATGTTTGACTGCAGAATTCAACATTGTGTAAGTTGCGTTCCACCGCGTCTCACAATCTAGCCCGACATAACCTTTAAATGTAATGGTTTCACGATCAAGTTCCCAACCATTCAAGTACTCCTTAACCGTTTTTGCCATAATTTCTCCTGTGTATTCTGTGACTTGCATAAAATTCAAAACCTTCTTCTGCAGTTTCCAATTGTTATCAATGAAATGGGCTGTGAGACACATGTAATTAAAGTTTTGGGTTGATGTCCATGTGTCAGTGGTGAGACTAACTCGGCGACAATTTTGTGACAAAAAGCTCTTCAACTTTGCTTTCTCCATGTCCCAATTCTTCAAAATCTCACGTGCCAATGTAGTGCGAGATGGTAAAATGAATTTTCGTTGTAAGCCATAAACAAACTTACGAAAATATGGATGCTCTACCTTTTGAAATGGAAGTTCCAAGGCTACAAACATGTTCACCAAATCAATTCGGCTGACTTCTTGATCAAACTTAGGAACTGCAGGGGATGAATTAACAACTACTTCCCTATTTCCCAATGAGCTTGAATCTGATTCATGCATCATTATATTGGGTGGATATAAATTACATCTTCTCAAATGAGCCGCCATTGCACTTGTTCCACCACTATACTGGATTCTTGTCTTACAATAGTTACAGTTTGCTGCCTTTACTCCTTCCACTCTTGGCATTGGTGTAAAATGATCCCAACATGTTGATCGGTTTTTACGCTTAGGCGGACCCATGTTTGCATTGTTTGAAATTGGAGGTTGAGGTGTAGAACCACTGTATGCTTCTGTGTCGGAGCCCATAATGCTATCATGACCATTCATATTGATCCTATTGCAATTTTGCTAAAAAGGTTTGGAAAATCAAATTTTAAGTAGAAGCATTATGGAGAAAATATATAAATAATGATATCACAGTACCAAATATAAGTTACAACTTTAGTTCAAAGCATATTCAAACTCAAATCTTTCATTTCAATTATCACCTTTAACTCTATCTTTATAAAACACTTCCTAGTTCATGACAAGATTCAAGGATTTGAGATAAGGGAAGTTAAGTCCATAGTGTCTATGGGTTTAACTACCTTATAACTCTAGACTATGCATTACTATCTCTAGACTGAACAACAACAATGATAAAACTGAGATACAAAGAGTGAATGTTAATCCTTCATGCAGAGAATAAAAAAGATAGAACAATGCCAAAATTAATTCATTTTCATTGCTGCTATGTATATTGAAGTCTGCTAGGTCTCTAAGTACTTACTATCATTTGATCTAATCAATTATTCATTTTCATTGCTGCTATGTATCAATGATAATTTTGTAACCTCAAAAATCCAATCAAAAGACTCAAGCTTGATTTGAGACAAGTACTTTTTGTGTCAAAGTCACTCCCTTCCAGTTCCATCAACAACATAGCATTGATTTTTCTTCAACTCAACTTAAATCCAATAATTACTATTTCCAAACATGCACTAGGTGTTTCAATATGTTTTCTTTCTTATGTTAAGCCATTCTTATTATCAAATGCAGCTAAAAAATATCATCAAAGGAAACAATGAAAACAACTCTTATATTAAAATTTGATAAGTAACAGATAATCAATTTTTCTCATGTTTTGCTATAATCAATGTAAATTTACAACAACCTAATTTTATCAATACAAGAAGAACAAAAATACAACAACCTTTTTGTATGAAACCCAGAAATCGAAATAATAAAACAAAGGGTCAAGAAGATCAACACCAGTGTTATCTTTGTGGATTTGAAATCGAAAATTAACTTTCAAAGAGACCCATAAATCGAAAAACTATAAGCATAAGCATAACAACTAGAAATCGAAAATTCTATACAAAAAAGAACAAAACCACAGTAGAATGAGCATACCTGTGACGACAGTACGAAGACGAGGGAGAAGAGTATTGTCATACCCTCATTTTGGACCTAAAAATACTCGTTCAAACTTCTTTTTTGTTTCCGATCATACCAAATTCACGGTGTCTATTTTACAACTTTTATTGTGCCACAAACGCGCATTTTACTGTATTATCTCCAATTTTATTACATTCAAAGCCATTCAAAGTGTTTTCTTGCATTACAAGCCATTTGAAAGGGTCTCTAGAACCATTGCATATTTTCCTGCATTTTATTCCAATTTTTGCATAAAATCATACAAAAGGGTATTTTGGTCATTTCCTACAAAGGAACCCATTTTAGTCCCTACAATTTGTCCCTGAGTCTTTTCAACTTGTCTGCATGAATCATTAATCAAATTTTGTACAAAATCGTCTTAGTTTTGCATCTGAGTCAGCCTGAGTCGTTTTAGTCCCTAGGGGCATTTTGGTCTTTTCACATCAAATAAATTTTGGGCAGGGAGGTATTTTGAAATACCTCATTTTTGGCAATTTGTTCATTTTAGTCCGTTTTGCCATTTTAATTGTTTCACTTTACGTTGTTTTCAAATTCACATTTTTTACCAATTTTATTTTAACTTTTTGCAGTAGGTCCAAATTTTTGTTCAATTGCAAATCAGTCCAATTATTCTTTTTTTTTATTCCAAAAACAGTCCAATTTTCTTTTTTAATTCCAGAAACAGTCCAAATTTTTAATTGCAGTTTGGTCCCAAATTCTTTTAAATTGCATTTTAGTCCTTGAGTTCATTTTTTTTACAGTTTCGTCCAAGAAGCCACGCAGGCAGTCCAAGGCCAGATGGCACGTTCCAATTGGTCCAGATACACAGCCTATAAAAGGCCACCACTGTACAAGTCAGAAAAAAAGCCACAGATTACAGGCCACATCACACAAACAGAATCCATTTTCTCTCTCTTGGCAGTTACGGATCAAAATCCACAAAGTTCACAAAAATCTCAAGAACTCTCATGAAACCCTAGCATCAATTCCAGCACCAATTCAGGACAATTGCACACAAATTCGTGGAATTCATCACTGAATCCAATTCACAGAAACGAACAGAAGTAAAATGCGAACGAATTCAATGCAACTTCAAGCGGTTCTCAGAGATTCGTGGTGAAACTTCATCACTGAACCGTTGCGCCTACAATTCAAACGCGAGCACGCCACCGGAGGTAGCGCGCTGCAAGCGTGATCGCAGAATTCGAATCAGAGAAAGAGAAGAAGAGGTGAAGGATTTCACAGGATCCGGATCAAGAGAAGAAAGAAAAGAGTGAAACCGGCTTACCAGAGGAAATCCAGGGCCAAGAATCAAACGAACGGTTCGAATCTCCGAATAGAAACCAAGGTAACACCCTAGCTTCATCTAATCTCTTCTTATATCACTATCAAAACCAGAATGATGTGAATCCAAAGCAAATTGAACCGTTCGATCCAAAACCCTAACCCTAACGCAAAAATCGTTTTGAAAACCAGATAAACGCTACAAAATTCACAACGAGTGTGAATCGAAGCAAATCCTCACACATTTACAACAGTTTCAGCCAAAAAACGTGAGAAAACGAACGGTTCAAACATGCAGAGGTAAAACTCAAGATTCACATTGATTCAACGGTTGAAAACAATTTCTTCTGACTGATTCATGCTTAGAATGATAATACAAGTTGATTAAGCCATGCGTGAGCAATTTCTGGGTGGATTTGAGGATCTAGGGTTAGGGTTTTCAAAGAAAACGAAGAGGGAGGCCGGGGAAGAAAGAGAAAGAAGAAAGAAAATGAGCGAAACCGGATCCTGTGAATTTTTATATAGGCGCGTGGATCGGGTCGGTTCAGACCCGACCCATTCTCGCGTGTTATAGGCCTTTGGATCTAGGTATTAGTGGATCCGGATCAATCCAACGCCTCTGAGGCATTCTGGAGATCCGGATCCACCATGTAGTGTGGGTTTGGGCCGGATATCCGTGGTTTTTTCAGTTTATTTGCCAGTTTCTTGCAAATTCTTGCTAATTGCACCTGTTTGTCTTGCTATTTGGACCCCTGTGCCTTTTAATTTTCCCATAAAAATTCCCAAAAAAATTCTATGAGTTTCTTAGTGCATTCTTGACTGTTTGATGATGATTTTTCATGTTAAAATTGATAAAAAATATGTGTGCCAATTTTTTCTCTTGATATGTATATTTTTGTGCATTTTTGTTAAGTTTCTTGCATGATTTTTTCCAATTCAATGCCACATGGTTCTGATGCTTACAATAGGATCTTGTGATATTTTACTATAAGTATTGTGATCATCACCACTGTTTTGTGCATTGTAATGGCAATTTCTTGTGTGGCGAGTGATATGAATCTTTTTAGGTTGTGAAAATGTGCATAAAATGTGTATATGTTAAGTTTGAATGCATGGCTTGTAATTTTCTTATGATTCTTGGAATATTTCCCTTGAAAAGGACTGTTTTGATGAGAATTATAGGTCTTGGATTTAGCTTAAGTTTTAGGGTTAGGTTTTGTGTTATCTTCATTACTTTTTGGCATTTGTTTTTGCTAATTGTTCAATATTCCTTGCTATTGTCATTTCATTTACTATACATTGCTTATTCATTACCATCATTTCTTATCTTGTTGCTAACCATTTCATGTCTCATGCATGTCAAAGGCATCACATCTCTTTCCTAGTTTAGGTTCCATTCATTCCCCTTGATAATTTTCATGTAATAATTTTAGGTAGATTTACTTTCTCTTAAATTTCTCGCAAGACCATAGAATGTAAACTAGGGTCCGATGTAAAGGACAATGGACACTCTAATGATGTACACCGACACACGCACCGACACGCACACACGTTGTATGATTTACCGATAGATGTATGCTTAGGAAACGCGAAACTTAGAAAAATTCTATACACCTTTTCTTTCCAAAAAAATGTAACTAACACGTCACTTGAAAACCTTTTACAAAAATGTTGGAGTCAAAACTCCACAATTTTTCCTTTATTTTCTTAAGCAAAAATATAAATGAATCTTAATCTTCAACTTTAACCATTTTGTAAATAACTGGACCAACCTCAATTGTTTCTTTAATCTCATGCCTTTGAGGCCTCCTATCTTTTCTTCAAAAATCATTTTCAAAATTAAAAACAAACTAACCCACAAAATCTTTTGGAAGAGAACTACATGGAGTTTGATCCCTTAAAAGGGTATGTAGGCAAGAGACCAAAATCTCTCCAAGTCCAATAAAATAAAATCCAAACCATCTTCTCTCCCCCATTCTAAAAAACAATTTTCTTTCAAAAAAAATAGCATAAAAATAAAGCGTAAACGTAGGTCAAGAAAAACGGCTCCTATAGAGTACTATAGTCGTTGCGGGTGTCTAACACCTTCCCGTAGCGAAAATTGCCCCGAACTTAGAATTTCTAAGGGTTTTCTCAATATTACCCTTCCCCAAAAAAATAGAGACATCAATGATTGAAAGGTTCAAGCCTAATCAATGACTTGACACCCGAAAATCGCGATGACAGAAATGGCGACTTCACTGGGGACTTTAGGGCTACGCCTAGTTTTTCATGCTTTACGTTTTACGCTTTACTTTATTGTTATTATTTTCATGCAACTCGTGGGGTGAGAATATCAAAAGTCCTATACTCGGGCTGAGTGAACCTAAGATTAGGAAGAGATATAATCGACAATCCAATCCGGGGGTTGCCTCGTGTATTGGGTTACGCGATCAATCTCACATAGCTGAGGCATTTTGGGGGTGATGTTGTCGGCGTGTGTTGTCATGCTTAGGCACTTTACTTCCAATTGACCGATGAAGGCTATGGACCGTAGTTACCAAACCCATCTTTGGCCTTTTCTTAGGACGTAGTGCGGTGGCTAAACCGAGCGTTGCCTCAAAATTTAGTCGTCACGCGATACTACACTCAAACTAGACCTTCTTACGAATAATCATGGAACGGGCGTCGCCTGGTGCTACTATGATATACGTAAGAAAGGTTGCAGTTTGGGAACCTTATTAGAACCATGGTTACTACTATCAAAGCCCTAGTTTCACCGGACACCGTGTCCACTTGCAACCTTAACTCACCATGTTCTCTTTGTAATCAAAATCATGCATACATGCATCCATGCATAAACCTTTTCTCATACATTTATCGAAAGGTATAGACAAATTAAAATTTTGTGAACATTCCAGGTATGGAAAAAACTAAGTCTTACAAGTTCAAGGAAGTCGATCCCACCTCCTTTCGCTTAGCATTTCAAAACGATTTGTCTTGACAGCTTTCTAATCTCGTCATCTTGCTAAAAATGTTTGCAAAAGTTTCTAGTTTGTCTAAAACCCTTCGATAACGAAAAGAGTCATTTTTGCATCTGCATTTATACATATCATGCATCATACGCATCATTCATAGGTCACCAAAAACTTCCAAGTGCTCATTGCCACCTGGTTCTTCTGCCGCAGTTTGAAAAGTGGCTTGTGCTCAGTGGGTCTAGGCCCGCGTTCGTTGTACCAGGAGGCATTGCAAAGAACTGGAATGTTATCAATCTCCCTGTGTTTGTGCATGATTCTAAGTAATGTGTCTCGCTGTCTAGGCTGTTGTTTTCAAAATAACAATCCTTCCGCCCTGCCCGAGGCGGAAGTGACACTTTTGTAAAGGGCATGTTTGTTCCGACATCACCATTATCAATAAAAAACGTCGTTTCTTTCACGACTCTTTTTCTTTCTTCAATGCTTTTCCCTTGGAAATGATGGTAATGCCAGAAAAAACCAAAACATCTGCATTTTCTTATTAATTTCAAAGATCTGCATGAAAATTATTTTCTAAAAATCATTCAATCACGTCACGCAGATCGAACCAAAATAAACCCGTTGGACACAGTGGCTCTACGCTTCTCCAAACTGTCGAATCCCCGGTGTTTGAAGCCGAAGATGAAGATAGTGATGACATACCGGACGAGATTGCCCGATTACTTGAACAAGAAGAGAAAACCATTCGGCCTCATCAGGAGGAAATTGAGTTGATCAACTTGGGTACCGAGGATAACAAACGAGAGATCAAAGTCGGTGCTGCATTGGAGGAAGGGGTCAAGAAAAGGATCTTCCAACTTCTCCGCAAATATTCAGATATTTTCGCGTGGTCGTATGAAGATATGCCGGGTTTGGATCCCCAGATCGTAGAACACCGGATACCGACAAAACCAGACTGTCCTCCTGTCAGACAAAAGTTGAGATGGACTCGGCCGGACATGGCTCTGAAGATCAAAGGTGAGGTGCAGAAACAGATTGATGCTGGTTTTCTCATGACAGTTGAGTATCCCGAGTGGGTTGCTAACATTGTGCCAGTGCCGAAGAAGGATGGTAAGGTCCGGATGTGTGTTGATTACAGAGATTTGAATAGAGCAAGCTTGAAGGACAATTTCCCACTACCTCACATCGATGTGCTTGTTGATAATACTGCCTAGTGCAAGGTGTTCTCCTTCATGGACGGTTTTTCTGGCTATAACCAAATCAAAATGTCACCCAAAGACAGGGAGAAGACGTCGTTCATCACTCCGTGGGGAACATTTTGTTGTAAAGCAATGTCGTTCGGCCTGATAAATGCTGGTGCCACTTATCAAAGGGGGATGATTGCGTTGTTCTATGACATGATTCACAAAGAAGTCGAAGTGTATGTGGATGACATGATTGTCAAGTCAAGCAATGAAGAACAACACGTTGAATATTTGGCAAAGATGTTTGAAAGGTTGAGGAAGTACAAGCTTCGGCTGAATCCAAACAAGTGCACGTTCGGTGTTAGGTCTGGGAAGTTGCTAGGCTTCATTGTCAGTCAAAGAGGCATCGAAGTAGATCCTGACAAAGTCCGAGCAATCCATGAGATGCCGGCCCCGCAGACCGAGAAGCAAGTTAGAGGGTTCCTCGGGCGTCTGAACTATATCTCCCGATTCATATCCCACATGACTGCGACCTGCGGGCCGATCTTCAAGCTACTCAGGAAGAATCAACCCATTGTGTGGAACGATGAATGCCAAGAAGCTTTTGACAACATAAAGAACTATTTGCTAGAGCCACCTATCCTTGTCCCACCGGTGGAAGGAAGGCCATTGATTATGTATCTGTCAGTGTTAGATGAATCCATGGGATGTGTACTCGGTCAACAGGACGAGACTGGAAAGAAAGAGCATGCCATCTACTATCTAAGCAAGAAATTTACTGACTGTGAAACTCGGTATACGATGCTTGAAAAGACTTGTTGTGCTTTGGCCTGGGCTGCCAAACGCCTGCGCCACTACTTAATGAACCATACAACTTGGTTGATATCCAGGATGGATCCGATCAAATATATCTTTGAGAAGCCTGCAGTCACTGGAAAGATTGCGCGTTGGCAGATGCTGTTGTCTGAATATGATATTGTGTTAAAAGCTCAAAAGGCCGTTAGAGGAAGTGTTATAGCTGATCACCTCGCTTACCAACCGCTGGATGACTATCAGCCCATCAAGTTCGATTTCCCCGACGAAGAAGTCATGTATTTGAAGTCAAGAGACTGCGAAGAACCGTTGATCGGTGAAGGCCCGGACCCCGATAGCAAGTGGGGATTGGTCTTTGACGGTGCTGTCAATGCTTACGGCAAAGGAATTGGGGCAGTGATTGTATCTCCGCAGGGGCATCACATTCCTTTTACCGCCCGAATTGTATTTGAATGCACAAACAACATGGCTGAATATGAAGCATGTATCTTGGGGATCGAGGAAGCAATTGACATGAGAATTAAGCACCTCGACATCTATGGAGATTCTGCGCTTGTTATTAACCAGATAAAGGGAGAATGGGAGACTCATCATGCCAATCTGATCCCTTACCGTGACTACGCGAGGAGCCTGCTGACATACTTTACGAAAGTCGAATTGCACCATATTCCCCGTGAGGAAAATCAGATGGCCGACGCTCTTGCCACTTTATCCTCCATGTTTCAAGTGAACCATTGGAACCACGTACCAGTGATCAAAGTGCAGCGCCTTGACCAGCCTTCTCATGTGTTTGCCATCAGTGATGTGACCGTTCAAACAAATGCGGATATAATTGACAACAAACCCTGGTATTATGATATCAAGCAGTTTTTGCAAAGCCGCGAGTATCCGCCGAATACTTCCAATAAGGACAAGAAAACCTTGCGCAGGTTGGCTAGCAAGTTCGTGTTGGATGGGGATGTTCTGTACAAGAGGAACTTTGATATGATATTATTAAGATGTGTTGATGAGCGTGAAGCAGAGCAACTGATGCATGACGTGCACGATGGCACTTTCGGGACCCATGCTTCGGGGCATACCATGTCTAGAAAATTGTTGAGAGCTGGCTACTATTGGATGTCTATGGAACGCGATTGCTACCAATATGCCAGGAAATGTCACAAATGTCAAATCTATGCTGATAAGATTCATGTGCCTCCGCATGCCCTCAATGTCATTTCCTCTCCGTGGCCGTTCTCTATGTGGGGCATTGACATGATTGGAAGGATTGAACCAAAAGCTTCGAATGGTCATCGTTTCATTTTGGTGGCGATCGATTACTTCACCAAATGGGTCGAAGCTGCATCTTATGCCAATGTAACCAAGCAAGTGGTGGTTAAGTTCATCAAGAACAATATCATCTGTCGATATGGTGTTCCCAGCAAGATTATCACTGACAATGGTACCAATTTGAATAATGACATGGTGCAAGCCTTGTGTGAGAAATTCAAGATTGAACATCACAACTCTTCTCCTTACAGACCTCAGATGAATGGTGCAGTTGAGGCCGCCAATAAGAATATCAAAAAGATTGTGCAGAAGATGGTAACTACGTACAAAGATTGGCATGAGATGTTGCCCTACGCTTTACACGGCTATCGCACTACGGTACGCAGTTCAACCGGGGCAACTGATGTAGTATTTTTGCATCAAACAATTGTAAGTATTTATATCGTCTCCTCAGGGACTAGTGCGATATCACGGACCGTTCGACAACTAATATCATTTTAAGTTGAAAGATAAGTTTGTTTGTTTGTAACTATGAAACTACTTTGCAAAATTATAAATTGAGATTAATAGGGCGTAAAACTTGTTAGGATTAGAGTTCCTTGATTAAACGTCATACGTAACCTAATAATCGTATACAGATTCTAGCTTTTCTTTGATATTATCACGTATCCCTCGGCAATAACATTCGTGTCCAAATATTATCGTGACATCAAGTGTATCGTTTAATCGTCGATGTCTCAAACTATTGAACGATCCAAGAGTCGATCTTATCATTTAATCGATGATTTCTCAACCTATTTAATGATAAGAAAGCCTTAAGTTTAGATACAAAAAGTGATTATCAAAACATCAATTCCATGTCTAGAACCTATGTTTTGATAGATGGTTATTCTAAACCTAGATTCAAATGTATTTCTCAATCACAATTAAATCAAACATAAGCATGAAAGTGTAAGAATAACATCAATATCAAATCAAAGGCTAGAATCATGTATTTATAAATCAAAAGATTACATATTAAGCTAAGATCAAGTACCTCTAATCCCAACAAAGGATATTTAGCTACTCATTTCCATGGAAGCCTTGCAAGAATGAATGAAAAGAGAAGGATCCATTACACTTATGATTTCTCAACTAAGTATGAAGAACTAATCCCTCTATCACTCTCACTCTCTGAAGTACACGCCCTATTTCTCTCTTTTAATGTTGCAGAAGTGAAAACTATGAAAAACTAATAATCCTCAATGAATGAATCAAGTGGCTTTATATAGAGTTTCTTTTCTGCATCAGCTCGCCTCGCGAGCAGAGTTACTCGCCATGGCGAGTAATGGTTGCTTCGCCATTGGGTTTGTGACACGTCAGCTCTGAGAAGGTTAAGCCGCCCTAACTCGCCTCGCGAGTAAAATCACTCGCCATTGCGAGTTGCTCGCCTTTGGTTCGCCTTTGGCGTGTTGAGGGCGAGTGATTTTTGTTGCTCTCTGGAATTGCTCGCCTTCGGAGCTCGCCTTGTATTCGCCATTGCGAGTCTCTCGCCTTCAGCTCGCCTTTGGCGAGTTGATGGCGAGTAACTTTGGTCCATTCTGGAATTGCTCGCCTCTAGCTCGCCTTTGACATCTTTTTACTCGCTGTGGCGAGTTAACCTTTTGAATATTTCTTTGTTTTTCCTCTTTGATTCATGTCTTGAGATCAATACCTGCACAATTGGGTAAAGTAAGATAATTAAAGCATAATAGGGAATTTTACACTGATATCTCGACCTTTCCCTTGATAACTTGCAAAACACGAAACAAATGTGCCGAATTTAATCCTTTAAAACACAACTTTCTGGCACTTATCAAACTCTCCCCAACTTTACTCTTTGTTTGTCCTCAAACAAAATGAACAAAACCAATTTAGGACAAGACACAAGTTTCAAAAGGTTAAGAGAAAACTTTCTTCAGATGACTGATTCAAAATGACTACGCAGGCAAGTCTAAAGTTTCCACTAATCTGAGAATCTGCTTCAAACATGAAATGAGTCCTAAGCACAAAGCACATATCAAACAGTTCAAGTCAACAATATGCTTATTTCTGAACCACTCCTAACACACTTCTTTTTAAGTAAAGTAACAAGTGAGATTAAATGAGTGAGGGTTATGAACACACATCCGACAATCAAGTTAACATTCAAATCAAGTTAGGTGTCCATCCAAATATCATTCCAAAAGGCATAAAAGCATGGATCATAAGGTCTTTTAAGGGTTGTAACTTGGCTTGGCTACAAAAGAAAGGATATTTGTGGGTCAATTGAATTCAAATGGCCAAGCATAAGGGAACATTCCTTCTATTCACATTCAAAAGACAAATTTACAAAGAATCCCCTTAATTCTAAACAAACCCTTGGTGTTTAAACATGACAAACCTTGATCTTGACAACTTATTCTATTTTTGAATTTTTCTTTCTTTTTCTTTTTCTTTATCATGTACACATTTCTTTTCTCTTTCTTTTTCTTCTTTTTCTTTTTGCATTTACAACAATGTTGTCTTTGATCAAAAAATTCTAATTACACCAATTTACTTGACAAGTGATATACATCTACCTTTTTCTCCCCAACTTGAATAGAAACACACCCTATTTGAATGTTCCCTTACTCGATGGCAAAAAGGGACACTTAGCAATTAAAGGTTTAGGGTTCAACAATTAAAATCATATCAGGGTCCGATTGTGCAACAAAAATGAACTGGATTTGAAAAACTTTAAGGCAATTTCATCAAGCATTGTGCTTATGAATTGATAGTTCATAATTGAGGACCCTGATTCATTTGGCTCAAGTGGGTTAGCAATTACTCGCTCTTCTCACAAGGTAGGCTATTTGTGGTCAAGTATGTTTCTCTCATTATCAAAAATATGCCTTGATCCTTTCCATGCCTCTACACAATTCAAAATAATTACTGGATTTAACATAAAGCGACCGAGTTAAACAATGAATGCCGGTCTCCTTGCATATAGTTCAACACATTGAGGTTTCCTCACTTTTTGGCTAGAACTAAGTGGTTCACAAACAAGTATATTATTGCGGAGAACTAGATGAAATGAAATTTGTGCAAAGTACTCGTTTCATGTTCAAGTAAACACCTAGAAAAACTGGAAACTTGTACCTTGGCTTTGCGCTTTTCTAACAATTCTATATCATTATCATCATCTGAGATTTGCTCAATCTTTGGCTATCTTTCAAGCACTTTTAATTTTGAAACTTTGAGCATTTTCTTTTTCAACAAGCAAGAGTGATACCAAAATAAACTTCCACATTGTTCAAAATAAATTCAAAATGAAGTACTTGATTAACCAAAAGTATTAACACATTATTCTGAACATCACAATACAACACTTGAACGATACGAACATTACAAAACTAGTTAACCCAATTGTTTAAAACAACATCACTATATCACGATAAACAATACGAAAATAACAAAATAATTAAACAAAAGTTATGAGTCATAGATGCCAGGATGAAACAATAACAGAAGCAAATTAGTGTTCAAGAGTGGCAGCAAATTAAAGCATAAATAAGATTGAGGAGAAGGAAAGAATTGACTGAAAGCTTGTAAAATGTCACTCAGTAGTTGGTGAGCTTTCAAGTCTTTTCTTCTCAGTCCTGCATATCATCATCTTCTGATCCAGCTGTTGCACTTGGGACTCTTGTAGGATCATCTCCATCAGACCCCACCACCTCGTCTTCATTATTTTCACCCTCTGCTCCATAAGCACCACCCCCTCCATATGGATTTGGCCTGTCCTTAGGCCACGCAACATAGGACTGAAAAGCGTGAGGAGTCATGAACTGTGCCATGACCTCCGGAGGGTACCCGACTTGCTGCTGCATCGCATACTGAGATTGCTGAAAATAAGTGTTTGCTCGGTTAGTTGCTGCAAGCATATCCCAGGTGTGGCTTTGACATTGATATTGCCACTGAACGTAGCTGGCCATATCAAAGGAAGCAAGTGGTTCAGTTGGCAGCCCGGGTTGTGGTTCTGGCTCAGGTTGAGGGGCTCTTGAAGAGGATGCACCCTTTTTGGTTTGGCCCATTATGAAGCGGGTAATGTGACTGTCATTAATTGGGTTCTTGATCACTTCATGAACAGCGGAGGGCAACCTCATTTTGGTGTCCTTAATTAGCCCCATGATGAGACCTGGAAAGGAGAGGCGGGTGGTAGGTTCACCTTTGCCTAAAAGAGTGACCTTCTTGAGTTCCCAAGCAATGGTACGAGCAATGTCAACTTTAATGCCCTTGATTATGTAGTAAATCAAAGGGCATACGTCGACGGTGCAGTCCGAAAGATGACTGTTTGGTTTGACATTGTGAAGGATAAATTTCAGGACAAGTTTGGCTGGGGGGGTCATGAATTTATATTGGGCTCGGTATTCTCTCCCCGCATCACTAATGTCATAATTGGTTCCCTCAAGCAAGATTGTTCGTTTGATTTCTTCTTTAAGAGGGTCAAGGCCAAAGGCGCCTCGATTTTGTTTTGTGTGGAAGTCATCTAGGCGGTCCTCATGGTCTAAGGGGAAGGGGTTGCCTAGAAATGTATTGATAGCAGCCCGATCGAACCGGATGGTTCGGCCTCGCACAAAAGTTTCAAAAGTGAATGGGTCGATTTGGGGGTTTTCTGAAAGTGCATTGGCGTAGAATTCACGCAGCAGATCTGCATGAATATTGGTTTCGGGCTGTAGGAGCCGTCCCCACCCTTGTTGCAAAAAGAATTGGAGGAATTCCGCATATGGGCCATCGGGTGTGATGTTGAATACTTTTTCCGCCCATGTGTTCCTTTCCAACAGATCCCTATACCGATCCTGATGGTAAGCAGATTTGAATCGGGTCGGATCATAGGATCGACTTCTGGTTGGTGGGGGATTAGAGGTAGAGGTAGAGGTGTTTCCTCTTTGGCGTTTTCCGGTGTTAGGATTTTTGGGTGCCATACCTGCAAAACAACCAGGAAAACCATACAAAAACGGACATTGAACTATTAGCAACAGCATGGAACGAATCAGTTCGCAAAAACAGGGTAAAACATGTCAATTCTGCCAAAATTAGTGCAAATTGGTACAACTCGCCTCGCGAGTAAAATCACTCGCCATTGCGAGTTGCTGAAAAAATTTCTAGGTTTCGTATGAGCACTCGCCATGGCGAGTGATGAGCGAGCGCGAGGCGAGTGACTTTAAATTTTGCAGAATCAACCCTTTTTCCAGTTTTCTTCCAATATAATTACTCCTAACCCTAATTCAACCTATTCCGACCCTGATTACTGTCTAAAGATGAACTAAATCATGGATTTTATCAAAAATGCGAATTAATTCCACAAAAAACCCTTTTTTATTGAAAATTTACAAAAGTATGCAAAAGTTTGTGGATTGCGTACAGAAAGGAACGAATTTAAGCCATGATTCTGTTTCATCTCAACAGTTTAGGGTAGAGAAGACAGAAGTTACAGATTTACTACCCTAGGGTTTGATTTTGCAAAAATTAAGAAGAAATTCGAAAAAACAAACCTGTTGTTGTTGAATGCAAGTGCAGAAATGATGAATGAGATGAAATGTGACTTGCTTTGACCTTGGGTAGACTTGGATAGGACTTGTGTTGAGTTTTTAGGGTTTGGGAGAAAAATGGAGTGGTTTTTGTTTGAATAGAGAATGAAACCGAAAAAAAATGGGAAGGATAAGGGTTGGTGGGAGTTATTGGGGGAGTTAATGTGAGTTAGTGGCTTTGGTAACTGAACCTGTCAGAAAAGCAGTTACTCGCCTCGCGAGCAACATTACTCGCCGTTGCGAGCGTTTTGGTAGTCAACGCAGTCAAAGACCACGTTACTCGCCATGGCGAGTACTTCTACTCGCCTCGCGAGTAATGACAGTTAATGTTTTTGCTTTTCTTTTCAGCTTCTATTCAGAGGAGATTGGTTATGCATCATGACTCTTATACCTATTATGCATGAAAACAGTAAAAATACTTACAAAATTGGGGTGCCTCCCAACAAGCGCTTGTTTAACGTCGTTAGCTCGACGCCTTTTTCGTGTAATTTCATGGATTGTCGAGTGAAATGGTCGACGTGAGCCGATCAAATTCACCACCAAAGTAGGGCTTCAATCTTTGCCCATTTACCGTCCAGCTAGCTTTAGTAACTGGATCCTCAAGCTCAATTGCACCGTATGGTTTCACTTCTTTAACCATGAAGGGTCCGGACCATTTGGACTTTAACTTGCCGGGAAAGAGTCTTAATCTTGAATTGAAAAGCAATACCATCTGCCCAGGCCTGAATTGCCTTTGAACAAGCTTCTTATCATGGTATTTCTTGACCCTTTCTTTGTATAACTTTGAGGATTCATAAGCTTGATTCCTCATTTCTTCAAGTTGGTGCATTTGAATCTTTCGTCGCTCACCGGCTTT